>CM074577.1:47255961-47883269 GCA_037305975.1 Chrysolophus pictus | reverse complement strand
GTTGAAAAGGACCCACAAGGATTATCGAGTCCTATGCCCAGCTCCACACAGGACCACACAAGAATTCAAAACTTGTGTCTGAGAGCATTGTCTGAAAGCTTCTTTAATTTCAGAAATTTGAGGCTGTGCCCACCGCCCTGCGCAGCCCGTTCCATGCCCACTATGCAGCAGCTGTCCCTAACCCCCAGCTGCCCTCCCCTGACACAGCTCCATGCCGCTCTCTGGGGCCCGTCGTTGTTACACAGAGCAGAGCTCAGCGCTGCCCCTCCGTTCCCTGTGAGGAGCTGCAGCCGCCATCAGGCCTCCCCTCAGCTCCTCTACTGAACGAACGCAGGGACCTCAGCCGCTCGTCACAGTTACTGCCCTCCTCTGGGCGCTCGCTAACAGGAGAGAAACCCGTTACAGGCAGAGAACAGCCTAGCACGATGAAGCACTCCTTGCGGGCCGCTCTCTCCCCACGCTCGCCCTCAGGAACCCTCTGCAAAGCCCCGAGACCGCGCGTCTCTCGCTCCGCACGGGGCAGATCCCCAAGCACCCCGCAGCCCAGAGGCTCTCTCGCTCTTTCACTCACCGACGCCGCTCAGCCACCGGCGAGCGCCGCCATCTTGTTGTACGGCAGCGGGCCGGACAGAGCGCGAGAGGCTGAGCCGGCGGAAGCGGCGACGCCCCCAAGTCCCACATCCCTCGGCTGCCGTCTCTGCGCTGTGACGTCGCGCTCTGGGCGCAGTGAGTGACGTAACGGGCGGGCGGATTTGAAATCAGGAGGAAGGATTCGGCGCCGCTAACAGTAACGGGCGGCTGCGGGGGGCGGGCGGCGGTTCCCCGGGGACGGCGTTGGTGAGGCGGCCGCAGGCGCAGCTGGTAAGCGGGCTCGCAGGTAGTGGCTGAGAAAGGGATCGACGGGCGATCTGCTGGGTGCTTCGCCGGCGCGGCCTTCATCTTCGCTGTTTGCTCTGCCTCTTCTGTCACGTGATCGTTGGTCCGATGTAAAACTTGTGTCTTTTCACCCCTTAGAAAGTCGTCGCGTACTTCAAAAACACAAATATTCTCAGAGCCTGGGTTTCCTAATACCGGCAGACTCCGATTCACAGCTCGGTCGCAATGAGGCGAAGCTCAACCACTTCTGGGAGTAGCGGTCGGCAGTCTACGATGGTGCTGAGGGTGCAGGACAGCAACAAGATGGGTCTTCAGACGCCTCAAATGTAAGTGGTGATGGTCACATTGCTCACAACGTGTGCGCAAACCTCAGCTTCAGTGGTTTTACTGCAGTGGGTAGCATCTGAAAAAGATGGGAGCAGTAAGAAGGAAAACCCTCTGCAGCCAAAGACTTTTGCACGAGTGCTCACGTTCTGCACAGAAAATAAAAATACTTAAACAACAACAACAACCTCTAGCTTAACTTACCGGTTGAGTAAATATGAATTTAAAACTATAGTTCTCAAAAATACTTTTTTTGTTGTTGTTGTTAGTTGGTTTGGTGGGTTTTTTTGTTTGTTTGTTTTTGTCTTTTTTTTTTCTTTTTTAAAGACTTTTAAATGACCGATCTGCTGTCATCTATGTGTTTATGCAGTATGGTCAGCATATAATTTGAAATCCAGGCTGGATGTGTCTCTGGGCAGCCTGGTCCGGTGGTTGGCAACCCTGCACATAGCACAGGGTTGAAACTAGGTGATCATTGTAGCTCTTTTCAACCCAGTCCTTTTCAACACTATGATATAATTCTTTGAAATCTAAAACTTTATTTATGTGCCTGTGACACATCTCACATTATAATGTTTCTTTCTTGCATATTTGCTAAGTGGTTGGGGAGTGGCTGGGTAGTTGGTGTATAAAACGTACTTATAAAACTGGCAGAAATAGCTTTATTAATGGATAAATAATGCATTAAAATCAGCTGATGCTTCTAAGATACTGCTGTCCTGAATGCGGTTAGACTTTAATGCGTTTGTACCTTTCTTATGTAAGCAAAAGATGAAATGGTAGAAGTAGTCATTTGAATCCTTCTCCCTATCCCTCAGGAAGGACAGAGGAACGTTTGGAAAGCTGAGCATGAGCAAAACAACGTCTGCAACTTCAGAAAGAAAAGTCAGCTTCTTTGGGAAGAGGTATTGATAGCTTCAGATCAATGCGCTATAAGTTAAAACAATCTCATAGCATTTTACAGTTTTACTTCCTTGCTACATTTTCATTACAGGGAAAAATGGATCTGAGGCCCTTAGGTGTTCAGGTCTACCTTCCTACACTCTGATCACTAAATAATAATGCTGTGGATCAGGAACTGCTTATATAGCTGTTCTTCCTCTTGGGAATGCAAGAGGAGAAACAAGCACTGCAACGCTTAAGAGCTGCCCAAGACATTGGCCTGTTTAAGGAAGAACAATCCCCTTCAATACAGACCTGGGAGATGTTTTCATTAGCAGATATTGATAAAGCTTTCTTACAATACTAGTCTGACTTCCTACCTCTATTTTGTCTTTTCAGAGAAAAAAAAAAAGAGAGAAAAAAAAAAAACAAAAACAAAAAATGCTAGCTTAAGATTAAATCAGGTAGTAATCTTGCAAAATTGGAATCATATCAGCATTATTCTCTGCCTTACTTTCTTTTTCCCTGTACGATGAAAACCTTACAAAATCATATCATCTTAGTTGGCAGTTTTCTGTGTTTTGATGTCTGCAGGTAGCTTCTTTCATTGCATTCACAGAGTTCTGCTTTTCTTCTAAATGTTCCTTGAGTATTTTAATCTTCAGTTTCAACAACTTGCGTTGTTTGTTTCTTTACCTTTGGCTTATCTTCCTTTTTTTTCTGCTCTGTGAAACTTTATTTCAATAAACTGGAGAAGATATTCACCTATGATGTAGTAATCCATCTGTTTTATGTGGGCATCATAACTTCTGTGGCTGGATGTTGTTCTTTAATCTTTCTATTGAGAGGGTAGCCTTCAGTTTACCCCTTTGCATGACTTATGCAAAAAAAAAAAAAAAAACATAAAACGAGCAAATGTAAGGATTTGTATATAACCAAGAACTCTGTCTATGTGTATTGTCATAAAAAATGTATTTATTTTATGTTCCTAGAACTAGTGGGGCTGGAGGTTCACGCAACAGTCAGTATGGTATGTTTGGTACAGAAAAGATCAAGGATCCCAGGCCACTTCATGACAAGGCATTCATCCAACAGTGTATCAAACAGCTTTGTGAGGTAACTCATTAACTTATTTTACGAAATTGTTTATTAGGCATTAAAAGTACTAATCAAAATATTTGGTTTTTGATGGCTTCAACTATAGATTTTATTGACTAGCATGCCATTTAATATGTATGTTTCTCTTTCTCAGTTTCTTGTTGAGAATGGTTACGCCCATAATGTCACCGTAAAATCACTACAGTCTCCATCTGTAAAAGACTTTGTAAAAATCTTCACTTTTATCTATGGATTTCTCTGCCCTTCTTATGAACTGCCTGACTCAAAATTTGAAGAGGAAATTCCCCGAGTTTTCAAAGAGCTTGGGTAAGATCCTTATTAATGTATTATGCTGCTGTAAAGCCAGAAATTACAAATTGAAGGATTCTGTATGAAAACTAGGGAGAACGGTTAGACTTGTTTATTCAGATTTGACTGAAACTTTGATGTTCTGATTGCTTTGCTTTTGTTTAGTTTCCAGACTTGTCTATACATTTTTTTTTTCTTTGAATTTGCAGAACTAAAGACTCTTGGAAGCTTGCTTTGTAACTTAAAATCTAAGTAATTATTTATATTAGACTTTGAAAGGCCACTTTACTAAATGAAAATTGCAGTTTTTTATCTTAACTTGTTAGCTTCCAACAGCCTCTTCTGGCTCATTCTATTTTAATCCAAGAACTAAAAAGAATTCCAGATTGTTACCTTCTGTTCGTTTCAAGTCATTATTTTTCTGTAACTTCTCTCACTTCCCATTTAAAACAGAAAGCAGAAACAATAATGACTGCTGAGGTAAAAAATCCCACTAAGTAGCGAGTGTTTTGTATCTAATTTTATTTAGTGCTGTAAGCATTTGGACTCATCAATGCTCTTATGCTTTCCAAGAAAGGAAAAAAACACAACCTGTTAGTTGTGCGTTTTCAGTCTTGTAGAAAAGTGAACAGTATTCTGCTTCTGTAGATTTGAGCCCATTACGGTGTCAGAGCAGAGGGTTCCTTACATATATACATGTTCACTTCTCAGTATTTCATTAAAATTCTGTTTAAACCTACAGTACATGAATGACCTCACTGAAATACTGAAAAGGAACTTGTTCTCAAGAGGGTTTACTCTGTCCCACCAAAACTGCAATCCTTGATTTAAAAAAAAAAAAAAGAGCATTTACTTTCAGATCTGACTTTAAGAAGTCTTTTGAAGTAAGAATATCCATATTCTAACTCTCATTTTTTAAAAATCCTCAAGTTAAGTGGTTTATGAGCAGTGAAACTGCTCGTCGTTATGTCTCTGGATTCTTATTCTATGTTATTAAAATAACTTGGTACAGCTGCCAGTCTAAAGATGCAAAAAAAAAAATGCACTTCTGTTCTTTGGTTTGTAACAGACTGTCAATATGTCTTTAGTTAGAAGTATAGGTACACGAGCCATATTTGGAATATTAATACTTCTATGTAGTTTTTCTAAAGATTGCCTGTTCTATAACTGCATGACTCTAAGCTGATTGTCAACCACTTTTCTGTGTTCAGTGTGAATTTGACCCAAGAAGGAAACTTGCCCTATAAGAACAGGACTTCTGCCTCTCAGTTTCTGTTGTCATGATAGAAATCTGTCACGGTTGACCATCTAGTGGAGTAAGCATCCACTGCACTATTACTGCCTCCTTTGTGTTTGCTGACTTCTTTGAATCACCTCATGCTCACAAACTACGCACTCCTTTTCCCTCATACTGCATTGCCCATCTTTCCTCGTGTAGATCTTTCAGAAAAAAGACAATCTGACCTGAAGTGACTTGCTACCAAGACACAAAGCAAGGTAGAAAGTTGAGTAGGAAAGGACTAAGGAGTACACAAAGTAATAATTCACGCTTTTTTGTAAGGGCCTTAATTGTTCCTAATCTCTGCATATGCAAAAAAAAAATGCTAGTTTCCTGAATTACATAATGGAAAACCCATGATAATGGAATAAAGTCCTGTGGTATGAGAACTCTCCTTTTCTTCTCTCAACATACAGTGCAAAGCACAATTGAATTTGTTCTTCCTTGTGTGGCTTGATCTTAATGTAAAAACTTGCTCATTTTGCACAGCATTTAAAAATGTTTTCTCTTATAGGTACCCTTTTCCTTTGTCAAAAAGCTCCATGTACACGGTGGGAGCACCACACACCTGGCCTCAGATTGTGGCAGCTTTGATTTGGTTAACTGACTGTTTCAAGGTAGTATCTGAGTTCTTTAAACCAAATATTTCCACATTTCAAACTGGAATTTTAGTTACAGATGTCTTAATAGTGTTTTTAAAGTTTCCTTTATTTTATATGTGAAGGAAAAGGTAGGTATTCTTACTTGCCTCTTGGGAGCTAGCTCATACTTTTAGTGAATTTAAATTGAGTTTTAAATGTTATATTATGACTTCAAAAAATTTTTTTTACTGGATAAATTTCTGTAAGAGGAAAAAAGCTGAGTGGTGCAGTTGACACACTAGAGGGATGGGATGCCATTCAGTGGGACCTGGACAGGCTTGAGAGGTGGTCCCATGCTAATCTCATGAAGTTCAACAAGGCCAAGTGCAAGGTCCTGCACCTGGGCTGGGGCAATCCCGAGCACAGATACAGGTTGAGTGAAAAATGGCCTGAGAGCAGCCCTGAGGAGAAGAATTTGGAGTTACTGGTTGATGAAAGATTCAAAACAAGCTGGCAACATGCGCTTTCAGCCCAAAAGGCCAACCATATCCTGTGCTGAGAATCTTGACCAGCAAGATTAATTGGAGGCCTTCACGCTTGTTCTATGTATGTACACTTGTGCCTTTCAGTTGTATGCTGCCATGAGGGAAAATCCATCTTCATTTGACGATGGGCAGAACTGGGGAGGAGAAACTGATGATGGAATTGTACACAACAAGGTAATATGAAAAAGTGAATATTATCAGAACTGTTCAACTGAATTTTGCCATATGCTGTAACAAAACAATCTAAATATGATAGAATAAATTGAACTGGACTATATTTGTATATTCTGTTTAGTTCAGTATTTACAGAGTTCTCTAGGAAATATAGCATTATATAAAAAGCTTTATCAACTAGTTTCCTGAGCAGACATCCTGACCAGTTGAGGCTGGGTATTAAACTCAAATGCCGCCTTTTCCTAGTTGCTATTATTATGTTCTCCTTCGGAGAAAGGACTCTTTATGCTGTTTGTTTATAGTCTGAGTAGGATCTCAAGTATATCTCCATTTAGTACTTGAGTCTTCTACAGTTAACAGCAGTACAGTGTAAAGATTGTAAAATAAATTATAAACGTGACTCCCATTCATATTTATTCAGTTTAAAATTGGTGTTAATATTTAAATTTTTAAGATGCATCCCAAGCACTTAAAATTCCAGCACCTTGCTTGCTTTCTGTTTTATTATCTATTACTGGTATTATTTGAGTTTTATTCTGTCTCAACTCACAGCTGATGTTTTGGAAGGGACTATATTCTGTTAGTACATCTAAGTAAAAAAAAAAAAAAGAAAAAAAAAGAAAACTGAAGAAGAAGGAAAAAAATAAAATTTGAAAGACTATCTCCAGCAAATTATTTTTGAGCAACCTTCATCTAATTGTAGAAGTAATTCTCTAAAATATTCATACCTGGAGTTCATGTTTACTTAAAAGGCATGTTAAACAGAGTTACAGTTTATATTATGTAGCTTCGGAGTATAACATGTTTCAAGACAGTTACTAAATATTCTATCTACTATCTTTTATCAGTATCCCAAAAAAATGTATGGAGTGTCCGTAGAATTTTGTTAATTATGTGAATTCTAGATACCTTCTTCTGCCCTGATATCATCTTCTGACTTTATGTTTAATGAAATTAAAAAAAAAAAGTTACTCTTACAGAAAGAAGTACAGCCAAGCCAAAGATATTTATTGTATCAGTTGTTTAATTTCATTAGTTAAGTATATTTAGATGAGCTATTTACAACTCTTTGAACCTTCATGGAATCTATTGAAATTTTTCTCAGCTTTTCATGGACTACATTGTAAAGTGCTATGAGCACTTCATGAAAGGGGGAGATACTTACGAAGAATTGGATGCAGAAGTGCAGTCAAAATTAAGTAAGTTTTTGTGTTTTAATGAAGTATTTGATTTTGTTATTAGGCTATATTCTCCTAGCATTAGGTTTGCTCAGTTTTCAAGCAAAAGTGATCTCAGATTAGGAAATGTGGAATTCCTAAGTACCTCAATTGTGCTGACTTAATTCTCTTTTTATGCATTGTTAACAGTACAGATGGATGGGTCATGCTCTGCTGTCAGATGTATGCGTGTAACTGTATTGTTTTCAATGGTTTTGTAATAGAAAAGCTGCTCCTGTATGAATTCCATCTGCACAAATACTCGTCTCTGTCTGACAAAGTATTTTTAAAAAGTAAATAAATAGCAACAGGGCTGCTTATCTGAAGAGTAAGAAAGTTCAGCTGTGTTTCAGGTTGGGTATTAGGAAAACAGTCATCTCAGAGCAGTGAGGCAGTGGCACAGGCTGCCCAGGGAGAAGTGGTGGAATCACCATTCCTGGAGGTGTTGAAGAAACACAGAGATGTGACACTGAGGGACACAGTCAGTGGACATGGTGGTGATGGGTTGACAGTTGGACTAGATGACTTTAGTGAGTTTTTTTCACCCTTCATAATTCTAAGAAAAGTTTTGAAAGCAGTAAAAGTTCCAAACTCTGTTGTGAGGATTTCTATAGGTGCTTCAGCATGCACCTGGTGTAAACACCTGAAGTGTTCAGCTTCAATGAGCTGGAAAATTTTTAATGTTTCATCACTTAAGGAAACATAAGCAGCATATGAGAACAAGCAGGGAAAAATAATTCTCGCTTTCAAAGCTCTCCTATGAAAACAGACTAAGGACACACTTGTTGCCAGCAAGATCCATCAACTGGAAAGGAGACATATATTATGAGATGGTTACCAGATATTTGTAGGAAAAAAATTTATAGCATTGTTTGGAAAAGACTGAGGGAAGTAAGCAAAATTTCAACATGCAAGAAAGCTTGTGATGAGGAAAGGAGTATTCAAATAAGACAACTTATGAAGCTTAAACAGAGGAAACTTGTCTAACAACAACTATTCTGTTGTGTGGGTCTTATGAGACTCCAGAATCTAACATTACAGTAATTATTTTTCTTATGTGACAGCAGAACTGTTTGTTTTGTCCTGTTTTTTGCCTATTTATTTTGTAATGATAGCTTTTAGGTAGGTTTGTTTTTGTTTTCAGATTAAAACAATAGGTTTAGTAACAGGTATTCACTGTGCTAATGGTAAGGCAATTGCTCAGATATTCTGAATAGGTGGTGGCAAACAGATGGAGATTGATTTATAACCCCATTCTTTCTTCTTTCCCACGCTAGAGGATATATTTAATGTAGATGAATTCAAAATAGAAGGCTTAGCAGCAGAAAACAAAAGACTTCATGAAGAAATTGCAAGACTAGAAAAAGAAAGGGAAAGCGAGCCGGTTAGTAAACTCTGTCTTTGTGTGTATGAGGGATTTGAATTTTCAGTTGTTGAATTTTCATCTCTTTAATGCTTTACAGTATTCTAACTAGATTTGGTTATTATAAACTCTATGCTGTTGTAATAGAATGCTTTTACTATGCAGTCACTATTTGTTTAATATTGCGCAGATATTTTTCAGATAAGATTTCGCACTGACTGAAATATTAATAATATACTTCAGACAGTTTATCTGAACTTCAGTGCTATCTTTTCCAAAGATGTCGGTATGAGAACTTTTCAGTGGATGAGAGCACAGGATTCAATGGTAGCAAACAATAAAAATATATTTCTGGGGAAGCATTTTGTTTCAGAAAGTGGCTTCTGTTTTTAATATAGCATGGGACAAAAGTAGTACTGTTGGTGTAGCAAACTGAAAGTTCTGTCTACTGTGCAAAATTTGTGTGTCGTATTCCCACTTTCCTCACCCTTTTGTTTTGTCTGCTTCTTGTGTATGATACTTAAGCAGTGAATTACCTGCAGTAAGAACATTTTATGCAATGCCTAATGCAAATCAAAAGTTTGAAATACTGAAATACAAGAATTAAGCTACAAACCATCTTTTTAGCCTCTTTTGCTATTCTAAAGACTAACTTGTGTCAGCTGTTACAGAGAATTAATTATGAACTTGGATTACTTTTTTTTATTTGTATATTTATACTATTGATTCTGACTGTAATCTACCACCTTGTCTGGAAAGGAGGATGATTATTTTAGATTAATGCTGCAGTAATTGTTCTTTGCATTCATTTACTAGGATCGTTTAGTATCGCTACGAAAGCTGAGATCTTCTTTTCAAGCAGATGTTCAGAAATACCAGGCTTATTTGGCTAATCTGGAATCTCACACAACTATCCTTGATCAGAAAATGAAAGGTGTTAATGAAGAAGTTGAGGCAGCAGGTAAGGTGGCCTTGGTCATAAATATTTAGTGAAGGCAGAAATAGGCTTTAAAAAATAGTTTTTAATTCTCAGCTTCAAGAATGACTTTGTGTATAATAGTGCTACAAATAAACTCCAAGATTAATTGCTAATGGGGAAAATTTTTTGCAGATAACTGCTTATATTCTAGAGAAGTGAAATTTACTCATGAAAAAATAACAGGAGGTGAGCCTTAACTGTATAGTCTGATATTTTTACATTCATTTTTACAAATGTTTTGTGAACATAGAAATGGAAGTAGAAGCAATGAAGCAGGAGAATGCACGGCTCCAGCATATCTTTGATAACCAAAAGTACTCAGTTGCGGATATTGAGAGAATAAATCATGAGAGAAATGAGTTGCAGCAAACCATTAATAAGCTAACTAAGGAACTCGAAGCAGAAGAACATCAACTGTGGAATGAAGAGTTAAAATATGCTAGAAATAAAGAGGCGGTATGTGAAAACCTTACCCCAATAAGAGATGACTATCAGTATTCATGATGTGTCTTTAAGCTTGGGACTTGAGCATTACTAACTTTTTCTAAATGATTTAACAACAACATAGGTGTATCTTAATAGACTAAAGTGACAAGAATGGCAGAATATGTACCACTGTAAGCTCTGACTCCTACAGCATCGAGAGCTTCAATAACATTAGACTGAAATAGATATGTTGGGACTTTAGAGCAAAGCTGTAATGCAAAACTAGTGCTTTGAGTTAATATCTGCATGTGTTTAGGGACAGACTGGTACCTTACATGTAAATTATAAGAAGAGTTTAAGAGACACTTATATAGTATGAAGAGGTGTGGCCCTGTAGGTGGTGGGATTTAAAAACTGCTGCTCTGCTAGACATTTGAAATAAACAAAAACACATTTATTTACATTTATTTCTCTTCTTAATTTAGCAAAGTTGTGCTTTCTCCTGCACTTTGTATTAAATTCCTCATACCATGCAAATATAAGCACATATCAAGCAATATTTTTCTAGTTATATTTGCATATAGATGGTTCTTGTGTCAGAAAATAGAGCATTTAATAAGCTATGTCTAGAACTACGCTCAAGTTCAAGTATGTTATTAGAATATGTGACTATGATACTTCCTGCCAAAACCAACGAGAGAAGGCACATCAACATGATGACTAATTATTGTTTTGGCAATTTGTACTATTTCTAAGCATGTTCATTCTCCTCCACTGTCAATTAATCCTCAAAACGCTGATGCAGGAAATAATACAGCAGGAGGGAAAACCACAGGAGGAAACCATTTAGTCTTACCCATATACTTTAAGAAATCTTGCAGAGTAAGCTCTGAAAGAATCAGGAAACATCCATTACTGTGGAACATACAGAGCAACTCAGAAACGTATTTGAAGTACTATATGAACACTTTTTGCAAAGCTTTTCAGTTGAATTTTTTCCGTGATTGTTGCCCTTTTAATCTTTGAACAGATTGAAACACAACTGGCAGAGTATCATAAACTGGCTCGAAAGCTGAAATTAATTCCAATAAGTGCTGAGAATTCTAAAGGGCATGACTTCGAGATTCATTTTAATCCCGAGGCAGGACCAAATTGCCTAGTCAAATACAGAACTCAGATTAAGGTAAGCAAAATCAACACTGAGTATCTATAACCACTCTTAGTGTTTTTTGGGAATGTTGGGAAAATCCTCATTAAACATCCTTGAGAACTTTTGTGATTGTTGTAATTACATTTGTGGTACAGGAAGAAAATTTGGTATTGGTGGGTACAGCAGCCTAAGTTAAAAAAGTGTAGAAGAAAAAAACTTAGTTTAAGCTGACAAACTGCATTAGTTTGATTTTTTTCTATGTGTATAACAGGCTCCTCTTATGGAGATTGTAAACCAAACTGAGGAAGAAATTAGGAAAGCTGTTCAACGGAAAATGAGTTTGGAGGATACTTTGGAACAGGTATGTTTTTTGGTTAAAGAAGGTTATTATTAAGATTCTGTAATATAATCTGCTGGACTCATCTGACCTTTTTACACAGGCTATTTGTGTGGGTTTTTTGGAGTGGGAAATTGTGAGAAGATTGCTTTAATTGTGTTGGAATGTAAAAGCTTTTCTGTGAATTAAGATCTCCTTCTGTTGGATGAAATAATGTATATTCCCAGCACTGAAGATTATCCAGTTACGTATACTTGATGATAAACATTGGAAAGACTTGTTTAATAAGTTGTCTATTACAATCAGTGGATTACCACTGGTAAGAAGCAATATTGGGTTCAGGATGGATTGGAAGAATTTCATGTCATATAGCACACTGACATAAACGCTACCATGTAAATAGCTTAGAGCACACAAAAAAATAAAATGAAAAAAAAATCCTACCACCTGTTATCAGCAAATGTTTAATGGTCTAATTTTTGTGCTGAACTTAATACAGGGATTCTCAAAAAACCAGTATTTTTCTTTTTTTCTTATTTAGACGAAGTCAGTATGTTTAGGTTGAAATTAACCTGAAGTTTGAAGTACTGAGATATATTAGTACTTTTCTAAACCATAAATAACTTGCATTGAAAACTTAAAGCTGTATATTCAAAACCCACAGTTCTAGAACTTCCATTTCCAGTGCAAAACCTTTTACACATAGTGCAAAAAACTTCTTATTGGCATTGTGTGCACCAGAAATAGTGTAAGCCTCCCCCCCCCATAGGCAGACCAATGCACTGCCAGTCTCTGAACAGCTGCTACCTTGGAAGCTTAAAAAAGATGAAATTGTTCTTCTACCTCAGTTTTTCTTACAAGCTATACAGCATATAGTATGGAATACTCTTTTGGCCAGTCGTGGTCAGCTGTCGTGGCTGTGTGCCTTCCCAAACTCATGCCTACCCCCTACAAAACAAAACACTATACAGCCTGCTATGATGAAAGCTAATGCCACCTTGGCCAGACCCAGATTAACAAAGTGTTTCAGGGCTACCACGTGTTGTCTGTGATGGCATGGAGTTACAGGTAGGAATTCCTTTTGAATTATATCTTAAGTCACATTTTGATTTCAGGTGAATGCAATGGTAGCGGAGAAGAAAAGCAGTGTGAAAACACTGAAAGAAGAAGCAGAAAAGCTGGATGATCTTTACCATCAGAAGCTTAAGGTAGAACTTTTTTATATTTTAATAACAGTTTATTGTTGATAACATTATCCTTAACGCTTGTATTTATATGTAAGAATTTGTTTTGCTTGTTTGCTTGAAACTTTGCCCTCAGCTCTTGCAGAAAATGGAATGTTCTCTTATTCTTTTCAGAAATATTTGAGTACTATCTTAAGAGTCAGCTTCCACTTTCTCTTAACATAATCTGGTATCATACTTTCTCAGAGCCTGTAAATCATAAACTACTACAACCAGTCATAAAAGTAGCCATGTCCATCTCCTGACTTCAGGATGTCTCAATGCATGTGTTTTAAACAGATTCTACAGTATCTGTCATGTTTATGCCTTGTACGTAATAAATACATGTACAGTTTGTAATAAACCTGTTACTACGTTTAAAAATTGAGGAAAGCATTATTTAACTAATAGCATATAAAATACATTATTGATGTGAAGTTGTTTACATTTTTCTTCCCCTAGGAAGTTCTTCCACTGAGCAGTTACACTGCTTAGGTGGATTGATTTAAATGAAAGCCTTCAAAAATACCTGAAATTTACCTTTTAATCTAAGTAATTGCATACATCTTTTTCTGAAGACAAGTTCATAAAATGCTCAGTAGCAATTGGATATTTTAAATAGAATATAGTCATTAATTTCTCCTGTAATTTTTCAAGTAATATGCATAAGACTTTATTGCACAATTATTTTTTTAAGGTTTCAGTAATTCACCAGAATTAAGTGTTTAATGATGGTGGAATTGATTTCATCTTGCTAAATATACTGTTATCAATGATATTCACCTTGAATAGATCACAGAGTGGCTTAGGTTGAAAGGGATCTTAAACTCACATCCAGTTCTGACCCCCTGAAATGAGCAGGGCTGAGTAGGGCTGCTACTGATTAGATCAAGCTGCTCAGGCCCTATCCAGCCTGGCCTTGAATGCTGCCAAGGGATGGGGCATCTAAAACTTTCCTGGGCAGCTTTTTCCAGAACCTCATCACACTCCAAGTAAAGAACTTCCTTCAAACATTGAACCTAAATCTCCCCTCTTGTATGTTAAAACCATTCCCCCTTGTCCTGTCACTATCAGTCCATGTAAAAAGTCAGTTCCCCTCCTACTTATAAAGCTCCCTTTCAAGTACCAGAAGGCCACAATGAAGTCTCCCTGCAGTCTTTGCTTTTGCAAGCTAAACAAGCCAAGCTCCCTCAACCTTTCTTCGTAAGAGAGGTGCTCCCTGTATTTTGATCATCTTTGTGGCCCTTCTCTAGTCCTGCTCCAACACCTCAGGTAGATGATAGCTCCAATAGATGATTGCTTGCATTTTCTTAACACGTTTCAAAACCAAAAGTGAAGTCTTTTCTTTTTTAGTCAAATCATTTTGTTGTTTCTGATTTTTCATTTATAAACTATTTAGAAAGTCTGTAAGTAATCTCTTTTTAGATTAATTTTGAGGGGAAGATAGCTTAACACACTGACCTAGAAGTATTATTAGAGAAATAAGGGAAGGTTAGGTTGGCTTTGACTAGAGGAAAATGCAAAAACAAAAAAACAAAACAAACAACAACAAAAAAAAAAACACACTTGAAACTTGAAAAAACTTCAAAGTTGAACTGGGGAGGGAAGAGGTAGTCTTCTGTTGTGGTTCCCCATTGTTTATTTTTCTGGAGGGAGTTTGAGTTCTGTGTGTGGAGTTGCTTGTGTGGTAAATTCCTAATTCAAGTACTGGGATGAATAACATATAGGGGAAAAAAATAAAACACTATTTCTTTCCTAAAATGTGATCTGTTTTGTGATATTTTGTTTTCTCCCTGGCATTTACAGGAAGCAGAAGAAGAGGAGCAAAAATGTGCAAATGAGCTGGAATTGTTAGAGAAGCATAAACAATTACTTGAGAGTGGTGTCAATGAGGGTCTCAGTGAAGCCACAAATGAACTGCATGATATTCAGAGACAGTAAGATCCATAAATTCTGTTTGTGTGAATTTTTTGGGGAGGGAGAGGGAGATCATTGGATAAAGACACTTCCTCAAGTCCTAATATAAAATTCTTCGAGTGCATATACATTCTGTACGTTAATTTCACAAATTTACAGTTGAAGTGTTTGTTTTCAACACTTGATTTAGCAAGACTGTTTGTCTACTGTATCAGCACTTCTGTTCTTTCGTGTACTTTGTTTTTTTCTCCATATGATGGAACCAGGCTTTTTTCAGTGGTGCCCCATGCCAGGATAAGAGGCAGTGGGCACAAACTGTAGCAGAGGAGGCTTTTTTTTTTTTTCTCAGAACCAGGAAGCATTTCTTTGATGTCTACATGATGGAGCACTGGCACACATTGTGCAGAGAAGTTGTGCTCAATTAAATAGCTGTAACTTAAGTTGGCACAGCACTGCACTGCACCTTCCCTGTGTCCTGGTTTCAGCCTAGACAGTGCCACACCAAACATAACACACCAATGTTTGGTTGTTGCTGAGAAACAGGAGTATGCCTGGGGCCAGACCAGGCTGCTTGGCAGGGCAGAACCTCCACCATGATGACACAGGGCAGAGGTGGCTGCATTATGAGATCTGCAAGGCCACATGTGGGCTGCACGTTGGATATGTCTGCTCAAAGATCCAGGCAAGTTAGCACAACATGGTCCTTTTTTCTTCTAGGTCAGATGTATAAAAAACATGTTAAAACAAATCTAACCTGGTTTACATTAATACTGATAGGAAAAATGATGGCTAAAGATAACAATATATGTAACTTGGTAAAGAAGTTATTGTAGATGTCAGGAAGTTTAGAACTACAAACTTGACTTTCAGAATGTCTTTATTTTTTAGATACCAAATTGTTATGCAAACAACAACAGAAGAGAGCAGGAAAGCAGGTGATAACTTGAATCGTCTCTTAGAAGTGATTACTACTCATGTAGTATCTATAGAGGTAAGATGAATACCCAGAATTAAATCTTTCTAGAGATATCTACAATTGCAATTAAGGGCATGGACATAAGAACTTTCCCTGTCTAGTAAAGTATCTGTTAGTTAACTGTGGTCAACAGATCTATGTTCAAGTAGTAGACTGGTCATGGGTGGTGTGCCACAGGGGTTAGTCTTGGGGTTAGTGCTCTTTAATGTCTTTATTAATGACATAGTGATATTGATTATAGAGTAGACCCTCAGCAAGCTTGTTGACCACATTAAGCTGAGTGGTGCAACTAATACAGTAGAAGAAGAGGATGTGATCCAGAGGCATCTGGACAGGCTTGGGGTGTAGAACTATGGGATTCTTCAAGGCCAAGTGAAAGATACTGCACTTGAGTTGGTGCCATGCCAGATGTGTGTACAGACTTGGGAGAAGAACTCATTGAGAGCAGCCCTATGGAGAAAGACTTTGGGGGTCCCGGTGAATAAAAATCTGGACATGAACCAGCAGTGTGTTCTTGCAGCCTGGAAGGCCAACTGTATACTGGACTGCATTTAAAATTAAAAAAAAAAAAAGCAGTAACCAGCCGGGTGATGGGGATGCTGCCCTCCTTTACTCACTTTGTGAGGGAGTACTTCATCCAGGCCTGGGGCCCCAGCACAATAAAGATGTGGAGCTATTGGAGCAGGTCTACAGGAGGGCTATGAAGGTTATCGGGCTGCTTCATGTTTATGGGATAAGATGATTGAATTATAGTCACGCAACTTAGAATTGGTTCTACTGACCAGGTGTCTGAGCGCTCAGTTTGAGACAGTATGGTGGTGGTTAACTGTCTATGGTAAAACCTCAAGGACAAGGTCTTCTGCACCTCATGGTACGGCCTTGAGTGTAACAACCAGGCTGGCTGGGGGACAAGGAGTGCACCATCACACCCATCCCTGGAAGCATTCAAGGCCAGACTGGATGGTGCCCTGGACAACCCAATCCAGTGTGTAGCAACCCTGCTCAAGGCAGTGATTGTGATCTTTAAGGTTCCTTCCAAAATAAGGCATTCCATGATTATGGCTGCTGTACTGAGTTTGTTGGTTTCTACTATGTTTGCTGACAAAACATTTGGTATAAGTAATCAGATGATTAAATATTACTAGTAAATTCCTTCATCTGCTGTTTACATTCACATAAGTGTTTAACAGAAATCACATAACCTACACAATCGCTGCTATGAATGCTTTAGCAGAAACAGTACAATATGGACCACAACAGCTCTAATAAGCTTTCTGTAACTCTTCTAGAAATATCTTGATGAACAGAATTCAAAAATTGACAGAGACTATGAAGAATTCATGTCTGAAGATCTACTATCAACCTTGACCAGAATTCTAGACAGTTATAAAAAGAAGGCTGAAAGTGTATAATTACCAAAAAGCTGAAGATGAAAATTTTGTGCTTCTGAAGCTCCACTGTGGTGTCTCCTAAAAGGATAGTTACTTCCTGCTTTTATCAGCTAACTTGGTTTTAATGAAATGATAATGAACTTCCTTTGTTCTACTGACGCAAATATAGTAAAGGATTAAAATATTTGTAACTGAAAAAACAAAAGCTTTGCTTACTCTTCTACTGCCAAAATATTTCTACAGAATTACAATGTCTGTTTCAAGGCAATTGTGGAACAACATAATTTCTCTTTTTCATTATGAATAAGCACCTCTGCTCTCCAGGAACATTCAGAAAACATTCAGCCTTTAATTAACAGTGGACTTAAAGATGGAACCACAAGTGTCAGTATAGTTTGTGCATTCTTTAATATTTATGTGTATTTAACATGAGTCATGACAGTACATGTCCTTCCATAGGCCTTCAGTTTATCAACAAGAACAAATGTAATTGTCCTCCAGTCTCCTGTCTGTTATCTATGAAACTGCCCAGAGACCCTTTCGGTGTGTAAGATTTTTGTTATTTTTCTTTTAGCAAAGTCTCTTTAGAAAGATCAGCAGTAGTTATGCCGTAATCTTGTAAATTCAGAAAATGAAAGACAGTTTGAATACAAAGTTCTGCCTCTAAATGCTTACAGTACCAGAGGAGAACTTACTGTACTTCTTAAGTATGTTTATTAAATGTGCTTTAAGTATGAAAATGTGAATTCTAACAATACAGCTAATTAACTGAAGGTGTAACTAGTCTTGTGTGCATTGAAACAGTCTAAAACATCTTCTACTGTGTTCTTCTACTAGATCCATAAAGCAGACCTTACTGGATTTTTCTTCCTTAGGAAGGTAAAGTTGGCATATGGGGAGTTCCAGTCCAAATACATTAAAGAAAATGTATCCCCATCTCTTAAATATGTATTTGTCTTTCTTGTTCAATGCCACATTGTAAGCAGAGGCAGTATCTGCTTGTCTACTCTGTTATATACCTTTCGTATTCCTTAAAAAGTAGCCCTGGATAGTTCAATTTTGAATACAGGTCAGTGATAAATGTCACTGATTCAAGTACACAACGAAGGAACTCTACTGTCTTCAAAAATGTTTAGTGGCTGATAGCTAATTAAAATCACTCCTCAATTCTCTAATTGAAGTATTTGAATGCAACACAGATCCCTTGGGTACAAATCAAAATTTAAGTTTAATTTTAACTCTCTGAACGCAAACTGCAAATAAAACCAAATTGTGTTTTAATTTTTGGCTCTTTTTGCAGAGCATACATAAAATTCTGTTGTCCTTGATGAAGTATGTGAATTTTCTGACTCTGGTCTGAGGTTTTGTTTTGGTTTTTTTTGCAGATACTATAATGATGGTGGTATTTAAATTTCTTTCTGCTTCTTTGTTATATGCTGAAAGCTTACTTTCACAACTATAAAAGCTTGCTGACAAGCAGGTAGCATTTCTTTCTTCTTTTGTTCTCTCTCACCTTTACAAACTCTTACTTTTTTTCCTATAACAGCCTATTCCTTTCAAATCTCAATTACTTCTTAGAAGTCTCCTTTTTTTTTTCTGTGATCTTTCTAATGTATTTATTATCTAAAGCAATACTCTCCTAGTTAAGCAAAGCTATGGGAAATCCAAAACAATCACGTTCCTTTAAAATAATTGCTTATTTAGGGACTACATTCTTTCTTGGCTTCCTGATACTTGTTTGTCCCTACTTCTGTAACTGACTGTTCCTGTGTCTATTAGTATCTGCAGCCTCATTGCATGTGGAGTAGTCAGTTGATTTAGTAAACACAATTTCAAGGGACTAATGCTAACCCAATAGTAATGGGTTAAAGAATCAAGGTCAGAACGACCTTCCTTTGTATTCTGAGTTGTGGCTTTTAAATAGGATATAATTACTGCTTAGACTGTGTTTTGGTTTTTGTTTTTTTTTTTAATTTGGTTGGATTTTTTCAACCAGAATGTAAAGTCTTAATCAAAATGTACAACTGGCACCTGCATATTTCAGTAGTATGAGTAATTCATAATTCTGGGGGGTATTTGTAGGGGTAAAGTTCTCTCATCTATTAGTAATGTATCTTTTGTATAGTTTGCTTAATATGTCTCAAGGCTATGTATTTTTAAACTCAATAAAATTACTTAAACATATTTCTTTGAGTCATGGGGTCTTCATGGGCAGAAGCACATCATGAAAAACAATAGATTTGTATCTCCTAGAGAAAGTAGGTAGGTTCATGATTCTCTAGCAGCAGCTCAACTCTCTGTTACTCTCCTAATGTGTAAATGGAAAAAAAATTAAAACGTTTCTTGCAAATTGCAAAAGAAAAGGAATGTAAATTCATTTGTCTCAACTTTTTAGAAATAGGCTTTCTTAAAGTTCTAAGGAATAGAGTTATTATTTACTTTGATAACTTCTTTACACGTCTAGGCAACCTTTTGGTATCAGTTTTCCCAACCAGCCTTTTGTTACCTCAGACATTAAAGGACAATATGACCTTTCACTTTTCCTTCTTTTTAGCCTAGTTATTGGAAAATAATTTGTGATACTGTAGAAGCATGATAGTGCATGGCACATAGCTTTGTTCTCTTCCCTGAACTGTTATTTTTCAGGTTAGTCATAAAAGAACTCGCATCACTACCAAGAATTGGGTAGTTCTTCAGAGTGCTTCTTAAATGCACTGTAAGAGCCTGATGAGGCATAAGAACTTTGCATCACCTGTTCAGCTCGTGTATGAGACAACTCAGGCCCCTCTTACTGTCTGCCCAAATGTGCAGCACTGTGAGCCCAAAAAAATCTCTTTCCAAGCAGGATATTGTCCTGTGCTTGTTTTCTAACACTTGTACTACTCTGTGTACTTGGGTCCTTAATGGCAGTTCCCATCGCTGCTATGCTTTACACAGTAGAACTGAAAAAAATAGTATCTGGTTTTATCTTGTTTTTGTTTTTTTTTTTAATTATTTTTGATAAATAAAAGCAGAAAGCATGAACAGCTGAAGGTATTCCTTCTCCAATAATAAACCGAACTTCCTGCAGCAATGCTCTACAGTAAAAAGTGTTCTTAATGTTAAGTGGCTGCAGAGGCAGAGAGGTTTTTATGGACAATGATACTGACTACTACTTAGGTTTATGTATGTAAACACTTTCTGAGCACAACAAAAGTGTCAGACTAAATACTGTGTTTTTCTACTCTGCTCTGGGGAGCGTGCCCTTATTTTAATACTGGAAACCTCAGTATCTCCTTTTGAGCCACTTAATCTTGTTCATTCAACACTGGTGTAGAACAGGAAATCAACCTGTTTTCCCAATGCTTGCTCTCTCTAGATTTTTAACTGTGAAAGGGTGTCTGCATTATCATAGAATCACAAGGTTGGAAAGGACCTATAAGACCATCTAGTCCAACCGTCTTCTCATTACCACTGCTACAAGCTACTAAACCATATCTTGCAGCTCCTCATCCAGACGCCTCTTGAACACTGCCAGGGACAGCAACTCCACCACCTCCCTTGGCAGACTATTCCAGTGCCTGACCACTCTCTGAGAGAAGTTGTTTTTCCTCATGTCTAACCTAAACCTCCTCTGATACAACTTGTGGCCATTTCCCTGGGTCCTGCTCATTGCCTGGGAGAAGAGGCCAAACCCCTCTTCACCACAACCTCCCTTCAGGAAGTTGTAGAGTGCAATGAGGTCTCCCCTGAGCCTCCTCTTCTCCAGACTAAACAATCCCAGCTCCTTCAGCCGCTCCTCATAGGACTTGTGCTCCAGACCCCTCACCAGTTTTGTTGCCCTTCTCTGGACGTGCTCCAGGGCCTCAGTGTCTTTCTCGTAGTGAGGGGCCCAAAACTGAACACAGTACTCAAGGTGCAGCCTCACCAGCGCTGAGTACAGGGGGATGATCACCTCCCTGCTCCTGCTGGCCACACTATTTCTAATGCAGGCCAGGATGGTGCTGACCCTCTTGGCCACCTGGGCACACTGTTGGCTCATGTTCAGCCGAGCATCAACCAACACCCCCAGGTCCCTTTCCTCTTCACAGTCATCCAGCCACTCATCCCCAAACCTGTAACGCTGCATGGGGTTGTAGTGGCCAAAGTGCAGGACCCGGCACTTGGCCTTGTTGAACCTCATCCCATTCACCTCAGCCCAGAGATCCAGCTTATCTAAATCCCTCTGAAAGGCCTCCCTACCCTCAGGCAGATCCACACCACCTCCCAACTTGGTGTCATCTGCAAACTTACTGAGGGTACACTCAATCCCCTCGTCTAGGTCATCAATAAAGATATTAAACAAGATGGGCCCCAGAACCGACCCCTGGGGGACACCACTTGAAACAGGTCACCAGCTGGACTTAACTCCATTAACCACCACCCGTTGAGCACAACCCTCTAGCCAGTTTCTTACCCAAAGGAGTGTGTACCTGTCAAGACCACGGGCAGCCAGTTTCCCCAGAAGAAGCCTGTGAGAGACCGTGTCAAAGGCTTTGCTGTAGTCTAGGTAGACTACATCAACAGCCCTTCCCTCATCTACCAGTCTGGTCACCCAGTCTTAGAAGGAGATGAGGTTGGTCAAGCATGACCTGCCTTTCATGAAGTCATGCTGGCTGATTCCCTGGACGCCACACACGTGCCTTGTGATCTCATTTGCTCCATTACTTTCCCCGGTACCAAGATCAGGCTAACAGGCCTATAGTTCCCCAGATCTTCCTTATGGCCCTTCTTGAAGATGGGAGTCACATCAGCAAGCCTCCAATCCTGTGGGACCTCTCCAGTTAACCAAGAGTGCTGATAGATGGCCAAGAGCGGCTCGGCAATCACCCCCGCCAGCTTACTCAGCACCTGAGTGTGTAGCCCATTCAGTCCCATGGAGCTGTGACAGTATGAAATGCACGAAGGCATGCATTCTACAGGTCTCCAACCATGTAGGAGTATTAGGTCTTCTTTGGAGTTTTATGTATTCTATGCTTGTTTAAAGTTTTTTATGGCATCCATTCTTTTCCAAGCAGTGGAATGACTGTGGAAGAGTTATACAGTCCTTAGTATCCTCGCTGGATAACAGACCTGATGCCGCAAAGGGAAATGTACCAACATCTTCAATACTATATTAGGAGACTGGCAGGGACTGCTCCATCAGCCTGAGAAAAATCTTAAATAATTATGCAGGTCTCTTCCTTAGAACTCAATCTGCTGGTTTGCGGAATTTTTCTGGGAGACATCCATTTGCATTAATATGAACTGGCAGAGTAGTATCTACATAACATTTTTCAGCCTGTTATTCATATTTACAGATTAAATTTACCAGAGGAATAAAAGGCATTTGTTAAGCTATCACAGGTCAGGCATCAGCAACAATTGCAATTACAGAAATCACACAAGATTATTGTTTTCTTTAATTCTGCAATTAATGTCAGGGCAATACTGTTACTGCTGGCATCTGATGTCTGAAAAAACCTGAATAGACTGATTATAAAATGTTAACAGAACTACAACTTACAAAGTCTGTAAAAATGATAGGACAAATTCCAGTCTCAGCTACATGGAAACTGTTCTAAGACATTCTTAAATTTTTCTGTTTTAGAAAAGAAAGAATATTTCCTTACAGGCAGCATTCTTTGACTAATTTATTGGAATTTGAAGGCTAATCTTGCTCTACTGACCCTAAACAACGTAATTCTGCATAATCAGTGATAACTGAGAATCTGCCTCTGTACTGTATTTCCTACCTGTTCAAAAACTCATTTCTTGGGTAAGTAGCTTAAATGTTTTTTGTTTCACTCTTGGATTTGCAGAGTGGATTGCTTTGTTAAATACGGAAAAAAGTTAAAATCTTTTTCCCAGTTGTTTCTTTATATTTTTGATTCTAGGAATGTTGACTGCCTTTGCATAAACATAACACGTTTTACAAACAGTAACATCATTGCTCCACCAGAAGCTCACAGGCTTTAGACTGCCCATGTCATTGGTCTGACCTTAGAGTACTATAGAAACTACAGCAAACGTCACGTCAGTTGAGCTCTGTTTCCTTCTAGAGACTGGGCACTTCGGGAATCCCTGTTAGCAAGGACCTACTTGTCCCAGTGTTCCTCTGAATTGGATGCCCACTTGCAGAATGTTTGTGTCTGTCCCTCCATTCTAAAAGTCCTTATCAGGATCTTTGTGGTAACATGTTTTTGTGCTGCAGTCTACATGGTGTTTTCCCTACCAATTCATGCATGAGGTCACAGCTTCAAGTGACAGTGTATCTGATCAGCATTTTAGTCTAAGGAATCCTTTGAGTTAAGCTAAGATTTAAAAGCACACTGACTATTACCCAATTTTCACCTATTCAAAAAGGCGTCAGTTTATCAAGACTCCAAAGCAGAAAAGACAGACGTATAAACATTTTGAAATGATCAAGATGATGTCCTCAATTTTGTTCCACTTCTCATACCAAGATTCACAATAATCATGGGTAGAAGTTCTTTTTGAGACAGCCATTAAAAAGTTTTTTAAGAAGAAAAACACCAATTTGAAAGACTTGCAAGAAGAATAAACAAGGAGTCAGAGAATGGCAATTCAGCATCACTGAGGATCTATTCCAGCAGAGACCAACTTTTCCCACCTGACTGACTACTCAGAAGATATTCCATAGGTATTCTATCATACATACTGAACATACAAGAACTTAGCCTACATGCTCTTTAAATCCTAGTTATCTTTTGCGTGTGCTACAGTATAGCACATACAGTCCTGGTCTGGACCACATACAGTCATACATACAGTGGGCAGTGGTTTCTGTGTCATGGTCTCAAAATCCAGAACATCAAGGAATGTAAAGCAGGAAGGTCTGAATAATTAGATAGTCATTCACTAGCTTGGACTCCTTGTTGACCCTCCTACTAGAGCTGGTGATGAAGGCACTCCTTGACAGGAGAAAGCAGCGCTTAGTTCAGAAGAAAAGGGAAGAGTGAGAAAACAATGCCAACAGCTAGGACTATAGGAGTAGTCAAAAGGGGAAGCAGTCTTCAGGAAGAAAAGCCAATGGCAGCCACCTTCAGCTACAGAAAAGAAAAAGCTACTAATCAGACCAGCAGTAGCATCAAAATGAACTGAAAAACATGATGTCCCACACCTTCTCTGTGGCAATGTATTTATGAAATTTTGACGTTTGTTATATATACATCTTGCCAGAGAAAATGACAGATTTGATCCCAGTCTTTTTGACCTATAACAGTGTGGCTGATTGGACTACTTTAGATGTGGTCTTAAAAAACAAAAATTATGGGAAATCATTAAAATATTAATGCTTGAAGATATTAATCTTCCTTATACTTCAACAATCTTTCCACAAACTAAAAACCATCTTTTCTCCCAGTGAGTATGTCTGACAGAGTAAGAAGGCTTTTAAGAGTCAGTCCACCCAATCCCTTTTCATATGAGAGGCGATTTTGATATTCATGAGATGCAGTGGATTGCAATCAAACTTCTTATTAAAACTGTATTTTTGACTGTAGTCATTTGCCTCTGACAGGTGAATGGCAAGACCTTACTGCAAGTTCACCTGTCACACAGGTTCCCTGGCAATGGCACGAATTCCCTTACAGAGTTTCATGACAGTTGCAGGAACTGAGCCTTCAAGTATTTGTCTCATTTGACGTCCTCCACCCAAACATAGCTTTGGAAGAAGGCACAAAAGCTCTACAATGATCAGATACGGGATGATTGTCTTCCAACTAAAACTCTACCTACTAAGGAATATTTGGTTAGTCTATCCTAGGATCAAAATACATTATTTGTTTTGTCTCCCATGAGTCATTCCACAAATCATTTTTTCTACTTCTTGATCTGCTTTCTATTTATATGTATATTAAATCACTAAACCATTAATTCTAATTATGTGACAACATATTTCACAGTTTTGTGAAATTCTTTGTGAAAAATATATCTTCCTATCATTTCCACATAAAACTCCACATCCCTTTATCTTGCTTTAGAAAGTGGACTGGAAGTTCCTGACCACCATTTTTATTTTTCCACTACTTATTGAATTCATTTAATTCTGAAGTGAACAATCCAAGTCTTATCAGAAAAATATTTGACAACTAATTACACCCTGTAGCCTAACCACCAAAGCCATTATCTTTATCTACCACTGAATTTTTAAATGAGTTTGTCATAGATGATAGGATTGTTTTGGACCACAGAAGAATGAACGAATGGTTCACTGACCCTCCTCCATTCTCTATCACCTCCTCTGTTGCCTCCAATTTTTCAAAAGATAATTTCTTCTACTTTCACATTAGTCAGATACCTCAGAACCATGAACCATCTTCACAGTCTTCTTGACCAGTTGGATTGCGTTTCACAAATGACACTTCAGCTGTTCGCTTTTCAAGTTATTGAGAAGTAAACAGAAAATACCAGACAGCACTTCTGTAACCCACTTCATCAAATTCACCTTAACTCACTTGTTATGATGACAATTCGTTTTTATTTTTATTATTATATTTTATTATTTAGTGCCTGCAGTATGTTATTTCCACACTTCACGGGTTTTCACTAAAACGCTTTCTGTAGTGGAAAATGTCAAACATCTACACAGTTTCTTGTGTTAAGATATAAAACCTTTGTTACCTTCAGGAATAGCAGTGCCTTTTGTTTGATAATTTAGAATTTGTAGTTTTCTACTCATAAACAATATGCTGGCAGTTCAGTATCACTTAATGGACTGTGCCACAGCAACAAGCACTAACAGGCTAACATGGCTAACAGGGCCATGCTCTTTATTCTAGCAAAGATATAGCAATTTTCGTAACATTTACAAGATATTTGATAAGTAAAAATATCCAGTGCTAGACCCTAATTCATGTTCTCTCTTAATATAAAGAAATTAGATACTTAATTTACATGAAAAAAAATTACATTCTATGTGCAGAGAGGAAGTAACGATAATTGCATTCTCACACACACAAAAATAACAGAATTCTTGAGCATCACCTGAAATATCACTTGGCAACATAGAAATGCAATTGGTTACTGCAGCTGTACTATTAATTTTGCAAATTAACAACTGATCTTTAACTTTAAAATCCAGTACACTGATGTAAGCAACATTCCTTTATCCAGCAGAGGAAGTTCTCTTCCATAGGGATTGAACACGATTACTTTATTAATAGTTAAATGAACAAAATATTTCACACTGCAGAATTAAAAGATTTGCAGACGCAGGTATTGCTTAGACCAATTGTCAGATAGGCAAAATAATAAGTATCTTTGTTTTCACACAAGTGAAGTGCCTGCATTTTTGCTATAACAGTTCTTCCCCCCAGCAAATTTATTTCGAGACTAGATGGAAGTATTTGCCAGTTCGCTTTTTTTTTCCCTCCCTGTCCAAAGTAATTAATTAACATTCCAAAATATATATGCTGTCTTAAGTATAGAAAAACTCTCTAAAGTATTTTGAAAAACAAAATTTTGTTTGAGGAACTTGAAAAAGAAGTGCAACAAAGCTTGTGAAGGGCTTGGAGAATATGCCCTATGAGGAGAAACTAAAGGAACTGGGGATGATCAGTCTGGGGAAAAGGAGGCTAAGGGGAGACCTTATTGTTCTCTTCAAATACCTCAAAGGTGATTGCAGCGAGAGCAGGGCTGGTCTCTTCTCACCAATGATAGGTGACAGAATGAGGGAAATGGCCTCAAGCTGCAACAGGAGAGGTTTAGTTTGGATATCAGGAAAAATTTATTTACAGAAAGGGTTGTTAAGCACTGGAATAAGCTCTCCAGGGAGGAGGTTGAGTCACCATCCCTGGATGTATTTAAAAACCGTTTGGATGTGGTGCACAGGGACATGATTTAGTGGAGGGTTGTTAGTTAGGGTACTATGGTTAGGTTGTGGTTGAACTTGATGATTTTTAAGGTCTTTTCCAACCTGAGCAATTCTATGATTCTATGAAAAGTAACAGCGTTTCATTAAGTCATGATTTAGAAGCATCAGCATCATACTCTACCTTTTTTACAAAACTGTAAGAGACCTTTCCCACTTTAATTGTGTAATGGACATGCTTTTTATTCTCACAAAACTCTACCATGCTGAGTTTCTCTATGCAATAACGTGTGAAAAAAAATCTGTATTTTAAACCTTCCTCCTCCTAGTGTAACTGCATGATACTCAGTGCTTGCATGACATTTTCTCTTAAATCATTCATTATTACATTTCAGAGTTTTATAGACTTTCTCTCTATGTTTTCACAAACATTTCCTTTCCAAATTGGGAATCCTACTTTACTTAGCAATTGCATTCTTCCAACCACTGCTGTTTGTACCTATTCAAAACAAGCAGGACAGAGCACACAGAAGGAAGTCTGTGTTCCTTTAGACCATGGATGTCCAACCTGGGCCACACTGAGCGAAGAATTGTCCTGGGCCACATATAAAATAGATAATATAGATAATGTATATAAGTAACAAAATTTATTTTATTTTTAATTATTTTATTAAAATGTTAAAAAAAGAGAGCAGCAGAAGCATAAAAGCAATGTGATACTACACCTCATTTTTGTGAAACTAATGCCTCACTCTGGTTCTATGTTAGTAGCTGCAATTCTTTGTGAGATGTTGAGGTGTTCAGAGATCTTTAATGACATTTTACCCTTCCTGTACTTCATCCTTGATGATAGTTGTTTCAGCTGAAACAGTGCCAGTCACTCACTGATATTTGGCTGTTGCCAGGCTGGGCCACTCAGCAGGGCAGTGCTGCCACCATGATGGCACAGTCCACACTATGGGCTGTGTTAACATATGTCATAGATCAAATAGTCCAGCCATGCAGGTTTTCTAGTCTCTGCATCAGTACAAGCAGTAGTACCAGACAATGAAAGTGTCGCCTTCAAATAAAAGAAAAATACAAGTAAATAAGTTTCTACTTACTACTCTTACATATCCTTTGCCTAGACATCTTTCCAAAATTACTGCAAATGAGGAAACTCTTAAAATTGCAATGCTCAATTACAGTTCTGAAAGGCCAAACTTGGAATATATGAACAACATCCAGCATGACAAAATGAACTGCAGGTACAGTAATAACACACAAAACTCAGAACATACTCAGTTTCTCTGAATTAACCACATTAGAAGCACAGGATGCACTTTTCAGAAATTTGAATGCATAAATTCTGATTACTGAATTTCTTTCACTAAGTCACTTTATAAAGTGTATCCATAACAATGACCCTATCATTTACGATAGCAGGAAAAGCTATTAGCATAGTCTAGAATGAACCACAAATCACAGAATAATAGGAGTGGGAAAGGATCTCTGGAATTTACCCAGTCTAATGCTCTATTAAAGCAGGTTCCCTACACAGGAAAGCATCCAAGTGAGGTTTGAATTCCTCCAGAGAAGAAGACTCCACAGCCTTTCTGGGCAGCCTGTTCTAGCGCTCTGTCACTCTCAAAGTAAAGAAGCTTTTCCTCATGTTCACATGCAACTCACTGCATTCCAGTTTGTGCCCACTGCCCCTTTTCTTGTCACTGGGCACCACTGAAAAGAGCCTGGCCCCATCTTCTTGACACTCACCCATTCAATATTTATAAGTATTGATGAGATCTGCCCCTCAAACTTCTCCAGGCTGAACTGCCCCAAATCTCTCCCACCAACATACTCAAGTCCTTCTCTGTAGAGCTCCTTTTCACTGAGTCAGCACCCAGCCAGAACTGATGCATGCAGTTATGCCTCACCAGGTACAGAATTCTACATTTGCTGTTTCTGAAGCTCATCAGGTTCCTCTCTGCCTAACTTTCCAGTCTGCCCAGATCTTTCTGAATGGCAAAAGGACTTGACAGGTTCCTGACAAGTATGTTTTGCTAGTTCCTGAAAGACTGTTTATTTTTTGAAATGTTATTTCAACCACAGATTTTCAGCTACTATAGTTTTCAAAAATGGTGCACGTGCAGAAGCCATTAGTGTTGCATATTTAACAATGCAAAGACTTTCATGCATTCAACATGAAGAAGAATTAAAAGCAGTTGTAGACCTTAAAACAGAAGTGAACATGAAATTCTTAATTATTTATATAATTCCTTCAATGTACCCTACTCAGTAGAAACGTGTAAAAAAAAAAATTACTCTTCTCCCTAAGGAAAAAAAAAAGTAAGAAAACAGTAACATTTATTCAAAACAAATTTGAAGAGCTGCTTGCCAAGGGGAAATTGTCACTTCCATCTTCAACAGAAAGGCTTTTTATAAATGGGATTCCCCAGGTATTATGCTACAGTCTCAACGTCTATTGTTACTGCTGATGAAATGTAGAGTGCAGAGAGGGGTGGGTGCAGTAAATAACACAGTTCTCCCTATTCCAGATGAAGCCTATCCCAACTTGATGAGATTGAGAAAAGCCAGGGGCAGCCAGACAGCAAGCATCCTGAGATCTGATCCTACCTGCTGCAAAGAGGAGTACTTCTGAGAAAGCAGGAATGCTGAGTGGATGGAAGCTATCTGGAGAAAAAAAAAAAAGTGCTTTGTAGGTACTATATTGTCTGATCCAAGGACACAAATATATAAAGCAGAATGGAGTACTGTGTGCAGGTCTGGATCCCCAACACAGGAAAGATGTGAAGATGTGGAGCTCTTGGAAAAAGTCCAGAGGAGGGCCACAAAGATGGCTGTAGTACCTCTTCTATGAAGAAAGGCTGAGGAAGTTGGGCTTGTTTATTTTGGAGAGGAGAAGGCTCTGGTAAGACCTCATTGCAGCTTTCCTGTACTTGAAGGGTGCATACAAGCAGGAAGAGAGAGAAAGTTTTTACACAGTCTGATGGTGATATGACAAGGGGGAATAGTGTTAAACTAAATGAGGGGAAATTTAGATAAGATGTTGGGGAAATTTTTCACTCAAGAGTGGTGAGGCACTGGCACAGCTGCTGTGGTGTAAGCTGTGGTGCCCCATCCCTGGAGTCGCTCAAGGCCAGGTTGGATGGGGCCCTGGGCAGCTGAGCTGCTGGGTGGCAGCCCTGCCCATGGCACGGGGTGGGAATGGTGGGCTCTGAGGTGCCTTCCAGCTAAAGTGAGTCTGTAATTCTATGATAATGTTTTCATGAGTATCTCTATACGGACTTGGTAGTTCCCAAGGCACACCAGAAGCTAATTCACTTGAGCACGTGGCAGTGATAAGCTGACACCTAAGTGTCCACACAGCTAGACAATGTGAAAGAAACTGGATGGGCTGCGAGGGACAAGCTACAGCTGCCACGTCATGGGGACCATCATAGGGCCTGACTGTTCATGCTAGGGAAGGTGAGCAGCCCTTTGCGCCTCAGCGCTTGAGCCTTAGTGAGGACAACGGTCGCGGGTCGCCCTGTCCTGACAAGGCGGCGGCGTCCGCAGCCTCAACAGCTGGCGAGGCGAACAGCACGCGGTGCCGGCGCCAGCACGCATGCGCGCCCAGGGGGCGGTGCCGGCCCTTCGCCTCCCGCCCCGCCCCGGAAGTGGCGCAGCGCGGTCTCGTTCCGAGGTCGCGGCGCCGAGCCGCGGTTTCGATTCTCGGCCGCTGCGCGCTCTCGAGCCGCGCGTTCTGCTCCTTTCCGGCTCCTCGTCTTCTTCCGCTCGGCAGGAACGCAGCGCCAGACGGGGGAGCTCGCGGGTAGGCGCCAAACGCCGCCGTTGCCGCCATCGCTGCCGGACGTTTTCCGTCTCCTCGGCTTCCCAACATGGCAGCGGCGGGCGGCAGCCGCGGAGCCCGCAAGCCGATGCATTTGTCTCCACGGGGAGGCGGGGATCGCACCGTCTTTCTCTTCGACCGGCGCCGGGAGCAGGCGGATCCGGACGAGAAAGTGCTCAGCTACGGCAAGAACAACTACCGCGGCTTCCGCAGCGCCGTGTGCCAGGTGCGGGGCGGCGGAAGGGGAGGGGGGTAACGGAACGCGTCGGGACGCGTCGCCCCGCGCGCGGCAGGCACAGGTGCGGGCGCCCCAGCCGCCGTCGCCGTTATCGCCACGGAGAGGGCCGAGGAGGGCAGGGGAAAGAACCCGTGCCGCGGCCCCGAGTGCGACCCCTCGGCCCGCTCCGCCCGGCGTCGAGCGGAGGGGCGGCCTGGCCGTTGGGTGGCGGCGGCGGCGACCGCGAGGCAGCGCCCCCGCGCGGGGAACCGCGGGGCGGCAGCTCCGAGCGCCGCGGCGGATGGGAGCGTGGCGCGTTGTGCTGTCCAAGGTGGCGGCGGCGAGCGCCGCCTGCTGGCTGCACGGGACTCTGCCTGTCGCGCTGCGTTCGGCCTTCTTTCGTTTTGCGAAGCGGCGGCTCGCTCTGTCTTCCGGCTCCGCCTAGGTGGAGATCTGCGTCCGCGCCTTGAGTTCGGAGTTCCGGCAGCGGCTCCTGCTGCCCTTTTTCTGTCGTCGTGCTCTTGGCTGAGAGTGTTATTGCAGCCGCTCCGAAAGTAATGCCTCCTATTTTATGATGTTGGCGGTATGGCAGTAGAGGCTGAACCTTCCCACCAGTATTCCGTTATGTGTTGTTGCCGAGTGACAGATGGCAGCAGAGGGACAGTCTGATAGAATGGCAACGTGCGTGAAAGCGCATATGGAGCAAAGGTGTGTCAGTGAATTTCTCTGTGCGGAAAAAGTGGCAGCCACTGACATTCGTTGACACTTGCTGAATGTAGAGACCAACCAGTGGCTGTGAGCACTGTGAAGCAGTGGGTGGTACGTTTCAGCAGTGGCAGCAGTGACAGTGGATCACCTGCACTGGTGATCTGCAAACCTGCACAGATATCTGCAAACATGGCATGCAGGCTTTTCTTCAAATTTCCTTAAAATGCATTACTAATGGTGGTGTATTGAGAAACAGTGGTTTGTAGCTGGCAATATGCTCTGTCTTCTGAAATAATGTTCTTGTGCTCTTTGTGTCTGTTGTATTTTCCATGGAAATACATAGGAGGTATTATTTCTGGAGCGACTTCTGTACGTGGCATAAACTTGTTGAACACTTTTACACTGTGAAGCAAACAGAAGCACAAGCTGTAAATTTTGCACTGATTTGTTCTACTGAAATACTTGAGTTTAGTTCTTTTATGCAGCGCAATTAGCACATTGTTCCTTAGGCTGTATTTTTCTGAAAAAAATTGCTTGGTTTGTCCTGCATCTGGGTAGCACTTTGGCTGGGTGCTCAGAGTCAGCAAAAATTCTTTCCCACACCAGCCTCTCTTTGGGTGGCTCTAGTAGTAAGTCTTGTTTTGAGGTGCTAATTCTTCACAATAGTAGAACTGATGCTTTGAAATATCTTCTGCATGGTTGTTACCTTAGGGAAAGGGCTTCTGTAGCAGTGTCCCTGGGAATTGTGTCTGAGCTGCCTCCATTGCAGCTAATTTCTCTGTGGTGACTCTTCATACCTCGGAGCTTTCATTGTGTGCCTTGTGGGATGTCTGACTTTGAATGCACCTCAGTGTGTCTAGGTGGATTGTTTGATGGGGCCAGTAAATACTGATAGAGGGGAAGCTGCCAGACTTGATGTGTCCAGGAAGACTGACGTGTGACGTGTGGCACAGTGGCAGTGGGCAGGCTCTCTTGTTGGGTTTCTGGAAGAGCGTTCTGGCATCTCAGTGCCTCTTGTGGTTTTGCGTGTTGTGTTTTTTCATATGTACTACTCAAAAGTGTAGCATTTCTGGCATCTTGAACGTAACAACAAAATACTTTCATGAGAAAAATGGTGACTTGATTTCGCTGATTGAGACAGACTTTCCCCGCTTGTGGTACTGCAAACTTACCAGGGAGGTGATGAAAGTTCAAGAATAGGCATCCTTTTGATAAGTAAACTTTGAATTGTTTAGATAAGAAAAAGAATGTTGTGTTTGCTTTATTCCAACTAAAGCTATTAGAGACCATCTGAGTGCAAGATTAGTCGTATGCATTTATCTAGTAATGTTCATTCCTATGTTTATCCTGTCTGGTGGCTCAGGCAGGCTTGTCTGTAGGTATGCTTTCATTTGCAGTTTGTCATGAGACTGAGTTGCTGCACTGTCACAGTTGCAGCAAGGGTGGCCATGCATCTGCATACTGGCTGTGAGAATGGTGGTGTCTGGCAAAGATGCTGTATATATGTTAAGCTGTTGGAGCTCATTCTGCTGGGAAAATCTTTATACAGCATGAGAAAATAAATATCAGGTCACATGGAAGTTGAAGGAGATGGTAAATATTGAAAGGGGTATTAAATCTGATTGCCATCTTTGATCCCAAATTCTGTAGCTAAGTAACTGGTGGTTTAGACAGAAGAATCAGCTGCTGAGAGATGGGTTTAGGCACATATTCATTTCCTCAGATTATTGTCATGGAAAGTATTGTTTGTTATTAAAATATTCAGTTCTTCAGTTCTGAAGCTAATATTTGTTTTGGTTTTGAATCAGGTTTTTGTCACCAAAGGAATTTTGTTACTGTCCCCTAACAATATCTTAATGCATGACAACGTGGTTGGATGTGGCTTTATATGCATACAAATTCATCTTTCCTTTTGGGGGAGGAGACCACCTTTTGTATATATAGTCCTCATTATTTTTCCTTCCAGTGATCCTAAAGCTGGATTCAGCTAATCTAAATGAATCTGTGAGCTTGACTCTTCAGATCAGTACTGTTGAGTATATGTGGAGCATTCCATGTAATTTCAGTCCCCAATCAACAAAAGTTTGAAATAAGTGAATGAAATAGGAAATTTCACTTCTTTGCACACCAGCATTGCTTGTACACTTTCCTGTATTTTGTTATAACTATCCTCAGCTGTTTATCCTGACATTTAGAGGAATGAAGTCAGGAAAGCCAAGGCCCAGCTTGAAATAAACTTGGCAAGAAAGAAAACAAGAAAGAACAAGAAAGCCTTTTACAGGTACCTCAACCAGAAAAGGAAGGTCCAGGAGGATTCACAGCCCCTGGTGAGTGACATAGGCAAGCTGGAAACAACAGAGAAGAAAACTGAGGTACTTTTTTGCCTTGGTCTTCTCTGTTAACTGCTAGTTGCACAGCTCTCAAGTGTTCAATTTGGTAGGAGGGGATAGAGGAAGCAGTGTCCTTTGCACTGTAAACATAGATGAGGTTTGTGACTGCCTGAGGAACTTGAACATCCACAAGCCTACGGGTCCCAGTCAGGCGCATCCCAGAGCCCTGAGGAAATTGGCTGGTGTAGTCACCAAACCACACTGAATGATATTTGAAAGCTCACGGCAATGAGGTGAAGTCCCTGGTGACTGGAAAATGCAACATCACATCCATTTTTAAGAATGGCAAAAAAGAACTACCCTCGGAACTACCAACCTGTCAGGGTCACCTCTGTGCCAGGAAAGATCATGAAGCAGATCCTCCAGGAATCTATGCTGAGGCACGTGGAAGGCAAAGTGGAGATATGGGAGAACAAGTGTGGCTTCACCAAGGGTAAATCCAGCTTGACCAACCTAGTGGCCTTCTATGATGGTGTCACTGCATTGTTGGACAAGGGAAGAGCCACCAATGTCATTTATCTGGACTTCAGTAAGGCCTTTGACATGGTACCCCATAGCATCCTTCTCTCCAAATTGAAGAGATGTGGATTTGATGTGTGGACTGTACGATGGATGAAGAACTGGCTGCAGAATTGAGTCCAGAGAGTGGTGGTCAATGGCTCGATATCTGGATGGAGATCAGTGATGAGTGGTGTCCCCCAGGAGTTGGTGCTGGGACCAATACTCTTTAATATCTCCATCAGTGGTGACACAGAGTTGTGTAGTGCAGTTGACACACCAGAGGGATGGGATTCCATCCAGAGTGTCCTTGACAGGCTTGAGTAGTGGGCCCAGGTGAACCTCCTGAGTTTCAACAAATGCGCAATCTTGCACCCGGTTTGAGGCAACATCCACTACCAGTACAAGCTGGGGAATGAAATGATTGAGCACAGCCCTGCTGAGAAAGACCTCTTGGTACTGGTGGATGAAGAGCTGGACAGGAATGATCCCTTGCAGCCCAGAGAGCCAACCATGTCCTGGGCTATATCAAAAGTGTGGCCAGCAGGGTGAGGGAGGTGATCCTGCCCCTCTGCTCTGTGCTGGTGAGGTCTTACATGGAGTTCTGCATCCAGATGCACGGAGTCCTCAGTGCAAGAGAGTCATGAACCTGTTGGCATGTGTCCAGAAGAGGGCCACAAAAATGATGGAATGGATGAAACACTTCTGCTATGAGGACAGGCTGAGAGAGCTGAGACTGTTCTGCCTGGCAAAGAACAGACTGTGGTGACATGATAGGGGCCTGTGAATATCTAAAGGGGAGCTACAAGAATGAAGGGGACACTTTAGCAGGGTCTGTAGTGATAGAGCAAGGGAAAATGGTTTCAAGCTCAAAGAGGTTTCAAGATCAATTTAGGTTAGGTATAAGAAAGAAGGTTTTTTTACGATAAGGGGGTGTGGCACTGGAACAGTTTACCCAGAGATGTGGTTGGTGCCCCATCCCTGGAGCCTTTCAAGTCAAGGCTGGATCAAACTGTGGGCAACCTATCTAACTGTGGTGTCCCTGTTCACTGCAGGGGAGTTAGACTAGATGACCTTTAAAGATCCCTTCTAACTCTAAGAATTCTAGGATTCTTCTATCATTGGAAGATACCTGCACTGAGGGGGTTGGATTGTTGTATATCTCTCTTTGCAGCTAATCTTTGCAGCTGAAGTTCATAGAATCGTAGAATGACAAGGTTGGAAACGACCTGCAAGATCATCTAGTCCAACCGCCTTCCCATTCCTATTAGTACCACGAGCTACTAAACCATATCTCGTAGCTCCTAAAGTTCTCTGGCTCACTGCTAGGAGCATCTTGTTTTGATGCTGAGCTAGTAGGGATCCTTCCAGGTTCTTTTCAAGGTCGCACTGTTTTTTTAAGCAGAGAGACCTGCATTGAAAACTCCATAAAAGTTTTGCAACATACTAAAGGGTTTTCAAAATGAAGTATGAGACTGAAGAGAACTATTGGCACTGAATTTAGTGTTAGCACTTAGATATGAATGGAAGACGTTTATAAATGAGTCTTTAATTCTTTTGACACTTTTCATTGCTATTGTGATCTTATGGTTTGAAGAAATGAATACATGTGTAGAAGGTAAATGTCTGTAATTTAAGGAAATTCTTAAAATTCAGTCATCCCAATAAAACAAAATAATTTTGTTTTAAATTTTTGTTAAGTCTTTTGTTGAGCTTCTCACTGTATCCTTACATTCTATCTTTTTCCAGTTAACTAAGACAAATTCCATTGTATCAGTATGCTGGTCAGCAAAAAATGATGTTCATTGAAAGGGAATACAGAGGAGAAACACAGCTGTAGTATGGGGAACTCAAGAAAGAAGTGTAGTATTTTTTTGTGAATACATGCTTGCCAGTGCCTAGTGGATAATGTTTAATGACATAATTTGTGGTGAATGAATGCATATCACTAGAGGACAACTCTTACATCTTTTAAAGTGCTATTTTGATACCATACTAAAATGCTGCTTTGATAACTTTGCACAATATGAGTTCTTAATTCTTAATAATGAGATCAATCCACCTTGCAATCATTATTATTTTGCATTATAAAGCCTATGTTGTGTTACTTACCAAGGAACTAAAATACACTGTTTAAGCTTGCCATACATACACAAAACTTAAGGCAGGTACATGAGACTGGGCAGTTTTTACAAGAGAATTGCCAAGTTGTATCTCAGACTGTGCTGAAGTGCTTATGTATAGCATCTTTGGTTTTGTTGCTGACTTTACAGTGGGAAGAGGATACAATTTGCGCAACTGTGCGCTTGGGTACTATGTTATTATTTGTACTACATTAGTAAATGTGTGCATTGACTGATTTTCAAGGTAAAGGTATGTTAAGTTCCTGCTCAGATTTGAACAGTGGTGATAGTTGGATCTTCATTCCTTGAGCGTTATTTATCCAGGTGCAACTTTCTGCATGCCCACAAGTACTTTCAGTTTTGAAGAGGGCTTCTAAATTCTTGCTTGTTATCTCTAACAAATGATGACATACAGTATGTTTCATGGCAGTAGCTGTGCAGAGTCAGTCGCAAAAATTTGGTTGGTAGCTGCGTTCTTCAGTATTTGTGGTTTTGGTTTTAGACAGAACGTCCTGTGGATTTCCAGTGGAAGTTCTTATGTTTTGTACAGATACTGAACAAGTCTACTAATGACAGCATGTTCTTTGCATGAACTTTAGAGCCCTAAGCTTAGATCCTACAAATCTTGGGAAGATCTGTAGGTAAACTCCCTCATCTGGACAAGATTTCATAGATCTCCATGAGCAGTTTCTATAGAGAGCTTCTGTCATGAAGTCATCTTCTGCTTCCCCCCCTCTTCCCTCCCCAATATAATTGCGATAATATTTTAACTGAAGGCATTGCACTAAAAAGTTATAATAAAATTCAATAATAAAATATATAATGAGATACTTAACGTTTCACTTGAACCACCTTTTTGTAAATATTTGCGTCAAGTGAACTTCTGGAAGTAGAGAAATTTAAAAGTGCTACAGAGGACAAGACACACCAAGTTTTCCTGTTTTATCTTATTAAATTTAATCTTTGGTTTGAGGTGTTCGTCAGTAAAGAATTGTTGGAGAATGTTTCAGAGCAATAACGTTCACTACTGTTGTTTGTGCTGTTGGCTTTTTTGTAAATAGATTTCCTATAGGGAATATCTGTATCTGCACAGTGGCTACTGGATATTCCTCTGTAATGTACAACTCTGAGCTTTGAGAAATGCTGATAAATTTTTTCCATCTGTTTCAGATGCATTTGTTTTTGTAGAGACTGTTGGTATCAAAAGATGTTCTTTAGTCTTGTGACATTAATCGTATCCAGATGAGGTTGCCTTAAAGTGTTTATTATTATACGTGCTCTGCTACCATGAGTGCTAAATACTAGATCCATCTGTGCAAATAGCAGACTATTGTTAGACATCAACTGAGTGATCCAAGAGGAGTGGAAGTATTTATCTGATTAGCACTCTTTGGAGCTATTATTTATGGTTGTTTCCAATTACTTCTAGCAAGATCTTAGTTTCTACTTTGACTGTTTATATCTTGCTATGAATGAGCTCAGTATTTTTCAGTCTTAAGAATAATTGAAAGATGTAGTACAAATATCTCGATATCCAGTGGGTAGTAGTGAAAAATAGTTGTTTTGAAAATCTGTGATTTGAGAATAAAATCCTTTGTAGTTTCGTCCACTTGTTGATCTAACAGATTTCTTTCAATTTGGACTGATAATTCTTTTTAATAAAGCAGAATGACTAACTGATAAATGCATTCTGAGAGTGTTTACTATAGAAGGAGAGAGAACATTTTAAAGGTGTTGAAGTTACTTATTGAAAACAACAGTTTGAGATGAAAAAGTCTGGGTTGTAAGGGGTTAAATATCTTCTGCAAAGATACTGTACTCTATGGTTTGTTATTTTGTGTCTGTGTATGCATAGAGTTGGGCTAACCAGAAGTTATTGAGTGCATTGTCCAAGTGCCTTGAACACTAACAGGCATGGGCGTGCACTAACCACTTCTCTAGGAAGCTCTCTATGGAGCCTCTTCGGGGCCTGACCCCTTTTGGGGTAAAGAAACATTTCCCAGTGCCCAGTCTGACCCTCTCCTGTCAGCTCTGTGCCATTCCCTGAACTGCCATTAGTTCCCAGGAGCAGAGCCCAGCACCTCCCTCTGTCTCTCCTCCTCTGGGAGCTGTGAAGAGCGGTGTGGTTGCCTCTTGACTTCTCCAGATGAGACAGCCCAATATCCTTGACCTTCTGTCAGAACATGCCTCCCAACCCTGTTTTGTTGCCCTTCTCTGGGTACTTTCATAAGGACTTTATTATCCATCTTATACTGTGAGGCCCAGAACTGCACACAGTATTCAAGGTAAGACCACACCATCACTAAATAAAGCAGGAGAATCACCTCTTCTGACCAGCTGGCTGTGCTGTACTTGATGCACCCCATAATATATTTCACCCTATTAGCTATGGGCACACTTCTGGCTCACACTCAGCTGCAGACACGAGCACCCCCGGCTCACCTCTTGCTGAGCTGTTCTTTAGTGAGACTGTTTGAAAAGATGACACTGAGTATTTTATACTTCTTCCAGCATTAGATAAAACTGCTAGAAGCAGATCAATGATTGTGTATCTTTATGTGCTATTTCTCCTTCAATGATCAAGTCTATCCATGTTACTCCAAGATATGATGCTATACACACAGAATTGAACATTTCATTGTTTAACATCATTTCCAAAGCAAACAGTAAATACAGAGGCAAAATCTGCAACAGTGTTCTGGAAGGTTGGGGCCACATTTGCAAGGGTTTCTCTCTTCTGCTTATCCATGTTCCTTATTGGTTTTCTTCTGCTCTGCTACAGGCCACAGCCCTGTGAGGCTGGGAGAGTAGACAGGAGAAGTTCCCTACTCTGACATGGGTGCTCTGTGAGTCACTTGAAAATGGCTAAGCACCCTAACAGTACTGACAGTAACCAGCTGGTATATCTGAAGTTTAATGGATGTGGTTGAGTTGCATCAGAAAAGCAGAAAGTCAAAAAGTCTTATCCAACTTTATAGATATATTAATCACAGTGTGGTCCCCGCAGAGACACAAAGAATAACTGAATAAAGTATATGGTTAAAGTACAAGGGCTGCTCCAAAGGTAGTGCCTCCTATTTTATGATGTTGGTGATATGGCAGTAGAGATTGACCCTTCCCACCAAATCTGTTACCTGTTGTTGCTGTGTGACAGATAGCAGCAGAAGGGCAGTCTGACAGAATGGCGTCTGACATGGAAGTGTATATGAAGCAAAGGTGTGTCACTGAATTCCTCTATGCAGAAAAAATTACACCCATTGACATTCATTGATGCTTGCTGAATGTTTATGGAGACCAAATAGTGATTGCGAGCACTGTGGGGCAGTGGGTGGTGTGTTTCAGCAGTGGTGTTAGCGATATGAAAGAGATGCTGTGTTCCAGATGGCCATACACAGCTGTCATGGAATGAAGAGTCATCTTAGCTCATCTGTGTGAATCAGCAGATTACAATCAGGGAACTGCGTACAGAGCTGAAGTTTGGTTTCAGTGCATTGCAAACAGTGGTGGCAGTGTTAGAAAATAGCAAAGTTTGTGCTAGGTGTTTCCCATGCACGCTCACACAAGAACAGAAAGAGCACTGTATGCAAGTTTGTCAGGTTGTATTGAACCAGTGAGACTGAAGGTGACAGTTTCTTGGATTGCATCACTACTGGTGACAAGACATGGTGTCATCACTACAAGCTGAAGTGAAAACAGCAGTCCATGGAGTGGTGGCATGTCAATTCCCTGTTGGCGAAAAAGTTCAAGACACAGCTCTCAGTGGGTACAGTGATGTGCACTGTCTTTTGGGATAGGAAAAGAGGTGATCCTTCTGAATTTCCTGTAACCCAGACAGTCAACTCTGACTGCTCCGTTGTGATGTTGACTAAGCTGAATGCTCAAACTTCCGGAGTCAGTCCACAGAAGAAGACACCCTTTCTTTTGCAATGTGATAATGCCAGGCTCCATACCGGTTTGAAGAATGTGGAGCATGTTGCCGGTCTTGACTGGACTGTTCTGCCACACCCACCGTATAGTCCAAGTTTGGCTCCTTCTGACTTCTATCTCTTCAGACTAATGAAAGATGGACTGTGTAGGCAACATTTACCCAGCAATGGCACCATCATAGCAACTGTGAAGCAGTGGGTTACCTCCACTGGTGCAAATTTTTTACAAGCATGAGTTTCACTCTTATTATTGGAGGAGGTAGTTTGATATATGTATATCTTTATAAAGATTGAGATGGCAACTGAGGCTAAATGCTGTCTGATGATTTATTACAAATTCTAAGCAACTAAGGAATGCAGGGAAGGTGGGGAAGTTAGCAATACTAAAGAGAGAAATCCTAGCAATCAGTTTACAAAGCAGGGATAATAACCACCAGGGATCCAGAGATGTCTCATTGGTCCATAGGGAAGCTTGTTGGTCAGTGATGTCTCATTGACTACTTGGCTCAGTGGAGGGGGTACCCTCCTTTACCCTGGAATTCTTTGGGTTTTTATCCTGTTCGTAGTGTCCTGTTGGTTACCAGGGGCAGCAGCTGATTGTCAGGGGCACTTCGGTTCATCAGGGCTTCCTTTATCAGGGGCAACAGCATGTTCATAGTACATGACCTTCCCATTGGGTAATCGGCAGTTGGATGCGATTGTTGCATGGTAGGTTCCTAGATATGCATATTGACTGCATGGTGGTTCTCTCCTTCAAGACAACTCCCATAAGTCAGCTTGAATGGCCAAAAGGAGCAACAGCCAAAAATGGTTTCTCCTGGTCGCCCAGCCATGTATGTTTATCTTATTACTGTGCTCATGGTAAGTATTGACCCCAAAAGCTTGTTGAGCAGGCTGTGTCTCAGATGGGTGCCATTGAATAAGCTTGGAGTCAAAAATTGTTGCAGATTCTTATAGCATGGCAGGCAGGTCCTTGTTTGTCGCTGATGGAAATGGTGGTGCCAGTGCTGATGAGTACTGTTTTGCAGCTAAGAATTTCCTCCATCAAACGGCATTATTGTGTTCTTTGTGTATGTTGTACTTTCCATGGAAATAAATATGAGGCATTATTTTCAGAGCAACCAACATAGATTCTCACCAGCAAAAGCTTTTAGTATTTTCAGATGATTTTCATGTGAGCTTCAGCCATGTCTCCTGTTGTACATCTCTTCTGTTGCTTCTGGTGTCTTCTCTTTTTATTCCCCAATTTGTTTGAGCAGAAGCACCATGTGCTGCTCTTTTGAGTGTTTCAAGTGTTGGTGCACAGTGGGTTGTTCTCATCGGTTTGAGAGCCATCTCATATGGGCTGTGGCTGATTCAGGACAGTTCATGACCTTCTCCCACTCTGATCACCCCTGTAGCACTCTGCCATATGCATTCATAAACCTTCAGGTGTAGTCAGTATTTGTTGCTCAGCAGGTAGTTTAAATGGCTCCTAGTAAACTGCTGTGGTTGTTTTTCTAGCCTACTCCTTGCAATTTTCCTACATTTTAGAATAGATATTGGGGCAGTTTGACCAAGGACCACGCTGAAGTATTTTGGTAATTTTGCTGATGGATGCTAACTATATTTTTAACCGCATGGTTAACAACTAGAGAGAAGATAATTGGAAGACAAAAAGCAAACCTATGTGACGAAACTTTAAGCAGCAATTTGCGCACTGAGGGTAGGAAAAAAGAGCAGTAGGAAATGGTGATAGTAAGTTGCCACATGTAATGCAAGATCTTCAGAGAAAGGTCAAGCTAAGAGAAAGCTCTTGTTGGTATTGTGACCACTGTATTTGGAGGTTGATAGAGTTAAACAAGAGTAGAGTTGGCTCCCACCAGAACTTGATTCTGAACGATTTGGGAAGGCAGTAAAAAATACAGATACTTGATATCTTATTTTTATAGAGAGATTAATGCCAAGGGCATGTAGAACCATGTATGTAGAGGCATGTGGAAAACAGAATAAAAAGTACAGCGCAACAGAAACATAATCACAAGTTGACTGCACCACTCAGCTTGGTGTCATCAGCAAACTTGCTGAGGGTGCACTCGATTCCGTCATCAATGTCACTGATAAAGATGTTAAAGAGCACTGGTCCCAAGACAGACCCCTGGGGGATGCCAGTCATTACCGGCCTCCACCTGGACATAGAGCCATTGATGACCAGCCTCTGTCTGTGGCCTTTCAGCCAGTTTCTCATCCATTGAGTGGTCCACCCATCAAATCCACATCCCTCCAGTTTGGAGATAAGGATGTGGTGGGGGACCATGTCAAAGGCCTTGCTCAAGTCCAGGTAAATGACATCGGTCGCCTTTCCCTTGTCCACCGATGCCGTCACTCCATCATAAAAGGCCACCAGATTGGTCAAGCATGACCTTCCTCTGGTGAAGCCATGCTGGCTGTCACGGATCACAAGCCCTTTCCTCATGTGATCAAGCATGTCATCCAGGATGATCTGTTCCATGATCTTCCCAGGCACAGAGGTGAGACTCACCGGCCTGTAGTTCCCGGAGTCCTCCTTGCTCCCCTTCCTTGTAAATGGGAGTGACGTGACCCTTCCTCCAGTCATCCGGGACCTCACCTGGCAGCCATGACTTCTCAAATATGATGGAGAGCGGCTCGGCAACCACCTCAGCCAGCTCCTTCAGAACCCTAGGATGCATGCCATCCGGCCCCATGGACTTGTACACATTCAGTCTCATGAGGCAGTCTTGGACCTGCTCTGTCCTCACAGCGGGAGGGGATTTACCACCCCAGTCCCCACCCAGAGGTGTAGGGATGCAGGGCTCAGGGATGGGAGCCAAACCACTCAATGACCAAGCATTTACAAGAGAATTTTTGATATGAGTCCCATTCTCTGACTCAGCTCTTTCTGGAGTGCCATATTGCCACAGGACTTGTTTCTCCAGACCTAATATGGTGTTTCGGGCGGTAGCATGGGGTACTGCATATGTTTCAAGCCACCCAGTGGTTGCCTCCACCATGGTAAGCACGTAATGCTTACCATAGCAGTTTCATGGCAAGGTGACATAAACAACCACGCCTCTTTGTATTTATATTTTTGCCATCACCCTTTCCCCCAGAGAGTTTTCATCCTCTTGGCTTGTTTAATTGTGGCACATATGTCACAGTCATGAATAACTTGTACAATAGCGTCCATAGTTAAGTTCACCCCTCGGTCTCTAGCCCACTTACATGTTGCATCTCCTCATTGATGGCCCAAGGTCTCATGGGCCCACCGAGCTAGAAATAATTCACCCTTGTGTTGCCAGTCCAAATCTGTTTGAGCCACTTCAATTTTGGTGGCTTGATCTACCTGATGGTTATTTTGTTGTTCTTCAGTAGCCCGACTCTTGGACACATGGCCATCTACATGACGCACCTTTGCAACTATGTTCTTTTTTCAGGCAGCAATGTCTTTCCACAGTTCAGCAGCCCAAATAGGTTTATCCTTTTGTTGCCAGTTATTTTGTTTTCAGTGCTATAACCACCCCTATAAGGCATTTGCCACCATCCATCAGTCAGTGTAAAGACTAAGCATTGGCCATCTCTCCCATTCACCAAAATCTGAGGCCAGCCTTTACCTCTGCAAATTGGCTTGATTATCCTTTCCCTTCGGTGGCCTCTGCAACTTGTTGTGTAGGAATCCACACAGCAGATTTCCATCTGCAATGCTTCCCCACAGTACGACATGATACATCTGTGGACAGGGTATACTTCTTTTCATTTTCTGGTAGTTCATTGTATAGTGGGGCCTCGTTAGCACGTGATACTTCTTCTCCTGGTGATGTTCCAAACTTTTTGCCTTCAGGCCAGTCCATGATCACGTCTAAGATTCCCAAGTGACTGAGGTTCCCCATCTGATCTCACTGTGTAATCAGTGCAGTCCACTTACTCCAAGTGGCATCAGTGGTGTGATGGGTGGAGGGAAACTTTCCTTTAAACATCCAGTTGAGCACCAGCAGCTGAGGTGCTAAAAGGAGCTGCATTTCTGTACTGATTACTTTACAAGCAGCCCGAACCCCTTCATACACAGCTAAGATTTCCTTTTCAGTTGTAGTGTAGCACTCTTCGGATCCCCTGTATGCTCTACTCCAAAATCCCAGGGGTTGGCCTCTGGTCTCTCCTGAGGCTCTTTGCCACAAACTCCCAAGTGGGAGCTTTCTCTTCAGCAGCAGTGTAGAGGATGTTCCTTATATGCTGTCTCGTCTGTAATGGCCTCAGGGCAATGGCTTGGGCTATCTCCTGCTTAATCTGCTCAAAAGCCTGCTGCTGCTCAGGACCCTGTGTAAAATTATTTTTCTTCCATGCCACCTGATAAAGGAGGCTAATGATGAGGCTGTAATTTGGAACATGTGTTCTCCAAAAGCTCACTACGCCCAAAAAAGATTATTTCTCTTTCTTATTAGTGGGTGGAGACATAGCAGTAATTTTGTTGACCACATCTGTTGGGATGTGACAATATGCCCATCTTGCCACTTTATACCTAGGAACTGAATTTCTTTTCACTTTGCTTTGCTTAATTGTGAAAGCAGCATTCAGAAAGAGCTGAATTATTTGCTCCACTTTTTTGATAACTTTCTCTGCTGTATCACCCCGCACAACATCAGTGCTCAAGAGCACTGCCCTGTTCCAATTCAGTTCGGATCAACCCATGGCAAATGGTTGGGCTGTGCTTCCACCCCCAGACAAATGGTTCCTGGTATACTGAACACCCCTCCAGTTAAAAGCAAACTGGCCTACATTCTGTGGCCAAAGGAGTGGAAAAAAAGGCATTAGCAATGTTAGTGGTGGCATACCATTTGGCTGCTTTTGACTCAAGTTCATTCTGGAGTTCTAACATGTTTGGCACAGCAGTACTCATGGGGGTGTGACTTCATTCAGGCCACAGTAGTCCACTCATCAGCCTCCATTCTCCACTGGCTTTACGCACTGGTCCTATGGGGCTTTTAAAAGATGAGTCAGTTTTGCTGACTCTCAGCTTATGTATAGGGAACAAGAAATCCCTGTTAGTGCAGTACTGCTGTCTGTGCACTGTTTTTGTGGCAGTTGGTACCTGTTACTCTTTTACTTGTAACAATCCCACAACAGATGAATTTTCTTACAGGCCGGGCAAAACAATCAGCTGCTTAACATCTTCTCTGTCTGCAGCAGCTATTCCAAAGACACACCAATACCCCTTGAGATCCTTAAAATGCCCCCTTCTGAGGTAATCAGTACCAAGTACACATAGAGCCCCTGGGACAGTCACAGTAGGATGCTTTTGCCAGTCTTTACCAGTGAGGCTTATTTCGACCTCCAGCACAGTCAACTCTTTGGAACCCACATTGGCTCTAGAAGTATAATTTCTGTCCCTTCGTGACTTAAGGGCATTAGAGTGCACTGTACTGCACACCAATGTCTACAGTGCTTCATATTTCTGTGGTTCTGATGTGCCACACCATCAAATCCACACAGTCCAATACACTATCGTCCCTTCCAACTTCCCTCCCCCCTTTTTGTCTGAGGGCAGGGCCCCTCTAATTATTACCTGTATTGTTCCCTCCCCTAAGTCATGATCAGGGTACTTACAACTTTTGCCGTGTCCCGCAGAAACTGAAGCGATCACCTTCTTAGAGGAGTTTGCCTTGGTGGTTGATCTGTCTTGTAATTCTTTTACCCACACTCAAAGTGCAGAAGTGGGTTTTTATGCCACTTCTTCATATCTTCTCCATGCTCACGTAGGTATTTTCAAAAGGCAATGCGCGATGTAGTCTTGTAATTGTCAGTTGCTCAAGCAGAAGGATGTCTTCTTTTAATAGCTGAGATGTTGGGTGATGCAGGCTTGGAGGAAATCAAGTTGGTCAGTCTTTTAAGTACACTGTTTTGGTATCCTGATCCTCATTAGGTGTCTCTGATGCCACCACAGGTTCATCGTGATGAAGCATGGTAGAGAGTTCCTCCATCGTATCTTCCTGTTTACACTCCATTCTATCCAGTCTTACAGTTACTTTTGAAATGGATGAAATATATGTTTGTGAAGGGGTTAAATATTGCTCAAAATCATGAAGTCAGTTCAGATAAAAGGGGTCTTCTTTGCCCTCTGTCATACATTCGTGCTAGTATACAGATGTACTTTTCTGATGCAGTTCTTAGGAATTTCTGCCACATACTTGGTGTATACCTGACTCTCAGGATCATGCTCTTGGTGTGGATTTTCATGAATTAACGTGGGGCCGTGTAACATTTTCATCACGGCAAATTCTCTCAAATAATGGATGCCTTTTTCTGTAATAGTCCATTTCTTTAACTCAGGCATCAGATCTTCTTTGAAGGGGTATTTTTCCTTCCGGAGAGTGAAGGCCCCATCCAGACCTCTGTCAATAGCTTAGTGCTTCCCAGTTGGAGAACTTCTCTACTATTGGCCCCACTTTCCCAACATTGAAGTAACCAGGTGTCGATGGTTTCGTTCATGTGCCATGAAAAATCTTTTCTTGAACCTCAAATTTCAATCATTTTCAGAGGTAGAGTAGTAAATTAGTTAGCTTTAGAAGAATACACTGGAGTGTTCTAATGATAAATAGTTTTCTGAAAGCAATCTCAGATTTTCATGTGTGATAAAATTAGAGAACAGTATTTTGACCTGTAACTAAGTATAATAAGCATTTGGTTTGATGCCTTAAGAGTACTGTTAAATATGGATCACCTAGATATTTAGTATTGATGTTTTAGTTAGTCTGAAGTAGGATTGTTCAGTCTTGTTCTTCAGCCTCCGAGGTGGTTGCTTATAAGAGAGTTCCTCTTTAAAAATTCTATTTGTTTCCTAGAATGTTACTTTAAGTAGTTAAGAAAGCAAAGAACTCCAGCTAAGTTGAGGAAGCAAATTATGGAATTCAAGTGTGTTCTACTTGAGTTAATATGGAAAAAATGTCAGAACACTTTTTTGTAATTTTCTGGCAAAGTTAGTAGAAAGACCATTGTTATTTCCATTTGTCTGAATATTTAGTGGACTAACTGATCGTAACTAAATTTTCTTCAATTTTGTAGGCATTTGGCATATCTTCTGATGAAAACTTTGTTATCACCACAACAAACAGGAAAGAAATTACAGAAGACAACTTCAGTAAGTATCTTAGATAGCAAAATAAGTACAGGCACCTCTTATATTGATTGTAAAGATCAAATGGTGAATACACAATTACATGTAATAATTAACTGGAAAAAAAATCATGAAATAATTTGCCAAGAATGTTACAAAATTGGCTTTCACGAAAAGTTTTTAACAAGTGCTAGTTAGTATGATAAAAGCTATATAAGGTGAACTTTCTACTTCCATTATGATTTCTGTAAATAATTGGGAAAGGAATGGCTCATAAATAGCTGTTACCAAAGAAAACTTGCATTATTTAGCTTGGAAATGTGCAAAGATTTTTTAATCAGGTCCTCTTGCCAGAAGGCTGAATTGTCAGTACTTAAGTAAATACGGAGATTATCTGTGGCTAAACATGTATTGTTTTAGATAAACTGGATAGTACAGTGAACACTCTCCAACATACTTTATATTTTGTCTTCATTGTAGAAGAACTTGTTCAGGATGGAGTTACTCTTTATCTACTACAGTCAGTTGACCAAACCCTGCTTTCAGCAACAAAGGAGAGAATTGATTTCCTGCCCCACTATGATACACTTGTCAAAAGTGGCATGTATGAATACTATGCCAGTGAAGGGCAAAATCCTTTGCGTAAGTATTTGCCAAAATAATATTGCATTAATAATGTTTATATGACTATGGTGGTTATGAACAATGCAATTTCAGTAGTAGCTGGTAAAAAAAATGTAGTCTTAGCTGTAAAAGGAAACTTAGCTATGCTTTCTAAATAAATTACTCTCTTAGAAATGGCTTAATCTGGATTCATATGTGGCCATTTTTACAGAAGTACTTACCTAAATGCATCTGTAAGAAGTTTGAGTATTTTAGATGTAAAGTGACTTTAATCTTGATGATAATCTTGCAAATGTCATCAGTTAGATCATCGTTGTTATCATCAAGCTTTGTCTCTTGTATTTAAAATAGAACTTGTTTGAATTTGATGACCAGTTTTAATACAAGCTACCATAGAATTTTTTTCTGCTGTTCCATCTCTGGTTCTGCAGGGCTTAGCTTTTACCAATGAGAACAAGTATTACTTAAATTATATATTCTTTAGTTTTCGTCTAACTCATATATTAAATATGTAACTTAAAGCATTTTGTATTCCTTTACTGTAAAAAAAAAATCTTTCCTTTTATGGTTTCTCTAAAAATTTTGTTTGTAGCTATCATTACTTTTTAAATATATACTTCTATGTAGATATGCTATGGTTAAGTTCATACTCTGGAGGGATAGTGAGACAGGTAAAGAGTAAAATTTGGAAGCTGAACTACAGGAAAGCTAAATTCCAGCACTTCAGGGAGTTGGTCAACAGAAGACCCTTCCTTATGGGCAAGGGTATGGAGCAGAGCTGGCAGATCATTAAGGAGACTTTCCTCATGGTGCAAGAGCTCTCCATCTCCAGGTGTACCAAGTCAGGAGAGGAATGCAGGAGACTGGTGTGGCTGAACTGAGACCGGCTGGTCAAACTGAAGAGTGAAAAGAAAATGCACATGCAGTGGAAACAGGGACAGATACTGTGGGAAGAGTATAAGGAAGCTGCTAGGCTGTGTCAAAATGGGGTCAGGAAGGCCAAGGCCCAGCTGGAACTGAACTTGGCTACGGATGCCAGAAAGAACATGGCTTCTACACATACCTTAACCAGAAAATGAAAGTCCAGGAGGTCATACACCCCCTAGTGAGTGAAATAACCAGGCTGGTGACAACAGACAAGGAGAAGGCTGAGGTAGTTAATAACTTTTTGCCTTGGTCTTCTCTGATACCTGCTCATCGCACAGTGCTCAAATGTTTGATTTGGTAGGAGAGGATTGGGGGAGCAACATTTCTTCTACTGAAAGCGTTGATCAAGTTCATGATTATCAGAAGAACTTGAACATCCACAAGTCTACAGATCCTAGTGAGATGCATCCCAGAGTCCTGAGAGAATTGGCTGGTGTGGTTGCCACGGTGATATTTTAAAAGTCATGGCAATGAGGTGAGGTCCCTGGTGACTGGAAAAAAGGCAACATCACATCCATTTTTAAGAATGGCAAAAAGGAACTACCCTGGGAACTGACAACCTGTCAGGGTCACCTCTGTGCCAGGAAAGATCATGAAGCAGATCCTCTGGGAATCTATGCTGAGGTACGTGGAAGGCAAGGTGGAGATATGGGAGAACAAGTGTGGCTTCACCAAGGGCAAATCCAGCTTGACCAACCTAGTGGCTTTCTACGATGGTGTCACTGCATTGTTGGACAAGGGAAGAGCCACTAATGTCATTTATCTGGACTTCAGTAAGGCCTTTGACATGGTACCCCACAGCATCCTTCTCTCCAAATTGAAGAGATGTGGATTTGATGTGTGGACTGTACGATGGATGAAGAACTGGCTGCAAAATTGAGTCCAGAGAGTGGCGGTCAATGGCTCGATATCTGGATGGAGATCAGTGATGAGTGGTGTCCCCCAGGAGTTGGTGCTGGGACCAGTACTCTTTATTATCTTCATCAGTGACATCGACAGTGGGCTTGTGTGCCTCCACAGCAAGTTTGTCGATGACACCAAGATGTGTGGTGCAGTTGACATACCAGAGGGATGGGATGCCATCCAGAGCGTCCTTGACAGACTTGAGTAGTGGGCCCAGGTGAACCTCCTGAGGTTCAACAAATCCAAATGCGCAGTTTTGCACCCTGTTTGAGGCAACATCCACTACCGGTACAAGCTGGGGAATGAAAGGATTGAGCACAGCCCTGCCAAGAAACACCTGTTGGTACTGGTTGTTGAAAAGCTAGACATGGGCCAGGAATGTGCTCTCACAGCCCAGAGAGCCAACTGTATCCTCTACCGCATCAAAAACAGCGTGGCCAGCAGGGTGAGGGAGGTGATCCTGCCCGTCTGCTCTGTGCTGATGAGCCCTAAGTTGGGATACTGCATCCAGATATGGAGTCCTCGGTATAGGAGAGACATAGACCTGTTGGCATGTGTCCAGAGGAGGGCCACAGAAATGATGCAATGGATGGAACACCTTTCCTGAGAACAGGCTAAGAGAGTTGGGGCTAAAGGCTCTGTGGTGACCTGATAGCAGCCTTCAGTATCTAAAGGGGAGCTACAGGAGAGAAGGGAATAGACTCTTTAGCAGGTGTGTGGTGATAGAGCAAGTGGAAATGGTTTCAAACTCAAAGAGGGTAGATTTAGATCAGGTATAATGAAAATATCTTTTACAGAGAGGATGGTGAGGCACTGGAACAGTTTATCCAGTGTTGTGGTGAATGCTTCATCTCTGGAGACTTTCAAGGTGAGGCTGGATCAGGCCTTGGGCAACCTGATCTAGTTGTAAATGTCCCTATTCATTTCAGGGGAGTTGGACTAGATGACCTTTAGAAGTCCGTTCCAACTCTAAGGATTCTGTGATTCTATGATTTAGGTCCAGCCCAGCATGCTCAAAATTGTCTAGAAAAATACATGAGTATCAAGACTTAAGCACAGAACTTCCCACAGCTATTTCTTTTTCAGAGGAATCTCATCAGTGTCTGTAAACACCAACTGTACTTTTAAGTACTATTCTTTTTGTGTCCCCCCCTTTCTTTCTGCCCTGCGTTTACTACCTTCCATCCATCTCCCCCAAATACTCTTTTTTGGTTCAGTGTCTGCCTAGTTCATTTTGTTCCTAACAGCAGCTGGTGTCAGATAGCTGGGATTTAGTATGAAAACAGAAAGGCAGAGGTATAATATAAGTGATTGAGAGACTTCCGAGTTCATGCCTGTAGTCTACTCTTTTCTGTAAGCGTATCCAGTTACCTTCTGAACCATGTAAATTTCTAGTATTCACAATATTTTCTAGTTTTGAGCCCCCCCACTTAATTGCATGTTATGTGAAATACTGTGGGTTTTTTGTATACATTGATCTAGTTACTTAAATGTGAGAAAAGTACTTCTAGGTGAATGTGTACATTCCAAAAGTTACAGGTAGAAATATTGTCCTCACTTTTCCCAGTTATAGAATTTAACAAGATTCAAATGAGCAGATAGTCCAACTCATTCTGTTCTCATTTGAATAAACAGTACTACAATCAGTACTACAATCAACTACACTTGTTTTCACAGAAGGAATTGTTAAATCTCGTAAATTCTTTAAGAATGTGGAATAATTCAGTCCTACACTTCATATAAGCAGTCATGTATTTTGCTGTTACCAGTTCTCTCCCCTGAAATGCACCCCTTGGTAGGAAAACCTTATTGCTCATCTCGACAAGACTCACAATGCTGCTATGAAATCACAAAGGATAATGCATGCACACATACAGTTTTCCTTTAGTTACTGGTGCAGTTGATTTGTTTCCCATTTCCTCTCTGTTCACCGTAAAAGACACTTTCCGGTTCTGTCACTTCACATTATGATCACTTCTGTGCTTCAGAGATTCTGCCAGTCTTTGCATCATTTAGATAATATGTGTGTAGTGTTTACAAATACCATATTTGTTGTCATCAATTTCAAAAGGACAGCGTTAGAGATCATTGTCATACTGTTAAAAAAGTACATAACTTCACTACTAGAAGGTATCTGAATAAAAGAAGAAAATACCAACGTGTATAAAAGCATCCCATTTTACAGTATGATTTGAATGTAGAATATCGTGGCATCTTTGTCAGATTAATTTGTTCCATAAATGTTGAAGAAAGAAAACATATCTACAGGAGAAGTAGGCCCCCTTTATTATTGAAAGTATTGAAAGGCCCCTATAAAGTTTCCCCAGTCCTGTCTTTAGGCTAAAAAACAACAACAAAAATTCTCCCAGCATACCATCATGGGAGAGTTGCTCCAGACCTGTGGTCATTTTTTGCTGTCCTCCTCTGTTAACAGCTCCACGTCTTTCTGGTGCTCCTAAAGCTCAACACAGTACTCTAACTGGAGTCAAAGGGCAAAGCAGAGTGGGAGAAGCACCTTTCTTAACTGGCTGGCCGTGCTCTTTTTGATGTATCCTAGGATGCGATTGGCTTTCTGTATTGAAAGCTCATATTACTAGTTCATTCCTCATTCGTCAGTATCCCCAAGTCCTTCTCCATAGGGCTGTTTTCAATTCATTCATCCCCCAGTCTGTACTGATGTTTGGAATTAGCCCAACCCAGGTGCAGGATTTTGCACTTGGCGCTGTCGAACCTTCATCCCTCTGGATGGCTCTTTTCAAAGAGCCCACCCATGCAGTGCACCTTTCCCCTCCTCCACAGTCAGCACCTTGCCATATAAATCCAATACAGAATGAATGTATTATCCTAGTAGCCCAGAAGAAACTACTGAAAGCGTACATCTATTTTTGAAGTGTTAGCTTTTAAGAAAATGATTTTAATGGGGTGATTTTTTTTTTCTTTAATTTCTTCAGCATTCGCTCTTGCCGAGTTGATTGACAATTCTCTATCAGCTACGGCTCGGAATACTGATATTCGAAGCATACAGATCAAATTGGTAAGTCAGAAATACACATTTTTCAGGTCTAGTTCCCCCTTTTTTTTTTTGTCGTGTTTTACAAGCTGCTCCTTGTTTTTTGTGGTTCTTTTTCCTCAAACAGTTATTTGATGACTCCAATGGAAAACCAGCTGTTGCTGTGATCGATAATGGAAGAGGAATGACTTCTAAACAGCTTAACAACTGGGCAGTATATAGATTGTCAAAGTTTACAAGACAAGGTGACTTTGAGAGGTTAGAAAGTTTTAATCATATTTACGTAGTGAAATCATATTTACATAATCATATTTACAACTGGAAAATTGCAAGTATTTATAGAATATTATTCTAAGATGTATCTCTATACCAACACTTAGCTGAAATCTATGATTCTATGATTACATAACAGTGGATATGTATTTCCTGTAAGTAGAAAATTGAGAAACTTCTGCTAATTCTGTGATATTGTGAGAATATTTTTCTCTACTGGTTTCCCAGAGGAATAATGAATACAGGGTTTTAGCTTAGGTTTGTTGTTTTTTTTTTTACTTGTGTACGATGTGATGCAAAATTATACCTGAAGATGTCTGTATTTATTGAAGAAGGCTAGAGGCAAAATGAATGCGGATTTTTTATTTTTTTATTTTTTAAAGAAAGTAGAGGTTTTAAAGAGAAAGTAGTGAATCTGTTCCCAAACAATTTTGTGGCTGTACAACCTGGCTTAATGCTTCTGTAGAAAAATTCAAGCCAAGAATTATGTACAGTTCCTGAGTTTTAGTCACTTCTTAAATGCATTAAGCCTAGGATGGGATTCTCTGAAGATCAAGATCATGACAATAATCAGAAATAACCGGTCCTATGAGAAATTAGTGAAAAAAAAGTAGCGGGGCGCTTGAAAGTGATAATAGAGCTGAAAAGGTTTGGAGTTTTGATTTCTTTGGTTTTTAATTTGATGTGTACAATTTCTGGACTATCTGATCCAGTAATTTATAAATAAACACTGCTTTCCAAAATTTCTCCAGGTGAGTTCAGTAACAGTAGAAACGTATAGTAATTTTATGCCACAGGTTTAAATTGTGAGTTGATATCATGATGAGGGCATAGCTGTAAATTACACTAGGTTACTTACCTACAACTTTTCATTCATTATCATTATAATATAAAGCACAGGTGTTCGTCCTATTGCTTGCTGAAACTAGGTAGGATTTAAATGTGTGACTGACGTAAGGTTGATTTGCTAGAATGGGCTGAAATGTCTTATAAGGTAACTTAAAGAAGAAAAGAGAGAATGCATCTACATCTTATGAAAAAAAGAAGTAAATCAATTTTAGGCACATAAATTGTAATTGTAATCTTTGAATTGAAGCATATTTGAACAGAGTAAGTGCAGGAAGAATTTAATGCAAGCTATTTACATCAATATTTTTTTAAGGACAGTTGGCTTGAAGGTTTATTAAATCTATTTTCACTTTCAGTGATCATTCAGGATATGTTCGCCCTTTGCCAGTGCCTCGTAGTTTAAATAGTGATATCTCATATTTTGGAGTTGGAGGTAAACAAGCAGTGTTCTTCGTTGGGCAGTCTGCCAGAGTAAGTAGATATCAGTCTTAAGCTTGTTTTAAAACATATTTACATGATAAGATTGTTATTATTTTAGCTTTTTATTGTGCCATTAAATTACTTTATTGTTCATTTTAACCCTTGTTTTGATTTTAAATATTTTTTCTTTAATACAAACCAGATGATAAGCAAACCTGCAGATTCTCAGGATGTGCATGAACTTGTCCTTTCCAAAGAGGACTTTGAAAAGAAAGAGAAAAACAAAGAAGCAATATATTGTGGATTCATTCGAAACAGAAAAGTAAGTAGCTGTAATGCTTTCTCAATTTTAAAGGAAAGCCTTTTCCTAGTATAATGTAAAAGTATAGTAGTGTAATGTAAAAAGAAGTAATGAGAAATTTGTTTGACAGTTTATCATAGGTATGTTTTTGTATGTTGTTATTTTTTCTCTTTCCAGTATATGACTTTAAGGACAAAAATTCTATACAGTTTGACATCGCAGCTTACAGAACTATCTAAATATATCTAAGAGCTTGATTGTTTTGTCATGCATGAAACATAAAGAAAAATGTCTGCTCTCTAACTTATTAAAAAGTAAATTAGGGAAACACTATTTAATACTAGCTGTTGTATAGAAATAAGTAGAACTACTGTACGTATAGGGGAAAAACTCCAGCCAGACAAACAAAACCCAGCACTTTCACAAATCTTTACTAATTTTGTAAAAGAAATTATCTAGTTAGTTGAAAGTGGAAATGAAAAGTCCTCATGACCTACATGAAGAAGTAAAGCTTAAGTAAAAAGTAAGAGAAGGAGGAAAAGAAGTTGTAAGGATTTGCCACTTTTAGAGAATAATTGCATATTTGAAGCATTGAGTTATTTAAGGAAGTTACTTCTGCAAAGAAATTGAGATTAAATTAATATTGTGCTGAAAGTGTTCTAGAAAAAAAATATAAATCTTAAGAGAGATAGTATTGATGGCACACCAGCTGGTCATTTTTTCGATATATACCAGGTACCTTTCTTAACTACTTATTCTTCCTTCAAGTAAATATGTCTTTTATTTGAAAGTGATCTTATGAACATAGGGGAGTGTGCCATGATAGTTTGGTGAAAGGTCTCCAAGCTATTCAAATAATCCTGTACGTTAAGGGGATCTCTTTAGTTCCATGGAGAAAGTAAGCCTTAACAGAACACCCTTGACTAACATATTTTGCTTCCTACAGTTAGCTCAGAGTGGTATCCTTCCACCTGCTCAGTGGCATGTTACTGTTATGCTTGCTTTCCTGCAAAATAAGATACAAAGCTGCATTTACTGCAGCGCGAAAAAACTATCTTCTAAGTTTTCATTTGAAATTGCTACAAAGATCTCAGTCGTATTCAAAGTATCTTCTTTTCTGGATGAAGCAAATGCAAAAGATTATCTCCTGGTGCTGCACGAAACATCACGTCAACCATTTCATTTCTGTGCAGCTATGAGAAGAGTAAAGTGCATCCATCCAGGAAAAGACAATCAGAACTTCATTTGTCTGTGATATTTCAGCTGGAACCGATGCTGTGCTTTACATTTCACAGCCACAAAGTGTTTCTTCCACCTGGAGTTCTGTTTCAGGAAGGAGACTATCCATTTAAAAACAAAGATTTTTTTTTTAATGGCATAATATACTTTTAAAAATACATCTTGTGCATGATTATTCCATTTGAATTTGATTGAGAACTCACATCTCAGAATCCTACGTTAAGCATGAGTGAATGCATTTCTAAATTGAACAATTAAAACACTGTGATGAGTGCATTGAAAATGAACCGGATCAAGGATGTTGGATTCTGAGTTCATTGAATTTAACTTAGAAGCTTTTATTTTAAGCATTAATCCTTGGTGATTCTTTGCAGCGTGTGTTCTGCATTCTCTTCCTGTTCTGTTTTCTTTAATCCTTTCAGAGCTGATGGGAGTTCAGAAATTCAGTTTACATTTCTCTTCTTATTATTTTACTCTTTTTTCCTAGCCATCTGACTCTACTCACATCACAAACGATGATGAAAGATTTCTTCATAATCTAATATTAGAAGAGAGGGATAAAGAGAGTTTCACAGCAGTTATCATTACAGGTGTTCAACCAGATCACATGCAGTACTTGAAAAACTACTTTCATCTTTGGACAAGGCAGCTGGCGTAAGTTTGTGTTTTATGTTTGATTTGCTACTTACAAAATCAGAGAATTATGAATGACTTTTTTTGTATTTGATCATTTCATTATTCGTGTTAAGGCTGTTGATGGATATTTTGTCCATGCCCCAATTAATCTTAGCTGTTTCTTTCTGAAACTAGCACAACTGAGAAAGTCCTCAATCCAGACAGATATTTATAAACATCAGTACCAGTTTGACTTGATAATTTTTAAATAATTATCCATCTAACTATTAGTCTGTTCAGTGCAATTATTACATTATTAATGCAATTATTAGTTGTCTAGTTGTGAATAACTTTATAGCTGTCAGAATAGCAACTTAATCTCATAACCTTACTATCCGACCTCCTGCAAAACTGTGATGTTTCAAGGCAATGAGAGCACCTTTTAAGTTGTGGAAGGGGTGTAGGGAAACTGCTAAGCAGTGTGGGCACACCAGTCTGCTCTAAAGTCCTGAGCAATGAGAGCACAAGGAACTTTGGTCTGAGAACCAAGATCTCTTCTGGAGATGCATTTAGTGGGGTGGATGTCAGAAGCAAGGAGATGTAACCCTTGCAGGTGTGTTTATTTTCCTTGATGCATTCAGTCTGTACCAGGTATACTTGTTGTTCATTGAGATGAATAGACTCAATAATAAAATAGTAAAAAGAAGTAGAATATTTTAATCTATAATGTTCAATTTTTCTAATTTCAATTTTTTTTAATATATATTTTCATTGAAAATGTATTTCAGGCATATCTATCACTATTATATTCATGGACCAAAAGGAAATGAAACTAATGCTGTAACAAAAGGTGTAAGCCCTTTCAACAACATTGACATTGAGGTAAGAAATTTCATATTTATCATTAAAAATACTTCTTTTATAACAACTTGTTAAATATTGTGCCTGTTTCTCTTTATTTTGAACTAAAGCAAGTTCAAGATACATGTGCAGTATAACTTTTTAGAAGTAGTGTTATTTATCATTGCAGTGCATAGACTAATTTATTTTGCTAATGTAGTTAACACAGGTGTCAGAAATTCTGATTACTGTGGGTATTTGGTTTAAGGAAAATTTACTTGTTTTTTTTTCCAGATTTCTATGTTTGAAAAAGGAAAAGTACCAAAAATTATCAATCTTAGAGAGATAAAAGATGATATGCAGACACTGTATATAAATACCGCAGCAGATAGTTTTGAGTTTAAAGCACTTGTTGATGGAGATGGTATAGTGGAAGGAATAATCCGATACCATCCTTTCCTGTATGATAAAGAAACATTCCCTGACGATCCATGTTTTCCAAGTGAGTATAATGCTTATCAGTGACAAGGTCATCTACTGTAGACAATCCTACTACTCTGAGTGTTTTAATGAAACAGAAACATTTAAAATGAAGCGTCAATTCTGTGATAGAACAGAAAACTGTACCTCCCATCATTGGCTGTTGTAGTAACTTGTAATGTAAATTTGATCTTTCATGTAGCTCCCTCTGCTGTTAAATTAGAAACACTTACAAAATGAAATCTGATTTCCACTTTCCTAACCATTAGATCTTTGCTACGAGCGCACCGATTCAGGACACATTAGTACTAGAATACCGCAGAGTGAACAACACATAAAATAAGTCCTAAATTTAAGATTTGTTTTATCCAGTCTTGATTTCAGATACTGAGGTTGAAAAAAAATTATCCACCATGTGAAATTATTTTAACAAAATAAATTATGAATTTAATAGTGATGAGATTACAATACTAGCAGAACAAGACTTTACATTAAGTGGTGGTAAAGTATTATTTATTCAAATTACACTTGAAATTTGAAACTATTCATCCCCTCTTTAAAATTTTTCTTGCACTTTCTATTCAGTATTTCTTAAAGAAAAATCCAGCTTGGTATCATGTACTGCTATGTGTCTAATGTAAAAAGCATAGATAATCCTTAACTGCTGTGTTGTTTGATATTACAATCGTTTTCTAAGGATGTTATTCATATATACTGTTCTAAATCAAGGATTAAACGATGATGATGAGGACGATGACTGCCTAATAATAGAAAAGGGTGCCAGAGGAAAAAGGCCTATTTTTGAATGTTTTTGGAATGGAAGATTAATTCCTTACACAACTGTGGAAGAGTAAGTGGTAGTCAGTTTCTTCAGTGTAGACTAATCTTTTTCTAGAATGTAAACACCCTTATTTGTATAGAAAAGGATTTTAATGTCTGTCTGGTTTTTTTTTGTTGTTTTTTTTTTTTTTTAAGTTTTGACTGGTGCGCTCCTCCAAAGAAGAGAGGATTGGCACCAATTGAATGCTACAACAGGATTTCTGGTACATTGTTTACCAATGATAAGTTTCAAGTCAGCACAAACAAACTCACTTTCATGGATCTAGAGCTGAAATTAAAAGACAAGAATACTCTGTTTACAAGAATTTTCAATGGACAGGTAATTATTTGAATCTATGTTATTGCTTTCTGGCATGTGTTCTGGTCACTTGTTCATGTCACTGATTATTTTTCTATTTCTGAAGAACTTTAGCCTTAGACACTCCTGCAGAACTTTGTGGCAGATGCTTCTCTCAGTTACAGTGGGTAGCAAAACTGGCTCTTTAAATCTGAAAACGTAAGGTTTTATCTTTTATTTCTTTATCAACGGTGTTATTTAGTTACTATATAATAGTATTTGTGGAAAGACTGTCATAGAAGATACATAAGCACTAAGGAAATACCTTCTCTGTCATAGAAGTGATAAAAGTGTAGCTGCCCAGAAGTATTGTAGCACTAACAGGCTGAAGAATCTAGTTTTTTGAGTACAGTATCATTGTACTCCTCAAATTGTTCGTACTTTGGAGTTTGTCAGATTTAAATGTAAAAATACATTAATAATAAATATTTCTTTTGTAATCTGTTTATAGGAGCAGCGAATGAAAATTGACAGAGAATTTGCTTTGTGGCTCAAAGATTGCCATGAGAAATATGACAAACAGATAAAATTCACAGTCTTTAAAGGAATAACTACACGTACTGATTTGCCATCCAAAAGAATGCAGAGTCCTTGGGCAATATATTCCTCAATAGAGTGGGATGGGAAAACATTCAAAACTGGGCAGCTGGTAAGTTATTTGCTCACTGATGTACCTTTTTTGGTTTGTTTGAACCCTATAGAAGGCAGATACAATACACTTGATGCAGAATAAATGTATTGAATGTAGTTGCTATCTTCTCTTTGTAGGTGAAAACCATTAAGACTCTTCCAATATTCTATGGAAGTATTGAGAAATTTTTTTTGTATGGAGACCATGATGGGGATATATTTGCCACTGGTGGAGAGGTTCAAATTGCTTTGGTAAGACAGCTCTGTAGAGGATTCTCATGTCTAGTATACTTATGGAGTTTGTAGCCTTAATCGTAGATAAGACATCCTTTTAAGTTTTTTTGTTATGTTTTGTTTTGTTTTTGTTTTTGTTTCCAAAAACTGTTGAAAATTCTAAATTTTAACACAGTGGTCAGTGGAGTCACCAAGAAGTATTTGATAGTGTTTTGTATTATGTTTATGTCTACCTGTCTGGTCCCTTGATAGAGACATTTTTCTCTCTAACGTATTATAATCTATGTGTTTTTAACTGGATGTAATTTTTTTTCCAGGAACCTCAGGCATTGTATGCTGAAATGAAAACTGTTCCAATCTCAAAACTAGACAGAACAGTGTCTGACAAAGCTGTTAAAAAATATATAGAGGATGAAATGGCGAGGTAAGCTTTGAACTGTGTTGACTTGCTTGTGCAGTTCATACTAAGAGTTTTAGTATTTTTTCAAGCATCACAAAAATACAGTTAGGTTTATTCCAAGTGAAAGAACAGTATCAAACTTTTTTTTCCCCAAGACAGAGCTTCATATATATTCTGTTCTTTCTGTGTTTCACTAGACTTCCAGACAAATTGTCAGTAACTTGGCCTGAAGGAGATGAGTTATTCCCAAATGAAACAAGGTTGGCTGGTACACCAATAGGTATAGTTGTTTTCCTTTCTGAATACTAAAAATATCCATTTAATCTCTGTTAGAAACAAACATACAGAAAATTCCTGTCACTTATAAGGAGCATACTTTAAAAATCCTTCATTTGTTCGTTTTAAATATAGGGGCATTAAGAATAGAAATTCTGAACAAAAAAGGAGAAGCAATGCAAAAGCTTCCAGGTACAAGCCATGGAGGTTCAAAGAAACTTCTTGTTGAACTCAAAGTTATTTTACATTGTAAGTACTTGAACCTATTTTGATTAGCCTTTATTGTTTAAAAGTGCATGAAGTATATTTGCTTCTGTATGTACGTATAATACATATTGGAGTTTGGTAGACAAACACAGCTTTTAATTTGAAGGACGGTGTCCCATCAGAGATTCATGTAGCAATCCACAAAATGACCATTGCCTCAAAGCCAAATATTTAATGTCTGAGTGTTGCATAAAAGTAGAGACCAGGCTTGTTTAGTGCATAACAATGTTAACTTGAAAGTCACTTGCAAATTTGAAGTATAAAAAACTTAGAGTTGTTTCCTCTTTCAGAACAAATCAGAATATAGCACTCCTGCCTTAAAAGCTCAGGTCTTCTCACTAGCTCTCTTTCAAGAACCCATCATTTTTGTTGTCAACTTTTGTGTATCGGTATGCACAGAATATTATACTTCTTCACAGTAGAAGTGAAGAAATTTACCCTGTATGTAAATTTGCCCCTTGGATTATGGATCTACAGTGGGACAATACAAGAAGAAAGGTGAGCATCTTCAAAGTGTGCATCTTGCGTAATGCATAGACACTTTGTTTAGCTTGATGGCAGCTGATAGTGCAGTAGGAAATCTGCACTTGAGAAATTCTCTTTTTTCAGTGTAATGACTGCCACAGTTGAAAATCTATACAAATATTGTTACAAGTTTTAAATATATGTAAAAAAAGCCCTCTAAATTATTTCTTACTGCAAAAAAAAAAAAAAAAAAAAAATCAGAACTTTTTCTAAAAAACCTAATCTTCCAGAATTACACATTCAAAGAAAGACATTTAAAAAAGCAGGTAGCTGTTGCTTTATTTTATGTATGCAAACTGATGTAAGAACAGGATGTGAAACAGTTATTTGTACTTACCTACAGTTATTTACACTTACCTACAGAACAGAATGAACCTTTTAGCTACATTTCTTTTTATTCTGTATAGTCTTGTTGTAGTTGCCTTCTGTATTTATTCTAAATTATATTTGAAAAGCAAATACGTTATTGCTTCTTGAGAAGTTTTTAACAATGTTACTCCTACATATCTCTGAGGCTGTAGCACCAGTCGTTAAGATTTGCCTCTAAGTTTCATTACTTTTATTCTTGGCTGTGCATTCATGCTGCAAATGTGTGTATAAAAAAAGATAAAATGATTTGGTACAAAAAATGAATGTTTTTTTTTTTCCTCGAATATACTTTCAGTCAACTTATTTTTAGCGTTACTCCCATTTGAGGTACTTTATCATTTGTAAAGTTGATCAGTTGTTAGTATGGATGGATTGCACAGCCTACAAGTACTCAGACTTAACAGGGAGCATATAGCCAAAGAGCTAATAAAATACAAGTTTAGAAACCTGTTACTTCCATTTAATGTGTCTGAGGTTTTGAATTAAAATATGATTAGATGTGGAATTAGATTTTCTAATTTTTTTTTTTAAGATGTGATTTATTGTGAAGCTGAATTTATTTCTTAGATTTATTTCTTAGATTTAATAGTGACATGTTTTTATGTAATGGAGAATTATGTGTAATCTGCAAATATGTGTAGCTAATTGTTTATTTTTCAGCGCCTGCTGGGAATAAAGAAATAATTTCTCATATAAGTCAGCATGGAGGAAAATGGCCATACTGGTTTAAAAAAATGGGTGAGTTAATAGTTGCAATGCTTTCAGCTTATTTATAATTCTCCTTTTTTTTTTCTTTATAAACTTATTTTAATTTTCCTTTAGAGAATCTTCAGAAACTTGGGAACTACACTTTGAAGCTGCAGGTAGTCTTAAACGAAAGTAATGCAGACACTTACGCAGGAAGGCCTCTGCCATCTAAAACATTTAAATTTACTATTGTAGGTAAGAATTTCAGCCACGACAGTTTTCTTTTATTTTTTGTGTTTGTTTGGTATGTTATGTATCCAAGTTATTTATGTTCTAGTTGAGAGAGGTAATTGTTTTAAGGTTCTACCTTCTCGACAGAAATTTAAAAAAAATAATAATAATTATAAAGGAGAATGCTAACTGTAAGTAACATTTCATGGGATTTAAAGCAATTTTCTGTACTTTGGGTTCCTTTAATTCGTCTTAAGTAGATCTTCTGTTATTTTCTTGCTAAATTAATTTGCAAAAAATCATTAACTCTGTATTGTTCATTCCCTGTTTAATCCTATCATGAAGACCTATTCTGTTTTATATATATATTTGTGTGTGTGTGTATATATACTTGTATACACACAGTGCTTGCATACAGTAATCAAAACATCAGCAATATACATACGTGAAAAAGACAGATCTTCCCTTGGCTTGGGCTCTCCAATTTGAAAGGAAGAATTTTCCTCAATTCTTTTGCCATGCAGCAGTTTTGTTTTCTTTTTCTGAGATGGTAAAAACCAATGTGAATTTAAACTTAGGAAAGATTGGGAGGGAGAGAGTTAACAGTAGCCCAGTGAGGAGCTGTTAAACAGGATTGACAAGCAAAGGGCCTGGAATGGTATGACAAAAAAGGGATCACAAGGTCTACAAAATGGAACTTAAAGCAGTCTGTGACCTCCCTCATTTGCATGTAAGCTCCTATGGAGTACACTGGTGGAAAAATCCCCAAATGCTTTCTGGGAAATCATCATCCTGAGGTGCCAAGAAAAAGGAAAAGCTTTCTCTAAATCAATACAGAACCTTCTTTATTTATTAAAACAAAAAGCAAATCTTAAAAGTTGCAGAACTACATTCTTATTTTAAAAAATATTTTTCAATGGTATTGTGGCCTCCCACAGCGCAGCAGCCTGTGGTTGATGGTAACTTCAGTCATAAAAAAAATTAAATGAACTAATCTCATTGGAAACAAATATAAACTCTAAAAATCTAAAAAAGTAATAAGTTGGTACTTCTTACAGAAGGGATATGAAAAGCAACTATGCTACCTGAATTTAGTTTTTTGACTTGTTATTAAGATGACTTGACCTTTTTCATATTTTCAATCTTGAAAAGCGAATACTTGAAGTCATTATTTTTGGCCATGTTTTCTGTTGTCTCAAAGGTAACCATAAATTCTCTAAATACTTATTCGAAAAGTTAATTTTTATGTAACCTTAGATCTATGTAACTTCTGAAAATTCAGACCAGAAGAATTAAAATGTGAATGGAAATCACCAGCTCTTTGAAAGTATTTTATTTAGCAGTAAGGTGTTTTTCATTGTTTACATTTCTTCCTGCTAAGCTTAAAAGCTAAAAGTAGTCAAAAATACTCTTAAAACTGAACTACTTAAGTTAATCTGTAAATTTTGCTTTCTTAATTCAGCACGCGTTCTTTTCCTAATTAATCACATTGACAATACAGAAGTTCTTTTACTGTTTTTCTGTCAAAGCGTTTTATGGTTTTATCATACGGTTCTAAATTTTATTGAAATTCTAAATATTGAAATGTTGAAGTCTCTTTGTTATTGTTACCATTCAAGTAGCTTTGGCCAATACGCAGTAACATATTTTCCCTTCCCTTGTGATTTTTCTCATATCTGACGCAAAATAAATTTGCTGATAAATTAATCTGTAGGTAGTGAAAGTAGTTATTTATTTGACAGGATATTAATCAGCAATCTAGCACTGAACTGTATTGCTTCTTTTTTCAGAGGCCAAGAAAGTTTGATTCCACAAAACGTTACTGATTCCCAGGCTCCCTTATGTACTGCTCTGTGCAAATGATGTCAGAAACTTCAAAATGCAACTATTAAATGTGCATGTTTGGTCTTAGAGTGCTTAATCATAGACAGTGCCATATTTCACAGAAAAGATGCTCAGGATTCTTTTTCAAATAATGCTTACTCATCTTCATCTCTCAAATTTGGTGTAGCTGCAGGACAAAATTTTTTTCATAAATGAGTTTTACAACTAAAGGAAAATTATAAACCGTGATTTTATTTACAGCAATAGTTCTGAATAGCTCATGTACTTTGAGGCTGAAAACCACTTGTTTTAACTGCAGCTTTAGTTAAGAAAAAGCCAGTGAATGTACATAATTACTTCTAAAAATGTATTATTATTTTCTCTTAGAGGGCAAAGCAGAGAAGTTTTCAGTGGGTCTTTTGGAGCTTCCTTTTCGGGTTGGAGTACCTTTTAATATTCCTTTGGAATTGCAGGATGAGTTTGGTCATGCAACGCAATTGACAAATGACATTAAACCAATTCTTGAAGCTAGGTAATTCAATTGTCTCATCATCCCTTTTTGGTGGTTTGGGTTTGGAATTTTTTTAGGGGTGGGGAATGTTTTCTGTTTTTGATGTATTTCTTGTAAAAAAATATAGCAATTCTTTGTGTTTTGTCTGAGTGATGTATACTTGTAACATGAGTTGGCTGTTATTTTTGTTGTTATTTCCATAGGAATATCTGAAAGTATCTAGTATATATCTTAGTGGAAAATCTTATTGAAGAATTAAAATACTCTATTCATTTTTAAATTGGTTCTGCTTTTTTCTGTTTGTTTGATTGTTTGTTTGTTTGTTTTGTCGTTATTGTTGTTTCTTTTTTTAGTGGATTGACTTTGCAATATGAAGAGTTAACTGCAGGAGCAAATTGCATCATTAAGGGTGTCACTGCTAAAGGCTGTGTAAATAGTTGCCAGGGCAAGGTATGCTAATGAATTCAAACTTGAAGTATTATTTTTAAGAAACAAGTTGCAATTGCTCTTTCTTGGGATATTTTCTCATTATTTCTTATGGCTCTACCCACAGCTTTGCTCTATTGGTGGCACTGCCTGAGGGTTTGGCAGTCACACTGCTTTTGTGGTAGAGTGTACTCAAAATACTAATTCAGCTGTCTTAGTTCAAATTTATACTGAAATTTATTTAAAATAATGCTGTGAAGAATCAGCCTAGGCCTCTTTTTGCTTCTCTTCCTTGGCAGGCCAAAAAAAATTGCCCAGTTACTTTCTTTCAAGCAACAGGCTGTTAATGTTACGTATTGTTACTAGGCATATGAAAGAGATAGGCCAGGTTTATGAAACTAAAACTGTATAGCAACAGTATTTCTGAACTTGAAAGAATGGTGCTTCGTGTGTTGCAACAAAATGTTCTCAAATTTATAATATATGAAAGTCTTGTATTTGCAGTGCAACTAGTTTTAAATGAGTGCTTTCAAGACTGTTGACTGCTTCATTTTGTAGCTGTCTTGTGAATATGAGTTTTAGGGATGGAATTCTGCAGCAGCAGTTGTATTTCTAATAGTCTTATTCAAATATGAGATGGATACCAAATCTGGCGCCCTTCTACTGGCAATCAGCTAAAGAATAGTGAACACAGAGCTTGCAGACCTTTTCTTTAAATCTACTTTTTTTAAAAAAATGTTTTTGTCTACAGTAAAACAAGCCTCTGAGCAGAAAACCACAATGTATGGTAGTTTCAGAACCTTGTAGTTTATCTTGCAAATCCTGGGTTTCACATCTCTGGGAGTAATAATGTGACAAAACAGATTCTAGTGCAGTGGAAAAGTCTTGGTTTATATAACAGTGCAAAAAAATTTGATTAAATCTCTGAAATTAACATATATATGGATTAACATCATTTTATGAAGTAATTTATGATGTGATTTTATTTATGGTTAATACTAAAAATATTCTTTTCATTAGAACTTTAATCTGAAGGTCACTCTTCCTGGATTGAAAGAAGACACACAAATTTTTAAAATAAGATTGCAGCCTGGTAAGAATCCTTTACATATTTGGTGAATTTGTGTTGAACTTTGTTCTGAAACTGTTAATAAAATGTTTCTTCTAACAAGGAGTTAAGTATTTAATGAGGCATTCACTGAGAATATTTTGACTCATTCAAGTGATTGCTGAAACTAAATAAAGCTAAGAGCATGTTAATCTTGGCAGCCCAGTTTTGTCCATTGTTCTGGTAGCTGAAATTTACCTGCTTGAGATTAACTTTTTTTAATATGTTTTTATAATCTAGCCCCGCTGAATGAATAAAATTATATTTTTTTCTTCTCAATCTTCTTCATCATCAAGACTGTGAACTTGTGCTAACCTGCACTGACCTGCTGTCACTGTAGAAGTCATGTAATGAATTAGTAAATTCTCATGCAGTTTCTTACCCCAACAAAGCAAGAGGATGCTTTTGCAGTTGGGATTTAGTTTGAGATCTTTCATGTTACGCATTGACTTTATTGTAATGCAGGAGAGGAATATAGAACTCTGTGGGTCCACCACCCTTACCAGATTTATTGTTCTGTGGATGTCTTTGATACTGAGGATTTTCGTACATGATTACGGTTATCCATTTTAACCTGCTTTTGTGGCTGTTGATTTTTTTTGCTGTTAGTTTTTGCTTTTTAATTCATATACGGTAGTTTGAAAGTTCATTTTTGGCCTCTCTATTTAGCAGTCTTTAGGTTTTCCCATCTCATTTTGTTGAGAATATGTGTATTTCAAGCTTTGTTAGACCAACAAGGCACAAATTATTCTATTATTCTTTATTACTTGGTCCGTTGAGGCTTCATGTAGAAACAGTCACTTGGAGCAAACTGCCTTGAGGCAGATTGTATTGCTGTGTATTGCTTAATTGTTTACCTTAGGCTGAAGACACCTTCACTCCTTATTAGAAGCTTCTGCTTTTGTCAGTATAGACATACTTAAGTACCTATTTTTCACACTGAATTTAGCCTGGACTTTTTAAAATCTGTTTTGTGACAAAGGAGTGAGTAGAAACTATTTCAGTCTTTCCTGCTTTTCAGTCAGTGAGTTTGAAATGAAAGTTTTAATAAGAGATGCATACAGCTTATTCCTGAAAAAGGACCTTTTCTAGTTTTTTTCAAAATACCTTATAATAGAAATCTGTGACCTCTTTCTCTTATTTTAAAATTGATAAGACTAATTATATATTCATGGAATAGATTTCTCTTAAGAGCTTTACTTTACTATTGAAGTAATACCATAAAAATATGCTATGCTTTTCTTTACATGTAAGTTGTAGCTGTGGGGCTTTGGTAATGGAACCGCTGTGTGTTATGATTGTTCACGTAGCTCAACATGAATATCTTTGTTTTTCACATGTCAGGAGAAAGCTTCAAGTTCTTTTTAAGAATGTGGTTTGGTATAGTATGTAGACAGTACTGCACTGTCTGTTTACACCTTGCATGTGTTGAAGCTCATGTTTTCCCTAAGAGTGGCAGGTGATATGTATTAACGGACAGACAGTGTCAAGAAACTTTTTTGGCTTAAACCAATATATCTGAGTTAGGCTTAAGTATTTGTTACCATAGATATCTTGGTATCTTGGCTTTAAAATGCTTTTCAAGATAGCAAAAACTGAGTCTAGTGGGTTATCTGAAATATAACCACTGTTCTACAATTGTTCTTTTTACAGGCCCTCCATATCAATTGAAAGTAAAACCAGATTCTGAAATTCTTAAGATTGAAAATGGTACAGCCTTCCCCTTTCAGGTTGAAGTATTGGATGAATCAGGCAATATAACAGCACAGCCAAAACTGATAGTTCATTGCAAGGTAAATTGCATTTTATAGTATTTCATAAAGATTTGATACTTTAAAAGGACTGGAAAAGGAGCCTACTTTGACATATGGACAGAATTAACATCTTGAATAGTGCTTTTGAAATGTCTATAGCCTTGTAGCCCCATCTGTGGCTTCCTTGCATCATCCATTGTGATTCATTCAGCAAGTTTCAGGATTATAAGAATCTGGATATAAAAATGGGAGGGAAAAATGATGTGATGATATATAACTATGATTTTAAGATGTTTTATACAATGCTCAAATACATTTTGGGAAAAAGAAATTCAGACAACATATTTCTAATTTGCTTAAATATGAAAATGCAAGTTCACTGCCTAAGGAATAATGATAATGTAATAATTGTAAATATTTAAACTAGTAAGGAAATGTGCGTATTGCTGTCACTTTTGTAGATCTAAGTGTTTTGCCCTTTTGGAGAGAAGAGCTTTTATTGTTTGTTTGATTTTTAGCTCAGGAAAGTAACTTTTTTAATTACAGTAAAATCAGTCTTCCAGTATGGACAGATAAACACTAAAAATGGTTTTCACGGAGTACAATCTTCTTTCCTTTTCTACTTTATAAGCATACGTTCTGTTCCTCTACAGTGGGTCTGCAGTAGTCTGGTGACAGATTAAACAGACTTTTAAGTATCACATTTAACACTTAGGAAGTTTGTGATTTTTCTTTCTATCAACTTTATCAACTAAATGGAACTTATTGCCTGAATGGATAAAGAGGCTAGGGTGTATGTGTTAAGTATAAAGGAGTGGGATAGATAGTAAATTTTTCTTTTATTCCTTTCTCTCACGCACCTCTTATCACCTGGAAAAAAAAAAAACACTTTATCTTTTTCCCTTACTTTTTGTGATTTGATGAAATCTAAAAAAAATAATTGTGTATAGCTCTGGAGTTGCACAGTCAGTTCTGGAATAATCCTTCCAGTTCTGCAAAAGAAACCTGAAGTTTAATTGTATGTTTTAAATAGTTTTTAGGTGCTTCAAACCTACCTGTGTATTCTGTGGACTGCAGTAATGCAGGAACAAACATCTTAACTGGTCCAGTCATACACGTACTGAATATAAAGAAAGACCAGATGCTCAAAGCAAGGATTGAAATACCTGTAAGTATTGATCAGGACGTTTGGATGAGCATAAGACTGGAAAGTGTGTACTGTATTGTCTAGCTATTAAACCAAAGTTTTATAAACTAACTTAGCTCCTAAAAGTCACTATTTTAATTCCATAAGCCTGAGAATCGCATCTGTCCCTTTTCATTTCTAGGAAGCCATAAAAAGGCAAAGAAAATCCGTTCTTCTTCACCTCTCACACTTAGTATTTCAGAACTAAGCATTATTTCTGGGAATTTAAGTTCCCTTTTTACTCACTGGTTCCTTCTGCAAAATTACCTTTGTTACATGAACATTTAGAGCCGGAACAGGCATGATAAAATGTTCCCCAAACTTTAGAGGAGAAAGATATTGAATATATTTTTTCTAAAAGTTAGAAATGAATATTTCAGTCTTCAGGTTTGTTGGTTTGGGTGGTTTTTTTGTTGTTTTTTTTTTTAATGTTATTGAATGTCTCAGCTCTCTGGTAATCAGGAGAGCCACACAGCTGAAGAAAATAAGACTTTTAGCATCTTACCTTGAAAATAGTGTAAACAAATAGTAGTGTGGTAAGATAATGTATATGGCATGTTATTTCGGATTAGTCTTAAATAAATATTTTGTAAATTCTTCCAAAAATAATATATATAAAATATTTTCTAAGCAGCATCAGTTCCAGTTTCTGTTAAGCATTTGTAAGCATTCTGGCATGTCCTTTTTATTTGCTTTTGACAAGTAAAGCTAACTTGTATTTGGACAACTGTTCACACTTAATAATCTAGAGTAGTGCCATCGATTTATTATGGAACAATATTTATTAATTTATATATATTTGATACCTTCATAACATTTGTCTCTTTTTCCCTTCCATCCCATGTTTAGAGTTGTAAAGATGTGCCACCAGTGGAAAAGATGATTAAACTTCTTCCAAGCAGTCATGTTGCAAGATTGCAGGTCTTAAGTATGAATGGACAAAAAGCTATTCAAATTAAACATCAGGATGAAATCAACTGGGTTGCTGGAGATATCATGCACAACCTTATATTTCAGATGTATGATGAGGGAGAAAGGGAGATACATATAACTCCAGCCATGGCAGAAAAAATTAAGGCAGGTATTTTTGAAGAAAAAGTATATAATGGGAGAATTATGTAGTGCTTCTCTAAAATCCATGAACATCAGAGTATCATTCCAAATAATATTCCTCGAGACTGTATTATTGGGAACTTTAATATCTGCTTAATGAATTCTTGAAAAAATGATTTTATTAATATTGTGTTGTTAACAAGATAAAGACATTTAATGTAGAGCAGAATAATGCTGTAGGATAGCATTATGAAAAAAGGTGGTTTCCAGCTCTCAGTCTAAACACAGTAATAAAATTCTAACTTTCAGATCTGAGGTTTTCCCAGCTTTAGGAGTGTTGAATAGACATGTGTCTTAATGAAGATTTTGCTTGTCTATCTGTGTACGTACATGGACCCTAATATAAAGATAGAGCTTCACCATATGTGTGACTTTTTGGTAAGGTTTTTCTGAATCAGATCTTTCTTAACTCAGGAAGGTGCAGTGAGAGAGGCTTATTTTATATTAAGAGTAATTTGCATATTTGGCCAGAGAGCTCTGGCTTATCTTTTGAAAGGTATTACCTCTATTTTACTTCTGCATGTTTAGAATGACTTCAGATGTAATAATTTGCTGGTCATTAATAATTTAATTTCTGATTAATTTAAACAATTATAATTTTAGGTTAACTGGACACCCAAAATTAACAGAGAACAGTTGATGCAGGGATTGTTACCTGATGTGAAAGTACCAACATCAGTGAAAGATGTACGGTACTGTCTAATAAGTTATCTTGATGATCATGTGTCTTTGGAGAGTGCATTTACAATCAGGTTTGTATGTTGAAATGCATTTTGTGAATTATTATGTCGGGACAGGGTTATAGATCTGTTCTGTTGGATATAAAAATCTTTCTATGGAAGCTGAAGTAATGAAACCTGATATCACGAGAGTGTTAAAGCAAAAAATGTTTACAAATGAGAACATGAACTATGTGAAAGATTCCATTGCAATCTGTTTATGTCAGTCCTAATCACTTTTTTAAAGTATTTGTATTTATACTGAAGTAGATGAAAGTTTTTGAAGACACCAGTAATCAAGTGTTAGCTTATAGGATTTTTTCAGTCATGTTGCTGTTAACTAAATCACTGTAGGACACATTGTTACCATTGCTGTTTTGTATCCAAAGATTTATCTAGCCTAACAGTAGATACTTGTATCTGGTATCTTGGTCAAAAGTGACAAACTGTAAGTTGAACTTTAAAATCGCCTGTTTATCACTTACTGAGTCTCAGCAGCTAGCTTTGCTTACCATATGAATTTTGTTGAGATAGATCTGGTTCTTTAAGAATTCGGAGCTTAAAGCTTATAAACTGATGTCTTTGATGCTTCACTGTTAGAGGCAGATAAAGTTTCATTAAAGTTGTACTTTTTGTTTTTTTATATGAAGAACAGAAAAACAGTTTGAATTGATATTTTTCTTGAAAGGTAGTAGAGCAGTGGATTGTTTAATTTTCTTACATATTTTTGCTTGTTGTGGGAAGGCAGTCTCAGTTTAGGGAACTCTTCTTCAGGGCTTATTCTCTTGTAGTTGTTGTACAAATTAACTGGGGGTCATTCTAGTATGATTTTTAAATGTCTCAAATTTTGTAAAAAACACTGTGTTATTGTGTTGAATAAGTTAATTCTCACATAATTTATTTGTTGGATGACACTAGTTCTGAGGGAGCCAGCTCATAACTTATGTTAACCTTCATCAAATAAACCAACAAAAAGGCTAGACTGTTTAAAAAGCACCCCGGAAAGTATTTTGAAGGGACTATTTTATAATGTGCTCTGTCTTTATTTTGTTTTAAGGGAAAACTGGCTAAAAATTTAAAACTATGTTAGTTGTAGTCAAATCCTGCAGACATTCTGCAAGTATTTTCATAGCAAGACTTCGATACCTTTGTATGTTATATAATGTATATGTGTATTACATGCACATACATATACATGTATATGTATGTGCGTGTATATATATTATGTATATGCATGTATATATATGAATGTTAATATATAGACAATTGTATGTTACTTTGGGGATGTGCTTTAACTGTCTACAGATCTTACGTGTGGTAAAATGCTGGTAGGCAAGTTATTACAAATAAGATGCTGTCTTTTGTTCTGTTAGGAGTCTCTTGTAGCCTGCACCTGATAAACTTGAGGTAAAAGCTGCTATGTAAGCTTTATGCACATCAGATATGGTGCTCTAATACATGGAAGGGTAAATTTAAACAAAACCAAAAAAAGCCCTCCAGTCACAAGTGGATGGTTACTGCTGCATTCTTTGTCCTGTGTTCTAGTGTGATTAGCTTGATGAAAATGATTATAAATACATTTTCTTGTGCTAACTTAGGCCACTTCCTGATGAACCCAAACACATTAAATGCAAATTAGAAGGATCAAACACACTACAGTTGGGGGAAGATCTACAGGGTGAAATTGGTGAGTATTTATATATTCTTCTCTTTACTGTAAAATACGTTTCTATTTCCTTGCCAAGTGCAAGATCCTGAACTTGGCCAGGGCAATCCCAAGCACAAATACAGACTGGGCAGAGAATGGCTTGAGAGCAGTCCCAGGGAGAAGGATTTGGGGGTGCCAGTTAGTGAAAGATTCAACATGAGCCAGCAATGTGCACTTGCAGCCCAGACGGCCAACTTTATCCTGGACTGTATCAAGAGAAGCGTGACCGACCAGCAGGTCAAGTGAGTTGATTCTGCCCCTCTGCTTTACTCTTGTGAGATCCTACCTGCAGTCCAGTTCTGCGGCCCCCAACACAAGAAGGACATGGAGCTGTTGGTGTGGGTCCAGAAGAGGGCCATAAAGATGATCAGAGGGCTGGAGCACCTTCTTGGGGACAGGCTGAGAGAGCTGGGGCTATTCAGCCTGGAGAAGGGAAGGCTCTGGGGGGCAGCCTTTCAGTACCTGAAGGGGGCCTACTGGAAAGCTGAGGAGGGACTTTTTAAAGGTCAGGTATCAACAGGATGAGGGGAAATGGCTTTAAACTGAAATTGGGTATATTTGGACTAGATATTAGGATGAAATTCTTTACTGTGAGGCTGGTGAGATGCTAGAACAGGTTGCCCGAAGCAGCTTTGGATGCCCCTTCCCTGGAAGCATTCAAGGCTAGGCTGGATGGAGCTGTGTGCAACTTGGTCTAGAGGGAGGTGTCCTTGCCTAAAGCAGGGGAGTTGGAACCAGATGATCTTAAAGGTCCCTTCCAACCCAAACCATTCTATGATTCTAAAATAGCAGTCAGATTATTTCAAAGGCATGGCCTTCAAAATGGAGTATGTTGAAGTTAACAGCTTATCCTAGGAAAACTAGCATGTTAAGTGATCAGTCTTATTGTTCTTTGGTTTCTACACACGGCTGCTCCAGACTTTGTGAAAATAAGAAACATTTAGATGCTTCAATACTGGCTTTTTATTTTGTTGGTTTTTACTTTTTTTTATTATGGTATTTGTGCTGTTGGCGAAAAATGATTCATATCCTTTTTTCTTCTTCAGGAAGTGTGCAGTGATTTAACAATGTGTCAACTACTTCTAATAAATATGAGACATTTTAAACAACTTCTGGAGATTAAGAATTAGTATGTTTTTGTAGGACATTAAAAGGTTGTGTATAAACACATAGAACAAACTATCTCAACAGGCTAAAAATTAATTTTCAATGTAAAGAATTTTTTTTAACTTTATAATGAGAAACAATCTTGCTCAAAAATGAAGTGGGAAGCACAGATATTTGTGTACCATGACTAGGTAGATAAATTTTTGTGTACTGAACTTTGATGTGAAGAGAAGAGACATTATCAGCATATGTACATAAGATATTGTCAGCACTGCCCAGTGACAAGACAAGAAGGAATGTGCACAAACTGTGCAGGTGACAGAGCACTGGCACAGGCTGCCCAAAAAGCTGTGGGGTCTCCACCTTGGAGATCTTCAGAAGCCACCTGGCCATAGGCCTGGGCACTCTGCTCTGGGTGGCCCTACTAGAGCAGAGGTTGGGCCAGAGAGCCCTGCCCACCTTAGCCATTCTGTGAGTCTGTGATAGTCATGTAAGTTTTCTATGTATTATGTGTGTGTATTGTGTACATTTACATTCTGTATGTTGCATAATGTTTCATTAAAGCAGCTGCCGAAGTTGTTGTAATAAATTATGCTCTTTTTAACAGATGTAATGATCACAGATCAGTATGGAAATCAGGTTCAAACAGTGACATCTGCATGTACAAGTTACCTAGGAGTTGCGGGGCCTGGACTTGATAAATCAAATTTACAAATAACTTGGCAGGTAAGATATTACGTAATTTATTTCTGTATGGCCTATGTGAGGTAATTTCTCTTAATTCTTTCTGTCAGAATTGCACCAGAATTGTGTAAAGACAGTGAAATTAAATGCTACGTGGTAAGCATTATAAAGATAATATTAAATTCTTATGATCCCATCCTAAGGAACAGAGTGGCATGTGTTAAAAAACTTATCACTCTTGCAGCTATACAACATGACAGTCAGGTCACTTAAAACTAGAGTTAGGTTTGCTTTTGTTTCCAGTCCATTGTTTTATACCTTTTCTTCTTTGTAGTCTTTTCTTTTGTGGCTTTTTTTGTTGGTGGTTGTGTAAGTGTTGTTGTTTGGTATTTCTGTTGGTTTTTTGTTTTTTTTTAATGGTGACATAATTGATTTTACAATCCTTTGAAGAATTAACTGTATTTTCTGCCATAGCTGAATTTAAAATGTGTTCTGTACATTTTAAAATGATAAGTATAACTGAATTATACATAATTTTTGCATTGAAAAGCAGGTTCTTGAGAAATGCTTGAGTTTGAAAATGATGATTTCTTACTGAAGAAATCCACTTAAATACAAATTTTACTCTAATTTAATTTTTAGTTAGAAACAGTAAATAGTGTCTAGCATGCATAGATATTAAAATACAGTAGTAAAAGGAATGAAAAAAATATACTTTCTTTTTTCTGTTCTTGATAAAATTTTATTTTTATTTCTCAATAGGAAAGTACATTTACAATGAAAGTCAAAGGCATTCGATTTAAACCATGTGCACTTGGAAGCAAGGAACTGTGCTTTGCTTGGCGTGAATTTTCTGATTTTCTCAGAGTAAATTTAACTGCAGGATCACCTGCTAAATTGCAAATTATGGATTGGCCAGAGTTAGAAAAGGTAATAAAAAAAAAAAAAAAAAACCGTTTTTGTCCTCGAGGGGGAAGCCGGGGTGAGGGGTGAGCTGGGGCTGGGCAGGAAAGAGGTGCCTGATCAGCATCTCTTATTTACAGATGCAAAGATGAAACACTGACTTGTTAATATGATACTTCTGAAAACTGTCAGAGTATGACAGCTGTAGAGATACTTTTGGTATTTTGTTCAGGACTGTGTAACACAAGCACAATTAATTACTTTGCAAGCCAGTTGTGTAAGCACGTTTCAATGGGACAGTAAATACAAAGAATTTATCATACAGTAGCTAACAAAACACATTAACTTTTAAAAGTGCATTTACTTTAGGGTGAACTAGCTAACGTATCTGTTCATAACTATTCCTTAATTATGTCTTATATTGTTTTTCCTGTCCCATTCACCTTTCTACGTAATGTTTTCCTTGGTGCAGCAGTTTTACTACAGGCTGGATCAACTGTTTGCCAAAGATGCTGTCTTTAATAATAGAAATGGTTGACAGCTCATCTTCCTTTACTTGTTACTATTGGATGTTGGACAACAATGTCAAATTTACTTAGAATTTTTTTGCGTTTACAGTCAGAAAGTGGAGTACTTTGTCAGATGGGAATTTTTTAAACTACCCTTTATTTGTTTGTTTATTCAAGTTATAATGCTGAGTTGCAGCAGGAAGTAAAATAGGTGAGCAGCAGCAGGCACAAAGGTTGAAGTGTTGGGAAAATGGAGAGGGGAACTACCGAAGAAAATGGGAAACCAAAGGGAATGCTGTAGCTATTTTTACTCTCTAAAAAGCTGCCAAGGTCTATCAAAATATAAGAAGTTATAGGCCATTCGCTCCTTCTGCAAGTAGGAAAGTGTGCATAAGCCTCTTCAGAAGCATGCCTTTCCTTTGAGTTGTGTCAACATAAGCGACACTTTAAATTCAATCAAGATATGCATCTTATAATTACAAGAATGCAAATGGGAGAATTCTAGAAACACCTTTAAGAAGTTCTACATGCCTGTAGGAAAGAGTATGGAAAAGGCACACGCTATTATTTTGGGTGTTCTTGATATGCTGTGAATGTCTAATATATCTGAAACAGAATAGAATAATGCCTTTGTGTATCTTCCAGCCTGTTGCAGTGATTAATGGTAGAGAATTGCTGAAGCCCCTTGTTGTTCAACTGTGTGATCAGTGGGGAAATCCATCTCCTGAACCTAATGTCAAAATAAGCCTTACAAAGAGTAGCAACCTAAAGGTAAGCAAAGGTCTTACTTTGTGAAATTTTGTTCACATAACACAGATTTGTATTTTCTACAATTTCTTCTTCATTGTTAAGACATTTTTGAAAAGAAAAAAATATATATATTGTAAGGATGCAAAAGAATAATTAATCTATCTATCTCACGTGATAGTAATTTCAGTAAATAATGTAAACACCTCCCAGGACAGATTCCTCAGCTCCCTTTTATCATAACAATCACAAACATAACAAAATTGCTGTAGTCTGCTATCCAGGTGTCATTAGTGTACTTTCTTATTCTTCTGTTCAACCTTTCTGCAAATTCTTTGTGCATCCCCCACTGTATCTGAGGTGACTTACTGAATAAAAATCATGACGTCTTTCAAAGTGGCAACCAAATCATTCTTATCTGGTGGTTCTTTTGATTGTGGTTCCTGAATGTATGGCTGGTGGTCTGTGCATAAACTAATCAGCCGGTCTGCTTCTCACTTTATTATCCGCGAGAAGAGCATTGGCAGTATAAACCAATCTAAAACAGTGAGAGTGCATTATCTAACCAGAATGAAGCAGTTACTCCCCTTTCTGTGAGCATCAGATGGCATGCATATTGGTCTATACCAAGAAAGGAGTTTGATAGAATTCATAATTCATGAACATTTTCCTCAGTTCAGCTATATTACTATTACTTGTCTTAATTGTTTTTCTTTTTTCTAATTATATTGCTTATTATTATTCAGGACAATTCTTTACATCTTGGTTTTTATTCTGTCTCTTACCCTAGAATCTTTGCTTATAGTTTAGATTTTTTGTAGCTTGCCCCCCCGCAAGCGTGTTAATGAAGGCAGCTGCAGCTCTGGAAGCTTCTGATTACATTGTTCTTGGGAGGACATGTGAACTTGACAGTAATGCTCTGTGACTGTGGTGCCTAATCAAAGAAACTTTGTGGTGGTATGCTGTATTTTCAAACATTATGCCCTCTTACAAGAAAGACTGGCAACATGCCTAAGAAAGTCTGCATGCCCTTCATCTGCACTCCTTGAGTTCAGCAACTGGAATGATTTCTGAGTGATACTGTCATACATTAGCGGAGCAACTACCTGCTTATTTGCTAAACAGACATTAGATCAGTATTGATGATTATCTTGGAGAATGTCTTTAGAGAGACACAGAATCGTAGGTGTTGGAAGGGACCTCTGGGAATCATAAAATCCAATGCCCCTGCTAAAGCAGATGCCCTACTGTAGGTTGCAGGAGAACTGTCTCGCCTTGGCATTTCCAATAGTGTGTATGCACAGTTTCTCAAAGGTTATGAGAAGCTTCTGGGAACTTAAATTCTCAGATAAGTTGTCCTCTTACATTTCACAACTTGTTCCTCTAAGTCTCATAAACTTGGCAATCTGTAGTTGCAGCATGCATTTTCTATACTCCATTCTCTGTGCTATGGGTACAAAACTAAATGAGTGTGGCTCAGCAGTAAAATCTCCGAACTCCTATGTGCAACCCAGTAATGGAAATGTGCAAAGCACTGGTTTCTGTGATGTACAGTAATGTCAAATATAAAATGATTTTGCTAAACTGAGTATAGTTTTCAGAAGAGTATGTAAAATGACTGACAATTTTCTTAGTGTTTCTAGGAAATCAAACTATATTTACAGTGCTACCTTCCATTTGAACCATTAAGTACATATTTTTTGCCACTGCATTTCTGTGATGACACAGTAGGATAAATTCATGCTTCCATAGCTGATCCATTATCAATCAACACTCGCTTTATTTTTTTTTTTGCTTTAGTAGTTTCGTTCATGTAAATTACTGATGTGAGATTTAGGAAAGAAAGCAGTTTTGCAAGAGGGTTGCCCACTTCACCTATCCCAAGTATTTTATTTTCGTGTGTACAACTAGACATTTAGTCTTCCAAAGTTTATGCTGAAATAGCAAAGGGAAGACAATTTAATGCCAAATACTGTTCAACGACAAACTTTTGCATGATTTTGTTGTGTTATGTCATCAATGTAAAAAAATTGATTTCCCTCTTTAGAGAGGAATTCATTACACAAGAGCTCAGAGTGTGTCCATGGCTTCCTATGCAGTCCTCTAAACTTTAAAGCTGCTATCTGAGGTTCTTCTGATACACTGACAAGGCATTTCTTAGGTAAGGCTAAGACAGTGTACATGCCCATTTTCAGAAGAAAAAGCTTCTCCATACTGTTAGGAATGTGTTAATATTCTCTCAAATTTACCACCTGTTTCTCTGAGAGTGTAGATTTTCTGAATTTGCAGTCCTGGCATCCATAGTTTCCAAATTCTCTGGTTGATAGGAAAGTACAGTGATCGCTTCTCAGCTGTTTAATTTGCAAGAACAAGTGTGACTTAGTGGTACTGTCAATCCTAAGATTTCACTTTCAGTGCGAGGGGAGTGAGTGTGGCAGACAGGGAGCGTGCAGAACATGCATCTTGAAGAACACTACTGAGTAATGGGGAGTTAGTTTATAACCATGAGATTCAGCCAGCACTCCTGTAAGTCAGTGGCAGAATTTCCATTGACTTCAAAGAAATTAGAGCCAAACCTGATAGAAGTACTAGATAAACAGGAAATGTGTAAGGCATTTGTGTTGTTACGCTAAAACAGTGCTGACAAAAAGTCACTTATTAGTGTTTGGTTAAATGCCATTTGTTTTGGTGTAGAGATTAGTTTTTGTTTGTCATTGTTTTTGATTAGTGAGTTACCATAATTCATCACTTGTAACACTTGTAAGTTGCCTAGCAATCTTACTTCTTTTGACAGTTTGACTAGAATGAGGAAAAGGGAGGAGAACTAGAGATGCTTTTGTTGTTTTTACTGAAGTTTAATCATTTTTTAATTTTTGCTACCCAGGAACCTCCGTGCAGACTGGAAAAACACTGAAAGGGAATAAACAATTCATAGAAGGTTTTAGAATCTGAAAGCATACTCATATTAATATGTATTATGGATGACATGATAGTATCAGTAGTAGTTAAAGAAATAACATCTATTAAATATTTAAACCTATTAATGAAAATACCTTGTTCAGGTAAAGTGAATGTCTTCAAAAACTGACAGAGAAAATTCTGAAGCATCTTAATATCATATTCATGATAGTGTATCTTTCCCTAATTTAGTGTGCAAAAATTCAAAACAACCTTTACTCAAATGGAAAGTTAGTGCGTAGGCAAATGAGATACACACTTTATTCTAAGATTTGATAGTACTTCTGTGTCACTGAAAGAATAAAAAATATTTTTTTTGACAGATTGTTCCTTCAAACCACCAACATAGAACAGATGAAAATGGTAGGGCTAACCTGGGAGTTATTAGTATTCATGCACCTAGGTAAGTAGTGAAAATTATGTGAAAAAATTGAATTCTGAAATGTCGCTTGCTAGGTATATTTAAGCTGCGCATTTCATAATGCACCTACCAGGAAATTGTCTAGAGATAAAGGCAGACATTTATTATTTAGATGCTGGTGGAAAGCCACTTAGTGAGCTTTAAGAAATTAAATGCTTAACTAAGTAAAAATGAATGGCATCTTCTTCTTCTGAGAAGCTGCTGCTCTAATCTTCTGAAGTCTAGGTTTTCTCGTCGTGGTAAAACAGCTTATAATTGCCAAGCTGTACCTAATGTATGTGTAAATCGTTTAAAATATTTGAAGTTTACAGCCTTTAAGTGACCAGAACTAAACATCATGCTTTTAAAATAGGAACATGTTTTAGGAGTATTGGAACTCCATTTCTAGGTGCTAACCAGCGTTTAAAGAATTAGGTAAATTGTCTAAAAGAATTATAGTGAGGAAAAAGAGAAAACCAAAAATATTTTCTTATTTGCAGTAGAAATAATGAAGTCTCATTTCCTGCAGGTTTGTGTCCTGTATCTTTTGCTTCTTCATGTCTGTCTGGATGCACTTTACACTCACATGTCCTGTCTGACTCTTCAAATTCTTTATTCCTTTTTTCTCCTCATGCTTATAGTTCTGCTACTCACCTCCTGTATCCCTGAGGCTTGCTTGATAACACTAGAGGTTTTTTTTCCTGCATCTTACTATTTTGTCTTGCTGCTTAAGCATGATTCAACACAAGCTATGGCTAGTTTGGGGTTTATGTGTGATTCTTCTTTTTTTGTGGAGTGGATAGTAAACCCATGTAGTGAACAGAAATACTGTTTTTCCCATAAAGAAGAAAATGACTAGGGACTCTTTCTTCTAACCACTTACTATTTTCTAGAAAGCTGTAGGGGAATGATTTGGGTTCTGCATTTCCATTTCCTCAGTTGCAGTAATTCGGCTTTTTTACATACTCCTGGCCTTTTAAAGATTTCAGTCTCTCTTTTAACTTTTGAATCAACTGGCCTGTCTCAACTGGAAATATATCGAGATAGAACAGCCTAAACTGTTTTCTTTGGAAAATGAGTTGAAAGCTATTTTTTTTGTTTGCTTGTTTCCTTTTTCTTAGTGAATGCTCAAGATCAGAAATTAGTCAGCATAGAATCATAGAATATCCCATGTTGGAAACAACCCATAACGATCATCAAGTGCAACTCTACAGAAAGGACTACCCAAAAATCATACTGTGTGACTGAGAGAGTTGTTCAGATGTTTCTTGAATTCTGGCAAACTTAATGCCGTGACCACTTTACTGGGAGACATGCTTTTATGACACATCTAAATAGTTTTGAGTAATTTTAGACAGTATTTCCATTTAAAAAATGTAAAATATTACCAATAAAAGATTTGAAGATTTACTGGCTGACAGGGACCAGGAAGAAGAAGTTAATCAAGTGCCTTCTGTAGAAAGGTTTTATGGGAAAGATATGTTGAGTGCTTTGTTACAAGTACTTAATTTCCTGAAGAGAAATACTGATTAAAAGTTGGTCATGCTAAGCTCATAAGAACTTTACTTACAAGACCAAATTGACTTTAGGTAGCTTAGAAGCTAGCACTAAGTGCTTTTTCTTCTGAAGTATTTTATGCTAATTAATATTTTTGCATTCGTTCCTACAGGAGTTAATCCATAACAATATTACAAACTGTGTTTGTAGTGTTCAGAACTTGGTGGATGGTAAATTAGTTATCAATATATTACTGGCTGCTAGAAACCACTGCGTTCAGTGGCAGCACCCTACCTTTTTAGAACAACCGAAAGTGTCTGGGGAATACAGCCAGCATGCAGTTATTATATAGCAGCGAAGTCACTATGTGCTAGCAGTGCTAGATGTGTGTTTAGCACATTCTCTCTTTGGAAACTGACAAAGCAGATTGTTCCTTAGACAGCATTTTAATTAGTTTTGCTTGCTTTCTACCGTACTGTCTTTCATAACTTACGGCAGCTGCAGTTGCTAACATCTTACAGATAGACAATGGAAGGATCAAACTAATGAAATATTACAAATTAAATTTAATAAACTATTGTAAGAGTATCTTAAAACTATGATTTTACTTCATTCATATGCTTCTAATTTCACCTTAGCACTTCTGTTTTTTCTCCCCTTTACTACTAATATCTTGAAATTCTCTTAAGATTTTGTTTCTCATGCTTTCATGTACGTGATTCAGATTTGAGGTATGTTGATAGTTGTCTTCTCAAAAGAGATTTTACAACTGTTTTTATGATTTCTTTCTATTTCAGGGGAGAGCACGCTTTACAGCTTAGAGCTTCATACAACAAGATTGCATTAGAGTGTCCTGTTATTACATTTAATGTCCTTCCTGATCCTGACAAGCCTATCCGCTTGAATGTTAAATATGACAAAAATGCTTCTTTTCCAGCAGGAGGCACCTTTCCTGGTAAGTATAAGGATTCTTTGATAGAAGCCAGTCTTCCAAGGAGATCAGATCTCTAGCTACCAGTATTTTTCCATGTAAGCAGATACTAGTATACTAATTCTGCTCACTGTAAAGGTATTCTTATTTGCAATTTTATAAATAAACCAGTACTTCCATTCTACACAGTTAAAGGAACGGAAGGATAACTTGGCTGCTTTCATGAGACAGTTGAAAGATGAGAAGCGTGTGAATAAAAGCAGCTGTCGTACTTCTTCATGTCTTCCATTGGTACAGTGGAAATGGAAGCTAACTTGAGAGAGGCTTCTATCTCACAGACAACATGGAAGAGTGTGCTTTTTCAAACATCACTGGGTTTACAGTACTTGAAGGTTTAAGAATAATAGAGAAGTAACTAATACATAAAACATATGCTTTCAGATGTAGTATGTGCGATTTAAGTCAACCATGTTTTGAGAGAGGAAGACAAGTAGATGACTTCTTCAGGAGTTAAAATTATAAATGTGATATTAAATTTTGATTATAAAAATAGATTAAATTCCTTATTAACAGTCTCATATTTAATTAACATCCTAATGTGATGAACTCAGGTATGACTATAATCATGCTTGAATTTTTTGTACACATCAAAGCACAATCCTTCTTCAATCTTCAAAGTTTAATTTTGTTTAAACAGTGCAGCTTCAATTATATGCTTGAAAGCTACCTGTAGTTCTGCTGTGAAAGTATTCAGTTAGCATTTACAACTAGAATGGTTGCTTTCTTCTGTCTTAGATTGCTCTTCTTTAATGCCACTTAACTTTCTGTGGAGTTTGTAGGAAAAGCTAAATTATTTTGATTGGGATTTAAAAAGACCTATATTTTGACTGTAGAATCAGCCAATTACAAATGGGGGAGTTAAATATGTCTGTATATTCTACTACTGAGTATGTCATATTTGTTGTAGGAATAACCAAACTGATTAAGGTTCTTATCCTGATTCCTTTTTATTACCATGTGGCTAGTAGATGGGGAAAAAATGGTAGTGGTTGTGCATCTTTAACCAGTAGTTCAGTGTTTAAGGCACTTTTGAATGAAGAGGGAGATATGAATTTGCAGTCGTGAAGAAAGAAATCAGCTTAACCTTAACCAGCTGGTGATTATTCTTTTGTAAGAGCAAGAAGCAACCTGGCTTGCTTTTAATAAGGGTGATAACCTTATTAAAGCAGATTTGAATTTAGTGGGAATTTTTAAGAACTTGTTGAATAAAGCAGGTACTTCGTTGTTTTTTTTTCCCTAAGTAAGGACTGTTATCTGATCTAATTGCAGGACAAGGAGCAGACTGATTTCCATGCCATTTCAATTTTTTGTTGCTTGGGTTTCAGTTGAAATGTGGGTTTTGTTTATTTTTTCCCCTAGGTAGGAGCGAGATCTAGAAATTCATCAAGTTTAGTCATTTTAATTTTGAATAAAAATAATCCTAAATAATTATCTTCTTTCATTCTGCAGATTTTATGGTTAGTGTTCTTTCTGAAGATGACAATATTATCAGAAATATTAATCCAGCACGTATTTCTATGAAAATGTGGAAAGGACAGGGCAGCGGAAATAGGATACCAACTGATGTAAGTCATCAAAACATTTTCAAATTGGATATCAAAATGTTAACATAGGACGAAGATTTTTATAATGGACATTTTCACATATTTGACTTAGATCAGTATCCTGTTTTAGATTTTAAATAATAAGAATTATTTATCAGTCATAACTGTTTGATAGTCTGCCGTGCTAGAAGTTGTCAGACTATTCAAATACCAGTATAGTAATACAGTGAGTACAGAAATGCTCCTACTCTGCAGAAGCTGAATAATAGCAGAGAGCTTATTTAAAGTTGAGGCCTTACGTTTGCAAAAAAGAGAGTTCTGAGATTAGGAATATGAAAGTAGCATCTAAATTATGGGCAGTCTCGTTGAATTACTGCGTGCTATCAGTGCTATGAGGGCTGCTCCAAAAAAATGCTTCGTATTTTACTATGGTGGCCCATGACATCAGAGGCAGATGTTGGCGGTATGGCAGTAGAGGTTGAACCTTCCTGCCACTATTCCATTACATTTTATTGCTGTGCAACTAATGGCAGCAGAGGGCCAGTCTGACAAATAAGTGTCTGACATGGAAGTGCATGTGAAGCAAAGGAGTGTCATTGAATTCCTCCACGCAGAAAAAATTTGCATCCTTTGTCATACATTGATGCTTGCTGAAAATTTACAGAGACCAAACCGTGAATGTGAACATAGTGAGGTGGTGGGTGGTGCATTTCAGCAGTGGCAACAGTGACAGTGGGTTACCATCTACTGGTGCAGATTTTTACCAGCTTAGTATGCAGGCTGGTAACTGGCAAAAACATGTAGCTAACAGTGGTGACTGTTGAAAAATAATTTGTAGCTGAGAGTTTGCTGTCTCAGACAGTGTTATTGTGTTTTTTATGTCTGTTGTAGTTTCAGTGGAAATAAATAGGAGGTATTGCTTTCAGAGTGACCTACATTCAAATCATAAAGACTTAACAGCATATTACAAGCGAAGTATTTTCAAGTATGTAATGTTATTTATTCATTTATTCATTTTTGCATACTTTCAGGTTACAGCATTTAGCTGTAGTAAAATAAAGGATGACAAGGAAGATGGCTTCTTTTATTTCAGGTATAGCAGCACTTAATTTGTAATTACTGATGCAGCTTATTGTGCAAAATATGTAGTTTTTGATAATAACTTTGTTAAAGATTTAGTGTGATGTTGATGTTGTGTATCACAAGTAGTGATACACAACATGTATTAGCATGTTGTGATGAGTATGAGAATTGTATTCTTCCCAAGATATATTTGACACTTGTTTTAATGTGAGAAGGGAATCTTAAGATAATATATTACATGAGAAATGCTAGCAATGCAAGTGACTGTCCTTAATTCTCTTCAGCATAGTGTTCAACTGCTGTAGAATTGCAGGTTAGACGAAACAGATTGAACTCTGATTAAACACACTCTGTAGCTGTTAGTCTTGAACCACGAGTCAGCCAGACATAGTGTCTTAAGTGACAGGCAGTAGAACTAGAGTTCATGATATACTGACATCTGGTTGCCACATTCCTTATACATCTGTGTCTGGCAGGCATGCTATGGGAGGGGATAAGTTGAATAGTTGTAGTTTTGGTTGCTGCTTCAAGCTATTGTATCCAGATTTTAGACTTCCCTTCTGTTTTTAGAATGTAGTCTTTAGGATTGCCTGTGTGCAGTAGATACCAGTGTTTCACAGCTAATCTTGGTTCTTCCATAAAAAAAACTTGAAACTTTGTTGTCCTGGGAAGCAGGTTAGACAAAGCTCAGATCCAAAGTTCTGGCTCAGCATGATACACAGTGTAAATTTTCCACCATCTGTTATTTCCTTTGTTATATTCAGCCAATAATCTACTGTTTGGGAAAGCAATTGATATAACCTTCATTTATTCAGTCTTTTAGCTTCTCAGATGGTGTTCACCAATGTTATTTATTTGTATACGAAGACTTCCATATAAGAGTTTACAACTAACACAAAAAAAACTGCAGTATATGTCAATAGGAGTTGTAGCTATTTAGGCATGGCATTTGGTATTATTACTAAGATCTCAGTCTTTAAGACAAAGGCATTCAAGATTCCACAGCCTTTTAAGTCTGGGTTTGATAGCTGTATCAAAAGAAGACTCCAGAACAAGGGTAAGGTTTTGCTTTCAAGAGAGCAGAACTTTCTCTGTAGCTAGTAGAGAGTTACAAAATGAACTTCTCCAGAGGATCAGTGCAAATTTCCACCAAGTATAAGATGCATTTCTATGACATTGCTTATTCTGAGAAACACTTGGTAATGGATGTAGCTAAAACATAAGGAACCACTAAAACATTATTAAGACACGTTGTCTTTTCCTGAGTACCTTCAAGAAAATAAGTACACATCACATTCACCTACATAGTGCTTCTCACAAGGGAAGCACATAAAAGGTGAATGTGATAGAAATTAACTTGCACAGAGTTGAATTTGGAATTAGAAAAATCTTGACATCACTCTGTTATTTCCCAGTAGGCTACAAATGTCTAAAAATAAAACTCCCTAACTTTCTGAAAGATTTGAGAGAACTAACAGTTGATAGAGACTAATCATTAAGCAGTACTTTTAGGAAAATATATGTTACTCATTGCTGCTAGTGTCTTTAATGACATCACTGTCTACCACCTGGTTTCTCTCGTTTGTGTCTTTGGCATAGTCACTGATGGTTATCATCTACTTAATTAGTAGATTAGTAATGTGGATGCACCTAATGCAATCTTATAGTTTTTATAACAATATTGCAATTTCTACTCTTTCTAAAGCCTATGTCTGGTTAGATGTTGTTCAGCCACACCAAGATCTGTAGCAGAGTATTTACAACTCAGTAATGCAGTTAATGCATCCTGACAAGGCAGATGCTACTTTAAGACTTAAACCTGGATAAAATGTAGAAAAGAAAGTAGAACTGTTTTTGCTCTTTATGATGTACAAAAAAACCATGCCCTAATCTGCAGATAGATTAAAACTTTGAGATTATTTATTTATTGTAGATTAACCATTTCTGGGAATCTTGAACCTTATTCTTTTTCAAAAAAAAATTCAGAGGAAACAAATTGCTTGCTGTTACTGACAAAACAGATAAAATATATCTTGAAAGTAAGAATCCAATTTTGAGCCAATTCAAGATTATCACAAATCATAATCTCAGAACATTGTCTGAATCTTGCTTAGAAGCTGTTTGCATCTCCTCAAAGGTTTATAAGTATTTATAAGTCACTGCTGTCCATTATGTTCTGCAGCAGTCATCCACGTTACTACCTGTGGCCTTCTTTGGTAGGTGAAGTTGCGTTTCTATCCACAGAAATGCAGGCATCTGTCTTTCCTTCATATTTTGATGTTAGGGATTCTCTCTCAATATGCTCCACCTTGCCCATTGGTGATGACCCAACTTTGCATAATATCTGTGTAGCAGAAGGAATCATCTACTCAGATATTGTGTAAACTCAAGCCAAATGATTGAATTTTGAGAGAACTTGTTGTGGTAGAAGACCTAAATATCTTTCCATTCCATTTCAGTAGCTTTATGAGAACTCATTGGATTCATTGTGAAAACAGAATAGACTTCTGAATAATGGGGCCACAACAAACATCCTGTCAAATGATTGAGGCAAACTCATAGGGGCAATTTTCCTCATCCAGTTTTCCAAAAAACTTATTCTAGAAGAGTTCTTGAGAAATTTTCGTGGCCTTTTTGTTGAAAGTTATTATGGAGGTGTATTACTTATTAACATATTACATATATAATACGTATATTACATATATTAAGAGAATTCTGCCCTGTTAGGAAGACTACTCAAAATTTGAATTGCTTGCATGCTTGTTAACTTGTCACCTCAACTTTTGTTTGTGTTTTGTTTTTTTTTTATTACTTTAGGGATAAAGTGATTCCAGAGAGAGTGGGCACGTACAGTATCCAGTTTACTTTTGCAATGGATAAGACAAACATGCTCAGCAGTGACCAGGTTTGAAAGTATAAATAATTACATGTAGCCAAGAACATGTAACAGAGAACCATCAAATACTGTGATACTGTGCAAAAAAATTATATTTCTGTAACTAAGCAGAAATTTGGGAGAGTAACAGAACTTGATAATTTGTAACCTAGTACAACTGCTTTATGATCATCCTAAATATACTTGAAGACTGTCACTAAATTTCACATGCATTTGTTTCAGTGTTTTTTGAGCAACTGCTGTGTGTAGATGAATTGCCATGAATTCTATCAGACTTCATTTTGGTTTGTTTTATTTTATTCCTCTTCCTTTTCTGATAGATTATAGTTGAAGTTGTACCTAATGACCCAGTCCGCTTGTTACCTGATTCTTTACCAGCTACTCCAGCAGTTTCCAATGTGCGAACAGTCACTAGCCGTACACTGGTCAAGGATTTATGCCTCCACATAATGGTAACTATACTTGTATGCAGAATCATTAGTAGGGAAATACGACAGGTAAAAATGAGTTGATTTTTAATGTAAAGCATTGCTACTGTCTTCTGTTTTAAAGTACTAATAGGTATGGCTAAATCCATTAAATGTTTATTTAATTTTAAACCATAGAATCACTGGTGTTGTAAAAGATCTTTTTGGATCACCTCGTTCAACCACCAACCCATCACCACCATGCCTATTAAACCATGTCCCTAAATGCTACATCTACGTGTTATAATAATTGAAAACAAACCTAAAAAAAAGTTTTCAAAGATTTAAACTGATGTATATTAAAAGATTCTTAAACTGATGACAACAGACATGGAGAAAGCTTTTTTGGTTTCTTGTTTGTTTGTTTGTTGCCTTAGTCTTCACTGGCAGTCACTCTCACTCCTCTCAAGTCTTTAGTCCCTTAACCTCAAGGCAGGGACTGAGACAGCAGATTCCACTGTGAATGAGTATTGGATTCAAGACCTTTGGATCAACCTTGTATATACTTAAGTCTGAGGGACCCTATGAGAAGCATTCCTGAGGGAGCTGGCTGATGTAGTTGCCAAACCACTATCAGTCATGTTTGAAAAGCACGGTAGTCGGGTGAAGTCCCTAGTGGCTGAGAAAAGTAAATCATGGGAGTGATGTTTCCAAAGAGTAGAAAGTAAGACCCTGGAAACTAGTTAGCCTCACCTCTATGCCTGTGAAAATCTTAGAACAGATCCTCCCTGAAGCTGTGTTAAGACATACAGCAGCCAGGGAGATTATTTGAGACAGCTAGCATGGCTTCACGAAGAGCAAATTACACCTGACCAATCTGGTGGCCTTCTGTGTTGGAAGAACTATATCAGTGGACATCAGAAAAGCAACTGATGTCATCTGCCTGGACTTCCATAAGGCTTTTGGTGTGGTCCCACACATTACCTGTTTTCATTTTTGCAGAATATTCTGTTTCTCTTAGGAATAAAAGCCCCAGCCCGTATTTGGACCCACGGAATGAGAGGTGTGTGTGTGTGTATGCACACAGAGACAACAAAGCAGTTCTTCTTGACTTTCAGGAAGCTTAGCTGTCCAACCAGATTTGAATGGAGAGGCTGTCAGCCAGTCAAGTATAAGCTGTGTGAATCAGATATAAAAATAAACATACTGACTGATCAATCAAGATTTCCCCATGTGGGGGCATCCTTTCAGTTTATAGGGTAAAGGATGTCTGTATTATCTGATTATACATATTTCATTAAAACTTTTTATAGATTTGGTGTTAGTGAAAGTTTTTGGAGAAGAAATTTCAGTTATACTGAGCCTTCTCAATAACCTGCAAATTCAGAAATGCTGTAGAAGAGCAAGTCTCAGATTCTTCTTTTCTGTGCTTTCCTGCGTGTACAGCTAAATGACTTCTGATGCCAGCCAGTGACTGTGGTAGGCAAGGCTGCAGAAATAAGCTTGTGTAACTTACTGTTACATTGTAGATATGTTGCTGCTCTCTGACATCAGAATTCTCTTGGCCTTGTTACACAACTTAGCAGGTTAGCTTGACAAAAAAGGTGTAAGTCTGTGATTTGTAGTATGTGAAAGGTGCAGCTTGTTCTTCTTTACATACAGATAACCAAAACATAAACGTGCAGTCCTTGCTTTCAAATATCTCAATTAAAATCCATTTCTTGTTGCTACAAGAAAATGTGTTTCCAGATTCTAGTGGGAAAACGCTTACAGAGAGAAACTTCTGCTGTATATATCGTTTTTGTTCCAGAAGTCAGTGTCTTATGGCATCTTCCTTAACAAAACATCAGATTTCCTGAACTTTGAACATTCACAGGGATATAGGGAAATTGCTTACCAGTTACCACCATGGGCATAGCCTGAAGAAAATTAACTTAATTTATTGCGAGTTAGAATAAACTTGTGTAGTGAGAAACAAAGGCAATATAACCCTAAAACACACTATCATCTACCCTTTGCTCAGTTTCACTCCTGCCTTTCCATCTCCCTTCCCATAGGAGCAGGGAGGGTAAGGAATGAGGTTTACAGTCAGTCCATAACAGCTCCTCTCTGCCATTCCTTTCTCCTCCCTCTGTTGCCCTTTTCCATCATGGGTCTTCTGCATAGGCTGCAGTCTTTCAGGAAGAATCTGTTCCTTTGTAAGCTCTCCACAGGCCATGCTTCTTTTAGGGCCTTTAGATGTCTGCTCTTTCTTAGGGTCCTAAAATGTCAGCAGTGTGGATGCCTGCACCACCATGATCATCTCCACAGGCTGCATTCCAGTGGACTGCACTTCCCCCATTGTGGTATTACAAGGGGCTTCAGGGGAATTTCTACTCTAGCACCCAGAGCAGCTCTTCAGAAGGATCTCTGTCCTGCAGTAGGCTATTGGAGCCAGCCAGAACCAGCTGTATCTTCCATGGGGTAACCCTGGCGCCTCCTCACAGAGGCCACCCCACAGCCCCTCTGCTGTCAGAACCTACGTACACCCAATTCATAGGGAAATTGGAAGTTTTAGTTAAGTCTCTGTGCTATGATATCATTGCTCTCAGCAAGATGTGATGGGACAGCCTGGACTACTGTGTTAGATGGTTACAGCCTCTACAGGAGAGATGGGTAGATGTCAGGGGAAAAGCCAATAAAGCTGTTGTTATGGTGGATATCTATTAATAATACTACTCAACCAGGACAAAAAGGTAGATGAATTACTCTCCAGGCAATTAGGAGAGGTCATACGATTGCTAGACCTTTTTCTCATGGGAGACTTCAGCTTCTGAGATATCTGCTGAAAATACAGTACAGCAGAGATTGTTTTATCTCTGGCCTGCACTGGAAATAATGTGGCCAGCAGAACTTGGGAACTGATTGCCCCCTTGTAGGTTGCACAGGTGAGACCATGCCTTGGGTCTATGTGCAGAGAAGAACAGTGAAGCTGGTAAAGGGACTAGAAAAAAATACATATGAGGAGCATCTGAGGCAATTTAGACTATTTAGTCTGGAGAAAATGATGCTGAAGGGAAACATGATCACTCTACAGCTATCTGAAAGGAGATTGCAATGAGAAGGTTATAATTTTCTTAGGACATGAGGAAACAATGTCAGTTTGCACCGGGGGTGTTTGGATTGGACACTAGGAAGAATTTCTGCACTGAGAGGTGGTTAAGCATTGAAGCAAGCTGCTCAGGGAGGTGGTGGAGTCCCCATCCCTGCAGGTATTTGAGAGAGGTGTGGACGTGGCACTAAGGAACGTGGTTTAGCATCAGGGCTTGGTAGGTCAGGTTGATAGTTGGATTTTGATGATTTTGTTAAAGGTCTTTTCCAACTTAGATTTTTCTGTGATTTTATAAATGAATTTATATAATTCATGATTCATATAAATGAATTAAATAAATGAATTTGGTTCTTGTTCATCCTCCAAGCTAACTTCTCTGTCTTTTTACTTACAGGATGAATACAACAATCACACTGGAGTTGACTTAATTGGAAGAGTAATAGCAAAAATTAAGAGCCCCAATGAAGATGATACAGAGATCCCACAGTTTCAGGGGAAGATCAGTTCAATTGAGTTCCCATTTGACAGAGGATCAGCTGAAATTGTAAGTGTGACTGAAGTGCACAGTTCCATGAGCTGTAAGTCTATTGAAGCCTATTTTCCTACCATTTCAAAGCTGATCTTACGCTTAGCCATGGTCTGTGGAGGGTTAGGGTAGGCTGCCTTCTTGATATGAAGTTAAATTATTTCTTCTGTATTTGGTTGCTGATTTTCAGAAAGTGTGGAGGAAAGTCATTCTTAAAACTGATGATTCTTGCAAATCGAGGGAAGCTTATATTCAAGAACTCGATTAGAGATTAGGATTTTCAGGATGATCCAGACAATTCTTCTCATTTAAATTTCATAGTAAATAACACTTTACTAATTTGGAGTTAATTTTTTTAATATTAGTTGTGTTTCACATTACTGTTTGGAATACTCTCTGGCTTTAATATCTTATAGTCATTTAGTCTAACTTTCTCACATATATTTAATTCAATTTTATCTTACTCTCTTTACGTTTTATCAAGCAAACTGAGCTTATATATACTTTACAGAAAGGTATTTTGTTCTTATTTGAAGAATTAAAGAAAAAAATTATCACTTGCCTTTACATATTGTTTTAGTAATTAGTCATCTTGACCGTTAAAAATGCTTTGCCATAGTTCAGTATGAATGTCTGTTTTGTTGCATACTTTTTGCTGAAGAGCTCTTACATGCCTCTGAAAATACTGAGTGTTGTAGTCATACTGTCTCAGTCACTTTTTTCAGCAAATATAGATTGAACTTTTAAAACATATGAATTCCATTTGTAACAGTTACTATAAAGTGTATTATAAAAGGTGAAGTTTAAAACACACAAGCACAAAATCAGAAACTGTTCAAAGCTTATCGGAAAAAACAACTTGGGATAGAGCCACTCCTTTCTATGTAGAATGTTCAGTGTCTCTCCTAACAGCCTACAGACAATTTTAGTCAACAGGACTATTCCCATGCTAAAATAGATTTATTTATTTGTGTATTTATCAAGTTACTGAAGTATCACAGAAGTATTTTAGAGGAAAAACATATCTTTGCTTCATTTAGTTCCTCTGGTACATGTTTTATCAGCCTGTTGTCTATGGAAATCCTCAAGCAGAGGGTGTACTGAAGGGAAAACAAACTTTTAAAAGAAATTTTCTCAGCTACCTTTTCTAACTTGTTCACTGGTTGCAGCTTCCCAGTGCACTATCTGGAAATAGATTCTCCTTAGCAACAATTAGAAAATCTGTCTTGGAAATCAACACAGTAAAACGGCAGAAGAATCACTAAAATGTACAAATCCTACATACAAATGTCTTCTGTGTTGTACCCAGTACATCGACTACTTTCATAGAACTATATAGATGAAACTTAATGGCGTAGCGTAATCACTTGTCTGTCAATAATAATTAAGGACAGAAAAATACAGTTAATGTGAGCAAGTGCTTTTTGCTGAACAATCTGTCAAGCTCTGGTCTGCTCTGGTCTGTGACAAACATAACAAACATAGACTGAATGTAGGCAGTCAGATAAAATTACTGTACTAATTCTGCACTCTGAGTTTCTCTTGTTCCCCAAGCATCTTTCAAGAGTAATAAATTTCCCAGTCCGTGCTTCCATAGGGATCTTTTATTTCTCTGACAAAATCTTCCACATTCTGAGCCACGTTCCAGTTACTTTCTTCGCTATGATCTGAATAAGATATCCAATTAAACTCAAAGCAGTTCTATTATTGTATGTATCTTTGAGGATTCCTGTGCATGTTTCAGAGACGGAAGTTTTGTGAACGTGTTTTTCTGCTGCAAGTGGGATGGGAAAAAATGCAAAAGTAATAGGTCTACTGTAACCAGTAGTCTAATAAAATAGCATTTTTCTCCACTAATCTTGCCTCTACGCCTGTGGTAGAAACTTAAACTTTTTTTTTAATATATATAACTTCATATTGTTGAGGTGAATAACAGCCTCAGAGACTGGACTCTGCCTAGTCGGATAAAATTACAGAATAATTTTTCAGACTCCTCACTGATGTAGGAATCAGGAATTTCTTCCTATACTGGGAACCTCTATGGAGTCATTGTGACATAATTACTCCAGTCTCGCTTCAGTGTCTAATCTAACAAGCTGTATAACCTGAGGGGGCAGAAGAGGCAGGGGAGTTGGGGTTTTTTTGTTCATTTATTAATTGGCTTTTTTTTTGTAAGCAGATGTTTTTTCTTCCTACTTGTGTTTTGCTGGGCTGGTTTGGTTTTTGTTTGGTGTTTTTCTGCTGCCTCTTTACTGTGATCTGGTGAAATCCTAATGCTTTTGATAGTAGTTTCTGTTCCTCACTCTCCCGTTGGCAGCAATTCCATTTCAGTGAATCCCTTCTTCAGGCAATTTATGTTTGCATTCTTTGCAGGAGTTCTCTGACTTTAGGCAACTCTCAAAACTCACACAGAAAGGATTTGTTGGTTATGTTTTAACATGCTTTTTATATGGTTAGTAATTGGAGGGGGATGGGAAAAAATTGTGTTTTTTGAAGTACCTTGAAGTTGTTAAGAACAGTAATCATATATAACTAACCTCAACATAAGGCGGGTGATAATCTTGACATGTTTACCTCTGTATTGAGGTTCAGGAATGCTAAATTTGTTTAATGAAGGAAAATGTTTAGATATTTATTAGCATAAATTTTCAAAGGAAAAGGTATTTCTGCTGCACACTTATCCTGATTAAATACGTAGCTGCAATATTTTTTGAAAGTCATGAAGACTATCTTTGAAGGTTTTATATGTGTCTCTTCTTTTAGGCTGCAACCACCTCTCTCTCGATTTGGGCAGTTGAGTAGCAATTTCTGTACATTAAAGGTGGAAACATTATGAGTTTTATTATAAACATTATTCATTTTATGCATGATACCTTTCCCAAAGTAACAGCACACTTAGATATTACTTACATTAAGTTTACTTCTAATTACCATTCTTTATGGTTTAATAATATATCCTGTATTTGCAAAGAAAGGAGAGGGGTTTTGGTTTATTTGTTTGTTTGTTTTAATATATTTAAGAAATTTATGAGAAATTGGATGTTCTTGTCAGTGTTTAGATATATACTTTTCATTCATTTTGGATATGCTGTCTAATTCCGTGCTAACAGCAGTAAGTTTAATTCAGCACTGGGAATAGATGGTTTTTCCTTCCCTGTGTTTATGCATTTGGTTTGTTTACAATGTTCTGTTTACATTTGTTCACAATGCTGTATGAAGTACATCTGATGTACAATCTTGCCTATGGGATGATGCAGAAAATATTTTTTCTGACCGTTTATCTCTGCAATAAAATATATAACTAAAAATAATAAGACTCCTTAAGCAGTTAAAACAACCTCAATTCTTAAATAATAAAATACTTACTGCTAAATCTTCATATTTTACTTATTTTTATTACAAAATTGAATGGATAGGAAATGAAAGTTATTTCCAAGCCAATATTTAAATCTGTAATAGTATCGTATATAAGTTATGTGTTAGGAAATTTTATAAATTTTATTATTTGAGCATTGTTTATTTTATTTTGTATGTTACCCTCAACTTACGTTTCTTTGTTTGTTTTTGAATTAGAATCTAGTGCTGGCTGAAAACAGTCCTGGAAGAGATAGTACTGAATATATTCTTGTATTTGAGCCAGATCTGCCAGCTTTGAAAAAACCTTTGGAACCATATCGTCTGTCATTTATGTTTTATAATGGTATGTTTCAGTTGCTCTAACATGCTTGTTTGTCCCTAGAACAGACTATTTGGTTCCCTAATACTACTTGAAAACTGTGTAACAGCCTAATAGATTTTTGCTGATATTTAAATTAACTGTGTTACTGTAATTTCTTTGAATTAATATCTATGTATTTTTTCATGTAGATTTCAAGAAACAGCAACAGATGGCAACACTTACAAGGGAGAGAGACCAATTATCTCAGTCCATAGGCGTTTATAGAAATTGGTTTGATACTACTAATCAGCTTGTAAATGAAATGAGATGTAAGTGCAATCAAGTATATAAATAAATTTCCTGGCACTATTTTTTTTTCCTTTAAGGAGAAAAATCAGCATTGAAGTCCTGAGATTAATGAGAGGGGAGCCGGAATGCTTTGCATTAGCAGGAAATTTTAGGGAATTAACTGTATAGATCATTCTCTTTCAATAAGTTATTCATACATATGTATGAATAAAGTTACTTCTCTTTTGAGCATTTGACCCTGTGTACTTTATTCAAAACTTGTCTAAATATGCATTGTTTATCTGTACATTCTTCAGCAAATGTAATACTTAATGAAGTTTGTTAAAAGCAGTATGAAAGCAAAAAAGGGAGAGAAGAAGGAGGAAACATTTTCGGTGCATTATTTTTTCTTTGAATCATTCTGCCTGTTGATCAAGATTGTTTGTTTATGTTTCAGTAACTTGCTCACTGCATATTCCCATTATGAATGCAAATTCCTGAATTGCACTATAAAAGGCAAAAAGTTTTGCTTCATATTTTCAGAATTTTACACATTTCTAGAGAGTAAATTAGGGTACAACCTTATGCTTTATGCTTTAAAATATTTTCAAATATGGATAAACCCATCTGAATAGAGGAAGCAGGAAACTTAGTATTTTCAGAATTGCTTCAGCTGAGGTATAAGTTGAGGAACCAGTGTCCCAGGACTGGCTGTTCATATAGGAAACAAGAGAGGGTAATACTAGCTACCAGTCTTCCTTTCCCTCTTGCTATTTTCCTTGTTGGAGGACTTCGAAAGATAATTGAGGATGGAAGGAAAAAAGAGCTTATATTCTCAAACTCACCTGAATGCTAGCTGCATCGCTTCATGGAAGTGAAGCAGATGACTTCTGCTGAAATTACTTATGAAATGGACAAAGCACAAGGTTTTTTTTTTTGACAAATCCTGATATTCTATGCTGGTACTGAGAAGTATAGATATTGTCAACTGTGGGTGGCCTATGTCTGAAAATACTGAACAGTTGTAAGAAAATCTGCAGTAAGTGTTTCCTTGATTTCTGATGTATCCTAATTTGCTGATTTTATTGATTTCAGGTCAGGTTAAAGAAGCTGAAACAAGAGAAATTCACCTGAGGAATGAACTGAGGAAACATCAAATTGAATTACCACAGACAAACACAGTATGGCTTATTCCTTACTAAACTTCATACCATCTTAAAAATAAATCTAAATCTTAATACAATCTCTGCATCGTTATTGAATCATGCCTAGTAATTGCACAAACACCTGCTAACAAAACTCTGAAAATTTAAACCATGAGGAAAATGTGTAGATCATTGTCTTTTTTTTTTAACTGTTCTGCTTGTCTCACTGTCTCACCACCATATACTTTTGTATCCTGATCTTATTTTTGCCTTTTTGCTAAGGTTAGCAGTGGTTTGCTGGTAATACTGTTTTTAATAATTGATTTTTAAAAGCTGATCAATATATGCGAGATATATTCTGGCATAAATAGACCAAACAAAAACACCTTCCAGAGAATAGAGCATTTCATATGCTGCTGCAAAAGCTGACTTCAGAGTTTCAGGACAATGTATTCCACTACTAATTTTCCATAAAGATCCAAGAAAATTTTCAAACTACTGGTGTTTTGAAAAAATAATTGTGTAAATTATTCCTTATCTTTAGATCAAATAAAAATGAGCTACAGTTATTAAGCACAAATCAATAGATTATACAACAATAAAACCTAAGTTCCCCAGACCAGGGCAGATTCCCTTTCTAGAATAGTTTCTTCTACATTCATGGTTACCAATTCCTGATATTTTCTTCAGCTTTGGCTGTAATTAAGATCCAGTAACTCTTTCTGAAAAGTAACCTTAAAAAAAGTATAGTAATAAAAAAGCTTATAGCTGCAATACAATGTGGGCCCCTATACATTTACAGACTATTGAATTATTTAAATTAGAATGTGATTCACGCAAATAAAATAACTGCTTCTGCAAGTTGGCCCTGTGATAAGTGCTCACTAACTCTAATTTTCAATTCTCAGCTTCAGTATGTGGATTCTCTTATAAAACAAAAGATGTTGGATCAAGATGGACTAATGAAACAGCCAAGGAGGACTTGTACCCTCCCAAACTATCCAAAAGGCAACCAAGATATTTTAGGGAAGGTGAGTTTCCTCCCAAAGAGCCTTCAGATGAGTTTTGTTAGTTCTAGGAAGTGGTAGTGATGGGAAAATTAGCCAGCTGAATATCTCAGTAATTCTTGAGGAATAGTAAGAAAAAGATAACATTCACATCCCATCCAATGACTGGCTGTCCTTACAAAGCCATCAATAGAGAAGTTATATGTCTGATTGTAGTTGCAGGAGGATTGTGATTGGTATGAAAAGGGGACATGGTCTTGACTTCTGTTTTAACTGTTGTAACTTCTGTGGTACAGATTGCACATTTAGCACAAATTGAGGATAATGAAGCAGCAAAAGTTATCTCTTGGCATCTGGCCAGCGACATGGACTGTGTAGTCACATTGACTACTGAAGCTGCTCGTTCTATTTTTGATGAAACGCAAGGTCGGCAGCAAGTGTTACCTCTTGATTCTATTTACAAGAAGACACTCCCTGATTGGAACAGGTAGGGGAAAAAAAACAGTAAGATTTCTGCATTTGTATTACTTAGTTGTTTAATATTTTTCTCATATTTTTTAAAATTGCATTAAAGATTGAGAGTGTAAAATTTCTGGCTTTGTAAAACTCTGAATGTCCTTTGAAATTTTAGCTGAAAACCTAGCTTCACATATTTAACTAAATACTCTATTTATTTAATAAGATGTTGCTCCTGAAAAGACAAATTTCCATTTGCTTTATTCACCTCTACATGTTTACTAGAGCACTAGAGCATTAACTTTTCTTTTGTTTAATAATTCTAGTGCTTCCAATCATATTCTGACTTTTTAAGAAATCTAATTCTAATCACAGTCCCTAAAATTTATTGTTGATAAATTGATAATTTATCCTATGATATGGAAATGCTAAAATGCATTCAGTTCAGTTTTAGATTTCTGAGTAGATGATTAGAAGCAATAATGAAATAAGGGTAAACCACTTTTTTCTTTTTCTTCCTCATTCTCCCTTTTCTTTAACCAGACCTTTACCTCACTTAAGAAATGGAAAAATCTGCTTCAGACCTGTTGGGAATCCTGTATTTGCCAGAGATCTGTTAACATTTCCAGATAATGTAGAGCACTGTCAAACAGGTGAATGATATTTAAAAAATTGGTAGTAATATTTTTACTTTTTTAATAAATAAAATAGAGAAACAGCACAAAAGAAAACTCATTCCATAATCTTCAACTAGGACATATGATTTGCAAATACTAGTGTACGTTCCTTATGAGGCTTGCAGGTATAAGGAGTGTGACATTAGTGTGAAGTACTTGCAGACAGCTGCAATGACCACAGTCTAATTTAATACATTATCCAGTTCCCCAGCACATCCAAACAGAACCTGACCACCGTGACATTAGCTTTGTATTAACAACTGCAGAAGTTACCACTTCTATTAATTTTCTTCTCTCAAAAGTATGTAATGCATGGGTTAATACAGATTCTGACTGAACTGTATGTGACTATATCTGTTATGCTTAAATATTTACAATAAGAATAATCTTTCAGTTTTTATGTAGATTCCAGTTTAGAGAATTGCATTCCCCTGCTCTTTATAACAGTGTAGCAATACCTACCTTTTCCTACATTTCTTTGCTTAAATTATTCAGATCTTTATATCAGAAGTTAGAATCTATAGTTAGTTCGATAAGTTTTTCATCATACGTATAAACTTCCCAGTGTTAAAATGTTCCTGTCTATTGTTAACAAAAATACATTATAAAAAATTGGTCCAGTTAATTTTCACAATGTTAGATACTGTCGGAGACTTTAATTATAAATTCTTCTTTGTGTTCCCTTTTAGCACATAAGCTGATACTTTTCTGGAGAAATTTAGGAACACATAGTTGGATGCATCTTAAGCAAGGCTGCTGAACTTAAAATTTGTACAGAATGGTCTTTTGTTAGGAGATGATCTTAAGATCAGTTGGATCGATCAGTTAATGTTTTCTTTTTTTCTTTGATAATCCATTGAATACTAAGAAATACATGAAGAATCCAAGAACACCATTCAAAGATGACTCAAAATGCAATTTATGTAATTTCCTAACGCTTGACATTGTTTTTATAAACAATAACTTATAAATGTAAATATTGGATACCAAAAGAGTACTACAGAGGGAAATAGTTATGCCACAAGGCAGTGAAACATACTAAATTTTAATGAATTCTCTACTCAGTACAGAAGGTTGCAGAATTAATATCACCTCAGAATAAAATTTAATTGAAAATTACATACGCTTTTTCCTTTTCACATATCTGAAAAGCCACAACAGTGACGCCCCAGAGTTATTTTTTCAAAACTTACTTGTTTTGTTACAGAGAAATTTCAGTTCTATTTTTCTTTAAATTTTCCAGTATTTGGGATGCTTTTGGGTGACACTATCATCATAGATAACTTGGATGCTGCAAACCATTACAGAAAAGAGGTATGTTTCAGTTATTCTTGATATTTTTTAAAAAAACAAATATATTACTGGTCTACATATTTAATATATTGCAACTGTTAAGTAGTTAATTGCCAAGTTTAGTGCTGCGTTGCTTATAACAGTGTGCTCATTGATCATAAGTGTATTATGTTGTCCAGCAGAGAATAGGATCCTTATTATAGGCACTGACAAAATTACATCCATTAAAGAAATTCCATTATGTGAATGTTGACATGAAGCATGGGAGCATATTATTAGAGGCCAACATCTGTAGTTTTGCTCTTAGAATTAAACACAAGTTCTTGAGTACTTTCCTAGTCCCTGTTTATGTTATAAAACAAGAGTCTGAGGCACATCATGAAATTTTGCTAAAATGTCTAAGAACTTCACGTGAAACTTATTAGACCTTTTCCTGACCCAATTTACCAAGATTTAAGTAGACAAATTAAAGACAAGAGTCTCTGAGGAAGTCCTGTACTATGGGCCAAATTAGCTCTTATGTTCTGTGGTTCACTTTTTACTGGCTATTGCTTACTGATAACCTTGGGAACAAAGAATGTCTTAAATGTTTCCAGAGAGCATTTCAGAAATACGGTGATAATCATAGTGAAAAACAACTGATTGACTTTACGAGTATTTCAGTTTTCATCATGTGTATACATCTCATTGTTATCAGAAAACACATCTACCACTTTTTAGCTGAGAATACTTTATATGATTCTTTTATCAAAAAAAAAACCCTTTTTTTTAACTGCAGAGTCAAAGAGGAGAGACAAGGGAGTCAGATGTAGATGCTAATCAGTGTTAGGGGACTGATCATCTGGATCTGTCTGGGAAAAAGAGTTTTACCTACCATACACTTTCACAAATTTTGTGGAAGTTGTATTGAACACATTACAAGAAATAAATCCCTTAGATTTCAGATGCTTTGAATCTTATGCATTACTTGAAAGCAAAAGTCAAGAAACATAATTTCATAAAATACTGTTATTAAAGAATTAGCAACTTTGTAGTTGAAAGATGCTTAGCTTCTCAGCAGCATTTCTGAAAACTTAATTTTCAGTGAAGCTACTAATTTTTAATATCACTTTTTGTTCCTATGCAGGTAGTAAAAATTACACATTGCCCTACTTTGTTGACTAGGGAAGGAGACAGGATTCGCAGCAATGGAAAATTTGGAGGCCTTCAGAACAAAGCTCCTCCAATGGACAAACTCAGAGGAATGGTATTTGGAGCACCTGTGCCAAAACTTTACTCTGCTTTCACTGGGCAGATAGGTGGGTTAATATTCTTTCATGTAACATAAAAAGGAAACCTTTAAATTAACGTAAAGTTATTTTAAGAACATGACCTTTAAAATGTCCTATTTGTTAATTTTCCTTTACATTTCCTGATTTAAAAAAAAAATCATGATACATTCTCTCACTTATTTCATTAATGGAAGAGTTGAAGCATTGGTAAGCATTCAAACAGCAGGCATGAGGAGCTTGAGATCATTGAACTCCAGCATCTTTGAAAACAGAAGTATCAAGCCTTTCTCTTCCAGAAATGCTATACATTAGTTTAGAATTCCTTACTGTGCAAGTAATCTCTATGAGGAGAAATTACTGTTCCTGTCATCATACACAACATCATCTACATTATTTCCTTAACAAAAATAGGCACTGTATTTCCCAAAGGATCACTTATGATTTATGTTACATGCTTAGATTCTTCTTTTCTGAATAAATGTTGCAAATGGGGTTAAAAGACAGTTGCTTTTGACACATAAAAACTGACCTGTCTGACTTATAAAACAATGAAAAGATTAATTCACAAATTACGGTTGTTATTAAGTATTTAATTTTCAAAATGAAGGATATGAAGATTTTCTGTAACAAAATGTGCAGTATAGTTAAGGTGGATTGGGGGAAAGAGAGAAAGCATATGCACTTTCTGGATTTGTCTTATATTTGAGCAAACAGCATTGACATTTCAGTGATATATAAAAAAAAAAAAAGACTGAAAAGATCTTTCCTAGGCCTTTCACTAAAAAACAAATAGGATCATAGAGTCATAGAACTGCTTAGGTTGGAAAAGATCTTAAAGATCCTCGAGTCCAACCATGACCTAACCATACTACCCTAACAACCCTCCACTAAATCATGTTCCTGAGTACCACATCCAAGTGGTTTTTAGACACGTCCAGGGATGTTGACTCAACCACCTCCCTGGGGAGCCTATTCCAGTGCTTAACAACCCTTTCTGTAAAGAAGTGTTTTCTGCTATCCAACCTAAACCTCCTCTGGTGCAACTTGAGGCCATTTCCCCTCGTCCTGTCACCAGTGAGAAGAGACCAACCCTATTGCATCTAGGATTAACATAGTAAGCATCTGAGGTACAAATTAAAATATTCTGGATTTAGTACATTTTATATTTCTTTATAAACACATTTTCAGCTGTCAAACTTTATTACCAAATGTGAATTAAATTTGATTTTTTTGTGTCAGATAATCTAGTGTTCAGTTAACCTTTGTTAGTTAAGCAAGCTTCCTCATGCAGTGATGTAAAATGAATGAGCTTGGGCAAACATGCTTGAATTCTTTTTTCTTGACATATTTATTCAATGCTTGGACAAAGAAAAATTATTTGCCTCTTACTTTAGCTAGAGTAACGTATTTTGTCAGCAAAATAAACCCTTATTAACTGTACTGCTCTTGCCTCATTTAAATGTCCCCATAAGTGTGACAAAATGAAACTCAGTAAATTTTCTCTTATTCCACAAGGTGGACTAGAATCCAATGCATTAGCAGAAAGTTCGGCTCTGTGACACTCAAAACAAAACAATACTACAAGCACACTCAATGGCACTGAAGGTAGAGAGTTCGGTGAGGAGCAAGCAAGCAACAGGCTGTATAAAGAACTGTTTGCCACAAAAATGTTCAGTTTCCTGGTACTTTATTCTGATCTAAATAACTGCTTAGAGTTAAACAAAAAAACAAAAAACAATACTATATATGATTTTTTTCCAATATCTCTTTACAGTAATATTAACAACAGCTGATCCATTGTCAGTTTGGGTGGGGCTTTAAATAGTGCTTTGTTTTCTTGTCAATCTTATGTTTTCCTACAGATCGTACACTAAATAACTGTGTATTTACTGCTTTGTGTTTTAATATTTTATTCTTCAATTAGATCTTCTACAGCAGTACCGTGCAGCAGTTGTGAAACTTGATGATGTGAATAAAGACCTTGATTTACATTTGAGATCGCTTAACACTCCAGAAATGCTGAAGAAAAAACAAGAGCTTGCCGAACAAGAGAAAAGCCTCATGCTTATAGAACAAAAATTGGGTATGTTACTGTATTAGATTTTGTTAACACCAATTGTTATGGTAAAGGAGGAGAACTGTTAACTACATCCAGATGTATTCTACACTTGAAAACTAGCAAGTACAAGCTATGAAAGAAAATTCTTAAAGTTACTTCAGGGCTTAGAGGTATTTAATTTTTATTAAAGGATGTAAAAACTCTGTGTAGTATGATGTGGCTAGTGCCTAGATGAGTGCTGCCCTGTGAAATATTCATGTAATGTGATCAGTTAGTGAATTTTAAACATCAGACCGTGATCTCACTGAGATTATGTAACTGTACATCTAACTTGCCCAGTTGTAGAGAACACTGAAATTCTTTTTGATATGACTGTGTAAGCAAAGAGCTGAATTGCTTTTGCTAAGGAGACACAACCAAAACACTGTACTTTAAAAAGAAACACCCCTAACTCTGTACAGATAGTATTTCGTAGTTACAAATATTTTTTTATGTCATTATCAAATTAAACTATGCATCTTCAAAATATACTTAAAGAGTCATCATATACTCTGTTGCAACTGTAATTAAAGCAAAATGTGTTGTTGTTTTTTTTAATTTGTTCTTACCTGCAATTTCTTAATAGGTATGACTCCCTCAGATAAAGTCTCTGAATTGTTACTTCAGCCTGCAATCCTTGATATGCCTGACACCCCCATCCCTCCCAAAAGAATGCGAAAAGAAACTGTAAAAAAATTGTATAGGTAAGTATTTCAGATATAGTCACTGTTTTTCCATAGCCTGAGTTCAAAGCAAAAAATGTTTTGGGGAGCCTTTTTTCTTTGCTTGAGAGATTTTTTATAAATTAATATTTATATACAACAGCTAACAATAAATAGAGTTGGCATATGTCTGACTTTCAAAGTTTTTTTTTCTTTAGGGCTTCTGCTGTTGTTTAAGGTTGTTTTAAATATTTGCTTACTAATTTTAATTCTGTTTCCCCTTATAAAGTGAATGAGTGGCATCTTTATGCATTCATTTATTTCCAGTATTTCCAACTCTTAATGCGTAGAAGCATCCAAGATGGCTTGGTCTCTAAATTCTTTTAAGGTTCAGTGACAAATACTGGACAGATGAGCAGAGAAAGAGTCATTCTTATGTAGCTTTCTCTAGCTAACTGTCCAAAATAAAATGGTGGTATTTAACACAGTTATCTCTGTGTATCTAATTCTGCATTGCTTCTGTGATTGATGAACATATATATACAAAAAAAAAAAAAAAGTGAAACATGTAAGATAATGTCCTTAAAATTATGTGGAACTGAATTTTCCATACTTTGTATCTCTTCTTTGCTGAATTTCAGTTATATTTTTCAGATGATTTAAATCTTACTCAGTTGTGTTCTGTAAATCTCAGTATGAGTTTTCACAATATTATGTATCATACACATACATTGCTTTTTTATCTACATTCAGGACTTAAGTTGTTATGTACTTGAATTATTTAATATTTAACCTGATTCTATCAATAATTTTTTCAAAATGATAATAAGAAACTTTGTATAAAAATGGGGTTTGTAATATACTAGTTGGTGCCCGGTGTATTTGCATTCAGTTGTAGCAGAAGTGTATATAAAATTGAAGATCTTGGTTTATAAGCTACTGTGCTGTGATGTTTGTTTTGTTGTTCTTTTAGCTCAGAAGAATGGGTTTCCTCTGCTGCTAAGAAGCAGCTACAGCAACAACAACCACTGCAAATACCACCTTCAGAATTTAATGGAACTGCACGAAAGAGAAAGGCATAGACTGATGACTCTTGCTGGAAACATCTATATATTCAAAATGTGAATAAGTGCAGTTAAGGAAAATATTCATGTTGTATTACCTATTGCTATGAAGATTTTTATACTGATAAAAGATATAAATGTATTTCAGTTAGTAGCAAGAAAAATTTAAGTGTTTAACATTGATAGCCTAATTTTTGTATAGTTAATTTTCATTTCCAAAAGCTTTCAGAGTTCTTATGTTCATGTGTGGAAAAAGAAATTTAAGATATATCGTTTTTTATTTATGAAAAAAATTCAAACTTTTCAATAAAATTGCTGCAATACAAAACAATGTAATTGATTGTAATAACTGAGTCAGCAGACTGAAACTGTTTAGAAAGGCAGGCTGTCATGGGGAAGAGAACTTTCAGGGCTGCTCTTCTTTGATTTATGGATTGCAAAGGGATTGTAATATCAATTAACAAGAGAGGGTTGGAGGCTCAATAACCACAGCCATTTGTAGTAGTTTTCAAGATAGTTAACAAAAAGCCATTATTTAAGGTGACATCCAATATGTTGACATGTAAATTTATATCTCCCTCAGAAATTTCTCCTTAATGGAAAAAGAAAGTAATAACTTGTGAGTATGAAAAGCTTAACAGCTTTACTAGGAAGTTGTTCTATGGACAAGGAAAGTTGCAAAGGATTACATTTCATGGCTACAGTTGAGATGTATTATTGTCCCAGCGCTAACCTCTTAACATCTCTATTACAGCAACAGTCGCAGAACAGCCTTACTGCTAAGCAGATAAAAATTGGTCCATGACACAAAAAGTGTAACTGGGACATAAGGATTTCAGTAGGAAATAGTGATATCACAAAGAGAAAAAGAAAAATGATTAGTTTGTGAATGCATTTTAAGAGCTAGAAATAGAGACTAAAACAGGAGGTAGAATAATCATGAGGAAAGTGTAGATGCCTGAACAGAATTTTATTTTGTAAGGATTTCTCTAGTTTTAAAATATACATCGGTAGATTTTTTTGGCTTCCTTAAATGCCTAAAGCAAATTAAATTTTTTTGAGGTTTAAAAAATAGTCTTAAAATACTAGAGAAAATATCCCAACAGGTAAATGAGACCACAAAAAAGTGAGAGGGAGAATCAAAGGTAAACTGTAGTCTTCTGAGTGCACTGCAAAGATGTTACCAATTTATCCCGTAATAAAAATATATGTATATAAGTTTTCTGAAAAGGGTCTTCAAACTTAAAAAAGACATCATGCCATCCTGCTGTAAGTCTCATACTGCTGATCCCTGGTGCACATCTTTATGACATTTCTAGTTAAACTTCTCCAATTTATGTATACAACACATAGTAGGTTAGGAGGGTGCATGGGAACTGCTGAATCACAGCCTGAACCTCTGATTGATCACCTGAGGCAAGCAATGAGTCAGCCATGGGAGACAGGTGAAGGTGATTTACCTGTGCTGCTGGAAGAGGTGAAGCTGGCTCCACCTCTCCTAGACTCATTTAAGTGCTGACTGTCACCAAGGAAGGATCTCTTCCTGGAGGTCACTCTGCATGGAGAATATTACAAGCCTACAACATTGGTAAGCATTTTCCACTTACTATCTTTCTATTGCAATAATCTTACTTCATCTAGAGCTCTGTATGCTAATTGATTTTACAGCTCCATATGCTTACTGATTGTATAGAGAGGTTCTACAAAACCTCATGTCTTAATGATAATTAAATTATTTAGACATCAAATTGTACTATTTTCAAGGAAATATATATACTTGAAATACAGCATGTAACATCAGCAAGGCACAGTCATTTCCTCTGAAGAGTTGAACCAGGCAGCTGTAATGGAGAGTTCACTGTCCTGCCACACTACTCATTAACTACAAGTACTTAGTACTTCTTGTAAATGCCTTTATTTTCTTACTGACATCTACCCCACCTTAACCTCTGGATGATCTTGAAGTTTATTAGATTAAATGCCTACTCTAACTGAAGTGCTTACTTTTGAAATTTATCTCTGGACTTCAGTATATGAACTACTGTTAAGTGAAGCATCTCCCTTGTGGAAGAAGCAAACAGGAAATTAAGAATGATTTCCAGAGTTGTGCAACAGTCATCAAAGATCTGGGGGAATTTCACCAGTGGAATCTTCAGGATTTTTCATCAGAATGATTGAAAACTAATCATGGCAGAAGTTCCTGCTTTGAATAGCTATTTAGGACCATCCATCTGGCCCTGACAGAGCCTTCAAGCTCTGAAGGTAAGTGTCAATTTTTTCCTTACTGATTCTTTACTCTAAAACTACGGTATGTATGTTATGTTCTCTGATTTCACCAGGGACTGAGGGAGAGCTGTGAAGGAAACAAGAGGAAGTGGTTCTTGCTGAGGCCTGGGCCAGCTCATGGGAGCAAGGAAGTGGTTTCTGATTCACCCCAGAAGCATCCTTGGGTGTGGGGATGGGCCTTGGCCTGCTGCTCAAAGACGGGGGGGGGGATTGAGAAACTTTGAGCAGTGATGGAGGTGGAAAGATCGGAGTAGAACTGAGCAGAATAATGCTGTTGGAATGTAAAGATCATCAAGTCCACATAACTGACAACTTCAGGACTAACCAGAAGTTAAAGGATGTTATTGAGGACATTATCCAAATGACCCTTGAACACTGATGGGCATGGGGCATCAGCCACCTCTCTAGGAAACCTGGTTCAGTGCTTGACCAGCCTCACAGTCAGGAGAGTATCCTGATATTAAGCATGTTGACACCAGGATGGTGCCCAGGGAAGCAAAAGGAAGGCAGGGAGCCACAGAAAGACATTATGCTATTGCTGCATTTGTAGCCTGGATGAAAAATGCACCTATTCCAAATGTCTCTTCAGACTCCTTGGATATTGTTAGGTAAACTCTGTACTGTTCCAGGAGTCAGTCAGTTTCAAACTCTCCATCCTTTCTTTTTGTTGTTTATTCTAACAGTTGTTTTTTATAGGCAGACTCCTCAAGCATACTTACCTTTTACTTATTTTTTACCATGTGACAGCAGAAAAAGAGTATTGTTTTTTAAGGTATTTTTTCATCAATTTTTTCTAAACCATACAACAGGCTTCCTTAATAGAAGCCTTATTATTATAGTAATTATAGTGTATATGATCAGAGTATTTGGTTGAGGTTGTGGTGGTGTCATTTTGTGGACATTTAATAAAGCATTGGCAAGGAACTGTCATTAAAACACTGTTTGCCTTCATGCATCAAATTTTCTTCCAAATAATTCTACTTCCTGTCTTAGTTTCATCTGGGACAGAATGGTTTTCTTCAGTGTCTGGTACAATGCTATGTGTCTAGGAGAAAAACAATGTTGATAAAGCACCAATGTTTATTTATAGTTGCTGCTTAGCAGTAGTGTACAGAGCCAAGGCCTTTGGCAGCGAAGGGCCCAAGGAGTTAGGAGGGAACAGAATTAGGACAACTGACTTAAACTGGCCAAAGGGATATTCCATACCATGTGATATCAAGCAGGAGTTTTGAAGGGTGTGGGAGTTAGTCTTTCTTCTACTGCTCAAGGGCTAGCTGGGCATTGGGGTTCATATCATAGAATTGCTCAGGTTGGAAAAGACCTTAAAGATCATCAAGTCCAACTGCAACCTAACCATACTACCCTAACAACCCATCGCTAAATCATGTCCCTAAGCGCCACATCCGAACAGTTTTTAATGCATTCAGGGATGGTGGCTCAACCACCTCCCTGGGGAGCCTATTCCAGTGCTTAACAACCCTTTCTGTAAGAAAGTTTTCCCTGATGGTGAGCCCATCATGAGCCCATCCCATCATGGGACGGTGACCAACTGCTTGTGCATCAATTATTATATGCATATTTATATAATATTTGTCATAATTATTATCCTTTTATCTGTCCATAAATAGTTTTATCTCAACCCACAACTTCTGTGTTGGTCTCTTTTTTCTTTTTTTTCTGATTCTCTTCCCCCATCCCACTGGGAAGTGGAGAGTGTGAATGAACAATTGTGTAGTGCTCAGCCACCTGCAGGGTTAAACTACAACAGGTTTTTTTTTCAAAATTTAGGAAGAAAAAGCTAGGCAAGATTGCATGTCATTAGCACTGCAAGTATAATTGCTTTCACCGAGTCAACCAGCACTGAACAGATCTGCAGTTGATCCATCTTCACCTGCTTGGATGCAGTCCAGTATAGAAGCCCAAATTAGTTCTAGTATTTTCCTTTTTAAAAACCTGTTTGCTTATCTAGGAATCACAAACATGTTACTGATGGGAACAGTAGTGGTATCTTTCAGCATGAGGTAACCATTAGCCTCCTTTCCTGCCTGTTCCTGCAGTGGGTGTATCCCATGATTTTGACATTCCTGTCACACCAGATCATCTCCCCGGGCTGCAGCAAACAGCAATCATTTCTGTTTCATAAGAGGTATATACATGTGTATGTGCATTCAAATAGATATGTTTATATTCATATATATTTATATACATATGGTTACTTTATTGCTATGTATTTCTGTGCACGGGCTCTTCCACACCCACTGCTGTTACAGAAATGCACAGAATTGCAATGGAGCTGTATTAGATGTACTTTAACTGCACAGCTACTCTATTCTCTTCATGTAGTATGTCTTTTCTGCAATGAAATAGTTCCAAGGGACAGCAGGCTCTGTTTGAGTAAACAAAACTGATGTGTAAGTGTGTGCATGTACACTAATTAAAAGCAATTTTATTTTAAGCTAACCTACATATAAAACCAGAGCAAGTGTTCAGATGTTACCAGCAAACAATAAACACCTTTGGTTTGCAAATATATCAATTCCATAATTTTTACTGGATGTGTGGGTTCCCACAGTTCTCACTAGTTTTTATAGGACTGAGTTTATGAGAGCTCTAAAGAAATCCCACTCACTGGGGTTTTGGATTGAGTTGGAAAAGACCCACAAAGATCATGCAGTCTAACCCCTGGCTCCACACAGACCACCCAAAATCCAGCCCTTACGGCTGATAGTGCTGTCCAAACGCTCCTTGAACTCCAGCACTCGAGGCCGTGCCCACCGCCCTGTGGTGCAGCAGCTGTCCCTAACCCCCAGCTGCCCTCCCCTGACACAGCTCCATGCCATTCCCTCGGCCCCGTCGCTGTCACACAGAGCAGAGCTCAGCGCTGCCCTCCGCTCCCTGCGAGGAGCTGCAGCCACCATCAGGCCTCCCCTCAGCTCCTCTGCTCTGCGCTGAGCAAACACAGGGACCTCAGCTGCTCCTCATCCTTACTGCCCTCTGAACCATTCTCCATTTCTGTGGCTCTCCTTTGGACACTCTCTTAACAGTTTTATCTTTATATACAAGAACAAATTATGTAAGGGTTTTTTTTGGGTTTTTTTTTTTTTTTTTTTTTTTCTGTTCTTACATCCAATAATATAATCTAAGAATGTTTGCCTGAACTATGTAATGTTAGCTTTTTAGCAAAGGAATGCTATGTTCTTGTAGCTTGAAGGAGATTTAGCAGGCTCTACTTTCTACTATCCACTCCTTTATCCATCACTCTATAACTCAGTCAAACCAACTAAAACACATTGTGCAGGAAATACACACAAATGTCACACTGAAGCCTAATTTCTATTTCAGGAAAATGACTATTTCCCCCCACCCAGTTTACTTAAATGTTTGGAAGAATGGGGAACCAATTAACTTCTCATTCAGCATTTTTTACTAGAACTTGCTATGTTTAAAAATTGCTGAAAAAAAGGGTTATTGAATTAAAAGCTGCTGATAGTGTAATGAAAATGATCCCCAAAGCTGTTAACCTTAGCTTTCTCCAATAATCAGCTGAAGGAAGGCTGGTGAAAACAGGTATTTCCTCTTACAGGTATGTGTCTTGCTTGTATTGTTTTCTTATGATTGGATTCAAAATATGTTAAAGAAATGAAACAGCAATATTATCATAAAATTAGTATGTAATTAAAGACACATAATAGGCAAGGTGGACTGCTACGTTTCTACTCCGCCTTACTTAAAAGGACCTGTCTTCTTAACTCTGAGGATCTTTTAGCACATTGTGTGAGCTGTAATAGCCGCTGAATTTAGCAACTGCTCTCTTGGAAGACACGGATTGCAGGTTCAGCTCTGCTCAAGCTGGAAAAGCTGGTTATGCAAGAGGAGAATTCATGACAGCCTGAGGAATGCAGTGAAAAGAATTCTTCAGAAACAATGGAAGAAGCTATTCTGCAAGTTGCTTAAGAGCTGCTTTTCTAACAGAGTCCTGGGGCAATTCTAGTGCAGAGAGTGTCCTGTGAAAAGTGAGAAGGGATGGTTAGAAGTCCTTGTAATGTTGGGAACTTTTGGCCGGAGCAATCAAAAGAGCAGTCAAGAGAGTTGTAGCAATACATAACAGAGCTTGATCAGTGAGGGAAACCAAAGTACAGCTGATGAAATGGAAGCTCAAGACTGGTACACATGCAAGAAGCCTCATGTGCTGAAATGACCCTGCTTCTGTGGCAAATGGTAGTTTTGACAGATAAACCAACTACAGAAAGCTGTCTTTAGCACAGCAACTTTCTTAGCTTTGGTCATCCACCACTGTCCACCTCTGAACTAACCCGAAGGTGTGCAGCAAGGCTGGTTGAGCCCAGCTACTATAAGACTGTGGTAAAAATGTGAATGGGATAAATCCCATGTTGCTGTTGCAGTGTGCTGTTATACAGATATGTAGAAGCTTGCAAGTAATCATTTCCTTTACTGGCATTTGAATCACCATTTTGACATTTGCAATTACATTCTGAGTGGAGAGCCTCCAGATGCCAAAGGCAGTTTATTGTCATGCAAAACTTGGAAGAAAAAAAGTCTCTCTGAAAGTGGGTGGTCAGACCAAGACTTTGACTTATTCCATTGGACTCTGGAGGAGTATTTCATCTCCCTGCAGAACTAAGCCAGTCTGGGAATCTGCACCAGAGCATCCAATCTTTATGAGCTGTGACCATTTTTGTCCTCCTACTCTGCAAATGCTTAGAGGAAACGGCAGTGCTGGAAGAGGGGTGCATACTTGTCCGACACAAAACAAAGCCAAAAGAATGCTTGCTTTTTCCACTTAAATATCACCTGTGTGTTTGGGCATAAACTTGTGATGCTATCAGAGCCTCTTCTAACAAACTCTGTGTCCCACATGTCCCCAGGTATAACCAAGAGCTCTCAGGGAACTCTGAATGAGAGCATGTGTATCAGGGATAGGGGAAGCTGTGTAAGCAATAGAGATGGCTTAAGGAATCAGCTATTTTTAACTTGGAAATTTGATTCTGAGGTTTCACATCTCCCAAAAGGCAATTTGACATTTTTAGGTCTCTGTTTGTTGCTGGATGCTTCCAAAATCTAAGTGGCCTGGGGCTACAGGTTGGCTCACCATGGAGGCTACTGACAGGCAACTTCAAGTGTGCCCAAGAGGCTCACCTCTGTGGTAGGAATTTCCTAGAATTAGATGATGAAAGCACAGAGAAAACAAGCAGATAAGCAGAGACTGCTAGAGTTGCTGACAATAAAAATCCCTGATAAGTATGCAAGAAACAATGTGAAAACTGAATGAGAGATGGACACATTTATTGATACTACACAGAATTACTGTGGTGTGACTCCTAATCGCCTAGTTCTGTTTCCACGTTTACAGACAGGCTCAGACTCAGGATTCCAGTGATTATACATTTCAAAAAAAAACACTCTACACAGTAGATTTTCTAATTAATCATTCATGCTAAATGCCATATGCCTTATGGACAATTTTTCCTCCCATTTGTGGTCACACGAGTTCCTTGGATCTCCAAAAGATCACAGGGACAGAAGCAATTTTAAACAAGGTTTGCTGGTACAAGTAGCCATTTTTTAAAAGGGAAAGAAAACACTCTTTTTTAAAATTTCATATTCTTCTTTTTACTTTTCCTTCTGTATGTGCGTGACTCTCAGATCCAGAGCCTCAGTTATTCAACTAGTCTTCTGTGAATCACAGTGTGGGAATGCATGTTCTAGGCCACACAAGTATGAGTCATTTCTATATTTATATTTCAGAAGTGTAAGTAGTAAATTCTAGAAAATGTTAAGTGAGCTTGGAAAAAGAGAACCATGTATATGTATATATATACACACATATATATACATATGTGTCATACAAATGTGGTGTATGTATGATGTCTGTATCATGTACTTTATATAAAAAATGTCAGGTATTCTGGAGAGGAGTTGCTTTTTAGATATTGATACACTGATTCCTAAATCCAGAGATGTACTTTAAAATTTCTTTTTTCTGAAGTTGCTCCGTGTACTCTTCTCTTTGAATGGCAATATATGTGACATGATGTAAAGAAGGACTGGAAACATTACTTCTGCAAAATGTGTTGAAGTGCAAACAGCAGGTGAACTTTTGAACTCTTTTTGCATTCTCAGAGGGTCTGGAGGGGTCTCTGCCAGGTTCAGAGAAAGAGCAGAACATGAATGCTTTTGTTAGAATGCTGGCAATTGTAATTATCTGGAATCAGCATGATTTACTCAGATTTGTTTGTATTCCAGCTTTTGCACCAGGGACACAACTAAGGAAATTCAAAGCTCATTCATGCTTCATGATACAGAACCAAATGGTCTTTTCTCTCACCATTTTTTTTCTTTTTTCATTTTCAGATCTTCTCAGTAGCAGGATCACACTTTCAAGCAGTCTGTCTGATTTTTTTCATGTTTTAGACCCTCTTGCCATAAGAAAACAAAGGATATTTATTACTTTTTTTTTTAGAGCACAGCTTATAATTTCAAAATGGATTTCTCATGAGTAAGTGTTACTCAGTTTCTCTTTTGAAAGTTTCCTTTATAGGAGTGAGTAACAGTTAAATCCCATATCAAATGCATGATAACATTATCGAAATAAAGGAATTTGGGATCAAAGAGTGTGCTGGTTAGCTTTGTTGCCAAGACTATTCCAGATCCTTATAAAGACGTGCTGACACATCGATGCAGTGTGTGAAGGAGCTACGTAGAACATTTTCCACAGTGCTACTTGAAATGTAAGCCATTCCTTTGTTGGAATCTCTCTCCTGCATCTGCAGAGATTGCATACAAAAAAAATAGTAATGAAAAAAATACACCATCTTCCTGGGGGGTAAGAACTGGAAAGAAATCTCTGCTCTTTTTTCTGGGTTGGCAAAGCAGAAAGTTCAGTGTTCTGCACTAAAACGATCTTTTGAGAAACATTTACAACTTAAAACTTTGGAAATCACAAGTTTATTAATTGTCACTTCATTATCCTGTCCTCAGCCTTTAGAATGTTCCAAAACATTCCAAAATCAGAGCTCTCACTTTTAAGTCTACTCAGTTTTTGGAGCCTACTTGCTGCATCTCATGTGCACGCTGTGCTGATGGTGCATCTCTCTTCCCTCCTTTACACAGTGCTCCGAATTCCTGGAAGAGAAGAAAACTTGTGAGAACATTCCTCAGTTTTAGTCAGTGCCCATTACTGGTCTTGGAATACTTTGACATAGCAACTACACAGAGAGGGAGGGAGAGAGATTCAGCAGTATTCAAGCCTAGTTAACATTCGCTTAAGTTAAAAAGAAACAATACCATCTCAGAATCCATAATATCTAGAATTTTTATCTGCATAATTGCCTCTGTTGGCAGAGCTTGTAAAAAAAAAAAAAAAAAACCTTCCATAATTCTTGCTGTTTCTCTGTATATGTATTTATTTAGTAAAGATTGAGAAAGAGCTTTGTGAATGGTAAATGTAAATTGTTCATTAAAAGGTAACAGGAAAAAACAGAGTCTTTAGGATGAAAAAGAACTATCAGATTATCTCTACCAAAAGGTCAGAAAAGCTTTGAAGATGAAGTGCTGGATGTCACTTCACTTCTTTTTTTTTTTTTTTCTCCAAACTTCAGTTAAGGAATCTGGATGTTCTTTCCATCCAGGTTGGAAAGTAAAGATGAATGATTAAATAAGGTTCATTCCTGTAGGTAGTAATGCAGTGGGCTCAAGTGGGAGTTGCTGGTTGTTCTGTACTTCTGAAAATCAACCCATTGAGTTTCCATCCTAAGAGAACAATAAGCTGGCTCTGTAAGTAAGTACCCATTTGTTAATATGATTGTGATGACATGTAGACTGTGGCTACGGCCACAAAATCCAGCTGTTTTGGATGGCTTAACTGCTCATTAGTAACCTACATTCAAAGTAAGGGTTTTAAAACCTAATGGTCTTTCTTCCTTTTTCTTAATTTAAAATATTAGAAAAGAACCAAGGCCCTACTACTTGCTGGAGAGCAGAGCAGGATGGGTCTTATTTTTCATCAATTTGGACCTCTACCACATTGGATAAATGTCTCAGCCAGGCAAAGAAGCTATCATTCATCTATGAGTGCACAATTCTGAATGTTCCAAAAGTCTTTATTTTCTCCACCAACAAGAACATGCTGCCATATCAGATGCTAACAGTTGAAAGCACAGGAGGGGGGCCAGAGTTAAGATTTGCCATCTGAAACGGCAGTCTGGATCTACCAACAAATGTTTGTGAATGCTAATGTGCACTTTTTATGAGACCTTATTCCCTGTATTGTACAGTCAAACACACTGTCTAGTAAGAAAAGCAAGTAAAAAAAATTGCTTGGCTGTTTATTTTGTTGGTGTTCTGCATAGATTAACAGCAACTATCTGCTTTTCTCAAACCCTCCCTACCAGCTCATGATCTAGGACCACAAATGGATGAACTGCTTTACTAACAATCTCGGTTACAATGCCAGCTGCAAACACAGCAAGCAACTTTATAAATATTACTCGTTCATTTTCACAGACAGTGTGTGCTTTGCACAGAGACTGAAAGCTAAAGGTGTAGCTCCTATAGCCTCCAAAAGGCCCAAGATAACCCTGTCCTTAACAGCAGTTGAATTGGTTGTCAGTGTAATATCTTTTATAACAGTTTTTTCTTGCCAGTTGCAAAACAGGACCAGGCCCTAGAGACAGTCTGTAGAAAAGGATTGTTTTGTTCCCACCCCTGGATGTGTGTCCAACCTATGTTGCAATGCTTGGCAATGGGGGCTTGTGTCTTTTTTTTTTAAAGAAAAAAAAGCTTTTTTTTTGCTAACTACCTAGGGGAAAAAAAAAAAAAAAGAAAAAAAAAGAGTATATCCCTGCAAAGAATCTAGGCCTGAGTTTTAAGCTGAGCTCCTGACACTTCGACTCACTAAAGCCTGGAAGCAATTATGAAGTCTGAACACTCATATGTCTCAGAAAAGTTTTGCAAGTCACCAAGAAATGACTCAGGCGAAAAGTGCTGTCTGTAGATTAAGGGACATGTTGAAATTCAATAACCAGTCACCACAGACTGAACTGATGGAAAAGAAGGGAAAGTGTCTTTTATTCTATGTTACAGTAAGCATTATTCTGTAAGTTTCAGGTCAATAACTTGACCTAGATAAGCAATATTTACTAGAGAAAGCTGGCACTACAAACATGGGATAAAACAATTGTTTTATTTGAAGGCTGAACTGTAAGAGAGCAGAATGAAGTACTGTGATTCCATGACTGGTTAGAGAAGTTAAAATCTTTCCTGCCTTTTAGTATGCCACATAGGAAATACTTCTTTAAAACAATCTGCATTGCCAACTCTGGAACAACAACTCAAAAGGACTGCTCAAGGTCAGAGGCAGTTGAATAAAGACATTGCAACTGCAAAGACCTAGCAATAGAAAGAATTGGAAGATTGGCTTAAAAGTTAGGAGATTTTAAAAGTATATAATTCTTAGTACTTGCTTTTTTTGTTTCTGAGTCTGTAGGATGGTTGTGAGTCAGGTTTTCAAATCACTCTGCAAGGGAACGCCAGAACTAACTTTCTTGCAACACAATCTGAAGTGCTCAAATCATGCTGGAATTCCAGGAACTGGAGCTTGAATGAAAAAGCAAAATGCATGAGATTCTGTAATACTAAAAAAATAATAATAATAATAAAAAAAGAACAGTAGTTGCAAAAACTATTTTTCTGCCTCATTTTTTTAATAGAAGATTGATATAAGAATATATCCCATAATCTAACAATGATAACACTTTCCTCCTCTCAGGATTTCACTGTTGTATCTTACTAAGTTTGTTGAACTGATCAGACCTCTCTAGGAATAAAGGCCTTGGGAGCATTCCCACTTTTTCAGAGCAGAAAGAACAGCTCATCCGAGAGGCAGTGAAGGTTTGGCAGTGTGAGGATGCAGTCAGTGAAATGGCTTTTGCAAATTGTCTAAAACTACTCTAAATATTTTCAATTGTTCATAACTGGTGTTTTTAGAAATTTGGCTTACTTCAAAGGCTGTAAATACAGATGTCTTCTTATGTGAAAGATAACCATTCCTATAATCTCCTAATCTGCAGTATACTATTTGCAGTAAAACTATACTATAATTATTTGCAGTGAATTCCTTGACCTCTGATTAGGAAATATCCTCACATATACTTCACTTTATTCTCCCTGAGCACAGTTTAAAAAATATTTCTATAATTACAGCCTCTGCAGTACTATTTCTTTATTAATAATTGTTAATGACAAATGACAAGGAAATGACGGGAATGAGATGGTGTGGTTTATTAATTAATGTTGCCTTCGAGTGTTGTATTGGTGGAGATGTATGTAAGCCTCGAAAGGAACTGATGTCACACAGAGTTTTTGATTTCAGGTGAGAAAAATGAAATTCAAAATTAAGCTGCACTTGTGTCTCAGATAACTCACTGATTCTACTGAAGTCTGAAATGTTCTAAAATGTGTTGACATTTATCAATATTAATAAATGCTTACTTAGCTAAAGGATATTAGGATGCAGAACTGAAACTTCAGTGGTTAGAGATGAGGCATTTTAAGCATATATTTATGTATTCCTCACCTTCCACTACTTCTAATTAATTACCTACATGGTTTGTTAGGAGACGTATTTAAACCTACCTACCCACCACTCACTGGAAAAAAGCCATCAGCTATTGTCTGTGGGAAAATGTTTCTGTATATCCCTGTTCTCAGTGTGCTTTGCTGACCAAGGCATGGCTCTGCTTCAACCTACCATGCCTGCACAGAAGAATTGCAAGAATCATAGTATCATAAAGGTTAGCAAAGACCTTCGAGATCATCAAGTCCAACTGTCAGCCCATCACCACCATGCCCAAAGAACTTGAGTCATGACTGCTCTCCTACTGGGATGGCAGCATGAGTTGGTGCCCTTGGCCCGCCACACTTGAACAAAGCAAGAACCAACCAAGTTGAGGGAACTTCTACATTGATGAGGAGAAAAATTAATTACTTACTGGATCTCACCACCACAAGATTCTCTGAGGCCAACTACTAGGATGTATTTGAGGAATATCATCTCTCAAATAAGACAAATTCCAAGAGCTTCGACACAGGGTAGTAAGGCACACAATGCCCACAGACAAAATGAATGCAGCTGCTGCTGTTATCTACCAAAGATTTGATTAAACAAATCCTGGGTACTTAATCTCTAACTCCTGTGGAGATGTAAGCTTTTAACCCCCACCAAATTGGTGGGAATTAAGTAATTACCTGCTTCAAGATGTTGCCCTTGGTTGATTTGGAATCTTTAATGATCAAAACAGAGCACTGCTATCATGAGCTTATATAATTGCAACCTTGAGAAATTAAATACAAATAGGTCTGATTAAGACACAACTAGGCATGTAATTTTGACACAATGAGAATAATTTCTCAAGAATAATTTCTAGAATAATCTCTCAAATAAATGTATTTTCTTTTTTGTAAATTCTGAACTAAATAAGAGAAAACTTTTCCTTTTTTTTTCCCAGTTTAATATGCTTCTTAATATATTTGTCTTTGCAAGTACACATCCCTTTGGAAGGCATTTAGGATTCAATAGGGCAACACTGGCAGCCAGCCCCTCCCCAGCAGGCAAAGAGCTGAGGAACACTTTTCTCTTAGCCCAAACCAATAGAAAATCACATTGGGAAGAAAGTACAGTACACTAAGACAAATGTGAGAATAACATTTCACAGTGTTTGAGCTATAAACAGAGCAAGACCCTGCCCATTCTTACACTGCCGCACTTGACACCTCCTCTTTCCACACCTTCTTATCTCCAGTACCTTTCTGTGTCTTATCCCAAGTTACACTGTTGTGCAGCCTCTCACATTTTACTGCATCTCTTTCTTTCCTTTTTTTTTTTTTAACTTCTCTCTCATTTTTTGAATTGCCGTTTCCTTTGAGACTCTCAAATGATAACTAGAGAATCACAAACTGCAAAAAATCATCAGATGCTTTCCTTTGTACTTCATGTGACATTAAAACAGGATGTCACTTCAATACAGTTCTGGAGCCTGCAGATGTGTTGACAAACAGGCAGTATATTTGCTGCCTGAGTCTGATCTGGCTGTAAACATCTTTGAGTAGAAGCTGTGTGTTTATTTTTATGAATCGGGTTGTGGTAGCCTCACTATTGCAGAGGAAGTTGTGCTCATTTTGTAGATCTGTTTGCACATCAAAGTGTTACAGCCTCATTCTGTGTTTGTAGGAGGTTGCTGCTGTCATCCCATAAGAAAGCACCTGCAGGGATTGAGCAGGGTGAGTAACTCAGAAGACAGTTGCCTTGGGGAAGGATGATGACGGTGATCCCTAAGAGGGATTCTCCTCTCCATAGTTTTATGCTTGTTTTATGTTTTGTTGTGTATCACTGGCTGCAGGCACTGGAAGCCTGGAGCTGTCATTTTGTTCACCACAAGCTGTCTGCATACAGTTTGAACAGTAGCTTTTGAGATTAAAGATAGCCACATACCATCAGCATGTAGGGAAAATATATGACTAGATAAGGCAGAAATAAAAATAAGTTTTTGGTTTTGTTCTTTATTTTGCTTTTTGCTGTAATCTCAATGAGATTTCACGGGACATGGACAGCATGTTGTACCATGCTGGGGAAAAGCTGGGGGAAACTAGAGAAGCTGAAGAAAATTGCTCAGTGTCCAAATGGCTGAATCAGAAAAATGAGTTAGCCTATATAAATCCTCTTTTAAAAACACAATGTGACTACAGAGAGTCATCAAGTATTTGCAGTCATGGTCTTTACCTAATGAGGTCTTACATAAAATATTCCTGGCATTTTTGTGTTTGGTTAGATCATTTTGAAACCCAAACTTCCTTTATAACCTTATCATCTCTACAAGTGTGCAAGTTTAAAAGGAGTTAAATTTAATTTTGAATGGGGGACAAGTAAAAAAAAAAGATAAGAGTCAGAAGAAACATACAGAGTGCCTCCTTAAAACTATCAGTCTTTATTTATTTATTTTTAATTGGATAATTATTAGGCTTGGAGTTCTTTTCTCCATGAAAGCAAGGAAGACGTTGGGAATTACAACTTTAGGTTTTCTGCCTCTTGTTTTCAGAAAGCGTTTCTTTATTCTGAAATATTACACTACCACCAGAGGTGAGATACCCAAACCAGAGTAATATGTGTATCTGTAACCAAATATGATGATTATTGATTTCACAGCAAACAAGACTGGAAGAAACTTCACAGCTAAAGTGAACAGTGCATGCTGTCTTGGACTCTGTTTTTAAGTATGTTTCAGTTATTTGTAGGGTTTTTGAAGGGTCTGTGTGCAGGCAGCAGGAGCAGCATTGTAGGACCCAGCTGTCCCCTTTGCACTTGTAGGTTGGAGTGGCCGTAGCCATGGAAAGAACCAAAAAGCACTGTGCACTGTTTTCACTGAAGTCACGTGGCGATTTCATTAAGTCAAAAGTAAGCAAATACAAAGGGAAAAGAAATCTCTTCCCCATATCTGCTCTATTCTCCTACCATCATCTGCCAAGAAATGCTGATCTCCTTTGATCTTCTTTCCAGCGCTCTTTGACTTCTTCCACCTTTGTGCACGTCAGCCACCCAGAAGGCTTTTCACTGGAAGATCTTGTGGAACATTAAAAAATTTCCTTATGATTGTCGTCTTCTGCTCTACTGCCTTCTCCATCGGCTCCAGCCTTGCTGTGGTAGGAAACCAGTGGCAACAATGGCTTCAGCCCTCTCACATTGTATGCTGAGTGTACAGGAGAGCATTTATCTTTCCTATGGAAGCAGTGTAGACCTTAGTCACTATGTCTCTTCATATTTAGTATTATCTGTGTTTAGTACAAAACAGATACATTTCTTAAGCATAAAAAACTTGTGGCTCACGACTCACCAACACCATTCCTGATGCAGAACAATGAATACTGATCTCTGCTGTCCTGGGCTTGAAGCCTTGAGCAGATTGTAACAGTGTGCTGAGGGTCTGCTCAGATAGCTGTTCCCAGAGACCAGCAGTTGTTTGTCTTATTCTTTCGACAAAACCATGACCACAGCAGTAGTTTTAATACAAACACTTAATGCATGCCACAACTGGGCAATGTTTGTGCTGTGGTTGTAAATCACTGATTTGTTTTTCTGTCTAAACAAGTAAACCTAGCACAAACATTTATTTTTATTTTTATTTTTTCTCAAAAAGGAAATAAAGAAGAAGAGATGGAGTTGCCAGGTTGCCCACTTGTGTGCTGTGACACCCCCCAGCCTGTTCCATGAAGCCCACACAGCATCACTCCACCAGAGCCTAGGGAGGGAAACACAGCACTTCAGATGTGGCACAAGCACCGGCCAGGATGGCATGGGCTGTTCCTCTGCATGCTCCACAGCTGCAAGAGTGCTGAAACAGAACTCTTCAGTGAATTGACGTCTTCATAGCCACAGAACTATTATGGCCCTCCAAGGTGGCTCTCCAGTAAACCAATATCTTCTGTTCTCTCTCTTTATTTGTTCACCCTGGCTAGGGCTTGAAATTTTTTTTAGTTTAACATCTCTGCAAATAGTCATTTAATTAACATCTGCCATTTGCTTTTCACTTTCTCATTAATTTTCATTAAACATTCAGAGGTAGAGGTGTATCTGTGTGATTTCAGAGATGACTACACCTAGAAAACTATAAAGCCTGATTCTTGCAGCTGGGAATAATTTCTTTAAAGATATCACAGTGAACAAAAGTACCTCACAATCTGAGATAAACTGAAGGACACCAACCCTGGACTTGAATTATGAATGTTGATGTTAGGATTAATCTGTAGAACAGGGAGAGCAGGCACCATACTATTAAAGGCACATTTCTCTTCTGGAGCTCTGCAGTAAATACCCTGGTAATGTTTTTGCTGTTTGTTCTGCCCGCCCACTCTGTGCACTTTCCTCTCTTTGGCAGGCACTTGCACGTGGCCCTCGTTGTTTTCCCAGCATCATCCCATTGCGAAGCATTAAAGTGCAGTTGATCCTGGTGCTGAAAACACAGCCACACAGCACAGCAAAGGGAGATATACTTCAAAATAATGTAAAAAGACTCATGTCTGTGATGTCTGTGTTCCAGCGGCCCGTGTTGCTGACCCCTCTGGTCACCGTAGCCTTCTCTGTGCACTTGCAGATGACATGCTCCATTTGGAGGGAGGAGTGCAGGATGCTTTCCATGTACTGTAAGAACCGTCTGTCTTGGGATTTCTGTGAATTTCAGAGATGAGAGGATGTAGCACAGCAAAATAAAGTTTCAGCATTGCTGTCTCCTTGAGAGCAATATTAACCTTAATACTTATACTCTGAAATAAAACTTGTTACACCCATAGAAAAAATGCAGCCATTAGTAGAGCTTGAAGCACATGTTTGCAGTGCACCTGAGTTGAAAATTCTCCAGTCAAAGCCAAATTTTTCTTCTGGATATTGTTGAATCCGCTGATATCATAGGTCCAGTGTGAATATCATAGGCGCTGAGGTCAATTCCAAACATCTGCCCCAATTCATCCATTTCCATTCAGCTCAATACTTCTCAGCACAAGTCGTCCTCTGCCTTACCGAGCCACCACAAAACTTCACTCTCAGCCTTGGCATTTGCATTCAGGCTCTCACAGGGCTCTTGTGCCAGTGAGGAGCGGTGAATGTTACTGCAAGATTTTGTTCTTCACTGTTATGGTTTATTTTAAATTCAACAAATTCAAAAACACACCATGCTTTGTAGTGGAAGGAGAGAGTTTCACGTATCCTTTTACAGGAATGGCAAAGTGAAGGCAGCAAGTATTATCCAGGTCCTCTTTCACAATATTTACAAAGTAATTGATCCAGACAGCAAAGGGACAACTCCTCTCTATCAGAAAACAGGAGAGAGATGTTCCTGCACAGTTCTCGAGTAAACAAATATTTTTCTGAGGACAGAATCCTGAAGTCACAGGCAACTCTTGGCTCATTTCTTGCCACAACCAAGAGGGGAGGGAAGGCTATAGGGGCTTTCTGTTCTAATAGTGTCCTGTGTAACACTGTCCTTTAATCATCAAGCAGTGGAGTCATCGTCCCTGGAGGTGTTAAGAGCCATGTAGATGTGGCACTGAAGGACATGGGTTAGTGGGCATGGTGCAGATGGGTCCATGGTAGGACCAGATGAATTTAGTAGTCTTTCTGACCTTAATGATTCTATGATTCCATGATTCCGTAATTATTCAATTTGCATGTCAGAAAGGAACCCTCGTGGCAAATCAGGTCATATCTGCCTCATCTTCCTTCACCAAGATATAAGCTCTGTGCTTTGTGTATGGCAACACATTTGTTTTATGCTCACTTTGGTTAAATTAGCCTTTTAATTTTTGTGCTGTGCAGTCATTCTCAAGATGGGCATGACCTCAGTCTTTCATTATTTAATCCCTTTGTGGGATGATGTACAGCTCTTGCACGCTGATCATCACTTTTGGAAAAGGACCAACTTCAGGAGTTCCCTGACTGGATGAGGGGGAAAAGGAAGAAAGAACTGTTGTTATTACTTTTTAGGGACTGAATTGTAGCTTTGCTTTATTCAGATTGGAGAAACTCCAAATAATTTCTGCCAGCATAAATAATGATGCCTGAATGTCATGCTGTTGCAAATGCAAACAGCGGAATGGTAAATTACTTAATAGTTTGCCTGAGGTGTAATTTCTTACACAGTGAGGTGTTGCCCTCTTAAAAGAAGGCAGAAGGATGACATTTTTTCAGGTGAAACAGGTTGGATTAAAATGATTGCAATACTCTCAGCTTGCCCCATCACTGTTTATCACTGATGAAATGATGCTGTGCATCTGTGATTCGTTGTGTTTCTCTTCGGGGCTGTGGGCAGAAAGTGCTAGTGTAGGTTCCCAATGAAACCATGTCTAAAAAGCAGTCTGAAAGCATGATTTTGACCCCTGAATTTAAAGCTTATTTTTCCTGTCAGAATTAGAAGCTGAGCAAGTGAAGTAATGAGGGCAACAGAATATGCTGGATAAGGCTGACAACGGCCAGCAGACGAAAGCTGCCTGTTGGGGCAGGCCTGACTTGACAACCCAGCCTATAACTCAAAGCAGGCCACTGCCTCGAGCAGAAGAAAGGGCCCAGCCCTGTTGCCTGCTCTGCCTACGTGTGAGACCTAGAAAGCCAGCACTTGGCTGTAGCCAAGGGAGGCTTTGGAGCACAAGGACTGGGTTGGGACCAATCACACTCTGCAGCAGTCATCATTGCTCCCAAATCTCCCATGGACCTCATGGTAGCTGCCCGGCCTCCTGGCTCTCCACCCAAGCATTGTTCCCTCCTTCTCTTCCATCTCCCGGGTGGGGGCAGCCTGTCATTCCCCAGCCTTGCAGCTTTATTCAGCTGTGCTGAGTCCAATCATGGTGGTTTTAAATACTTTACTCATTGTCAAAGATGTTATGAAAGCTTAAGGGACTCCTGAGTCCCTACCCTCCACCCTTCACATAGTCCTACAGACCTGCTGGAACTTGGGGTGAGGAGCTGGCCTAAGGTTCAACAAAAATGCAAAACAAACAATTGCTGACTGCATAGTCTCAATGGCTGTGTCTGAGTGACGGAGGCAGAAGCCATCAGGCTACTGCTGCTGCTGCTGAAGGTAACGCTGGACAAGCCCGGCCTGCAGCAAGATAGGAGCTCCCATCACCTGCACAGCCTGATGATAGCACCAGGCCTCCTGCACGCTGCTCAAGCACAGCACAGAGATGGGCTCTGCCTCTAAACCTCACATGACAATGTTGGTAGGATCACTTAAAAAAAAAAACAGGATCTGGTGAGGACAGAGGGCCTCGTTGTGATCTGCAGAGCAGGGGAACCTGCCACTGGCTGGAAAGGGCACATGGCCCAGTCAGGGTGCTTGGAGCAGACTGAAATGCAAGTGAATTCCAATAACCATTACTCCCTGCTCAGCAAATAATTTATCTTATGGCTTACTAGGTGTCACGAGGTGTCTAAAAAGAGAATTTCTGAAGTAGTTTTTAAATGTTTGTTATTTCTTACCCATATAGGTTAGTTTAGAAGATGTCTTCCTGGTGTTGTGATGCTTGCTGCAGGATGAAGGGCAGAAACTGTCTTATAGACACAAGCTCCCTGACACCGAAAGACCAATGGGTTTCAAAAAGAATTTGGACTTCACTGGCTCTTACAGCATTCTGAGCTTAATAAAACTGGGCACGAGGAAAAAAAGACCCTTGGGAAGTTACTGCTTTTCTGCTTGCTCCAAGAGCTCTTGCCATCTCTTCTGAAGTAGCCAGGGCAGAAGGTGCAGCATTGGATGAACTTATTCAACATACTTCTGCTTATTCAAGACAAAACCTGGAAATCAGGGAGAAGTCAAAGAAGCTCATGGCATAGGCAGATGGCAAGGAGAGGGTACCTGCACTGGGCCAGTCTGGATGAGCCACTGGGCTGCACATAGGATCGCCAATGGCATCACCACAATCACCTCGAGCGGGACAGCAGGGCCACGCATGGAAGCAGACCCCCACACCTCCCAGGTACGCACCGCCAACTTCCCACGCCTGTGTCTGCCCCACTCGAAGGGGAGCCCCGCGCCCAAGGTTCCGGGGCAGCCATCCTCACGGGGCCCCTCTCCCAGCCGGTCCCCGGGGTTCCCCCTCGGAAAGGGAGAGCGGGGCCCCCGCTGATGGCGACCGGCGCCACGCGGGGCCGGCGTCCGTCCCTCCGCCTCGGCGCTGCCGCGCTCCCCATCGGCCGGGGAGAGGGGAGCGACGGGGGGCGGGCGGCGAGCGGGGCCGGCCGGGTCCGGCCGGGCGGGGGTGGAGGGAGCGGCGCCGGGGCCGGAGGGGCGCGGAGCCACCGCGGAGGGCGGAAACAGGGTGGGGGGGATTTGCGTCAGTGAGGGAGCGGGCAGAGCGGCGGGGCGGGCGGACAGACGGACGGAGGGAGCCGGCGGAGAGGGACTCGCCCCATGGAGCTGTGCCCGGGGCACGCTGCGCCCTCGGTCTGGGCGCTGCCGCTGCTCCTCGCCTTGGGCGCCGGGCTCAGCCACGCCACTCCGCACCTGCGCTACTCCCGCCCGGGCTCCCGCAGCAAGTGAGTACCCGCGGGGCAGCGCCGTGCCCGGGCGGGGTGGTCGCACAGCCTGGGGGGCCGCTGCCGGCGGCGGCGTGAGCCGAGGAGGACTGGGCTGGGGTGCCGGGACGTGCGGGGCTCCTCGCGCCTCTACCGCTGCCCGGCGCTGACGCCTCGTGTCTCTTCTGCCCGCAGGAACTGGTGTGCGTACATCGTGAACAAGAACGTCAGCTGCTCGGTGCTGGACGGGACCGAGAGTTACGTCCAGGCCCAGTACAAGTGCGCCTGGAACGAGTTTCCCTGCCGACCGACCCCGGTGTAAGTAGCCGAGGAGGAGGCGGCGTTGGGAGGGGAAGCGCTCAGTTGTACGAAGTCCTCCTGAAGCCTAAGCACGGTTCTGGCGGCACGGAGCTGCGATGGCCGTGCTCGGGCTGCACCCCAAAGCGAGCACAGCCCGGGCGAGACGGCCGTCTCGCTCCAGCCTGCGGTCCCCGAGCACGCCCCGAAGCCAGCGCTCTCTTTTATTGCAAACATAAGGCCGCTGGAACTAATTAGAGCCACATTGAAACTGTTGGTGCGTTCGCTGTGCGAACTGACCGGGATGGGGGAGCTGTGCTGGCACGCCGCGCCGCGCTGCCTGCCCGGACCCGCGGGCAGCTGCCACAGGCTCGGGCTGGAGCCCAGCACCTGCTGGCTGCACACCTGTGTGCTGCTCCGGGTGTACCGGGCTGTGTGCTGAACACGGAGGGCCTGGGGCTGATCTGCGCAGTTGGATCAGTAAGTAACAGCAAGGGAGAGCCAGGAGTGTGAGCCAGTGTGTTTGCAGCTCCTCCACCAGTTGCCCGTCCAGCAAGGAGCGCAGCCAATGCAGAGATTTGTGCTGGGTGTGATGCAAAGTTGCTTGTTTGGTTTAGCTTCACGTGATCGTGGAAAAGGGTGACAAAGCTGTGAAGGGTATGGAGCAGCTGAGGGAGCTGGGGTGGTTCAGTCAGGTGAAGAGGAGGCTTAGCAGTGACCTTACTGCTCTCTACAACTGCCTCAAAGGAGGTTGTGGCAAGGTGGAGGTTGACCTCTTTTCCCAGGTAACAGCAATAGGACAAGAGGGTATGGGAGATGCATCAGGGGAGGTCCTGGTTGGATATTAGAGAAAACTTCTTCTCGGGAGCAGTGATCAGGCACAGGTTGCCCAGGGATGTGGTGGAGTCACCACCACTGGAGGTGTTCATGAAGGATGTAGATGTGGCCCTGAGGGATGTAGTTAGTGAGTATGGTGAGAATGGGCTGATTGTTGGACATGATCTTAGAGGTATTTTCCAAATTTCATGATTCTGTGATTAACTGTGAGCACACAGCCTGCAGGGTGAGCATCACTTAGAGCTCAGCCTGCTGTGTTGAGGCTGTGTAGTCTCACAGGTGGAGCAGGAAGTGGGGACAGCTGCACTGCTCTGTGGCTAATCCCTAGCAAATTCCTTTCCTCAGTTTCCCAGTGGAACAGCAGCAGTACTTGCACTCTGTTATTGAAAAACTGTACCTGATGAGTGCATTGTGGAACTATCTCACCTTCTCCAGAAGTCATTGGGAAGGCTTCCAGATTTTGGGGGGCTCAGGCTTACACTTGGACTGAGCTGATGGCAAGGATTCTTTTAGGACAAATAACTGGTTTTGATTTTGACATGTGGGTTTTTAATTTGACATGAGAAAATGAGGCCATGACTGATACTGCTTGGTGCCTGATGCCACTGGAGTGAACTGTGTACAATGATGGCACTGCCTTCCCGGGGCCTGGGACAATAGATGTTGGGCATTTGGCATTCGAATGCACTGCTTTTTGTTTGTTTGTTTGTTTAGAAAAATAGCTTTTTTCTTTTGTGATATACAAATACAGGAATTTGAGGCAAATAACAAAGGCAGCAGGCAGCCAAGTCACACTGTCTTGTGTAATTTCCCTTGTTTCTCTCTGGAGTATTGAACTGGCCACTTCGGACTTCTGATTGAGGCTGTGTAATGGAGCGTACACTCCGTTGCACAGTCTCAGTAGTGGAGCTGTGGAGGAGTGAGGAAGGGTTACAGCTGAGCTCTGTGAACACATAAATCAGCAATTGTGGAAGTAAGGAATTTCAGAGGTGGTAAATTAGCATTTTCTTGGACCATCTGCTAGTAGATGATGAAGAAAGCGCAAAGGCATTGCTTCTAGCTTAGGAAATTCCTGAACCACAAACTGGTTGAACTGGTGGCAGCTTTGGCAGGAGTCAGAAGGGGAAGCCCTGCTCCAGTTGGGGACCGAACTGGATGACCTTCAGAAGTCACATCCCCTTCCAAATGACACTGTAGTTCTAAGAAATTGCACTGCCTGTCCTTCAGCTTTTCCTACGTGTCAAGAAATGGCTGCTGTCAGAGACACAATAAGTGGCTAAACAGACGTTTGTGCTTGCCTGCTGTGGCCAATCTCATGGAACTTTTCTGTTCTTTGAGGATGGAATTAAATACTTGTGTAAGCCTTTGTTTCCTGAATTTGACTTTTTGGTGAACGTAAGTGTAGTTTTATTCATACCCTGAGTAACAACTGCTACCTAATTCCTCATTCTTAACGTAAAATATCCTAAGTACCTATTGTAGCAGCAGCCAGTGAACACGGAAAGCAGCTGGAATGTCCTCTAAGCAGATCCTATCAAAGTCTTGAAATTTTATTGTGTACAAAAGGGTCTTCTCATAGGCAGTGACTTATTTTTCTGTCTGTTGCTGGTATGCTTGTTTTCTTAGCAGCAGAGTAAGAAAATAACTAATCCAATGTGTTTGAAATACATTGTTCAAATCCTGTACACCACTGTGCCCAGGAATAACTTCCTTCAGGTGGAAATTATTGTTTAATTGAGAAGGAATAGTGGTTTGAATAACAAAATGTGTTTATATATGTTTGCTAGCTCGGTGCCTAGCTAGCAAATAGAATAGGACAGGAAAGAGCTATAAAAGAAACAAAGAAATGGCTGTGAGGATTTTTCTGGAGTTATTCTCTTTTTTTCCTTTATATGTGGGCATAGAGAAGTTAAAAATTAACTAAATAGTAGAGATTCATTGGAATAAACAACAGTCCCTGTGTAGTCTCCTTCAGATACTCTTGGTTTATCTGAGACCTCATTCTGTTACAGACATTGGGTACAGGGAGATCCGAATCAAACAAAGAATTTGACTGTATCAAAGATGCATGGGTTTTATTAGTAGTTGAGCTGGGTTGGTTTTTGGTCACTCAGTGGATTAGTTGAAGAGCCCTTCTGGTGTTTCGGTACAGCCTCGGTTATGCACAGCAAGTACTTAAATAGTTCTGTGAATTTAAGGCGCTGTGATTATTTCGCTGCCTTAGGCATACAGTGTGCTCCTGAGTTCCAAGTGTTCTTCATATATGGGAGTGTTAGGTGTTGCAGATATGAATTACAGTCATCAGACTTTTTGTTTCAGTACAAATAGAAAGCTCTTGTGATTAAGCCTAAAAATTACATGCAATGAGCCCTTTATGTCCATTCAAATATCAGTCTACTCTTAAAATGTTAAGTAGAAACTCAGGAAATAATTAGATTTCATTGTTCAAATGTTTTATAGGTACTTGGGCTCAGTAATATATTGCCTTACTGAACAGTTAGGGGATACTTTGGCCGATTAAGGTGTCAGGGATAAATGTGAGTTAGTGTGGCTGCCTAAGAGATAGGAAGAGGGGGAGTACAAAGAAGAAGCAGAATTGCCCTTTGAAGTGTGTTCTCTTTGAAGTTCGGGGACTCCTGATTTATTTTATTTAGAAGTGTGACTGGTGAAGGAGAGAGAAACTTTGTTATTAATGGGTCACAGGCATGAAGGATACTTATATGAAAATATTAGTCTTTTTACGCACCAAAGAGAACTTTTATGTTTGAAATTTAGCATTGTTTCATAAATAACCGACCTCTCCCCACTTACTGTGCTGCAAATTTCCTTTCCTGGCTTTTTCATGAGTAGTTTAGAAACTTAATTAGCTGAAAAGCAAATTGTACAATCTCCTTAACTAGATTCTGCAAACTCTTGAGGGCTGTGGATCTGCTGTAATGCCCTGTGTGTAGAGGGCTGGAGGAGCAGGGAGCCTGGGCAGGACTTGTAGGATCATGATTAGTGGTCAGTATCGGTGGTAGGTGGACAGTTGGACTAGAAGTCTAAGATGTCTTTTCCAACCTTAGTGATTCTCTGATTCTGTGTTGGACATCCTCTGGTCAATGTAGCTGCTTTGGTGTGGAATGTTTTTATAGGATTGACAGTACCTTAGGTGCTCCAGCTTCTGGTCCAGCATTTTGGGGCAAACTTGCTTTCACTAATAAAGTTAAATTTATAATAAGCCAGCCTGTGAGGTGAACAAGAGAGTGCTTTCTGGTTTTTCATTGTTGCTCCAGAACTGGCAAGCAGGATGTCCCTGCCCATAGAGAGCTGGAGAGTATGAGGCAGTAAATCAAACAGAAAAACTTAGACTGGGAGGAACCCCTGGAGATCACGTAATTGCCCCCGTGGCCCCCAGCTAACAGCAGAGCTAGCTTTAAAGTTGTCATGTTGCCCAGGGACTTGAAGAAAGGATGTTTATCAGATCCCCCAATTCAGATAACAGTCCCCATTAATTCTGTGCATGTGCATATAGATAAGAGTGTGCTCAAGTGAATAATGAGTTAGGTCACCTGTCTTTAGCTTGTGGGGAGTGAATTTCGTGATTTAGTGTGAGCGTCTTATCTTAACACTAATGATCAACATGTACTAAACAACCCAATTACTCCAGTAGGTTGCACATACTTAGAAAACTGCCAAGAAAGTTACAAATGAATCAATAGCAAAATTAGCAAACCCTTCCAAATCTCTCATTGAGCAATATTTTCCAACTTCTTGTATTAAATAACCTTAAACAAGCCTGCTCCCAAAGCAAAGTTCAATCATTGCCAAGGGGCAGACTTAAGGCAAAAAGTCTGAAGTAACTTTAGAGACTGCTGCTGCTGGTTTTCTGTAATCGTAAATGTCAGGATAGATGACTATACTGATTAGTTACACTCGGCTTTAAATAACCAATATACAGCACTTATTAATAAAAATATTTTGAGAAGTGGAAATTTTCCTGCTGGCACACAGGATGTCAGACTTCCAGCTCGGTTCAGATGGCTGTATTGATTTATCGTTCTCTGGCAACCTCAAAGCGTCCTGGGTGGAGCACACCAGTCCTCGTCTAGGAACATGTAGTAAATCCACATGTAGTTTTCAATTCTTGAACAATTCCAGTGTTGCTTTCTCTGAGAATGCTCAGTTGATGAAAATGAAGCAGTGTCAGAGCACTCAGCACTGGGCAGAATCAAACCTAAGACATACAAGTCAGTGCAGGATCAGACGCTGTGCTTGCCTCTGGCTTCTAGCAGCACATATCTCATCAGAAAAACTTTCAGGATGCACAAGAAGTTGAGGGCTATTTCATGTTTCCCCTTGAAATATCTAGAAAAATCTTTAGGGATTTTTTTTTTTTTTTTTTTTTTCCTCCTTAGGTATTTTGTATGAAGCAGAATTTCTTTGTACAGGCTCCAGCTAGCTGACTGCACAGGGAGTTTAGCCTAAGGGATTCTGCATTGAAAACAGTAAGGAAACTTAAACAACTTCAGAGCATACTTCAGTTTCCTGGAGTGCTTGTTTGATAATCTTTGAGAGCCTGCTGAGCATGGTAAACTTTTCTGGCAATCTCCCTGAGCTTGAAACTGTGCATCTCTACACATTCAGTGCAACAATGAATTTCTTCTCTGTGAATTGGACAGGGGATTTTAATTTCATACATTATTCATAGTTTGTTGCTGTAATTCAGAAAGCCACAAACTGTTCCTCAGTTCACATTAATGTAAATAATTATACTTCTTTGTGTTCTTCTGGTCTGGGGCCTATTCTGTCTCCAGAATAACAGATTGTTAATTTTTGGGAGCTGCAGACCCACTTAAGGTCTATTTTGTCATAAATCACCCCCTGGAAAACAAAAACAAAAGAAAAAAAAAAAAAAAAACAAATATTTTGCATCATTAGAAAGTGAGCAGTTCCGGTTTTAGACACTGCTGATTATTCCTCCCCCTCTTCCCACAGTTCTAAGGACATTTGACCTCCTTGCTTTCAGTTCTCATCTTTCCTCTCCCCTCCAGTTCACTTTGACCTGGTGCCTTGGTAAAGTATCAGCTCTCAAAGCAGGGCTGTGTTTTGTTCTGAAGGTTGTGATCTCAGCTAATCCCACAGACTGGCTCTTGTGTTCATAACAACATTGGTTATCTATTCTATATATTCAATTTGTATGTTTTAATCTATTAGCAGTAGCTCACACTTAAAAATAAGCTTGTGTCTTGGGCAGTGGAAGCAAAAGGGGCACTGCTGGAGCTGTTGTTTCTCAGGGAGCTTTCTCAGAAGCAGTACTCTGCATTTTCACTTGGCCTTTGCACTGGTGTAAGGTGAGAAGCTCAGTCCCCGCTGCAGGCAGGAGCAGGTGAAGGTGTTGTAAGCATGTTGCTGCATCTCTTTCTGTTCTGTTACTGTTGGACTTCTGCACAGTGTTGTCCTACAAGACTCTTTTGGTTCTTGGGCTCTAATATCCCATTTTACTTAGTTCTTCTTTTGTTTTGTTTTTGTAGAGTCATTAGATTTGAAAGGGACTCTTAAAGGCCATCTTGTCCAACTCCCCTGCAATGAACAGGGGCCTCTACAGCTGCATCAGGTTTTTAGTAGCTTATTGTTGGTCTATCAGCATGTGTTTGACTGGCATATGTTTATCTTGTGACAAAATAGAAGGAAGTAATCATGTAAGAAGTACAAATCTCAAGAACAAAGCTGCGCTTTAAACATTACCTACGAGTTCCTTAAATGCATCCTATATATTTGTTTCTCTGCTCATAGATGATGCCTGCCTAGTTTTCAGAGGTAGTAATTCAGTAACATTAAGAATATTAAAATCTACACCTGAAACTTAGGTTTTGGTAATTTTGGACTGGAGTTTAGTGGTCAGCTTATTAAAAATAAAGTCCTTGGTGACTGACACATATTCCAATTTCTGTCTCTCCATGTATATATACATACCTCACTGTGAGACGTATCTCACTAAAAGGCCTGTGGTCTTTTGCCTCTCTCATGTTTAAAAAAAAAAAAAGCAGCAAAATTTTCTTGTAAAATTCTTTTGAATATATTGAATCAATGCTCAGTACTAAAGAGAACCATGTGAAAGATTAGGTTGTAGTGAGCTGATTTTGACAGGGTGGTTCTCTGATCCTTCCCTGTCACCAGTAGATGATGGGACAGTATTCTTTAGAGGTAGAAGAAAGCAACTTTTGTCTATATGTCCTAAGGTGCTGATGTGCTGGGAATAGAATGGGAGGGAGGGATCCAGGTCACCTGTGCCACATTCCAGCCTGCTCACAATTTCTTCCGGACTTGAGGCAAACGCTCCTGTTGTGCTTCTCATGTGGTGTGAAGAGACAGAGACTTCACTCACAGTCTTACATAAAGACCTGACCATGGCCTTTGGAGAACTTTGGCTGAGATTGCTGTAGCTGGGCCAGGCACAGGGCTGGTGGAAAAGGCTCCAACCTCAGCTCCTGAAAACACTTGTCTCATCGTTCTTTATAGCAATCTTGGAAAGCAAAACTGACCACTAAAGGAAGAAAACAGGGGTGAAGATGAGACTTTTATAAGTCTGTAAGAAATAACTTAGTGTCTCTAAATGCCAGATCAAAATCAATAACCATTTTTGGGTTTATTATATTTTAAATAGATTTTTAGCACCTAGACTTTTAAGTTAATCTGCTCCTGTCAAAACGTCTTTTCACCAGTTGCTCTAAATGCCTTAGGACAAATTCCAAGTAAAGACATATTCTTCTTAAATTAAGCACATCTGTGGGCTAGGGCTGAAGATAGCTGCCACTGCTGCTGTGTAGATTAGCAGCTGCCACTGCTGCAAGGTTATAAATGAGCAAAATGCAGAGATGGGATTCAGCTCACCCTAACTTCACTTCTTTGCCCTGCAGAGGTATATATATGAGTATAGAAACTTAGATATCTGCAGTTATGGTGACTCAAGTGCAGGCCAGTAGTGTCCAGCATGCTGTTTGATTAATTATATAGAAATAGGACTTCAGGATGAGATGCTGCCCTGTTTAGACTCAGCTGGCTGTTCTGTTCCCCTAGTGGCACTACATGCAGCTAATGCCAATCCATACACTGTAGGCACCTGAAGTTAGTGTCACTGTTAGTGACAATGACTAAACATCTGCTTGGTTTCACTGGAACTGGAATTTCTGCCACCGTTTGTAGGGGCTACAAGTAGGTCTAGACTGTTGGGAGATAGAGGACATGGGTTTAACTAATACTAGCTCAGTAGCTGTGTGGGAGGAATGGACAATTTAGGTGTGTTTTCAGCTGAATCCCTGCAAAATAAAGAAATACTTTTTCAAAATGTGATTGCATTTCACTTTATCTTATAGGTGAGTGATGTGTGAGGAGGAGTTTTGTGTGCTACTCCAGCACCCCCATTGAAGTATATTGGAGATACGGATGACTGGGACATGCCAGAGCATACTAGATCATTTAGAAAGAGTGGATCTACATTCAGTGAAAGCATTAAGTAATGAAGATTAGCTATCTTATATTCAATAAGACCATGATTTGCAGGCCTCTGAAGTTATGGGACCTGTTCCAATGACTACAGAATTCTGGACTGACCTTGAAGTTTTGTGCTCAGAATAAACATTTTATATACACTGCTTATGTAGAAACATGCTGATTCTGCAGTCCCTTGCTCACAGTGAGGATGTGGTGGCAGTTATCTCCTTGCATTTCCCTAAAGGTTGAATGTTAATATCTAGTTACAGAACTGAGCCATATGTTTTCCCACCAATTTCGTCCAAATGTTTCTGATTTGTTTTATCGCTGTTAGGTGACATTCCAAATATCAGTGCTAACTGCTTCCTTCTGTGGTTTAGCACCATGAGAAAATTATAGCTCATTCCATAGTCAAAATGTCTAGCTTTTGAAGCAAACATGTATTTTTAATTAAAGCGTTTTCCTAATAAAATACTTTTCTCTCAAAGAGGAAGAGACGTTGAACATTACTGTTGCACTGTACAACGTCAGTTCAACTATGAAATATTTAGTTAGTAAAAATGGAGATGTGCATTACTGTTCTGAATGTGTTGTCTCATTTGATCACCGTGTTGAATTCATGGCGAAGGTAGTTGGCATTGGTTGCTAAAATTAATGTTATGGAAAGACTCCTAAAAACCCAGCTGTTCTTATTTTCTTTCTTACAGGGAAAAATGAGACTGTTAAAATCACTCTCTGTTCATACTTTCTAAAATTCAAATTTCTAAAAGAATGACCTCATTAATATTATTTGACTTAATTCAGCAAAAGCATATGATCATCTTCTTTAGCTGAGGATCCTCATTGGTGGGTTATTGAGGTACAATAAATGCTGATGGTACAAGTGTTAATCATATAAGGAAAAAAATGCCACCTGTGAGACACTTGTAAAAATTATTGTGACTATTAACACTTACTTGAATAGCAGAAATCAACTGGAGGAAGACTTAATGTGTTATTATCTTTTTAGTTATGTTCCAACATTTTCAGGCATTAAAGTGGGGCCAAAGTTCTTGAAGAGACTTAAGGAACTTTTCTGAATCTGTTTGACTAAACTGCTTCCTTACGTAACTGTGTAGAGATTCACATCTATGAGATAAAATATGGGTATAAAATATTGTTAAAAGCTGTCCAGTTGTGTAAAGAAGCAATTTTATATTGACGTTGTCTCTATTCCTATTCTGAGTATATTTCGTAATCCCTGATGTGAATATAAGCGAGCAACTTGATTGAAAGTACTACAAATATAAATACAGACTTATTCAGTAGCTCCCAATCCTATGTCATTAATTATGTAGAACTGCAAATTATTTTTTGGATGTGCTCTCTACCAGAAAGTTACGTTTTGCTTTTGTTTTGTCAGAACCGCTTCCAAGAATATAATTGTGTTTGGTGCTGTTACACTGTTAAATCCTGGCACAGCCCTGGAAGTCTGCAGCTCCCCAGCTGAAATCCATTCTGTGAGCAAAGTCCTGGCTTTAAAAACTTCTTTTAAAAAGTTGTATAATTTATCCATATGAAAAATATTAAGCATGATTCCTTTAGATTTTTTTCTGTATTCTTCTTTTGTATGTGATAGCGTCTTGTAATTTACTGTTAGCTGAATATTGAAGTCATCTGAAGGTGTCTGCATTGATGAACGTGACTGTAGAGGAAGTATGCGTAAACTTGTCTGAGCTATGATTGAAGTGGCAGAAACGGTACAAGGAAAATTGCGTAATTTGAGTAATCAAATGTGTATTTTGCACTAAAGTTGTTCTTATTCCTTTTACAGAATTGTTTTTAGCTATATTCTTAAACATTCTCTATGGAAAGAAATAGGGAGATGCAACTTGGTGGTGTCTGAAGACAGTCAAAATAGTTGGATTTGCAGGAGGGATTTTGGCCCTGAGGAAGGAACACACACAGAGCTGTGAGCAGTTAAGTGCTTTATGGAAATCAGAGAAAAGTATGTACTACCATTTCCGGCATAGGAAAATTGATCTGGAAGTTTGAGTTTGTGCTTCAGTAATGCGGTGCTTGTGAGAGAGATGGTAATGACTCTTCAACCACTTCAAACCCCTAAAATGTCTAGCTAATCCTGACACTTCTCTGCCTCTAGCAGCTGGTTCAAAGGGTGGGAATTGTACCCAAATTCCCTAAGTGAGATGTGGTTTAACATTCAGATAAGCAAGCAGGAAAAGGAAATTCATGGGTGGCTGGGATGTTGTCCTTTCCAATGGTGCCTTCTACGCTGCACTAATCTATTTAATTTTTAAGCACTTGACCTTGAGATGTCTGCACTTTACATTTGTAAACAACATTCAGCAGACGTTTTCATGAACACAGTAATAGAAATTATGAGCTTGAGACCAGCCCGCAGCTGTTTCATGTATGCTATTGCAAAGGTAAAGAAAAAAAAAAAAAAGACTGGAAACCCACTTGAAGTTAATGTTCACCAAGTCAGAATCAGAGAACCTGATAACCACAGCAGACCACCGCAGCTGGGAGTGGCTGACAGACAGATTTACAGCCAGACCCACCCTTGCCTTTCTGTTAAGAGAAAAGAGAATCCAGTATGGCTTGTTAGACTGACTACTGTTTAGTCCCAAAGTAGTTGTGAAAAGACGACACTGTCTCTAGTCAAAGTAACTTTTTGCCCTTCAGTGGGAGGTTGTAGGGTAGATAATGGCAGAACAAGGGGAAATGGTTTTAAGTTGAAGGTGGGAAGATTTAGGTTGGATGTCAGGGGGAAGCTCCTTACCAAGAGAGTGGTGAGATGCTGGAACAGGCTGCCCAGAGAGGTTGTGGATGCCCCGTCCCTGGCGATGTTCAAGGCCAGGTTGGATGGGGCCCTAGTATTAAATGGAGGGGTTGGTGGCCCTACATGTGGCAGGGGGTTTGGAGATTCATGATCCTTGAGGTTCCTTCCAACCCAAGCCATTCCATTATGCTATGATTATAGATAAAGTGGTAACATGAAGGAGCACCGAGTATTTCCTCTGTGCAAAAATTAGAATATATTGTTGCAGAACTGGGGAAGAAACAAATTAGTAGTTAACACTTTGAACTCCCCCACCCCAAATTTGTGAAGCAGCTCACCAGAACACACACAACAAATGGCTATCAGATGTAGGACATATTAAAATTATGTCTGTGAAGTGGGAGATGTTGCATAAATATATATATATATTTTCTTTAATTATTTGCAAATGTGGCAGGAGAAGCTGTGGAGATTAACAGTTAAACTCTGTTACATTCAATACAAATTGCTTCACAGTTGGCGCAATACTTTCCATCTGATAGCTAATTACTGATTACTTTTAAACAAAAAGGGAGTTTGCATACTAATACAAGAAAACATTTAATGAAACATGGAGTCGATTCTTTGTGATAGCACAGCTGTTTCTGGTTCTGCACTGTATTCTCTGTGTCCTAAAAGACACCCTGTATAAATGAAATCTGTTGGAGAGCTCTTCGCCGCTGCCTTTTGTTTCTTGTATGGCATTACTGCTCTAGGGGCACCTCAGTTGGGAAGCACGTCCATCTTTAATGGAAGCAAACTGAAATAGCCTTCAAATAAAGACCTAAAAACTGTAGTAGAGAAGGCACTGTAAAATTAGTTTTATTCACAGAAAGGAATTGGCATGAGAAATTGGGATAACTTTTCGTTTATATTGAAGACTGTGCTCCTGGTATACCACTCCTGTTTTATTTATTTTCCTCATTTAGTCAGTATTTATTCCATATTTACTTTTATCATTCCAAAATAACTATTTCTTAAATTGATGCAGTTTTTATAAAATAAAACAGCTTCTGAAATTTGGCCTGGGGGGATTCCATATTATATGTGCGTAAACAAAATTGTGGAAATAGTCTTGGTTAAAGAAAGTTGTGCATTTAGAAGCAGTTTGCTACTTATTAGCTTTTGAGCAAGTAATTGGGGATCCTTGAAGTTGTATGCACATAAAGTGCAGAGGTTTGTCTGCAAGATCCTCTTCAGCTTAACTGGGACAATGAAGTGAGGAAGAGTTGCTTCCTTCACTGGTACTTGCCTTTCTTCTGGCTCCTTCTTTCATGTCCTTATCTGACTCATGCTTTCAGTGTTTTGTCTTTTCCTGGGATAGTCTTCCTGGCTGTAACTGCTCTGTACACACAGATTATGAGGAATGTTTAAGTGGTGACTGTGGAGAGACAAAGCAGGCAGAAAAATTTCGTGATGTCAAGTTACTGCTAGAGGATCCTCATGGGTGGGTTTGTGATGACAAGTAGTTAGAGGAGAAAAGCTTTGAATTTATAGAGTAATCCATACTCTGGCAGTCACTGTTAGTCTCAGCAGTGTCTGGTGGATGACCCTTCCCCCAGCACGTTATCCCACTTGCTCTGGCCATGCTTGCTCTCCCTGAAGTGGCCTTGGTTAAGTGCAGGTAACTTTAAAACCTGGACAAAAACATTTGTTCATTTGGTGTTCCAAGAAGAAAATGAAGTGCATATGAAATGATTTTAAAGGGAAAACAGTCTTAATTTTAAGTTTGATCCAGATAACAGATTAGGTTACAAATAATTTAAAATACTCTCTGTTTTGGCAGATACCGAACAAGTTTCAGACCTCGGTACACAGTTGCATATAAGACTGTGACAGAGCTAGAATGGAGATGCTGTCCTGGGTACAAAGGTGAAGACTGCAGAGAAGGGCCATCGGAACAGCCCAGGGCAGCTCGTCGGCCCACAACACCAGCAAAAGCTATTGTGAAGAAAGGCTTGGGTAACTTTTTCTTTGAGTTTTGGTATGCATGATCATGTCTGGTTTCTTGCTTTGTCCTCTTAATAATCATTATGGTTTTGATTAAACCCAACTGCTGGCAGGTACAGGATCCATATGGAAGATACTGTGTGGTGGGAAAATAATAGCCAGGCAACGGTAATCTTAATACAGAGAATTTCCTGAAGAATAACGAAGGGATGGGTGTGGAACACTGGCCATAAATGCCAGGTGTCTGCTCATGATTCAGGAAAATATTAAGGCCTTTTTTTTTTTTTCCCTAGTAGTATGAAGAGATATTGTGTGTGTTTGTTTCTTCAGTCTTTGGGAAGAAAGATACATTTGAGAGGAGTTGCTATTAAAAAAGAACGTACTAATTTTAATACTAAATAATTCTTCCTAGCAGTTTCACAGTGCTTTGTTTATTCAAGGGCTTGAGCAGATTTTACAGATTAATATTAGATTACTTGCCTTAAGTAATAGGTAAGGGAATGATAAGCCTCAAATGCTGAAAAAATACCTTAAAGAATGAACAATGTTTATATAAGGTACTATATTCTTAAAAGGTAAGAGGAGTGTTCTTACTGTAGTATTTTGCCTTTTACCATTAAGAAAAGATGATGAAAAGATGTTTCCTTCCAAAGGGCTTTTTCACAGCATCATAGGAGATTAATGTCACGTATAGCACTTAGTCAGATTTCCAGTGACTTTTTTAATGTAGTTGAATGAAGTGGTTTGAATACATGGCTTTAAATTATTCCTATAGATTATATACATTCTTTAAAAATAAGGCTTTTAAATATTTTAATAGCCCACCTAAAATATTACTTCCAAAGGTTGATAATAAAACACAGCAATCTCTTCAGTAACTTGTATGCTGCTTATACAGAGAGATTCTCTTTCTGCTGCTACAAAAAATCCCCAAAAAACTGTTTCAATGAAAACATGGACCATTGTGTATGTAGTAGCTATATGCCATATGTTCATACTTCTTCAGTATTAAATTGGCCACCATGCCAGTCTTGAATATCCTTTGTGCTGTCTTTAAGCTGAAATCCAGTTTAAAACTAATTCCAATTTCGTGGCTTTCAGAACCTATCTTAATGTTGTCTTACATTATAGCTTGGAACCAGTGCTAGGATTCTTTGGTCTGAAAATTTAACTGTTAACAATTATTGAGCACAGTATAGACACAGTTTGACAGGGAACTTTTTTTATTCTTAGCTGTTTACTTGTCATCTGAAAGAACTCTTCTTATGCTAAGAATTCGTGTATCTGTTTTCCATGATAAAGTACATTTTCTCCTTCACTTCTGCTTCTTAACTTCATTTTACTTTGTACTTGTTCCTGTAATAGAATGCCTTTTCTGTGCAAAGGTCTTTGAATTTTAAATTATATGAAGGATATCGTGCAAAATCAGAATTGGGACTATGCATGATGTCGTTATAGAGTTTGCTCCTTTGTGCATAATGGTAAAGGGGTGTATAAATAAATAGTCTACTTGTACTTTTTTCATTGAAAGAGCGTAGTGCTAGTGTTACTTTAATTTTGGATATGCAAAGATTATGCTTCTATACACATTGTTTACTATTTAAATATGTATCAAGTTAGGGTTAGGGTTGCATAATTTTGAAGTGAGTGTGATAACAAGAGTGAAGAACTCTATCCAGTGTATGCATTTGAACACAAACTCAGCAAAATACTGGAGCACAAAGCCTCTTCATGCACATAAGTTGTTGCTACTCAAATCTTCGATGGAAATTTAAGAGCAGCACATGCTAAGTTATTGTTACAGAGGATACCATGGTTCTGAGAGAATTGTGCATTGACATATATAAATCTGTAATTAGTGTTTTATTAGTGATTTTCTGCTTGCTAATTTATTTAACAACTAGTATTGTGGCAGGAATTGGTCGATGTTCTAAAACTTCTAGTTTGAAATTATTTGGTAAAATTTTAATAACAAACTAACAAAGAACAGATAGGAAAAGGAACAAGCATTGTGCATTCTAGAACATTATTTGGATGTCAGCAAAAGTACGATCGTTTTCAATTGACTGAAACAGACACAGCTAGGAATGCTTATGTAAAGACTTTGTCTGTTATTTCTTTGAAACAGATGCTGAACCAACAGAAGTGCCGGAACCTCCTCCACATGAGAAGAAAATGCAGTTTTTTGAGGAAGAATTGTTCAGACTTACACGATCAGTGATAGAACTTCAGTCCTCCTTGGCACGTGTGAACGAAAATCTGAAGCTGACTGTTCAAGAAGATGCCAGTAAGATGTTGGTCACTTGGCTGAACAACCTTTATGATCGCCCAGAGCCTGATAGTGCAGTTAGTGGTGAAACAGACAGTATTCATCTGCCTGGACTCCTCAGCAATAAAGATCAGAAAGACCCTTTTCTTGATTTTGAAGTGGAAGATCTAAAGTCTGAGCTAGCTGAGGTCAAAGAGGCCTTGAAGAACAGGAATGATAAGCTGGAGGAACTGAATGGTAAAGTAAAAGGCTATGAAGGACAGTTAAAACAACTGCAGGAGGCAGCACAGGGACCTACAATAACAATGCCTAGTGACAATATATATCGGGAATATATAGACTCAAAATTTGAGTCCCTCAGACAGGAATTACTGGAAGGATTTGAAAAGAAAATGGCGGATCTGAAGAACTCTTGTGAATACAAACTACAGGATATCCAGCAGCAGTGTGATGACAATGAAAATAACTGTTTAGGTATAATAGATGTTATAAAAGGCAAAGAAAATGACTTGAAGAAAGAGATAAATTCTCTCCGTACTCAGATTCCATCAAACCATTCCAGTTGCTGCAAGGAGAGTGAGAGAAATGACTTGAGCCAGCAGATAAAAGATTTAGATAAGAAGCTTGACAGAGTTGTGGAAGCACACAGGATCTTGAACGTGAGAATAGATAATGAAATCAGTCGATTGTCAACTCCAGATTTGGAAGACATGTTTGGTGAGAGGCTGGAGGAGCTAGATGCAAGGATGAACATCACTGAACGAAATGCTGAAGAGCACTGCTTTTACATTGAGGAAACTCTCCGAAACACTATAGCTGTTGAGGCAGATGAACTGAGAGACTTATTTGACCAAAAGCTACGGGCACTAGAAGATAGGCTAGGTGGCACTATTTTAGAGATGGCTAATACCACAGACCCAGATGGAATGTACATGAATCCTGTGCCTATCATGCCCAGTGACAATGGGTTTGCAAATGAGCAATTTACAGCAGAGATGAATCTCATGAAGAACAAACTGCTGTCCCTTGAACGCCTCTGTGGGCAGAAATGTCAGTCTGCACCACAGGGTATGGAGGACCTTCAGAAAGAGCTAGAAAATTGTAATAACAATTACAGTCACTTGCTTATGAAAACAGAGAACAACTCTGCTCTTCTGCAATTTTTAAATAGCTCTCTTAATGAGAAAATTAAGGGTAACCAGCGTGACAACCAGAAAATACAGAGAGATTTACGTGTACTCCGGTATAGTCTAAATGTCATGGATAAAGATGTGAAGAATATTCAAGACGGCTTGAATAGTTGCAAGGAGCAACTTTTGGGAGTCAACTCTACCTGTAGAAAGACACAAAGAGGTGTCTACCGAAAAATTGATCAAATGCAGAAGACATTTGCAAATCAAACCATTCATCCTAGTGATAATTGCTGCAGTGAAGTGAGAGAGAGACTAGAACAAATAAATGACCAAATCCTGAATGATCATAGCAAGTGTAAAGAAAAGGCCCATGGTATGCAGGATGGTGTTTCAGATGTTGAAAGCAGAGTCTCACGTGTTGAAAAGGTTTGTGGCAAGCTGGACTCTGTTTCGGGTAGCTTGCAGAAGATAAAAGAAGGTCTAGATAAGCACGTGAGCAGCTTATGGAACTGCATACGTGAAATGAATGGAACTATATCATCTCATTCCAAAGATATTTCTGGCCTCAAAAATTCTGTCCAGCGGTTTTATAGTCAGGTCTCTAAAATCACCACAGATATGGAAGGCATGCTGAAATCACAGTCTGACACAAGTAAGTTTTTCTGCCTTTTTTATTTTATTTGCTTTTAACAGGCCTTCTTTTCTGAATCATATATAGAGTAACTAAACAAAGGAGGAAAGAATTAATTTTACACTATTACTGCTTTGTTTTTACAACAACTGCAGTTTTGACTCTTTAGAACACCATAGAGAACTTTGACTGCTTTTCAAAGGCATTCTTAAAAAAGAAAAAAAAAAAAAAAAAAAAAAGTAACGTGCTTTCATGCTTACTTTAAGCCAGAATAAGGGGAGAAGAAAAAGTAATATTTTTAGATAGTGTATTTAAATGAGTTATAGTTGATAATTATCTGTGGGTGTTATTCCAATTAATTTTATTCAGCTTTATTTTTTGTATGTGCATATATATGAGATTATGTGTGAGAATCTCCCAGCTAATTCCTCAAGGGTAAGCTGAGAAAACTGAAGACAAAGGAGTTTGAATTTGTGATAAGAAAGATTCCCTGTAAGTTTTTTCCACAGCATGTGTTAATAATTATAACTCAGCATCAACTTTTTCATGTGCAGCTTTCACAAACAAGCTCTGGCTTATTTTGATGTGTCAATTTAACACTTCATAGCCCTGCCAGAAGTTTGCGTTCTCACAGTGTAGTTGGCAAGTTGACAATATGCTTACGTCAGCACTGGCATTATTTTCACACCTCGGCCAGTTCTGTTAGTCATCCAGCTTGTTAGCTTAATGTACCTTCCCTGTGAGTTTCAAGTTTGTATTAGAGTGGTTGAGAAGCAGAGGCACATCCTCTTTGGTACATAATACCATGAAATGGCGACTTCTGCATGTCAGTGAACCTGGCCATGATGGTTTAGAGACCTTGCCAAATGTCAGTCACACCCCCCTGCAATTCTTGCCTAAAATTTCAGCAGTGTTTTTTGATAAAGTCAAAGTTTACCGAAGCAAGTTGGTTTCCTGTTTCTGTTTCCATGAGAAAAACAAAACAAAACAAAAAAACCACATAGGAAGTTCAGACTATTCTGAAATTTCACTTTTCAGTTGGTTGCATAGTGCAGGAGATACTTCTCGTTTTAATTCTGTGTATATCTGAGGTAAATTTGACACAAGGCAAATTACTGTATCAAAATTGAGATAGAGGTGCCAAGTTTGGGGCTGTCCAGTCCTGCTGGAGTATTAATTCCTGGATGAAGTTGGTGCCTTCAGAAGACAGTGTGCATTCAGGTGGTGAGAGAGCAGTAGGAAAGAGGCCAATTTCTGTATCTGGCCCTAAATCTGAAGAAAAGGTGCTGAAAGAAAACCTCATAGGTTGTTGGAGCTGGTGGTGGTTGGGAAAGATCTCATGCATAACTGAGTGTGCTTGTGTGCATGGAAAAGTTTCTTCAGGAAAGATCCAAGGTAATTTCTGTTGAGAAGAATGCTTCTCCCAGCCCCAGGCAAAGACTTGAAAGCTTGTGCTAGATGTGTTTGTTTTGAATGTTTGATTAAGACCAAATGTATTGCAGTACTTAACACAAAATCCTTCTGAGGTGAGAAGCTCTTGTATTAAGTACTAATTAATTATTTTCTTTTTAATTCTCTTCCATTGAAGGCAGAAGTGAGGAGGAATAGAAGAGGTCCATAATTCTTGGATATTCTTAGTAAAATCTCTCAACCTCTATTACAGCATTAAAAGGCATTTGAAAGCCTAAGCTTACCTAGGCTGCCATAGCATAATTCAGTTTCATAGCAGAGCTGTTCTCTGCATCCATCACTGGATTTTAAGGCACCCAGGGAGAAGCCCAGCTGTTAGAACTGGGAAGTGCAAGTAACTTGGGCGGCTGGTTCTGCTTCAGGCTGCTTCTGGCCTCTCAAGGGTTCATGCGTTGATCCTCGAATGTTTCCAATTAGAATAATACTGTCTAGCACAGCAGCCTGGGTAAATTTTGATATTTGGAGGTCCAGAAAGATTTTGGCAAAAGAGCCTTTTTGGAAAGCAGTTTGGGAGCCCCATTACGGGAGCTGGGCACAGCTCTAACAGTTTTTACTTTCATGGTCAGTGTGACTGCAGGATCCTCTCTGATACCTATGCTGATTGGAAAGGTTTTCAGTTCTGGCTGTAGATCAGTGCTAAATTTCTTCTGTGCTATTTGCCAGTGTATCATAGCATTCAAGTGATATCATTCAACTTCATAAGGACCAGAACTGGAACAACTTATTATAATATGGTTGTTGAGGGCGGTAAGGCAAGGATACTTCAGAAGGAATGCAACTTCAACTCTTATCACTGAATTTAAGAGCGTTGCTATATTTTCTTCAGAATTTTTTATTCAGATGTTTTGAATTCAGAGCCCAAACTAAGACACTACATTAGAGAATGGCTGCGCATAGCACATAGAGACCCATAGGCCAGAAGCATGTGGTATTAGTTTGGATTTCTGGTGAAGATTGCGTAACTTTGTTCTGTTAGCATTAAACAAGGTGATGGCAGGTGGTGGTCTGCTCCAAGCACATAAATGACTGCATATGATGTATTTGCCAAGGTAATGCAATCCAGCCATGTTTTGTCCAAAATAAAATGATCGCTGCCCCCAGCTCCTCATTTTATACTATAAGCCTTTGCAGAAGAGCTTCTCATTCTGGTCCGTTCCTCTCTGCAGACACAACTGCTCTTCAAATGTTGTGAAACTAAGTGGTGTTAAAGTCAGAGGTTTCTTTTTTGCTGCTGGCTTTTCATACAGATTCATGAAACTTTTTGGTGGATGGAAGTATAGTCTTGTAGCCAGCTGCTTGTAGTTTGCTTTGGTTACCGTTATTTGACCTGAGCTGCAATTCCTCTGGTGATTGTCTCTGTAGAAGAGTTTGAAAAATAACAGCTAAATATCATCTGCTGAACTTACAATCTAAGAAACAGACTGCATGCTCTGCATTACGTCAGTGAGAGATAACATTAACTGTTAGCATTGTATCACAAATTAGGATCATAGAATCACAGAAAGGTGTGGGTTGGAAGGAACCTCAAAGCCCACCCAGTCCCACCCCGTGCCATGGGCAGGGCTGCCGCTCAGCTGCTCAGGGCCCCATCCAACCTGGCCTTGAGTGCCTGCAGGGATGGGGCATCACAGCCTCTCTAGGCAGCTGTGCCAGCGCCTCACTGCCCTCTTAGTAAAGCATTTTTTCCTAACATCTAACGTAAATCCTCTTTTAGTTTAAATCCAGGGCAAAGAACTCATTAAGTTCCTCAGCTTTCTCCATGTCTGAAGAAGCCAGTTCTCTCTTCTCATTTCCCAGAGGGTACACTCTCCTTTGCTTGTCCCTTAGGACCGATGTAAAATCAGCCAGCAAAGCTCAGAAAGACTTTTTAGAGGGCATATATAGCAAATGAATGCAGGTGTTACGAGACTGTGACTTCGGATAGCCTTGTAGTAATCTGGAAAGCTTATGTGAAGATCTTATGAGACGTATGGAGGTCCTAGGTCCTGCTGCAGACTCTGGTGGAGTGTCTGGCATGGCGAGTTGAATTGGGTAGTTTGCAAGAGGATGTTTGTCCATTTCTCATTCCCATCCCTTTGCCTAAAGTCATATTTCAGTCTTAAATTTCAACAAATATATCCAGTGCTAATGTACAATATTGATATAGTTAGAAATTTTTTACCATGCTGAAATGTGCATTTAGGCAGGAACTTTTTTTTGTTAATGCCATTCTTGATGTAGACATAATTCAGCTTCACACTTCAGAGGATATTGTATCCTTAAATTTAATCTAGGACTTCATTTATATGAATACATCATAATTCCTATAAGGGATTTAGAACTGGAACAGATCTCAAATGTAACTGTGTCAGCCCTGATGTCATATGCATTGGCTGCCCTGCTGGAAAACTCTCCTAATGGTATCTCTTCTTTTTAAACAATAAAGGCACTTTGGGTAAATTATGTCCTGGGGTTCTGCCTTTGTTGCTAGAAAATATTAGTAATGGGAGCGCTTAGAATTATCAATTCATTGCTTTTCAAAGGAGAGGAAAAAAAAAATCCCTAAACCAGTATCCATTTACTCTTTTTCTTCTGTGGATTTTTTTTTTTTTTCATGGTAATACTCAAGGCTTGGATATGAACAAGTCTGCTCTGTGCTGGGTGCTGAGGGCAGAGTAGAAGGAAGAGATGTCAGCAGGAGGGATTGACGTGAAGGAAGGAGGGAAAGCATGAAGCGGAGATGAAAGCACTGGTGGGAGGCAGCTGTAAAATACAGGCCAGCTTGGTGCAGAAAGCCCAGGCTGGACTAATTAGGGAGCATTCACAGGTTGCTTTGACTGTTGCTCTTCCCATTCCTATGGCACAGGCTGAAAAAGTGGGCAGTCTGTAGTATTTCAAGTGCATTGTGGAGTTTTGTCCACGTGGCTCAGTGTCTGAGTGGTAAGATGGTCCTGAACTGAGTCCCATTTAATTTTGAAATATTTTCATCAATGTGCGTACAGCAATTCTGTTTTAGGCAAATAATTCTCGGTTATTTTCTTCTTCAAACCTTCCAAAGGGCAAGCGGAAGCACCGCGGCAGGCAGTGCCACCGAGACCTCCGCTGCAGCCCCAGCCTGGCACACCCCTGCTGCCCTCCAGGCCCAGGATCCAGCCCCCACGGCAGCGGCCCCCGCTGCAGCCGCCGCAGCCCAGGCCTGCACGCCCGGCACTGCCTGGCTCAGCCCTGACTCCGTTCCTGCCTGGCACGACTGGGATCATCCTGGAAACCGGGGAGGCTGGACCTCCTGGCACAGTGCTGATGTCAGGGAGAGGCCGGCTGAGAAGCGTTGATGGTCAGGCTGGTCAGAGCACCATGCCCATTGCAGAAGGATACGCTGGAGCACCAGGTGAGAGTCAAACGAATAGTGAGTTCTTCAGTGAGACCTGTGGACTTTTCTAGGGGGCCTTCCTGTTCACCCGTTACAGCTATTTGAAGCAGGCTTATGGCAGAGTTGATTTGTAATGGAGCTTGGCAGCCTCCAGCTGGCGATGGAAGTAGGGGAAAAGTGCTCAGTGCCAGTTGTTGTTACCTTTGCCAGGGCTGTGCAGAGCATGATGTCAGTGGGACTGACATGAAATTCTTGGTGAGTACAGCAGCATTTGCCACTAGGGAAACTTAACTTTTTCTTCCTGAAGTGCTTATAGTATTTAGTTTTCTTTGCTACAACCACCGCAGCTTAAAGATAATCTGAGCATTTTGTAGGAGATGCTGTTTGTAACTATTTCAGTAGGTTATCTTATGCTAACAGGGGATATTTTTCTAGAAGAATGCAGTGATACTTTGTCATAATGTACAATTACATACCATGCAACACTTTTCCTTTTCAGGATATCCGAAGTTATCGCCTCCAACCATAGACTCACAAGGTAAGACCGTTGTTTCCTAGAAATTCTTTACCCAGGTGCTTTATTTCAGACTCTGGAGAGTTCTGGCTGGGAGAACAAAGTGATGTTGAGGAAAATCTGACACATTTTTACTCTACCCAAGCATTGAATCTGCATCCTTTGAAAATTTGATCTTAAAAGATACTTTATTTGGGGCTATTGTTGCTTATTTTGTGGGGTTGGTTTTTTATTATTTATTATGAAGGGTTTCTGTTTCCTAGCAAATGTCAGGACTGATCTTTTTTCCTTTTAAGTGAAAAAATATATAATTCTTTCCAATGAATTTAATGTTTCTTTAATAAGAGATTAATAAGGCTGATTCTAAGGTCTGGAAGCACGGTTAGTAACTGAGATAGCATGTGAGTTGGTCCTTCTCATGGGGGAGTTTCTGCTTTTGTTGAAAAGATGGCAACATGTTCCAGACTACAGTGAAAGTAGGAGTGCTCCCACTCTCCACAACCATTTAGAAAGATGTAAAATGCAGTTTTCTAGGTTAAGTGTGGCTTTATTATAGTTGTTCATGTCATAATTCACTCATGGATTTGTATGATAAATTACCTTTGTGTGGGAGACACTAGTTGGCCTCAATAACTATGTTGATGGGGTGCTGCCTGCCCTACAGCCTCACACCCTGGATATTATCAGAGTCTTGTGAATGATATCCTGTGAATATTCCCACCCTTTCTTCACAAGGAATGATTTCATCTAAGTTTGTTTAAGGAAGTGTCATAAGTAGATACAAAATCAGGGCTTGATGACGTCCAAAATCCTGACCTTGGGTTTTAGTTTAGTAGCCTTAACAAAATCACAGGTGCTCTTCATGAAGACTGATCTGGGGAGTGACAAGGAGAGCTGTGAAGAGTCAGTGTCGTAATTCTGATGCCTATACTTCCTAATTAAAAATTTATCAGAGCCTTGAAGCAATCTTGAGGATTCCAGTGGCAAGAACAAGCAGCAGTAGATAAGGCTTCTGGAAAAGGATGTGAAGTAAAGAAAAGCTCATTTATCTTGATGCCAGCAAACTCAATATAAATGCCTAGATTTCTGTGATAAATGGATATCCTGGGGGTTTATTCTTCTCTTTACAAACTTCTGCAGTTATAGGCAGCAGTATCTTAATAGGTTTATGCTAAAAATGTATGAACTTGTGCATGTTGAAAATGTAAGAAGGGCAGGGTGGGGTAGCTGATGTGCACGATTGCTGCTTGGTGGAACGTGTTGCAACGAAGGGTATCACCCTGAGATCTACAGAGAGGCAGGCTCAACCAAGGAGTTATTTTTCCTATCTATGCCTCTGAAGACTATCTCAATATAAGACAGACCTGCTGATCTGTCACACTTCACCCAAAATGCCCTGCAGACCCTGAGGTCAGGTAAGGTCGTAGAAAGCAGTTAGTATGATGTGTTACAAATGTGATGTGGCACAAATAGCTATTTTACTTATTGTTGTTTACTTATTGTTGGGGCATTTACACCCACTGACCCTAATCATACGAGTGGGGACTGTTTATAAATAGCAGTGACAGAGAGCTCTTTGGGACAGAACGCAGCAGCTGAAAAAGTTATAGAAATTAACAGCTGAGAAAGGGAAGATTTGGGATTTATTGGAGGAAGAACTTAGGTAAGACGTTGAGGAATCTTTCATACGTAATTCTAGTTAATGATGTCTTTGTCAGTCTTCTACATTTTATGGTACTGAAATTGTTATTTGAAAGATCAAGCCTTGTACTATAGAATCATAGAATCATGGAATTGCTCAGGTTAGAAAAGACCTTAAAGATCATTGAGTCCAACCACAACCTAACCAAACTACCCTAATTCTAACAACCCTCCGCTAAATCATGTCCCTGAGCAAAGTCCTATAATTCCTAAAGCAGAAAGCATGTATTATTAAATTGGCCTTCTAAGTACTCCCTTTTGTTTCTGATTCCCTTTCATTTCTGTTTCTGAGCAAGGAGTTTATGATAAAGGTGAGCTAAGTACCGGGACCAAAGTTCATCCACTTAATCTCTTTTACTACAAAAAGTGTTGAGTCAACTGTTATTGAAAAAAAGCATCATGAGCAGATATTGAAACATGACAATTTTAGAGCCATGAGAACTTTTCTTTACTGACAGTTGCAGAGGCAGAGGTCATAGATTGGTTGATGAACTGGTCTGGGAGCCAATAAAAAAGTGCTTGAAGATCCCCAGTCACACAGCTGGGCAAAGACAGAGCCAAGAAGAGAATTTGGACACTCTGATCAGCATACAGAGGATCACAGTGAAAAAATTTCACTGAAAGCACAAACTGCCTTCCCCACTGTCTGGTTTGCATTATTGGTAGTGCCCTCAACCCTGTAGCTCTGAGGAAGGTTGATTGCTTCTCTCAGAGAAGCTTTACGGGAGGTTCAGGTTGGATATTAAGAAAAGTTTCATCTCGGAAAGAGCAGTGAGGCAGTGGCACAGGCTGCCCAGGGAGGTGGTGGACTCGCTGCCCCTGGAGGTGTTGAAAAGTATGAATGTGGCACGGGGGGACATAGTGGGCAGTATTGGTGGTAGGTGGATAGTTGGACTACATGATCTTAGATATCTTTTCCAGCCTTAATGATTCTCTGATTATTGTGCCATGTAGTACCAAAAACTGCTGAGCCAATGAACCCTAGTGCTGTATGAACATTGCTGAATATATGGAGATGAATGTTGATTTGGGCTTTTTAGTTCTTCTCACTTGTCTGACATTGAGCCATCTCCATATGACATATGACAGTAAAGCTATGGGACATGTTTCAAATATAAAACCATGAGGTTTATTGTGATGGAAGATTTGTGCTGCTGCAGGTGCTCCTTGATTTGAAGAAAAAATTTATTGAATACATAAATTCTCCTGCTGTGCTTGTAATGGATTCTCTTGCTTATTTAGCCCTTCCTTTTGATTGTTTGATTGGGAACAACATTCTGGTTATTACACGTTAATGATTCTGTGCAGTGGAAGGCATTGCACCAATGGTTGTGTTTTGCCACTGTTTGTATGAAAAAAACAGCATAATTCACAGAAGCAGACTTGAAGGCCTGGGTAGAGGACAGATATTTGTGCAAGGAACAGTAGGTCAGCCACAGGGCAAACCTTTCCGTGCTGAGATTTGTAAAGTAGGAGCAGTAAGAGCAGAAAGAGCTGTTATGGACAGACTCTGAGGCAAAGTAGCTGTGTCTTCATAGCACACTGAATGAATTATAGAATCATTAAAGTTGGAAAAGACCACTAAGATCATCATGTCCAACCATCAGCCCATCCCCACCGTGCCCACTAACCACATCCCTCAGTGCCACATCCACACGGTTCTTGAACACCTCCAGGGATGGTGACTCCACCATCTCCCTGGGCAGCCTGTGCCACTGCATCACTGCTCTTTCTGAGAAGAAATTTCTCCTATTGTGAGTTATGATCCATTTCAGAAACAGGTGACCTTAGCAGAGCTCACAGGCCCTGTGAATCTTTTGTGGAGCTTTTTCTCTGCCAAGCTGTGTCTTCATGAGCATGGTGTATGTGATTCCTAGCTTTTAAATGCTTTGAAGCTTTTCTTCCTGATTTTTATGTAATTCCACATCGCTAGCTGAATTGAGAGGTTCTAAGCCCAGACCTTGCCTTGAGAAACTGATATCTGTGTGAGGAAAAGCATTTGCAGGTAGGGATATGTGTGGGAGGTTGGATCACTTCTCTATTAGGTTCTGCAAAAGCATTGCTGAGAGCTATTGGTAGGACTTCTGCAAGCATCAAACAGGCACAGCTGCAGCTGGAAATCATAGAATCATAGAATGGCCTAGGTTGAAAAGGACCACAATGATAATGTAGTTTCAACCCCCCTGCTATATGCAGGGTCATCAATCACTAGATCTGGCTGCCCAGAGCCACAGCCAGCCTGGCCTTGAATGCCTGCAGGGATGGGGCATCCACAACCTCTTTTAAACTAATCTACAGGATATTTAGAGGCATTTAAGATTTCTTCTTTAGACCAGCGCTCATAAAACTGAGCTGATGGCTTAAAAGAACAAAGCTGCAGATCTGAAGCAACTTCAGCAGCAAAATCTAAAGTCTATTCAAACAATTATTGTCAGTGCAGGAAAACCTAAGGGAAGCTGTGGTGAGCCAGGACAGGAGTCACTTCCCCATCCGGATGGTATGTAGCTGCTGTGAGTTCCAGCACAGCGATTATGGGCAAGCTGCAGAGTTTGTGCCATCTGTACTGTGCGGCTGTAGGTGAGAGGAACCTGTCTGAGTCAACCAGCGAGAAGTTAGTTGATGTGCATTAACAGTTGGTTTCAGTCTCAGAGTAAGCTGAGAGTAGAAAGTGGTGTTAAAGTGCTGGAACTTTGCAGGAGCTCCTTAAGTAGACTTCCTGCAATTCATTTGGGTCCTTTCGAACAACTTCATCTCAGTTCAAAGGAGCTTCTGCACGTGCACTGGCAGCTAAAAGGGCTTCTGTCTCATGCTCACAAAGCAGGCTAAGTACTGAATGAGGAGATTTCCAAAGATACACGAGACATCTGGTTAATGGCCCCGAAGGGAACTGCTGGTGGTTATTTGCATCTCCTTCCCTTAAGTTCCCCTGTGTCTGTGCCAAGTTACTCAGGGGAAAAAAAAAAAAAAAAAAAAAAAAAAGAAAAAGTCTAGCGCAGCATTGGTATATTCTCACTGTAGATAAAGATTTGTCACTTCTTCTGTACTGAAGTGAATTGAATGGTTGTATCATTGGTTTCTGATGGTTACTGTCAAATTGAGAGAAAGAGGAAACAAATATTTATTTTAAGGAAGGCAGAGCAAGGAGCAAGGACTGGCACAGCACAGAGATGACATGGATCCTAATCTGAATAGGGAAAAAGAGAAAGAGCAGCCAAGGGGAATTTTAAGTGTATTCATTACTTACCACTAATTGTCTGAGCACAGCAACAAGAGCTGACCACTGCTGGCAGTGTTCCTGCTTAGGGGGAATGTGTAGAGGAAAGGGAACTAAAACAGGACAAACAGGTGGGTGGTCACTTAAGACTTGTCTTTAAGTCTGTCTGCCTAAAAGCTAAATTTTGTCCTAATTGTCCAAAGGACATTTCATCAATCACCAGTTTAACTGCACTGCTAAGCTGGTAAACAGATGATAGCCATTGTAGAATACTCATGTGTCTGTCTGATTTGCTTAGAAAAAAAGTAAAGATATGGAGTGAAAAATTCCCCAAAAGAAAAGGAGAAGAGCCCCAGAGATGGTTCTCTTTGTTGGAATACCTGTTGGGATACCTGTTGCTTTGGAGATGTTTTTGCCTCTTTAGCAGAGGAGATCAGAGCTATATGCAGTTTCTCAACTTAACTAGGAAAGCTGGCATGAACTATAGACCTTCAGCACTTCTGTTGCCACTGTGATGGTGATATAGAGCAGAGATGTCCAGGGGCAGCCTGAATCCCGTGGAAATTTTATGGCAGAGGCTTGCTAAATTCAGGTGCGGCATGATTTGCACTTGCAGCATTTATGAGCCACATTCCTCTTCCTTAGAAGGAAAAACAACTTGTAGGCAGTGCCGGTTTTCTGACTGGGAGCTGGGAGGCTGTGGCCAAGGGGGAAGTGTTACTGTACTCAGTTAATGTCTTTTTTTATGGTGAGACACCTGGGGCTTGGGCCAACAGTATGTAGTCTGCTAATTCTGGCATCCCTCAAGGGCTAGGCTGAGTGGTGTACCTGCGGGAACAGAGACACTGGGTTATAAACCATTACAGGGAAGGGCTGTGTTGTCCTGAAGTGACCCTAAGTCATGTTCTTACCCATTTTAGGACCTGCTGCTGCTGCGGCCTCTCTGGTGTCCTTTTCAGCTGGGCTCACGCAGAAGCCTTTCTCCAGTGACGTTGGCGTGGTTCACTTTAACAAAGTGCTCGTGAATGATGGGGATTATTACAACCCCAATACAGGTAACAGCCAAAGAACGGACCCACAGAGGTGCCAGATGGCAGTAACACGTTGCCTGGGTATGATGCCATCCCTGGCCTTGTGGTGCATTGAACAAAACAAAATACATGAGTCCACCCAAACCAGATCCACCACGGTAGGAGCTTCCCATGGATTTAGCAGGCACACACTTGTAATATTTGGTTTTCCACACCATCCCAATCATGCTGAGGCACAGCTCATCTCCAGCACTGCAGGTCTGTGTTCCCACCCCACCTCAAGCAGCTGCATCCAGTTAGAGCCGAGAAGCACTTGCTAACCCACCTCACTGTGGCCTGGATAGAGGAAGGAATTAGGTAATGTATTTTACCTCCCCAGTGACGGTTACCATGGCCACCTCCTTCTCAAGTGTCACATCACTTGAGGATGTTAGGCGTGCCTCAGCCTACTGGACACTTGCACAGCACGTGGCTGCCTTTTGATTCCTCACCCAGCTATGAGTTGTGGCAGCTCCTTAGGACAGGTGGCTTCTGAGCGTGGACAAGACATGTTAGTTAAAGTCTTTAAGGACTGGTGGGCTCTAACACAAAAGAAGCAGTAGGATTATATGTGTGTCTCTGGCAACAGGAGAGTGGCCACAGCCCAGGCAGTGCACCTGCAGCACGATGAGGCATGCCTGTGCCTGGTTCCTTGCTTCTAAGGCTTCAGTGTAAACCACCTCTGACCGCACCAGAAACACCTCCTGAACTTCCATGAGCTGGCTCTGTAAAGCTGAGGGCTGTGCAGAATTACTGAAAGCTGTCATGACTTAAGTGTACATCCCTGTGGTGTTGGTACTTTCTGCAAGCCGAGCTTTGAAGTTCTAAAATGAATGATAATGGAAGAGTCCTGTAGCTCAACACTCTCCTTCATCTTCATAACTGCTTCAGCTGCCTGAGCTGATCCTATCGCAGTTACCTCTGTGAGCAATGGATAACCCATGTTGCTTCGTGTTTGTCATTGTGCGTAGGATGCTTGGGCCTGTCCATGTTGACCAACTCAGCCTGTCTCTCTCCCGCAGGCATATTCACATCACCATATGAAGGGCGCTACCTGATCACAGCTGTGCTGGCTCCGGAGAGGGATGAGTATGTTGAAGCAGTGCTGTCTGTCTCCAATGCAAGCGTTGCTCAGCTGCACACGGCTGGGTACAGAAGGGAACTGCTGGAGTACCACAAACCCTACTCGGGGAAACAGACCTGTGGTGGTCCTGGAACGTTCCACCTTGTTCTTCACCTCAAAGCAGGAGATGAAGTAAATGTCGTCGTAACAGGAGGCAAACTGGCCTACACAGACTCTGATGAAATGTATTCCACGTTTAGTGGGGTTCTCCTTTATCCTTCTATTTCCCATGTTTAGGTCCACCATTAAACAGGAGAGAAGGGTAAGATATTCTGAAGAAATTAAGTGTAATAAAATTCAAAGCTTTAATATATTCAGTTTATATATTTGATTTCAGTGATGAGTTTGTCTATAATGAAACCTTTTCCTTGTCCTCAGTTACCAGAGATAGCTACAGCAGACCTGGTTCTGTAGCCAAACTAGCTCTTTCCCCAAGTCTTTGTTTACCTGTACAGACAGAACAGCTGTTAAGCAACAGTTGCATTCTGAGTAAATACTTCTCCACTGTGCTCTTATCCCCTATTAAATATCCTTTTCAGTTTTATCCCCAGTTTATCTCTGCCAGCATCCCGAGTGTATCAGAGTTTACATCTTAGCTGAAGTTTACAGCTGCAGTCAGCTATTTTTGCGCTTTCAGTAAAGCAGGGACAAGAAAGTGAGATTGTACAGGACACCATCGATGACTTCCTAGTCCTTGTGTTCTTCAATAATACGTTGTCAGTACATTCTCACAAACCAAAGAGCAATTGCTAACAATGGTGGTGCAAAGCAGAAAATGATGTTTGCATCAGGTTTTTTTCTCGCCTTTAAGGACCAAGCGCTCAGAGAGGGGGTGAGTGACTCCAGCACTGCAAGGAGGAACATCCCTTGGCCCAGCTTTTTACTGGGTAGGTGAGAACTTTAAAACTTTTGACAGTGATGCTCTCTGGAACTCTTACAGTATTTGCATTAAGAAGGTATTTTTCTTCTTTGTTGCATTGTAAAAGATAGGCCAGAGGAAAAGCAGGTGATATGGGAAAACAGATTTTTTAACCAGTACCGTCCAGTGTACAAACAACGCAGTGTGACTTTGTTTTAGCAGCCTCCTGCTTCAAGCTTTGTTTTACTTGTTTCACCATTCAGCATCAGTTGCTATGGACGGAGCAACTTCCCTCTTAGCTTAAGCCCATTCAGTGCAACAATGTTTTGTTTCTCCTGTCAGCCACTTCTCACTGAAGGTGAGAAAAATGGCTTTTTGTCTCTTTTGAGTTAACATTTTGAGCTCCTCTGTGGCTGGAAAAAAATCTTAACCATGATTTGATATGGGCACAACTATTCACTGCCATCTATATGTTATACAAGTGGATCATCTTTTCATAGTCTATTCATCCTGCATAGAGCTGTATTTATTATCACAGTGGTTTGTATAGTACATACTTCCTATGAATCCAGAATGGCCTTTCATAGCACAGACCAGGTAATTCCTTTACGTGAAGGAAGAACTCCTTATGCTGTAAGCCTTCAGCTGAAGCCTTTTCCATCTGAGGAGGTCAGATGAACACTTGTATTTGTTGCATAGTTTTGGAATAGATACTCCCCAATAACTCTGTTTCCAGGCAATGAGATGGGACCGTCCCACAACAAATGATCACATCCTGGAAGTTGAGCTGCCTTTGAGAAAAGCAGACAGAAAAAGCTTTATCCCCTCAGGAGCTCTGCGTCAGTGCCTTTGCAGATATAGGAAGGAGCAGAGGAAGGAAATGGCCAGCAGATTTTTAAAGCATGTGAATGAAAAAGGTCTCCTGGCACCTGATTTTCAGCAGTTAGGGTTTTGCTGCTGAGCAGGAGGTAGTGCTGGATGTATTCTGCAGCACCTGGCACACTTGGCAGCCTGGGGAATGGAGCCAGCCCATCTCCCTTCCCTGAGTTTGTCCTGACCTGTGCCAGAGCCATTAGCATGCAGTTAGCAACCGTGTGCCCATTCAAGAGTGTCCTTTCTTCTGTCCTAAATCAACAGCCCACTGCTCTCTCACTCCTTCTAGGTCTCAGAGTTGAAGGGACAGACTGGAAAGACTTCTTTTTAGTCTTTCTGAAAGCCAATTACATCAACTGTATATATATATATATATTCTGAATCAATTTCTCATTATGTATGAAAGCTGTAGGCTGGAGGCATTTTTCCTTTTAGAATATTTTCTATTCTCCTCAAGAAAGCTGTGTGCTCTAAGAAGCTGGCTGCCGTCTCTGTGTGACTCAGTATTGTTGCATTTTGGTGCCTGTTCTAAAAATGACTCATGGAAACAAACAAAGCAAGCTGAGTGCCTGGGGAGTCCCAGCTGGCAAACACCACCTCTTCTTTTTTTTTTTTCCCCTCCAAGTGAGGCAAATTTTTAAGAATCAGCAGTGCAGGTTTAGCACTGGAGTTCTGTAGGTTTCATCACCTGATTCTCACCTAACTGCTCCTCCAGGCTTCTACCTCCAGCACACACATTCTCCCAAGCACAGTGCCCTCATGGCCCAACGCTGTCTTTTGCCGGGAACCTCCTCCTTGCACCTGGGAGTGATCCCTGGGAGTGATCACCTGAGAGTGATCCCATACAGTGCAACACAAGCACTATTCACATGCAGCTAAAATTTTCTAAACTATATCACAACAGGAGTGGTTCTCAGGGGTGTATTTTGAGAACACCTTATAGCGCTTTTAGGGATAGTTTCCCATTTACTATCTCTAGTGATAGCTAAAGCTATGAACTATGAATGTTGAGGAACCTCTGCATTACACTCCTGCTTTGCTTGAGAAAAATGAACCTTAATTACCACTGTCTCAGTAATTGCTGTAATCGGGGCAAGTGGCTCAGATCTTCTCAAAGCTTTCAGGGCATAATATCTGCCCAGCTGGGACAATTGAGATACTATAGTACAAGAAAGGGGGATCAGAGATCCAGTTGCTCCTTCAGTCAGAACTTCGTTAAAACATTAAAGCAAGATTCTTTGGCAAATCAAGCAAAATTATCTTGTCCCCTGTGCTCCTGTTTCCTATCAGAACAGGACAGACCAGCAAGCTGACAGCCAGAGAACGTGCCTCTGCTCTGGCCAAACACATTGCATCCTAGAGCAGATGGGAAAGGCAGTGGAGAGCCAAACCAATAATTGCAGGAAATCATAGGCAAGCTTGGAGCAAAGCAAGAAGGCAAATTTTCACCACAAAACATATGAAACTACCTCATTAATTTAATTTGCTGTTAAGACTTAGGAGACATTACTATACTGACCATTCAAAGCAATGAGGATTTTGTACAGCATCCCACCCTACAGCCATTCAGTGTAGCCCAGTGTAGTTACTTGCAGCAGTTTTGCACAGTTCTACTGACAGAGCATCTGATCAGCTTGCTGAGGATAACCAGCCATTCCAGAACCACTACAAACAGCCAAAGAACAGCTGTAAGTAGAAGGCATGGAAGGCAACTTGAAACAAAGTACATGCAAGTCCTCACTAGAGCTTGAAAAGGCCCAAAGGCACAGGGAGCACACAAAGGGCTCCTCCACTACAAGCTGGAGATTTGCATCAGGAGCAAATTTCTTCCTGAGGAGTTGGACTCAATGATCCTAATGGATCCCTTCCAGCTCTGGCTATTGTATGATTCAGGAGCATTGTATTTGCTAAGTGAGTCCTTACGGCACAGTGCAGTAGTGGATATGGATATGTTCCACCAAAACCACAAACGCTGTCACACTGTCAGCTTGGGGATGGAAGGAACATCTGCTTTCTTGAGCCTTGACCAGCAGCTAGGCTTTGGTTCCAAGTTGCTCCAAGATAATGGCGCAGAGTGCAGACTGGCCAGCATCAAGGATCAGCCAGGGCTGATCATCAGCACAAGGCAGATTTGCAGTCAAGCCAGCCCTCCTGCAATTTACCCTGCAGGCTTCAGACAAGGTGCGAAATAACAGCTCTGCCAATCTTTTGTACAAGGGAGATTCCAAAGAACACCTTAAAACATGTTCATACGTAAGCAGGTTTTGGCATTTATGCATTTTGCTATCTTGATTGTATTAGAAAAGTATTGATTTTTTTTTTTTCCAGCAAAGAGCAGCTCATTTGAATGTATGCTTTGTGTGCATATGTATACATACAAAAACGGATGTACAGAAACTGATACCCAGGAATGGGAAGAAAATTGTTAATTGGAAACCAACTGCTGCCATGTCCAAATAAAACCTGCCTGTTTTGTGATCTTGGTGCTCCTTTGCTTTCCAGTGAACGCAGTACTATCTTAAGCTGAAATTTTTGCTCTCTCCTCCACCACCTGTAGAACTTCAGGTTCTGGTTTCCTAGTCAAGTTTCCATGTGTATATTTGCTTCAGTGTCAGGCACTGGTACAGGTTTTGTGGCAGTACAGGAGTTCTGCCAACACAGTTCTTAGCTGTCCTGGTTTCTGGCTATTTCAGTTAATCCCCAAAATTTATAAGAAGTCAGGACAAAATATGGACAGGTAGGAAAAAGGAGAAATAGTAAGGAAAGGGGTGGGAGAGAATAAATAATTACAAAAATTAGTGAAGAGCCTCAGATGTCTGTGCTCGTTAAGCATTACCTGCAGATGACAGCTGCTGAAAGCGGGCTTGGACAACACAAAGTGATGTTTCAGTCAGAACTCTTCTGGGCATACTTCCTGACAGGTGAAGATTCTGTAGCACTCAGGAAGAGGTGGCTCAGTGGTGCTTGCAGTTATCCCAGCACACAGTTCATTGTATCTGGCCCAAATGGTACCCAGGTGCACACACAACCTCCGCCAGGGCTCTTGATGTACAAAACGAATGACAGCATGACAAAGCATGCCCTTGCACACACAAGAATACTTTCTTGGAAACCACAGCCACACCCATCAGAACATGGTTAGGGCCGTACGGCTCCCTCCAGCACTCCTTCAGCATGCCTGCCCACCCCTTCATTGTGTGACTGTGGGAAAAGTGGAGGTTAACTCACACGCAGGAGCCCAGCTGGGAAGGAAGAAAGGACCAGACTGTATGTAACAACACTGGGTCTTCACATGCTGGATGCAGGTTCTGGAAGACACGGGAACAGTCATGGAATTCCAGACACAACCCTGCTGTGGCCTCCCCTCCTCACCACCTCTCCCGCTCACAGAGAGGCCAGGCCCGCCACCTCACAGGCCATGCAACCACCTTCCTTTGGGATTCCAGCAAGCTGTTGGTGAGGCTCCTTGCCAGCCCTAAGGCCCTCAAAGCACAGAGTTGCCCAGCACTCTATAGGAGCTTACAGGAGAGGCCTCTAATTCTCTACGTGTCTAAGACCGTTCTCATAGACAGATCAACCCACCCACCGAGAACAGGCTTACTTACTGTCAGCTACAGAAAAACAGTACAAGACCAGACAATACTTCTGCAACAAATCTGAACATTTGGCATACACAGGACATGCCCACCTTTGCACTGCTTGCAGTGGCATTGTTGCGCACTGCACACAATGCATGAGCACTGAAACCTACGTGTGAAAGATGGGCAGTGTTGTGAAGCACCCAGATGCAAAGAGAAGGTTTCTGTGCATGAGCAGAATCACAGGGCACTCCAAATACCAGTGGAAATTCTGTCACTGGAGCAGGAGATAAAACTAGCACTAAGCTGTGTCTGGGCAGAGGAAAGCTAGTGTGCAATGGTGACAGCACCGCAAGAAAGAAGACTTGAACTGCAGAAGGATCAAAAGGCACAGCGTGATTTACACTTTGATGTAGATTTGTCATACATTTAATTGTGATTGAAATGATTGGATGTTCTGTTAGACTGCTAGTCAGTTGCATTTATCCATAACAGTAAGAGGCCAGGAAGGGTAAGTTTCTACCAAAAGCTTGAGATCTCTTTTCCAAGATGATCTCACAATAATTACCTCAAGCAAATTAAACAGCTGTCTTGGAAGACAATACTTTGCCTTGAAAGGAAAAAAGTTAGCTTGGACAGAATTAGGATAAAACTCCAAATTAGGGCAGATTTACAAGTGCTTACGCTACAACATTGCTGGATTTTCTTCTTGGCAGCTTGTGTGTTCCCAAGATGTATCTATGATTACAGTGCATCTGTTACCTGACATTAATAACGCATGTTTACTTTCATTATAGTTACAAGCAAATATTGGTACTGGCAGACAACGCAAGTCTGATTACAGCAATTATTTGTCAGCTGTAGAAAAGCTCTAAAAGTAAACCAAGCGCAATGTATCATTGTCCTTAATAGAGCAACTCTAAATGTAAATATAAATGCAATTTAAATAAGTCAGCGTTCACTAAATTAGCAATACAAAAATAGAATTCCTAAGTACAAACTGAAGAAAAAAGTGAGTTTAAGTTTGTTTATTGTGATAACATTGTTCTCAACATCAATATGCATTGCACTGAAGTGTGGGTTACTGCACCCAAGATAGTCCAGTCTTAACAAAAACCACTATTGGTACGGTCACAGATTTGACAGCTTTAAACACACTACCTTATTAGTGATTGGGTTGCCTGAATAGTCAGATATTCCACATCTTCACCATAAAAATGAAACAAACTATTAAAGAGAGTTTTCCTACCCTCAAAACAAACCCAAATGTAACTTTCATCTGGAAATAATTAACACTGTAAAAAAAAAATCCGAAATAATTCCATTCTATTCAACAGGATTCAACTCTGGAAACTAAAACTACTTTAGGCAAAAGTGACAGTTGAAAGGCTTCTCAAATCCATCATATATTTTTGACATTTCATTATGAATTCACATTAAAGCCATTTAAACAACTCTTATTTATATGACAGTATTTTCTGGAAGACTTGTATGGGATATTAACACAAAATCTCATTTATTTTTGTCTCTACCATACGCAGATTCAGTGTTTGTTTCAGAAGTTCCACAAGTAAGATGACATGAGCATTAAAACCTTTCCAGTTGAAATATAAAATAAAAAAGGACAGGAAGCTGAGGATACACAAGCCATATTGCACATGCAGTTGGATACTGTCAGGGGTTAAGTCCAACCTTTTGAACCACAAGCATGCTTTGAACAGTAAAAAATAAATTAATCCAGAAATGTGAACCACTTAAAAGTTATTGATCTTTAAATCATCACAGAAATGGGTAATGTCCAAGTCACTAACAAGTTCTGAATAGCAGTGCTCCTTTATATGTTCCTGGATAGGTATCACTGACTCAGCTTTTGAGATGGTTCCAACGCTAAGTGGATCTGCATCTTCAACAACACAATCTTAACAGGGAGGTGTATGTGCTGACACACACATACACTTAGAGAAAGTTCCTCTTTCATAGAAAGAATATGTTACTTGTGCTAGTTTTAAGTACAGCACAACTTGTTTTCAAACATGATTTCAGGCCACTTCTCTCAACTAAGGTAACAAAGGACAGGCTAATGCAGACTATATATTCCCCCCTTCATATTAATATTGTAGTAGAAGCCTAAGTTTGGTAGCAACAAGATGTCTTTCCTTGTCAATAAAGTGTCCAGTACTCCAAACTATATAGGTATGCAATGACAGGTACAGTAACCCATATTCTGTACCTCAGGAGGGCTAGAAAAAGCTGAACAAAGCTTTGCATATGAGTCAAATTAAAAACAAAACAAAAACCAAACCAATCAACCTTACTTGTACCAGAAATACTCAAGAACACTTTTACATATCACCAAAAACCAAATAGAGCAGCTATTACAGAGATTGAAAAGCAAAATTTTTTAAGTAAGCAACTTTTTGAACATCCCTATACTGCAAAACAACAGGTCAGCAGAATGAGGAGCTCACTGTAGCCACATCCATATTCATATCATCTGGAATCATATGCATTTGGAAATACTCTTGATTCATTAATTCTCACTGCCGATCCAAGTCCCCACCTAAAAATCCAGTTTCTCTTCTTACCAACCAAGAAAGATGAATAGAATTTAAGATTAAAAAAAAATAACCAAAGTAAAAATGAACATAGATACAGCCAAGCCTTGGTAACAATCTGCATAGTTTGGAATCCCACTGCAGACAAATCGTATTTTTCTCAAAGTGTTCCTCCTCCTCCAAACCTATGTAACATCAAGGCCGCCAAGAATAAGTCAGGGATGGTACGTAAGATTTTGACTTCCACAAAGGACTGCCTTAGTAGAAGCAGTTTCATCACCTTCATGAAAAATAGAATCTTCACACATACTATTACAACTTGTAATTAAAATATTATGTGAATTCTTACATATCTTAAGGTATTTAAGTGGCTTAAAAGCTCAAATCCTGTTGATTTTCAAAGCACTTAGTGATCATGAAAATGTAAGTTTCTACAGAAATCTAGGGAGTAAAAGTTTAAAAAAGAAAGGAAAGATACATGGAATGACATTTGCAAGCTTCTGACATAGTGCAAATAAAATAATGCAGTAGAGCAAAATATGCTTTCAGTTGAATCCTGTGAAATCCACTTAAACACTCAGTAGATTGATGACAGGAGCAAAAATTTGCTGAAACAGTCACTGAATGTATTGTTCTCATTGTTTAAGGATGTCCTTCAAGTCAGTTAACACGCATGGCACACAATGACAGACAGGTGTATTTTCCTTTCCATCCTCATAATCCCATTCTGAATGAGAGCTTCCACATTTACCCTGATCCCCATCCCCTTTTCTTTTCTAATGCTTTATAGTCACAGGAATATCTGGAATTTTATAAGAAAATAAAAGGTAATTTAATTTATATAGCAATCTGAAAATTACTGCCCCCATGCAATTCACCAGTTGTTTAGCATTAGGCTGGTGTCACATGAGAATGCTAGGTTAAGACTACTCAGCTTGATAAAGGAAACATTCCTGTGCGTGGGGTAAAATTCCCTAAATGTACTCTTCAGCATTTAGAATAACAGAGATCTTCTTCTATACCCAGGCCAATTAAGTTGGAGCAGAAGGGCCTGGCCAAGCCACGCTTCTCTCAGAAGCAGCCCTAGGTATGCACTGCAGCAGTAGCCATACACGTACCTTCTAAAGATCACTTACTTTGCCACTGGGAGTTGTGTAAAGGTGAGAGCTCAGCTCCAAAGCCTGGCAGGATCCTTGGTACACAGCTTCAGGAACTTCTTGCTTAAAAAGTATCAGAAAAGACCGCACCCACATAAACTTTGGGACTGAAGTTTAAATGGCTGAAGGCATTAAGCCCTAAGGGCTAGAAGCATATAATTTTCACCACAGACTTGTCCTAAGGAGGTTAAATGTACTAGCTCAACTTAAAAAGCAGAACTACTTTTCTCTTATTTTCAAGTATTTTTGGAAAGAGAAATTAATTAGCGGCTTTCACAGCTGATAAACACAAGACTTGGAATGAAGTTTGTTCTCAGGCTCTGATCTGAACCTGAGGAATGACCAGCACAATGTTTATGAATAAAACAAAAGGAAAAAAAAAAAAGAAAAGAAAAAAGAAAAAAAAAAAAAGATTTTATTCTGCTCTGCAGCATTTAACCATTCTTATACCTGGAATCTCACTATTGAGCCACAGTTCCTTCCACCTAGTGAAAATCTGCTATACAGAATTCTGGAAAGACCTGCAGTAGGTAATTAAAAAAATTAAATACTTTTTTTTTTTTAGTATAACAATTCCCTGAATATAATCTGAACATACTTTTTACTGGCCTACATAGCATACACACACACACGCACACACACACACCTCCATGATGAAAAGTGAAATCAAAATGCCAGTTCCCCAACTCTTACGGAAACGTTCAAGATTTCTCTTGATGGAAATTTAACATGAAATAGTGCAGCCTGAAAGCAACAAAAGCCATACTAATATCTGACAACAACTTTCATTTTAACAAGCTTATGAAATAGTTTAAGCATTGCATATTAAAAAAAAAAAGCAGCAGAGTTAGTTTGAGCACAAACTGTACAAGAACAGTGTTGCACATGTGACAGAAGGCATATTTACATTTGAAGATGAATTTTGTGTCTACACACTGTCAGCCTAGTAATGGCCACACATTTTCTGTATTTTAGTGGAGAAAGAGCACACTGTCTTCAGTTCTGGATCCTCTGCAAAAAAGGTCTAATTGCCCATCTGAACATTAGACCATGGATTTTATTAATAGGTCTGACATTCTATTTGGCAGTTTCCGTATACTTTTTGGCTTTGTTTTAGAAAATATACTATTAAGACTAATACAAAAAAATCTATGCCTACAATAAGGTCTGACTGATGAAAATGCAAAGTCACTCAGCATTTAGTTGCCATGAAGCTCTTGGGTACCATGGCCATCAATGACAGACCAATCTCAAGTGTCTTAGAACAGGTATACAAAGACAGGCAATAAAGAAACAGACAAAAAAAATCAAAAGCCCACAAAAAATTGGACAGCAGCTTTGCATTTTCTTCGTCTTACACCAACGGAGTTAAAGTGATCTCTTAGTAAGACTTATGGTACCAGTATATAAATTAGAATCTTCATTAAGAAAGTTCTTCACATTTAAACTGAAGTCGAGTAGCTGAAAATGAAATTCCATTTCTAGGTGAGAAGTATTTTTCAGGCCAGGTCTTCCATGTTAAGGTCAGGAAGAGGATCTCTCCAATAGCAAAAGGAGCTAAATTCTGGGCATGGAAATGCAGAACTCTGTTCTTTATTAAGCAATGGGAACACATGTTCCACAAGCTCACTTAGTCTGTAATACCTATATTAAAAAAAAAAAAAAAGAAAGAAAAAAAGAAAAGCCATTATTTAACAGTCTAGTCACTGCTCAACTGTAGCCAAAAGAGCTTTAGAAGTCTAGACCAGAAAACTAAGTACTAACTAAGTACTGCTACTTCAGGAGCAATTTTCAATTTTATTTCGCCAGTTTACTTCCCTTTTTGAGGAGTTTCAGTTAAGTAACCAAAGCTCTAAATTCTCTGGCAAATAAAAATTTGTCTTGTATGTAATAGGAGATCATAAGTAATCATCATGGCCACAACGGCAATTATTTTGTAATCTTATTCCCAAGTACCTTTTCTAACTGAAATAATAAAAATGATCTTACGAAGATTTGTTTCCCTTAGTCCTTTCTTGGATCAGTTCACCCTTTGGATTCACAGTAAATATTCTGCAGTCTGGAACTCCCACTTGCATGTAGGCATAAACGTCCTGCAAGAAGCGCGAACAAACGCACATACTTTGTTATTTCTTTCTGTGATACACTGAAAAGCATACAGTAAAACTGTCTCTGAAAAGAAACAAACAAAAAAGCAAACTCCCCAAAAGTAGACCATAACAAAACACTTCTCCTCTCTCAATTCTATAAGCCTTGTTCTCAAGCCTCAGACCACAAATATGCAGCACAAAATCTATATCACACAATGCTACTTCTCATGTCGCTGTTCCTCTTTGGAATACCCCTCTCCATTGCTCAGTTACAATAACTGTAGAGAAAGTACAGGAATTGTATTGATAGGAAAAAAAAGGTTCAAGACTGAGAAAAATCAAATACCCTTAGTTATGATGCAAAAATGCTGAAAAAGAATTTGGAAAGCTGTTATACCCTGAGAATACTAATACATCTGTGTAGCAGTTTTCCTAAAAGTAGTCCTGGCAGCCTTCATTTAAGGTATGCATTTGGACTTTCACTACCAAACTCAGAGAAAGACCAATGTCCTGTTGTCATATTCAAACTTTAATAGGCATAACAATAAAAGCCTATTTCCTTTCCTTCCCAAGTATTCCATGCATTTTAACCCTTCAATTAGAAAAGTTCAGACTTACATTGGGCCTGTTTCCAAAAGCAGCATAGAAAGGTTGTTTACTGGGAGCAAACAAATTCTTGATATCATTCAAACATTCGATTTTGAACTTTTCAGGCTTCTTTTCTATTACTTCCCTAGAATAAAATTTGAATAATCAATCTTTAAATCATGAGCAAATAGTGGGTATCTTGCGCCCATTTATCTGATGATTGTATTCTCATTGATTCCTGTTTCTGTTGTGGCTGGTTACATAGACATTGGTAAATACTTTTCCAGGGATGATGCAAGAGATAATAAAAGAATAAAAGATTGTTTTCCAACATCAGAAATAGGTGAATAAACTGTACCTAGACTAGGTAAATGTAATGAAATTCACAGCTTATGAATGCAGTTTGGGAACTGACCATCTGGACCAAAAACTGAAGGAGGCCTGCCAAGTGACTACGGTGGACATGGCTGTCATTGTTAGCCATAATTTAATGGTTTGGTTTTAATTTAAAAAAAAAAAAGAACTAACAAAAAGACTTTTACATTATGAGCACTTCTCATCAAGAACACAAGAACAGGCAGACTACAGTTCAAAAGATTGGTTGAGTCAAGTCATAGCTAAATATTCTTCTTCAGGCAGTCGTGTATAGAACGCTCCTAATATTGCAAAATCAGAAAATTGTACTGTTAAGAGTAGAACCTAACAGTAATCAGTCACAGACCTGAGGACTGAAGAAAGTAAAAAATGAGATGCTGTGTGACTGAGGTTTTGTGCTTTGCAGCCACATCTAACACGTCCATAGAAACAAAAGTGAAATTCAGATAAATAGCTTATTGCTAGAGGGACGCCCAAGTCTCAGTAGCAAACCTAACACAGAGTAGAATATTTGGTTACAACAATAATGATTAGGTTAGCATCAGAAATCTTTTAAATTTGCTTCTTTCTCTGAGATGGGGAGCAAATAGATGTATGAAATCCCACATGCTTACCTATGAAAGGCAGAAAATAAACTGCTGGGGGACAACATGAGAGGTCCCTTGGGAAGAATTGTTCCTTTGTCGTTCACCCAGTGTAGGTATCCTCTAGTCATATCCGCCATTCCAATGGCACGAGCAGAACAGTACAGAAACTTGTAGCCATTTCTAGAAAAGAAATACCAACTTAGTTCATTTTACTGTTGAAGACATTCTTTGTAAACACAAATATCCTATTGCAACAACATCCAGAGGCACTAGGTTAGGTACAGATTTGTGGTAAGCTGCACCAATTCCCAGGAAAAGACTGTTCCAGTGTTATGGTATCTGAAAAGTATATTATAGTTTAAAAACATGGCACTGTCAAAATTAAGAAGTGCAAAAAAGAATAAGAATAGTAATAGTAAGATTATGTATCTAGATAGACTAGACTGCACTTACATAAACGTCACATTGGTATCTCCCAGTTTCTTGCAGCCCAGATATAGATATTAACAATTATTTATTTGTATTGCATAATATTGGATACCAGATCTCCTGTCTTGTTGGTTGGTATTTTTCAGATTGTTACTAGAATTTGCACCTCAGAGTGATGAAAGCACTAGTAGTACCCATCAAGGCCCATTTTTTTTTTCCCTGAGGACTTCGTAGCCATCTCTTAAACAGATTTGTAAACAATTACAGCATACACAAGAGACTCAACTTTTTATGCAGATTTTCAGAGATCTGATTCTATTTGGCAAATAATTTCCAAACTACCTTTCTATTATACATTGAGCACAAAACAAAGTTCAAGTTTTCTGCCATAGACTCAAGGGGCCACAGATGAAATTTAGCTCTATGAAATAGAGCAAAAGTCAACAAAGGATTTCCAAGGCCTCAAAATTATTTGGGGGTGGGGGGTGGGAAGAAACTTTAAACTAAGCTTTGCACTAAGAACTAAGCAAAGATAAAATTTGATTATTTGAAGGGGACTATGAAATGGTTTAACAGCTGACCCTGTGATCCTCAGTAGCAAGTATTATTTCTGGCATCTCTATTTATTTTTTAATTGTTAAACAAAGGACCTAATCTAAATGAGAAGAAACAAAGTAGGTTTATTTTGCACGAAGTTATTGGACATAAATATTACAAGGCTATACGCCTCTTAAAAGAGCAGTACATTTACAAGGGTGCAGCTCACCACACTTCTAAACTAAGCATACATCTCACCACTGCTGCAAAAAGAAAGCTATCTTCCCTCTCCCTCCTCCCCTCTTCTAGTTACATAAGCTGCCTCTGCAGGTCCTGCAGATTACAAGGTGAGCGTGCACAGTTGACTAATCCAGACAGCAGATGGGGAAATTGCTGTTTTGCTGGGTTGTGTCAGTTTATGTCAGAAGCGCAACAAAGTGAGTAACACAAAACTTGATCCAGGTCACCAACCTTTGTGTCCACCTAAGTTTTTAATTAGGATTGTTTCAGAACATGGAATCAAATCCTAAGGAAAGTTCACTTGAGTTTGGTAGTAAACATGTTAAAACAAAAAGTATCTAGATATTGGGATGACACTGTTTAGGTCTGAATTCACACTGGGCCACGTTTGTAAAGGCTATGTGATTAACCTGAGTTACTGGAAACAAACATACGCGTGACTGTTTGAGAAGCTATTACTATTAGTACACTCTTGTAGTCACAAAAACGTTACATAGATTTAAAAAAAACTCAAATGCAGAATCAGAAATTTGAGAAGAGAACTAGCAGAACTGGTGGCTTCCATTCCTGTAAAAGGGTACATCTGAGAGAATAACCTGGCTTTGCTTGCGTTTGACAGAAGTGATTACTTTCCATCATTTAGGCCAACATGCAAAACTATTAACATCAATTCAACTACCTGCCCATTAATTCCTAAATTCCAGAAAGGGCCTACGTGCTTCATAGACTACATACTCACTCATTTATGGAATGATAGAGTTTTGCAATGCCCTGATGAGTCCAGTCCTTGCCAAGCTGAGGGAGTATCTGTCCCAAAGCATCAGACCTAAAAGCAAAATTGGAGATAGCTGAAACTAAGCATATGAGTTTTGTCAAAGACAACTATTAATGAAAAGACAGTTTGCAAAGAGTATTTACAGAAACACCTCTGCAGAAGGTCTTAACCATTTTGAAAGCTAGTACCTATTCCACACTGAGCATTAGTGGCAGCCATACAGCACAAGTCAGTTCCTATGCTACCATATGCTTGCTAAATCTAGACAAGTCTGACTGCAAGGGCAGTAGTCACATGATGAACATTTCAAAGAATTATGCAAGAATGCTAAAGACATTTTCTAGTTTGCTATAAACGCAAGTGTAAATTTAAACCAAAGTAACAAGCATTTCTCATAACTGTTAAAAAAAGTTCTTCAGTAGTCATCTTAAATAAGGCTTCTTTGTCTTACTTTGAAAAGTAAGACAGCATCAATAAAGCAAAATAATGTATCAAATACAAAGAAAGGAAAGGAAAAACAATATTTACTTGGTTATCGTTCCATCAATGTCTGATATGATGATTTTGTCATCCCAGTTCCAGAGATATATTGTTCCTGCACAACGGCAAGTCCCCTGATACTGGGTTGTGATACTAAACACAACATCGTTAGGGCCGTCTCTGAGCTTCAACTTTGCCTTTAGGATAAATCAAGATAATTGAAAATATAAATTAGTGTCACTACAGAATTTTTAGAATCGTAAATAAGCTAACAGAAAAAAGCTTGTAGGTTCCTCCTCATCTGTTTTGATCAACTCATCAAAAAGTGAACCATGGTTTAGTTTAACACTGGCATTGCTCTGCTGATTAAGCCTCCTTTTTTACTGGGTTCTGTAGGTCCTACATTTGCTTACAGCAGCACTGACTACAGTAATATTAAAAGATGTTACTTAATTCTTGCTATTACAATATACTTACAGTATTAACAACTAAGTATATTTGATAATATATTAGCATATAAATAAATTATCTGCTTACTACATTTGTACACAACTGATCACGCAACACTATTTTCTACCTAGTAGGTGCTTTTCTCAAAATGCTTACTCGATGAGGGCCATGTATTTAGATAATAGTAGAATGAACTTGTAAGTTAATTTGAAATGAGTAAACTGCCCACTATCTTTAATGTACGTTATTTGGCAGTTCAGATTCCAGAATATCCAAACTGCAGAAAGCAATAACCCCACTTCTTTGGAAACATCTTAATACAAATGTTTGCTTATAGAACTTCATAAGAAATTATTATTTTTAAAATTAAAACCCAGAATCATGATTATTAATTAAAAAAATAATAATAAATTAAAAAAAAAAAAAGAAGAAGAAGCTGCCCATATTAGCAATGGAAAATATTTTACGTTTCTTTTAAAATTCAACTGCTACTCTCACATTTCAAGTGTCCCCATTCCTTTTTTTTCCTACTGCTAGAAAAGTAATCCCAGTATCACTCCTGATTCTGTGAAATGTTTCTATGCTTAACTTCTAAAAAGCAGAGAAAGCCCAACTTTTAGAAACAGAACAAAGAGTACAAGAGAACTACGATGCATTAACTGTGCAAAGAAGGCATGCCACTTACGATTTGATCAGAAGACAGCCGAAGTGACTTCTTATAAGATGGAACATTCCCATGAGTTGGATGCTCTACTGGAGCAGAATCTATTTTCAAGGATTCCTTCAATTCCTGTGATGCTTCATCACTAGATGAATCATCTTCTGGGGGTCTAATATGACACCAAGAAGAAGAAATTTAAGCTGCAGAAAATCCTTCTTTAATGGTATAAGATTCTTATTCAAGATTAATTTCTGCTTATGTCAAAGATTTACTACTAGCCTGATAGCAAAGATTAACAAAGTCAAAAGACTAGCCCATGCCCAGATGAAGTCAGTATATGCCAATTAGCAAATAAGACTTGTAATGCATGCTACTATTGGTGGAGCTCTAAATATTACTGTACATAGTCTAGCTGGCTCCACAAGAGTTTAGTAGAGACAATGTCAAGTGGTCACTAAAGGTAGACTGCAGATGGAAAGGGATATTCAGTGAGTAATGGCTTTGTTTTCAAGAAAAGCTGCCACACGTACTACATATTTTAAACCGTGTGTGATAAATTAGTGGAGTAGCTCACCTTTTAAAGTAAGTCAGAGATTTATTTTTCTGCTAATTAGAGATTTCAAGATTAAAAGCAGCATTTAATCTCTCTGAATCTTACAGCATATTCGGTTTCTTAAATTTTTAAGACATCAACAACATTTACAAATATCTTAATAAAATCAAAGGCGAATATGAGTATACACAGTGGGTTATTTAGTCTGACAGCTTTGTGCTAAATACTGCTTGTTTTCAACTACAATCTTGGGCAACTTGTGTACTGTAATTAATGCTATTTTATTGTTTCAATTATTTCACGTTACAAAAAACTGCAAATGTTTTCAATTATTCAAACAACACTAGGATTATACAAAAAAGAATAACAAAAAATATCTCAGAAACAATCCTACTGTACTTAATAAGTTGCAGAGCAGTGGCCCATTGCTAAAGGTTACCATATATGTCTTTGTTATTCTGTCAGTTACATCAGGATTTGAGAAGTAAAAACAATAGGATTTAGGAAATAATTGTAATGTATTTCTAGTTCCTACAATGTCTAATGCCATATAATTCTGCTGAGTTGTTTGCCAAGCATATTTGGCTTCTCTTCAGTAGCTTAGAAGAAAATGTTTCTTCCCACAGCAGTAATGAATTCTTCACTCAAAAAAGACAAAAAACCCAACAACAAAACCACCAACACGAGAGAAGAGGAAAAAAAATCATCATTCAGTCCACAAAATAGTCTTCAGACAGGAACACACCTACTATTAACTTGCTCTTTTATAGTTGCTGGCAGTTCATTTGCTCTTTGCGTCTCAGACTTCCCCTCTTTTGCTTCTGGTATCTAAAACAATATGATAATAAAGAACATATCGACATTTTAAGCATTTTAAATCAATCCAAGTGAATTCATAATCCATACATAAGCAAATAGCTATCAGTGCAGTATATAAGCTATACCATGACTCAATCGCTCTTTAATTTGACGAATTCAGCATAAAAGGAGCAATAAACTTCCAAGCTTATAAATTTACTTTTTAAAAAATATCTTTTAAGACATTTCCAATGTTTAGAAAGTTGAATTTAGTCTAAAATGTGGGTGTCTCAGCATGACATCTATTATGCATCTACTTATCTATTTGTGTATACATTCCTAAAATATATTGCTGTGACTGAAGAGTAGCTTTGACAAGTGCCCATGACTTAGAAGAAAGGATTTTAAGAACACTGTGCATCAGCTAAATAGAATAAATGATTGAAGGAATAGTGAAAAATGATGGTAGTATTTGAGACTAAATATTCAGAAATAGACAATCAGTGACAGTTACATGCTCACTGTTCTGAGGCACATCTGACAAATGAGTTTTTTCATCTTTTAATAGTAATGGAAAATTAAAAAATCAAATCAAGTCTCAGTTACCTGTTTAGTCATGCTTTCTCTCTTGCGCCAGAACCACCACCTTCCAGACTTCTTTGGCATCTTTTCTTTGACCCAAGATTCAACGGTAGCCTGAAAAAATTTGCAAGTTATTAATTTTGTGTAGAAAAACAGAATAAACATGCATAATTATCTGCAAAATCTTCGAAGAAGTAAACATCTCTATTTACCTTAGGCAAACTTTTCTGAAATACTTGCAAACTCAAAATCATTGGAGCAGCCAATGCCCAGTTATAATACCTGTTTTAAAACATGTTGGGAAGATATTACAAAACCTGAATAGAAGTAAACAGTGTGCAAACTGCTCTCTCCTCAAAGAAAATATATCCTTTTGCAAGCAACAACTAATATTAAAGCTGGTTACAAGCAGAGTTATTTTAATGTACACAATTCAGCATCAGTGCTGAAAAGAAATACTACTTTTGTTAAATTTAATTCAAAAGTTTAATTCAAAAACAGTTATCTAAGACTAAGGAGCAGATCCATCAAAAACACACTGGAAGTTGAAAAGTGCATTCACTTTACGTGATTTAAAATAAGTTTAGATTTAAAATAAGCTTTTCTGTGAACTAATTGTATGATACAGATAATTTACCTGTTATAAATCCTTATTACCAAATTAGGATTGTCTATGAGTCCAGGGTTTTCAGCAAATTCATGATAAGTAATAATATGCTCCATGAACTTTTCTGCAATCAAAGCAAATTTAAATTAAAATTAGAAATATGAAATCCTAAAAGGTCTGATTAGTTTGCACCTAGAAAAATGTTTTCTGTCATTTGAGAACCTTTGCTGACTTTGCAGTATCATCAAGCTATTCTAATATGGCCTACGTGTCAAGAGTCTTGTGGCTGCTTGTCTTCTCAGTAGCACGTAAAACTTTGTACCACTTATTTTAACGATCACAGGAAGGAGAAATAAGAAATGAGGGTGTATTTGTTCTGAGCCCTAATAATAAGCTTGTAAAATTTTACTTGATGCTTTGAGATGGGATGATCGTTAAATAAGTAATATTAAAATTTTTTAATGTTAAAAATCATGAAATTACATGCTCCTAGAAGCTCCCTCAAAAACGTATACAACTTTAAAGTTAAGCAGAACTTTAAGAGAGAGGATTTAAATGGTTAGAAAGGTAAATGTTAACAAACATTTAAGAAGGGAAAAGCAAAGCAGGAGAGAAGATAGTACTAGATAACGATATATTCATCTCCCAGAGGCTTAAAAAACACTGAAAAGAAGAAAAGTTATCAGGCAATTGGAAAGAATACAGCTTGTGAAGTCTTACATTGGATTAAGCAAGGAATTTCAGCCAGAAATAAGAGTGGTCAGAGATGCAATTAGCAGTATGAAAAAGGAGTAAGAAAGTTTCTCAAGATACTGTGTACTCTTGATTAATTTGAGGCTAAATTTCACAATCTCTGCTTGGCAAATGCCAATGAAGTTTTCTAAAATTCTCCATTTTCTTTTCTTAATGTAAGCCTAATTAAAGGCAAAGGCTTCGTAAAAATCAGAGCATTCAAGGCACTTCATTTAGCTGCCTGAGCTTTACAACCACTAATGTTTTCTTTTCTCACATACCTTTAGAAATCTCGCCGTTTTCATTGAGACCTCCACAAAGTGAGAGCGTGACATCAGGCAAGTCCATAGCAGAATCAGACATGCATTCTGTGCCACTATCAGCAGCAGCACTTCCTACTGATTGGGGTGACTGGGAACCAGAAAGATTATCTGACTCAGTCCATTGTCTGAAGCCTGGATCAGAATCACTACAAAAAAGAGAATCACATTTTCCATAAATACTTAACTTGTAAACAAATACACACACACTATGACTACTCAAAAAAAAAAAAAAAAAACCATCTCACTTTTTACTAATGCCACACATCATTTTACAACATAAATCCAATAATACACAAATCAGACACCACCGGGATCACCTTCAACCCTTTATTATACTGGAATATCCTAACTAAATTGGGAAATATTTATTTCTCTTTCGCCTGCAACAAAATTGGATTTAAAGGAAGAAGAGTTCCTCAACATTCTATTGTCACAGAGCAATATCATGCTCCTCACTATTTACCAGAATGTTGTAGAATAAGATTAGGACTGTTTTTTCCACAGCCTAGAAATCCCAAGTTCCATTCTCTAATAAGAACTGGGAATCACAGTCACTTAAATCATGCACACAATAATTCATGTAGTTTAACTGCAGAATAAGCCCAGGTCCATGGAATCTTAATTCAAAGCTACCTTTTGGGAAAGTAGAGCGCTGCAACTTCAGGTTCCAAAGCTTTTAGGTCCTCCAAGTAAATATCATCAGGGCCCTGGTGATGACTTCGCTTGTGCACCCCTGTTAATTTTAACAGTCAAGTTATTGAGATGAAGCTATCCAGACACATTAAATACAAACATAACTGACGATGATTCAGAATTAAAGCATTCATAAGTTGAAGTTTAATTACAGTTAAAACTTTAATAACTATTAAGACTTTAAATAGGAAAAACTGAAAAAGAACATTTTGTACTTTTTCCACTATTGCCTCAAATTTGGTATTTCACCTGAAAGGAACAATCAGCAGTTCTATTACATACCTTTCTTTTTTGAAGGAGAGTCAACTTTTGCTGTTGGCTTTGTTTCTGGTAAAGAGTCCACCAACAGTCTGGAATGATGGTCAGAATCTAACGGTAAGGAATCTTGTGGTTCTACAATTGCGGAAGCGAGAGAATCTTTAACATCCATCTGCTTAAGCATAGGATGAGTTCTTGGCTCAGGTTTCAGTACTGTACAGACAGAATCTTTCACAACATCATCATCTTCAACTTCATCAGAGCTGAGGATGACTCTAAAATGAGTCTTCTCTGATGGAGTAATGGTAGCTGTTCTGGGATGTTCCAGTTTCTCTTTCTTGCTTATCTGAAAGACAAAACTCCACTCAATCCTTTCAATTCACAGACTGATTTTACTCTGCTTTTAATATTAAACTTGTACCCAAAGGTAATTTTGCCAGTAAACGGGGAGTCTGGTCACAAATACACTGATAAGAATTTCAAGATTTATTTTAGCAAGAAAAAATCATAAAGATCTAGTCCAACCATCAATCCATCACCACCATGCCCACTAAACCACATTCCAAAGTGTCACATCTACATATCTCTTGAACAGGAATGGTGATTCCACCACTTCCCTGGGCAGCCTATTCCAGTGCCTCACCACTCTTTCAAAGAAGAAATACTTCCTAACATAAAACAGGTTTCATCTTATTAGTGAAGCTGTCTGCAACAAAAGCTTTTTACAAGCTTGTTGAACAAGTTCAGTAAAGAAAGTGGCATGGAGGAGGTGTTGACATGACAAAACATGGCAAGGAGAAAAAAAAAAAAAAAAAGAAAGAGTATGACGATGTGTCAAGACAAATGCCATCAGTTGTTTCAGTAATCAAAAAATTTATTAAGGCTACCATTCCTCTAGAAGGAGCTATAATTTAGCCTAAAATAAAGAACAGTGATTTCCAGAGTTGCTTTATTCAGTTTCTAGCTAAAAATTAAAAAAACTTTACGTTGCCACTGTAAGGTTTTCCATAACTACTTCACTCAACAAAGACTGAACAAAGGCAACTATCAACCAGCCACAAGAGGGTGCTACTTTCCTATTTCAGCTAAGAATTCTACAGAACAACAGCAGAATTCCAACTCTTTTGTAGTGCATGATGTTAAATATGCCAAATCTCAGTATACAAAGTTCAAGACAATAACAATACCTTGGTTGATTCCGGGAATCCTCCCCATGTCCACTCCATGTGAGATTCAGATCTGAGCAAACTCTCAGCAGGTTTAACTTCCAGCTCTGAATCACTTTTAGGGCAGACTGGCTCAGAGTAAGGGCTAGCAAATCAAAAAGAACAAAAAAAAAAAAAAAAAAAAAAGAAGAAGAAGAAAGCTACAGTGTTTAAAATGCATTTGTTGTTCACAGTTACTGTTGGTAGAGTTTTCTAGAGCTTAACAGAGCTTCAATTATTCTGTAACATGGCAAGAAGCCCAGCAGGGTTTTCAGACAGAAATTAGGTTAAAACCAAAATCACATTAAAGGACTTGCACAGCAATCACCCTGAACAGATTCCTCCACTGCGTCTGCAGTGTAGGTACAGCTCTTTCCTAAGCCCACCTTCTGCTAAAAAACACACAAGCCATAAATAAATAAATAAATAAATAAACACAACAGGAAGAAAAAAGTTGAATCTAAAAGTAAGACAGAAAACAGCTTTTAGATCCTTGGCTCTGTAAGAATTTAGTATTTAAACTTGCTAGGACAAGACCGGAGTAACAGGAGTCTTGCAAAACTAACTCATGAATGTACAAAGTAACACCAAATCCCACCTACAACTGGGGAAAAAAACATTAGCAAATTACTGTCAGAGAGGCAAGTCCTCTCAGAGATCACTTCAACACATCTTTCAGACTACCTAACTTGTTAAAGTTCCATCCTAATTTTCCTACAGTGGTTACTATGTATGCATCAGAATACACTCTTTGAGATTTACTTCTAATACCTTTTAAGCCAAAGGAACTCACTCTAAAAAATGAGAAGTGTAATTTAAAAACTGTTTTGCTCTTGTGGTCTTAGGGAAGAAAAAAACAAAAGTTCATTTTGCTGTAGAATTTATGGATGGGAAAAACCCAAATTAATCCCTTCTTAAATAGGGGTTTTGTATGTGGGAAATTTCTCAAAGTTCCACACATGTAGCACATGCTGCATTCTGCATCACAAAAGCTAGGCATGGTTTTACAGATCAAGAAAAAAACTGAGTAAAAGGCACATTAACTTTATTGTAACTATTCATCTTCATATGCACAATGACATTACAATATGACTTACTTATCCAGAGGGGACCAGTCTCCATCAGATAACGGGTAATGATCCTTCGAGTGATAAATCAAAGATTCTTTTTGTTCTTCACCTTTTGGTGAAGAATTTGAGGATCCTCTGTTAGGAAAAAATGAGACATTTAGTGAGTCAACAATAAGAAATTTGCATTATTAATTCAGTTAGAAATATGACCCATATGTTATTAAGAATCCAAGATCAAGAGAAAGAAGTGTACAGGTTGGAGAATTCATTGATTGCAGCACACTTGCATACAACTTAAAAAGTATATAGTAACTAATATTTGAAAATAATATCAGCTTAAAAAAAACCTACTCCTCTGCCACCTTATAAGTTAATATTGAACTAGGAAATCACAAGACCTTAATGATATCACTCTCTAGGGACAGCTAATACTACCAAACCCCATAATCCTTCATTAGATAAACAATAGAACCACTGAAAGTTAAATAGAAAAGGCAGTTTTGACACTATATTTTACGATTGCCTATTTCACAAATTAAAATATTAAGAAAATAAGGGCAGCTACTGGCTACGTGATTCACCCACAAGTTTACAGATAACACACACTACAGTGAGTAACTAGATGTACTGCACTGAACAGTAGGGTTTTTTGGAACCGAGAACACTACTCAGTATCTGTAACAAAAGACACACCAAGAACCACTGAATAGAAACGCCTTGTATTTTACACAGAAATCTCTTAAATATTTCCATCAGATCTTTTTAAAGCCTTGTGAATTCACTTCAATAACTAACTAGTCTTAAGATATGACTAACTTGAGGTTAGACGAAGGGCATCATGGCTACACAGCACATATAATACAAGAAAAATGAGTCTGGAGTTTGAGAGTAAAACACAAAATAAATTATTTTAAGACACTACTATGAAAAAAAGTAAGATAGAAATGTTTCATACTATATGCTGAGTACTGGAAGAGGCAAAAGTGTTGCCAAGCAATTAAGAAAGCATACTAGAAAATAATTATAGTCATGTCCCTCAGTATTTCAACTTTGGAGGGGGAACAAGATGATAAGTAGGTCGTTGTAAACAAATAAAAATCCAAACACAAACACCACTGAAAAGAAAATGGGAGAATTGATATTAGACCACTGCACTCCCATTCATAACATATGGTTTTACTAATAATTCTGAACCACCTATTTTGCAACATTCAGTAGGACAGCTTCCCACTTCCTCTCATTCAGTTTTCAATGTTATACATTATCTAAACAGATAAGACTTTAGAGGCAGATAACTTCTTTCAGACTGATGCACTGTGCGGCTAGATTAAGAAACCAATGAAAGTCATTTAACATCATTAGATTAGAGTGCTTCAGAAAGTTAATGTCCAGTTAATGCATTTCTGAAAACACAGATGAATTGCATGGACTGAAATGGAAAATCCTTTCCATTTTACAGGGTGAGAGAACAGACACAACACAATACCATTAGCACCTGAGAAATAATGTCCCCCTGTTCCTTTCTGAGCATACACACTAATATTAGTCATCCTGGTACTATTTTAGGTAAACCAAACATTAGTAGCATAGCTAAATCTGTGGCACATACCATCACAGCTAGAAAAGACAAAGGATATTTTAAAAAAAGGCTGTATAAACATTTGGAAACAGATTTTGGATTTTCCCAAGAAACAGGAAACAGCTTGTCTTTCAGACTGTAAGAAAAGAACTAGATAAGACATGATGTACTAGTATCTGTGGCTGAATTTTTGACCTTCCTGTCAGAATACCACTCTTCCCTTTTCCTTTCTTGGTTTCACTCTGAAATCCACCATAATGTCTAGTAACAACTAAGGTTCTATTTCTGTATTTTTTTTTCTCCAAAACAGGGTTTTATAATAATAGTAGTAATAATAATAATAATAATCACTTAAAACCTGCTGATATCACCTTTACATTTACTTTTTTTTTCCCCCCACAGCTGCACCTTCATCTGGGAAGTTAACAGCCTTGCCATAGGCATATGCATTTCAATTCCTGTGACTGTATGTGAACTCCACTAACAAACACATAGCCATGAACTTATCTTAGCATCTCTGGGCTTGTGCTGCTACAATTTAATTGTTCAGTCCTCCAAATAACTGTCACTCACGTAACAGCATTCTTTTAACAAAAACTTCTTCCTTTCACATCACAACTCTCTACTCTTAGAATGAACTTATACTGGTGTTTTTGTTTATTTAAAAATAAACAAATAAAAAGCCTGTTTGATTCTTCATTCCACAGGCTACAAAAATAAATCAGGAAAACCATTTTGGAAATGCTGTTACTCATCAGCTACGATTAAACTGGACTTTTCAGCCAAACCTACAACTTTTTATTCATCTCTAGTAAAATTATAGTAATTGCAAGAATATCAATTTGAATTTAAACACTTGCTGCAAATAGCCACTATTGGTATGATACTCCTAAATTCTTTGCTCATTTGCAACAGTTTATTAAATGAAGAATAAATCATTCACAGGTTGTATTCGTTTTCTTCCTGTACTTGATGGTTATTTTGATTTTTGATGTTTTTTCACTATGACAGTTATATCACAGAAACCCTAGGGTTGGAAGTGACCTTTAAGACCATCCAGTTCCAAACCCCCTGTCAAGGGCAGGATTGCCACTCATGTGATCCAGATATTGTTGTCTCACTGCTCTTGCACTGAAGACTGAACACAGATCTATGCCATGTCCTAACAGTCCCCATACACACACTAAAGGGAAGGTTTTTCAGTTCATTCTCTTAAAGCAGATCATTCTTCTATTTTCCAGATCAGATGTTGAATTTACTCAGACAGTATATTAAGCATTAAAGCTGTTACTAAACTAGTAAGCTTTGTCTAAAAATCAACTCTGCTTCTTTCATTCAACTGCTTAAGAAACTTCCATGAAAACTGGTGATTAGGTTTTTCCTGGAGTTTATGTATTTAAATGCTTGATAGTTTTCATCTATTACTATGATCATTCCTATTACTCAGGCAAGCTCCTTCAGTTTCTTAGTATGCATGACAAATTTACTACAAGCTCCAATTTACTAATAGTATCCACTAGAAAATACAGGATCGATTCCTTGCTTTAATTACACGTATGTAAAGGGTTTTCTTTATTAAAGTGAAGGATCATGCATTTCTGTAGTTTTCAGTTACTAAACTAAACTTAAAGTTACAAGAGAATCCAGTTCAGATGTGGTGTACTACAAACATTCCGCACTGCAGTTTGCGTAGATGTTTTCAAACACCTTACTGCACCAATCTACCTCAGAAAAGTTACACTGGAACTTTTTAATTGCTAGCCACAAGCAAGATGAGGACAATACGTCTTCACATGTCTCTTTTTCTACAAGCAGTGCATGCTTGCAGCCTGGAAGGCCAACTATATCCCAGGCTGCATTAAAACAGGAATGGCCAGCAGGCAGAGAGAGGTGATTGTTACCCCATACTCAGCTCTTGTGAAGCCCCATCTGGAGTACTGCGTCCAGGCCTGGGGCCCCCAGCCCAAGAAAGTTGCAGAGCTCTTGGAACAGGTCCAGAAGAGGGCCATTAAGATGATCAGAGGGCTGGAGCACCTCTCCTATTGACAAAGGTTGAGGGAACTGGGCTTATTTAGCCTGGAGAAGAGAAGGTTCCAGGGAGACCTCATTATGGCCTTCCAGTACTTGAAGGGAGCATATAAACTGGAGGGAGAATGACTGTTTACAAGGGTGGATAGTGATAGGACAAGGGGGAATGGTTTTAAACTGAGACAGGGGAGGTTTAGGTTAGATATTAGGAGGATGATTTTCACACAAAGGTTGGTGACGCACTGGAACAGGTTGCCCAAGGGGGTTGTGGATGCCCCATCCCTGGAGGCATTCAAGGCCAGGCTGGATGTGGCTCTGGGCAGCCTGGTCTGCTGATTGATGACCCTGCACATAGCAGGGGGGTCAAACTAGATGATCACTGTGGTTCTTTTCAACCCAGGCCTTTCTACGATTCTATGATTTACAAGAATGGGCTTAAGTGGATCTCATATTTATAGTGAAACTGACAAACCTGAATGATTCTGTAAGGATATAGAAGATCGTGATTTTGTATTTTGTTTAAGGAAAAACCTACCTAATGCCTATTGAAAGATATGGATTACTTGTGTAGAAAAAAAAAGTACCAGCTCAACAATACCCAATAACAGCAGTTAGCCAATACATAATAGTTTACCTTAGGGGCTGAACACTTTTCTCATCATCTGAGCTTATTTCCATTTCAAAAATCTCTTCCGTCCCAGTAGAAGAAATTTGATCTTCTTTCCTGATATCTTGTTTGTATTTCTTTCTTCTTCTTTTTTTCTTTTTCACTGATCCTGGGGTGAATACAGTCTCTGTTTCCATAGCATGTGGAATTTCTGAGTTTGTGCATGTCCTCTCACTTTCACCTGGTATCAAATGATTGTCAGTGTCTTTAAAAAACTGGTCTTCAGTAGGTATTGGAGATGTGGCCAAATACGCAGGAACTTTTTCCTAAATAAAAAAAGAAATAAATAGATTCTCAGTCAACGGAATGGTATTTAAATTCTTTGCTTTGGAGCACATGGTTCTATCCATAGTAGATGAGTTAACAAAACTAGGCTAATTAAGCCCACTGCTGTCTATTTATTTTGAAACAGATTCACAGAATGGTGTTGGTTGGAAGGGACATCTAGAGATCATGTAAAGAGGGGCTTGGAATTAGGTGATCTTTGAGGTACCTTCCAATCCAGGCCATTCTATGATTTACTCAGGTTAAGAAAAAAATGCATCTCCTACACCTCAAAACAAAACCAGCACCAATGCTGGTAGTTAAAACTGACTGCCCATTGAAGAAACAATCCAGATGAAGAGAAATCTTTATGAATCAACCACCAGGTTTATTTACATCATAACAAGAAAATAAAATATATCAAGACCTACACCAAAAGAAACACAATGAGAAATAATAAATATGAAGTGGGGCAAAAGGGGAGGATAAAGAAAGTGCACAGTTAGTGGTTACCATTCTTGCTTTCTGAAAAGAATCTTAAGACTGATCTATTCTCATCAACAGCTAAGACAACAGCAGCTAGAAGAACTGCTTTCAGTTTTGATCTTACTCACGGTGCATGCTGAAACAGAACTCAAGTTTTCTTTCCCATAAATATTATGACTTCCTGCCCTAACTTAACATTTAGTGCACTAGTCTAAATGCTTATTTACTCCTTCCACTTTAAGTAATATTTAACCCTTTTCAAAATGAGTGCTTCTTCTCCTTCCCATGCAGTAAACAAGGAGTGTCATAAACCAGTAAGAGGATCAAGTTCATTTCCTTGAAAGACACTGATTCCTGACAGCAAATTCACAGCTTCACCTTTCACTTCACTAAGATAGGCCTTCTTTTCTATTTTCTTTAAATCTTTTACATTTTTATATTTAAAATTCCTTTCCCTTTATCTTGCTGAAAAAAAATACAAACATCCAAAAGTGGACCAATACGTATGACTGAAAAATTCTGCAATTACACAAGTTCTATAGATCCTTAGGAATTAGGCTAAAATTCATCCCTTTCCCTCTCCTCCCCAAAGGCTTATTATTTTCCCATTGGAAGAGGTCTTAGGACATTAATTACTATATTCCAATACAACATGGACTTCAAGTCAAAGAAGCTATTATTAATTGGTGACAGTTCCATAAATAAATTACGAAAAACTGTGCTAAAAAGTGTAAGAAAAATATATGCCAAAATAATCAACCTTCATTAGCACAGAGGTCACTAACATAAGCTATGAGAATGTATGTCAAAAAATAAGACACTGCAATCTGTGTAACTGCAGTTACCAAGAATTTGTATACTAAAAGTAAAAACATTCCTTCAAAGAATGGTCTATTAATAAAGAATTAATTACTTTTAAAATCACCGGTAACATAATTCTACAAAATACCAAGCACCTTAGCAGCATTTGAAAGCGATGCAAGATTCAGTCAGAAAGTGAGGCTTTTAGAAGTAGTAATATTGACAGTACTATATCAAGCGTTTTTAACACAGCACCCTTAACACAGTATTATAGCCATCACGAAGCACAAATCCCTTACATTTTCCTCTTCAGTTTCTTGTACAAAAAATGCTTCTCCATTGTCACCCAGTTTCATATGAAGATCAACAGCATCGCCATTAATTTCTATATCAATCTGTGAAGAGATAATTTAATGTGATTAATTCATCACAGGTGAAAGCACTGACCTAAAGTCTTGCTAATCCCTGATGAACTCTATTCCATTGTATGATCATCACTCTTTCTCCCTCCTTCACTTTTTGAAAGAAATTTGTTACAATGATCTTTATCTTGTTAACTCAAAACACACCAGGCTGTTAGTAAAGATCCTAAAAGCTACAAGAAAAAAGTGGAGAAACGTGGAAAACATCTGATGGTAAAACACTGCTCACCTAATTTAGAGCTGTAGAACCATAAACCATTGATTTAGTCTTTCTTTCCTAGAAGAACGCTGAATGACTGAGACTATTCATGTTTATCTGCTAAAGGTCAACATGAATTGGAGTCTCATACAAATCAGAGTCTCAAAGAGCAAAAGGTAAAGATGACAAGGTAGAAGCCTCCTGAAAGCAGGTTTTGTTTTCACAAGTAATGTTCAACATATATTTCAATGGGACAGACATTTCCCACAATTCTTTTGCAACTCAGACATTGGCTCAGATTTTCCTTCTCATGAGTTTATGGGGATATGACATGGCACCACAAACCTGCAACCTTCTGCAATAACCTTTTGCTTTTGCAAAGGGAAAATATTTCTAAGCTCATAAACAGGTTCTTTAACTTACATTCATTGCACAGAATAGAGATTACTCTCCCCTATGCATACGAAATATAGCAAAAAAACAGTGTATTTCAAAAAAAAAAAAACAAAATATAACTATTTTAATTCCTCTTCCTAATGAAATATTGGACATCCAGTTAAGACCCATTCCAAATTTTCCTAAACAGAATGTTTAAAGTTCAGATAAAATTACCTTATTTTTCAGTAAATTTACTTAAGTAATGGTATCTGTCTACATGTATTAAGCCTAGATAATGCAAAATCTAATATTGGTCAGATAAAAACATGATGGACTTGCCTTAAGGTAGAAAATGCCATTGGCATTTCAAGTTATATATAGTTTAGACACTTTGGTCAAAATGAGATCAAGTGAAATACTGCAATTGCTATGGGATATTCAGTATGTACATTACTCAAGATCCAGTTTCCTGCCAATGCAAGAGCAAAAATGACCCTTCAAGCCATAGCTAATATGATATGAAAACACACATTCATAGTGACAGTACCGTGACGTGAAATGGCCAGTCAAATAGGAAGGAGAACTACTTCTAACATTAGCACATGGAAAGCCAAGAATAATTAAAAAATAAAACACACTACAATGCTAAAAAAAAAAAGAGAGAAATTATCCTTGTATTCAAATTCAGCTTTTTATGTGAATAAAACCACAAGCCAAAGAATACCAATCATAGGTGATGATAAACTACTCTTGTACCTTGCTGAAAATATACTCAATTACATGATTTGTTGCAGAACTGTTAAGAAAAAAAATTCAACTTTTTGTCAACAGCTCATTCAGAAAATACTAGCAAGTGGGAAGCAAAACAAAGGAATCATTCAGGAAAACTGCTGATAGGCTGTGTTGTGACAAACTCACAACCTTAATGCATACAACTCCTAGAATGACCATCAGCAACCAAAAAAAAAAAAAAAGCCCAAAACATAAGTGGTTTTTTTAGCAGGATTTTCTTCTCCTTTTACAAGAAAAATATAAAGATGGGGGTAGTTTCCTTCATGCTGTTGTCTTTCTTAGAAAAACAGCATATAATCCTGAAGTGTTATGATCTGTTTAAATCAATCAATCCTTCAATAGCACACCCACAGGCAATATTGCCATATGCAGTACTTCCTTCTGCAGTACATCCCTTACAGGGATGTAAATTCCCCCCACAGTCAGTTCATTTTAGATCAAATTTCAATCCAACTAATTCCTTAAGCATATAACTACTAAAGTCTATGCAAAGGGAATGGCAGGATGATCCACTTTGGTAGCACCACTGTCTCAGGCTATTGGGTTGGGAATTGTACCAGGTTCTCTTCCAAATAAGCCCACAAATGAATCAAGTTTTATTCCCAATTTTTATTTGCTTGTGGATACTATTAACTGTATCTCCTACTGCATATCAATATTAAACAGAGGTAGCAAAAGGAGTAATATTTATGATAGGTCATCAGCATTTATCTTGAACTCTATTTGTCCCCCAGACATTCCGAAAACAGTTCCTTCAATATCAGGGATCAGTTAAAGGTTATTTAGTGTTTATTTCATTGCGAACTTGCATAGATAAATAAATAGTCATATAAATATTTTAAGACTGAAATATATATGCTTGTATTAATCTTTTTTAATAATTCAAAAACTGTCAAAGTTTTTTTTGTTGTTTTTTTTTCCCTCCCTGCAGAGTCCTTAGATTACCACAGGAAGTTCTGCTTTGCATTCCAAAACTCACAGTCTGTACAGCATATATGAGAAACTGCTCTGTACTTAACCAGACTGCTAATTGGATATGCAGGGGGTTGAGAAAAGAAAGAAGAGAGGAAAAAAGGGAATGCATTGGTATTCCAAACTTTGTTTTGGTCCACTTTCTGAACTTACCACTTTTTCTTTAGAGCGCAAGACACCAAGCTTCCCAAATCGGACATGAAAAGGAGAACACTGGTATGTACCATCCTGCTGCCGGACCACAATGACATCAATGCATCCTGAAAGGGTGGCCTGATTAATGCCTTTGTACAGTTCCTTCACAGTAACCAGGACTTGTCCTGCAAGTTGTCCTACGTAGTTCATAGTCTGAAACTGATGGGAAGAAGAGGGGGAGGGGGGAAATAATTAAGAAAACGAAAAATGTTTCATTTTTTTTTTTTAATTTTAATCAAAAGACATGGGTTACATCACTTAACAATTACTCTGCTTAATGTAACAAGATTTACACAAATACTTTGAAGCCAACAGAATTTTGAGCCAATTCTCATATTACGACCGGTCTCTGCAGTTATAAAATCCTTAATAGTGGATTTATTTAACAGTGAATTTATTTTGTCATGAAACAAGCACTAGAAGCCTTTTCAACATAAGTTACGGCACATAAAAACTTTCTTGAACAACAGTGCCATCAACCTTCAGAATTTGAAAGTGGCTCAAGAAAGACTTCTACCCATGGTAGGTGATACCAGAGAATCAAAATTACTAAGACTCTTCCAATAGCTTTAGGTTAAATAAAATTTCAGTAGCTGTCACCTATAACTACAATACATACTTCTCCAAAAAGCTTAATGAAATTTGGAAGTATCCATATTTAAAACAGCTGCTGAAGTAGTTTGCTCTGAGAAAACATGATGAACCTAGTAGAATGACCTTGTTCACTTCTTTCATCCATAAGAAGCAAGCACTGACCTACCAGTTAATGACCATTATTTCTATAGAAATCACATCCAAAGAATAGACATTAAATGCTAAATATATTTTCACCTATAAGAAGTCCTAATCAAGTTTACATACTCATGCAATAACTTATTTTAAGGGTGAAGTGTTATGACAGTAACTACTTCCCAGAGGTTTCACGAAATTTCAGCTAAGAGAAAAGATGACTTTTACAGATTTTGTAGTTGGTTATTCTCCTGACATCGTGAGAGTGAAAAGAACAATTCTAATCTAGGTAAAGAAAGCCTTGCTAAATGAGAGTGGGGAGTTTAGGACAGAATAGAAAGAAAGGAAGATGAACACATAAGACAACCTTGATACAGTTGAACTGGAAAGACATTACTGGATACCATTATCCATTAAAAATATTTAGTGATCTTTCGAATGACTGTAAGCCTTTCAGACTAAGAATACAAGGTGAACTACATCAGTCAAAAAGAAATGAAGCCCAAAGACTTCTGAGAAGATCCCAGTTTTAAAGGAATGAGGCAGAAAAATCATGAAAGCATTCTAACGTAAACTTAAGCGCAATCCTTCCTCATTTTGACCACCAAAACATTTTAAAACCGAAACTGCCAAGCCCTAGTCTTCCTTATCAAGTCATGTGGAGATGATTTATTTTTCAAATTTAAATATGACTAGCCGATATCTGGTAGGCTTGAGGAGCATGGAATGGGGAAAAATTCTCCTACAGTTGCACTGTCCTTAAAATTTTAGATTTCTTGTATGCTTGTAGTTACACAGGTACTGTTAGATGCCACAGACGTAAGACCCATTTGAATGAACATAATACAACCTGTGCTACAGTAAAGAAGGCTTGGAAGGCTCAGAATTGAAGTAACTGATGAATTGCTTAGACAACAGTGGCAGTAATGGGAGGAAAAACTTTTGCACAATACAGTTTGGTTTAGAGGCATTAAGAAAAAATCTTAAATCTAGCCTTAAATGCTATTTGAAACCTTGTTCATAGGCTAATAAAAATAGATAAAGAACAAGCAAATTCCTCCCCACAAGACTTAAAATGAAAGATGACAGTTTGACAATCTCAACTTTGAAAAAATTTCTGAATTAGCCACAGAGTGACTACACTAGGTAACATGCTAGAGGATTTTCTCCCATAGCTTCTGTACAATATAGTTGGTGAAGACAAGAAGAGATTGTCAGTGAGTGGCTAATAAAATTAGCAGAATGGATTCCTTACCAACAATATTAGATTAATAAAATTGCTTCCTTTACAAGTAGTTCTATGTGCAACGACAAACCTGACTGCTCGCTCACAACATAGCAGCTCACTTACCAAAGAGGGGAAGCTTCAATCTTTCCTCACTTTCCCCTCTTAATAAGCTCCCTTTTACCTCAAGCAGCTGGCAAGAAGATACCCAGTTCTCATCTTCTTGTTTCAATCGTGAGTAAGCCTGCTCTGCATGGCAAAAACCACAGAAGTGTGAGGCCCATAGCAGCACGAGGAGTCTCTATGGTACTGACTTTCATGATAAACAAAGATTTTAAGATGCCAAGAATCAAGAATAGACACCTTTAATATAGCATCCATTTCATATACTACATTTCAGGGAATGGGACTCAAATTTAATGAGAAATAAGAAATTCTCTCTCACTTAAGCAGTGACTACTTTAAAGATGAGAATTTCACACCAAACATCAGGAACTGAGTTCAGTTGGTAGATACTCTGGTTTTCCCTCACAGCCATGTACCTGACCTCTCCTAACAACAGAAAATCACCCCCCAGAGCTGTAAGACTAAAATCATTTGCCTAGTGTACATATCTTCTTGCCTTCCGGTAAGGAAAGTTATTTCTTCCAGAATCTCAGTTATATTTACATAGCTAACAGCACAACATATTTTTTTAAACACACAAACAGAATTACCACTTATGCGTGACAAAGTTATGAACTTCTGAACCTATTGTGTACTAAAAGCAATGGCTTATAAAAGGCTTCTTTCTTTGTAAAGAAGTGTTCAAACAAGCATTGCTTTATATATAGTCAGCAAATAAAATTCTAGGTACTATTTTATATTCTTGTTTATCAGCTTGTAGCTGTATCTTCTATGGCACTTCTCTTTCTTCTCTTGTTACAAAGAGCAGCTCAGATGTTGTTGTCACCATAATGAAAAGAAGCTAATTCCTCAGTTTTCTGGGGGAACCTGGAAAAAAACAGATGTTCTGCATGCCTCAGAAGTGCTGATACTTCAGTAGCTTTGGAATGGTAATGATTCGAATGATACCCAGAGAGACACTTCCTTTAAAACAAGGCTTACAAGCACCTTCCATCATAAGCCACTTGCTATCCTTTCAGTAACAACAACTTTCAAGCATCAGTTCTGCAATTCAAGACATGTTCGATGGACAAGACATGTAAAGAAAGAGCAACACAGCAACATTGCACAATACTGTTCAGCTTTTATTTGTTTTGATAGCCAGACAATTATTTGATGCAGCCAAACTCCAGAACTCCGTATAAAGGTTGAAGTTGTGACTTTTGGAGCTTCAGAGAGATTATTTTTGAGTAATTAAGCAATACTACCTAGCTGGCAAGAAAGAATTTGTAATAGTATTAATATCCTCAGCCATAAGTGAAATGAATGCTAGTTGGAATGGAGGAAAGGATCTAAAATACACTGTTCTACACTACAAAAAAGTGTTTTTTCTGTTGTATGTTTAACTTCCGGCAAGAAGCCTTCATGCAGCAGAAGCCAGAAACTGAAACTGTGGGTGGGCAGGAGGAGGAAGGGAGGACACAAAAGTAAATACAAAGGAAATAGCTACTTTGGAAGTTCAAGAGCTAAATAAAAACCTGTCTCCTCCACTTGAAAAAAAATAGCCAGAGCTGTTAAGTTCACCCTGAGTATGTTGGTTGAATTCCTCATGCTACAGGAATGAGAGACAGAATGGCTGTCAAAAATGATCGGACTCAAGTTAAGTATTTATTAAGTATTTAAATAGTCTACACAATAGCTGGCTGAATTTTAAGAATTCACAAACCAGGGAATGCATACATTAGCAGAGCTAGAGTGGGAGGTTTTGTAGAAAGAAACTACCATACATGTTCCATTAAAAAAAATTGCTAGCTTGTTCTTGTCAAGTAGACTTTGGCTGCAACAAAACCAACAAGTCTTCTTGAACAATTTATTTTATGTTGTTCAGAAATGCTCACATAGAAAACACGTGATAGATAATGCAAAAATTGTCCATAAATTTGTGTTTCCTCTGCACTGAGAATACCGCTCCAGTAAAAGCAAATTGTTAGGGGTTTTTTTGGTGCATGTTCACAAAGGTGACACCTTTAACACAGTGTACCAGTAATGAACAGTACAAATGCCAACTGCAACAACAGGAAAAGATGACTGCAAGTTACTCTTTGGCAAGCTGTCAGATTGCTCCAGTGAGATACAGCTTTAGAGGGCATGACTTTGGATGTGGCTCTGGGCAGCCTGGTCTAGTAGTTGGCGACCCTGCCCACAGCAGCAGAGTTGAAACTAGATGATCTTAGAGGTCCTTTTCAACCCAGGCCATTCTATGATTCTATGACTTTTAACTATGGCAAAAGAATTACTTAAATGTAGCTCTCAGCTTGTAAGAACATTGATATTATTACATCCTCTTTATTTTGAGATAGATTTAGAGGATTAAAAGATAGTCTAATGTGTGCTGTAAACTGCTCACATGATAAAAACAGTAAAAAAAAGTTGCCTATTTTTCAAAAGATTAGGTAGAAGAGAAGAAAAAATCGCACATAACATTGGCTTCCCCCCAGTTCATCTCATCTCACCTACATTTGCATATGTCCATGAAGTAGCAGTTTTGCTTAACCAGAGAAAGTCTTTGTCAAGAGTTTTACTAATTTGTACTCTGATCACCAGTGGAAAAAATGTGACCACACAAAGCAAAAGCACTGTAGCACAAAGTCTACTTGACAAGAACAAGCTAGCAAGCCAACAAAGAAAGTAAACCAAACCAAACCTGCCTTCACTCTTAAACATAGGTTTTAACTTAGAAGCCAGGCAAGCCTGTTCAACACCCGATTAAAGTATGCCTTGTATTAGTAAATACAGACTGTTAATTTTTTAGATATTTTAACTATGCTATAGGCACCCATAATTAGCAATAAGTGTCAAACTCACCAAGATTCCAGAAGGAACCCTCTCATTGGCAGAAACACTTCTACTGAAGTCATCTTCAAAATCATACTTTTCTGAGAAATTCATCTCAGAAAACAGCAATCTAACTTTCCAAAGTGCAAGTAAATGTGAAGTTCACAGCCATATCAGAATGCTGTATCAGCATTTCTTCTCCATCCATAGAGGGATAGGAGAATTATGCAAAACTTCTGGGCTTCTAGAGAAAGACATTCGCTACACTTTCCCACGCAGTACTAAGGTTAAAAAGGAAGCGTTTCTTTAAGAAACCTCACGTAGAAACTCCCACACCAATAGGCTTTGCTTGAAATGTCACAGCCCCCTTGCACTCTGAGATAAGTAATAACAGGGACAGACTTTGCCATATGTTTGCACTGATAGGTAATGATCTTCTATGACGTTAAGTCACATGGCCGCAGCTGAGGCTCCCACGAACAGCAGCAGGGATTTGGTTAATGATTCTTGGGCATTAGCTCACTTGCAGACTTTCTGACCTCTGCTGTAACTTCAGCACCTGTAGTGGCGTTCAAAGTTTTAGCTCAGCCAGCAGCACAGCATTCAGAAACATCAGCTGCCTCCTCAGGTGCCTGCTCCCTCTGTTGACCATTTCATCTGTCTGACTATTCAAGTTTTGAATGACAAATATGATGGCAGTTCCAGCTTTGCTACATCACCCTTTTTTGAAATAGCATTGTAACAGGAAAGAGCTTACTGATATTAAGCCTATATTAAAGCACACACCAAAATAAATATTTTGTTTCTCGGGGAAATTTTCCTGCTTCATGAAAACAGAATTGTTTTAAGCTGTAAAATTCGGGTGTGTGGACAGTACGTACAAATCTGTTGTATAGTTGGCTCCGTGACTAAGAATTAATTTTTTTGATTTGAGGAATTTTGGAATATTACTTGTACAAACATCCTGGGTAGGTGAAACAACTGAGGAAGTGTAGCAGTACAGAGAAATGATTTACTCCTGCAATGTGGGGATAGGAGACATTCTCTGAATTGATATTCTCCCAACATAGACACATACTTCCTTACCTTACACACGCACCTTCTCTCACTCTCCACACCCCCAGTACTACTACTCTGTGTTTGCTATAGAAAACCGGAGGACTACGTGAATGACAAGCTAAAAGATTGTCCAAGATTCTACTATCAGCTTTGCCCTACCTTCACTTAAGTTTTCTACATTGATATGTTAAACTCTGATGCAGAGACAATGAATCACTTTACTGGATGCAACCAAATTGCTTCTGGGTTCCTAAAATAATTCAAGAACTACACCCAAGGCCAAAATTAATCAGTCTTGATGACATGCTCCTGCTCGGAGTGTTGGGAATTGCTACATCCACAGTAAGGTTGTAATAAATTGCTCCCATCTCTGGGTCCTTTCCTATGTTTTCCTTGCAGCCTTAATTCAGTTCTTCTTTGTGGGTAACCCATTTTACTGTGGGTTAGCCTCAGAATGCACATGCAAGTGTTTGAATGAGACTTATAAGCAAATAGTGCTGACAAAGGTCAGCATCCTGTATTATTTTTCTTCTCCGTTCTTTGTGAATCTACACAGCTTACCCCATTGCTCATTAATCAGAATCCTTGATAAAAAGTATGACTGCATTTTTAAATTATACTTCTCTACAGTAAGCTTTATGATATAGTTGATTGTATTAATTTAGTTTTACAGCATCCCAGAAATACAGTATTATTTTCACCTACACGACAGAAAACAAAGTCCAGGAGATTAAGGTTTATTTAAGCCAAGTTAAAACTTGACTTTGCAGAGTTTCCCAGATGAACCTTGTGAGGTTCAACAAATACAAGTGCAAGGTCTTGCACCTTGGTCAAGGCAACATCCACTACCAATACAAGCTTGGCCATGGAAGGATTAAGCACAGCCCTACCAAAAAGGACCTGAAGGTACTGGTGGATGGGAAGCTGGACACAAGCCAGCAATGTGACCTTGCAGCCCAGAAAGCCAACTGAACTCTGGGCTGCATCAAAAGAAGTGTGGCCAGCAGGGTGAGGGAGGTGATCCTGCCCCTCTGCTGTGCACTGGTGAGGCCTCACATGGAGTACTGCATCCAGATGTGGAGTCCTCAGTGCAGGAGAGACATGAACCTGTTGGAGCACATCCAGTGGAGGGCCACAAAAATGATCCCAGCAGTGGAACTCCTTTCCTATGAGGACAGGCTGAGAGAGCTGGGGCTGTTCGGCCTGGAGAAAAGACTCGAGATGACCTGATAACGACCTTCCTGTATCTAAAGGAGAGCTATAGGAAAGAAGGGAACAGATTCTTCAGCAGAGTCTGTGGTGATAGAACAAGGGGAAATGGCTTCAAGCTTAAAGAGGAGAGATGTAGGTTAGATATAAGGAAAAAAATCTTTTACAGTGAGGGTGGTGAGGCACTGGAACAGGTTACCCAGAGATGTGGTGGATGCCTTAACCCTGGAGACTTTCAAGGTGAGGCCCTGGGCAACCTGATGTAGCTGTAGGTGTCTGTGTTCATTGCAGGGGAGTTAAACCAGATGGCCTATAAAGGTCCCTTCTAACTACAAGGATTCTATGATTCTGTAAACACTTCATGTATTTCTTCCATACATTTCTTCCATAGGCTACATGTATACCTGCAAATTGAATTTACATATCCCAGGTGATGATTCAAAGAAAAAAACAAAAAAACTAAAAGGCTGACTGACAGTGAAAATTTAAAGTGATTTGATTGTATTGTATGGGAACTGTAGAAACAGCATGGCCAGAACACAGCTATAGAGCTTTTCCCCAGCTTTTGTCAGTACACGTTATTCTGTGCTCTGGAAAGAAGGAAGCAAGCAGTAATCCTACAGACAGGAGCGTCGATGAGAACACAAAAACAAAACATTCACAGATCAAGGTAAATTTGCTGAGACAATGATTGAGGGAAGTGTATCCTTCTTTGATTAAGAAATCATAATACATACAGCAACCATGGAACAACCTTTGCCCACACCCTACATCTTCATGTTGACCCAACATCCCAAATCACACTTCATTTTGACATGGAAAAGACCCTTAAGATCTTTGGAATCTTAAAATTGCAAACCATTTCTTCATTTTCATGCACTTTTAATGCTTTGGCTATACAGTGCAAACTAAGCGGACGAGTTCCCGATTCTCCTATAGAGATGATAAAACACAGACTGGAGTGCCTGGAGGTGTTCAAGGCCAGGTTGGATGAGGCCCTGGGCAGCCTGGTCTAGTATTAAATGTGGAGGTTGGTGGCCCTGCATGTGGTGGGAGGGAGTTGGAGATTCATGATTCTTGAGGCCCCCTTTTCAATCTTGACCATTCTGTGATTCAACAGAAGAAAACAAAACAAAACAAAACAAAACAAACAAACAAAAAAAAACCTACTGAAGGAATGAGAAGTCTTATCACAAGTACCAACAGCATGGAACGAGAATCCAAGCAGTTAAGAGATGCTAGAGAAATACCTGTGAGATAACAGCAAAAAGGAATGCACTGACACCTGAACTGGTGATTAAAAATGAGTAAAATCAAATGTCTGGCTTTCCATCTCCAATGTAAGAAGGTAAGTTCAGTTTCTGAAGGATCTCCTGTTGGATAGGCATTCAAGTTAGAATATTTTTCAGTGCTGCTTGAGTTATTTTTTGATCTCTGAGAAAAATAAAAGGGGGGATACCATGAAAGAAAAGCAATCTGCAGAGGCCTGTCTCTTCCGTTACGTGTCACCAGCTGTATCTCAATGACTTACTAACAATTATCTGATTCCAGTATTATAGCATCTCTCCTCATCTTGAGCTCTTTCTCCATCTTCAAGAGCTCATAAAGCAAGTTTTATTGATAAAACTATCAGTGCAACAAAAACTTATTACATTCACACAAAAAACATTCTTGTCTACGTAAAGACATTAACTTCTTTCAAGACACTGAAAAAGCAAAGCTGGCTAATGCAAGACGGCACCCTTTCAAAATCTGCACAGGCATAATCCACACAGAAGCTTGCTACACTCGACAGATAAGCTATTTCTGGCAGCACGGACTCTTCCACAGCCACATCATCCTTTGTTGAACTTATTACTACATACGTAACACAGTAACCAAATTTTCTGAATAGAAATTCCATCCATCTCGTTTTTCCTTAAAGTAAGAGAAGCTGACGAAGCTTTTCCTGTATGTTTTCAGAAAGCTGTAATTATTTCCCTTATGAGCAGCCGTGATTTGTCTACACTTCCCACTGGGGGGAAGAAAAGCCTTCACATGCACTGCTCTGCCTCAGGTGTATTCACACTTTCTTCTGACCCTTCAGCATTTTAAAATCAAAGCACATGTATTTAAGCAAGAAAAGCATCCTATCTATTAACGATGAATAAGGACAGTGAGACTAGCACATATCTTCAGAACAAATACGCCGATTCTGAGAAACACATACATGAAACATTGAATTTCTAAATATACTATATATAAACCAGAAATCTTTTTCACGTAACAGACTCTATATCATTTAAATTGATGCATATGTACCAAAATAAATTAAATTTGCACAGAAATCAATGCTATTTTATTAGAAAATCAGGTAAAAATGCTGAATTCCCACACACATAGGTATGCACAGCATGAGATATTTGGAAGGGGAAAATTAAATCTAGCTGAACAAAGCAGAATATGCTTACTCATTCATCAAACACAATCTATGGGCATTATTAAGTTTTAAGGAACACAGATCACATATCTGTCTGAAGGATATTTCTCCTCACCCACAGCACATGACAGCACATCTGCACCACATAGACGAGACACAATAAACCTGTAAAGCAGCCTGACAGATTTCTTGTTCCTGATAACACACACACTTAGAGGAACAAATGGTTTTAAATGACCACTAAGAATTTTATTTTAAAAAATCACTACATTTCAGTTCACACTGCTAATAAAATTCTGTTGTTATCCAAGTGAGAAACAATTTCTTCCTTCTATAATGGAATCTCAGCCACAATTTATTATTCAAGCTCTTCCTTGTAAAAACTCTGCAAAGGGTTCCTTACAATTTTCCTTTAAAAGGTCTGTAATAGTCATCAATCCAAAAAGAAAAAAAAAAAAAAAAAAACACAGAACAAACAAAAATCCCTACATTTCCTGAGGAAACACTTAACACTATCAAAAGAAGACTAAGTCTAAAGACATGGTTTAGCATTAACTATGTTAAACCAGGGAGGCTGTGGATGCCCCATCCCTTTCAAGGCCAGGTGAATGGGGCTGTGAGCAGCCTGGTCTAAAGAGAGGTGTCCCTGCCTATAGCAGCGGGGTTGGAACTACCTGACCTTAAAAGTCCCTTCCAACCCAAACTATTTTATGATCTTCAGCCACACAGACTGATATAGAAACATCACATGGTACACCAGAGATTTTTCTAATATCACTTTAAATGTTTACATTTCTGCTACTGAAATTCAACATTTTATGATAAAGAAATGAACTATATGCTTACTTAAAACTCATCTCTGTTTACTCAGTAGAGTGCAGCAACAAAGAGATCTCTTTTAGCTTTAGGAAAAGCACTGAATTATAGACTGGTTTGGGTTGGAAGGGGCCTTTAAGCTCACCTGGCTCCAACCCTCTGTTATAGGCAGGGACACCTCCCACTAGATCAGGTGGCTCAAAGCCCTATCCAGCCTGGCCTTGAATGCTTCCAAAGAGGAGAATGACTCAGGACAACTTCTGGTGACATGTTGTCAAATTAATACAAAGCCGAAAGACGCTGATAACAACAAAATCCTTAACAAGGGGAAGCTAGCTTCTTTCACTTGGAAATTCCCTTGAAATAGAAACAGAAGAAATAGTTACATTTCTATTTTTTTTCTTAAAAAAAGACAAACACTAATCCCTCAAGAACACAGGTAAGTTCTGTCTTCAAATATGAACACACTCTGGAATGACAGTTGCATATTAAACCAGCCTGGCTGTGCCAGTAGAAACATAAGCCTCAATGTTTGTAACAAAGAAGCGAGCACAGCTAGGCAGAAGAAATGCTCATTTTTACATGAAACAATCTTTGCAACAGCAGCAACAATTTTTTGTGCTTGAAGTAAATAATTTTATTTGCAAATTTTTAAAATCTCTGCTTACTTACATAACATAGATACATTTACAAAGTATAAATATGCTATATTTGTGTTACTTTACAGCTTTAGAATTGCACGTTCAGTGACTCGCTAAGATAGAATAGTTCATTTGGAAGGGACCGAACTCAGGAACTGCCCGAGCACTTCAAGACTGACCAAAAGCAAGAGCACATTATTGAGGGCACTGACCAAACACCTTGAACACTGACAGGCACAGAACACCAACCACCGTTGTAGGAAGCCTGTTCCAGGATTTGACCTGTGCCCTGTCTGTGCCCAGTCTGATCCTCCCCTGACAGCTCTGTGCTGTCTCCCTCTTGCCATTGGTTCTCAGGAGCAGAGCCCAGCACTTCCCCGTGCCTCCCCTCCTCGGGGAGCTGCAGAGCAGAGAGGTCAGAAGTTCGTAGAAGCACTCCTGATCAGCACCAACATGCAGAAGCCAATGGGATACAATAAGCTACTTTGTTCCACTAGAATTTACCCAGTACTGCAGGAATACATCTAATCCACACACTGATGCAACAGTCAGTCACTGCTTTGTATAAATCTGAAAGTTTTGATGGTTTTTTTCTTTTGGTTTTTTTTGTGCATACATTTAGCATTGGGCAGTAGATCTCACATCAGAAACTATCCTTTCATCTCTCTCAGACAATTACATATAAAGTGCTTGCAATTCATATATAAACAGTGATTAAAAGTTACTGCATATATAAGCCAAAGCTATCTTATTAAAAGAAAAACAGTCGTGTACTAATTCAGCTCAGATATTCCATGATCACACAACGAGACCTTGAAAAACTGTTTGTTTTCCTACATGCTGCAAACTTGCACTTAAATTGTAAATAAACAGAAAAGAAGAAAATTCTGATCCAGAGTCTGAGCTATGTGATCACCTTCCAGGATAAAAAAAAAAAAAAAAAAAAATTACTCCACAAACAACATATCATCAACAATGAAAACCACCCAATACAACTAATTTCATCTCTAGTTTTGACAGAAGTTCCCAGTGTGGCTTGGAACAAAATCCTTTCAGCTGTACCTGAGCTAGATTGCAATTCCTGGAAGACAAAGAGCAAGACGAAGAATGGCTACTGCATGCTGCCTCTGGGACTTCAGATACATCAGGAGGTGTCAAGTGTAAGAAGTGCAATTTATATTTCCCCATAAATGATCCTGACCTTATATGAGCAGAAAGGAATGCCGCAAGTAGGGAGGAAGGACAAGAAGTTCTCAGCGCTGCAACGCTAGAACATTTCACATCCATGTTTTCTTTGTAGAGAATAACAAACAACTAAGCTAATATTTTAGCTTGCTACAAAATTAAGTACTGAGAGTAAAACAAGTTTAAACACCACCTGTTTTGGAGGCCATTAAAGAAAACCAACCATTTTGGTATGCCTAACTGAAAAGCTATGCTATGAGCTAAACAAGGAACACCGTAATTGCTTACTACAGTCCTTCAGCACTACCTGTTCTTACTGTAATTACAAATAATACCACATAAAGAAGTATCTCAAGCTCCTCCGACATTCTGAGTTTACTGATAAACTTCTTATAATTAGTTTATCACTTTTAATATTTACAATATAATAGTGATCTCTGGATGTGTTTAAAAACCGTTTGGATGTGGTGCTCAGGGACATGATTTAGCAGAAGGTTGTTAGAGTTAGGGTAGTATGGTTAAGTCGTGGATGGACTCGATGACCTTTAAAGTCTTTTCCAACCTGAGCAATTCTACGATTCTATGATTTTAATGTTTTTATTGGGCATCTCTCTGATCGCTCGCTTACTCCACTAGAAGAGAACTTCCTTGTCTTTCTTTGTAAAGGATGGCAAAATAATTTACATTCCTGTCTGTTCTGGGATGTAAAAACCCCCAAGCAGGAGCTGGAAGAAAAGATGTACAACTGACAGACCCGGAGCTGTCTGCCTGCACACACACAAACTGTGGCTCTGCGCATGCACTGTGCCATGCTCACACTTTCAGTAGCACTAAGTGACAGCATACCAGGACTTCATTTCTTTCGTTTTCACAATACCTTGCTAAAATACGTATAACCTCACTCATTTTCCCACTTTCTCGTATTTTTCTAACATCAGGAGCTCAGTATCCAAAATTAGACAGAGGTGGGCAAAGGGAAGAGATCTGCAGCGCTGTCTATCACCTTCTTCCTCTCTGACGAGGTCCTAACAAGTACTCTGACGGGATACGGCTAACAAAACACTTCTTATAACAGCAACGGGATCCCGTTCACAAAAAATCATTGTGTAAACGCAAGAGGCACACGAGACAGGTACGCATATCACATTACTTTGTTGGACTGCCTTGAAGCAGCACGCCGTGTCACTCCGTTACAGCCACGGATGCCTCCAACAGGTCCTCGGCAAGCACCGGGCGAGGGGAAGCGTTGCTCACACACACAGCAACCCGACGTGGGCACTTGGCACAAACTCAGGCGCGCACACAAAGGCTGCGGGCCAACGGTTACAGCTCTACGCTCCCTCCATCAGTGAGGATAAACAAGAAAAAAAAAAAAAAAAAAAAAAAAAAGAAAGAAAGAAAGAAAGAAAAAGAGAAAAGGGGGGAAAAAAAAGAAAAGAAAAAGAAAAGAAAAAGAAAGAAAGAATGCCCTGCAGGTACGCGAGTAACGCGTCAGCTGAAGAAACGCACGCCCGTCAAACGGAAGGAGCGCGGCACCCAGCACCATTTTCAACGTGAAGAGCTCCGAGGGGATGGCGGCACCCATCCCTCCCGGCCCCTCAGCTCCGCTCCCGAGGCCTCCACGGCCCGGCCCGTACCCCCGGCCACACCTGGCCGCCAGCAGACGGCTGCTGGTGACAGGGGTTCAACGGTCGCCGCTCCCGCCCCCGCAACCTTCCGCCGTCTCACCGCTTACCTCCGGCGAGGCCGGCGCCGCTCGCGGACGGATGAATGGAGGGAGGCGGACGGGGAACGCCGCGCCGCGCCGGGTGCGAACTGCGCCAAGCGGCGGCGGTTGGCGCAGCGCGTGCACGCCCGCACGCGCGCGCTCCCTGCGGCGGGTGGCGCGAAGCGCGCGGCCGCCAGAGCGGAGGTTGAGTTGAGCGGGCGGCGGAGCGAACGCGCGCCACCTCAGCGGCACCACGTGACCGGGGATAGGGAGGAGTGAGCGTGCGCGGGGAGGGCGGCCGTTGCGCAAGGGTGGCGGCCATGTTGGGTGCGGGGCAGGGCAGGCGGCGCGATGGGTGGGGGTGGTAGCGTCACGGCTGCTTGCCGGCCAGCCTTGGGTCTGAGCCGTTTCCTCATGGCAGCAAACGGCAGCCATGCCCTACTGTTGTTTCCTCGCGACTGAGAAATTTAAAAATAAACACTTTAAAAACAAACACTTCCAAAACAAACACTTCCCTGCTCTGGACAGCCTGGTCTGGCGGTTGGCGACCCTGCACATAGCAGGGGGGTTGAAACTACGTGATCATTGTGGTCCTTTTCGACCCAGGCCATTCTGTGATTCTATGATTCACCCCCTTTAAGCGTCTCTCGCTGTGTCCTGCTGAAAGTTTTCCTTGTACCCAGAGCGCCCTGGAGCTGTCACGTTTGTTTATGACAGGAGGGAATAGCAAAACCCAAACGTGTCCAGCAGGCCAGGTGTGTGTGTCAGGTCAGCAGCTGCCCTGCCCATCTCTTCTGTGATTCACCCCCTCAGCCAGCGCGGCTGCTGCCTCGATTATGTTTTATTATTGATTTGACTCAGACTGTTGCCCGGAGGCCACAGTTGATAGTGAGGCATAGCACGTACTGAAACAGGATGATATTCTCACCCTTAACAATCTGCAGTATAGAGAAGGGAGAAGAAAGGGAAGAAAAGCATAGCTTGAAATACAGCGCAGGTCTCCCCTGTGTGAACTCAGTGTTTTATCACTCTCCATTGTTGCCTATTAGTTTTTTTGTTTTGTTTTCTTTACCAGTTACTTTCTCATCTACTGACTTGATTTTGGCTTTGCTCCTCCCTTGATATAAAGCCATTTTGGGATAATTGTCACATTAAAAAAGTAGACTGAGTAACAGAGTATTCAGCTGACAGAATGACATGCTGCCTTGCAAGGGCTGCATAGCTGAAGTTGACTATGATAGTCTGCATATCTCTAAAAAGTCTCCTTGGAAACCTTTTGTGCCAGTCCTACAAACAGATAAGGAGGTCTCTTTATTGATCTGTACTGCCTGGTACAAGCTGCCTAAAAGATTATAGTCACTTTGCTTATTTGCAAGTAATCCCTTTGAGCATGGAACTAAAAAATCTATCCCCACAGTGCTTGCAGGCTGTTTTTCAAAGCAAGCAGTCCATGGAAGAAGACACAAGCACAGAATTACATGGGCAGGGTGACTGTATTATATAGAGAGGTATGATTTCACACCTGTCCATTTTGATTATGTTGTCACGTTGTAAATTCAGTGTCAGACTTGGAACACTTTTTAGGACACTGGGTACATGGATGCAACACAAATTAATGGAGCAATTTTCCACCCTTCAGTGCAATCATGTTCCAGTTGCAGCAGTTTTCTAAAGGTGCCTCCCATTTTATTATAGTGTTATAATAATAACCTATACACGGCACAACATCTGCTGAAAGCACATTGTATGTGCTTCAGTTAAAAAAGCAAAGCATTTGTAATAGGTCATTTCCCTGAGTTCCTAACTTGGCATCTTAGTTCCTCAGTTTGTGAGGGAAACCACACCAGCAGTTGCTCTAACAATAATTTTGTTTGTGTTTCCATGATCTTATCTTTGTCAGTCATAGCAGCAGGTGATTTTTCAGTTGAGGGAGCTCTCCTTTCCAATACCGGACAGGACAGTTTGTGGGGAGATAAGAGAGACTAAAATTGTCAGATGTCCTCAAATATCAAATTTAAGCTAGACCCTATGATGAAATTAGGCCTACTCCAGAAGCTTCTTAGCTTGCCAAAAAATCTTTACTTGAAAAGAGGTAACAAATTGGTAAGTTACACTTTTGTATTTCAGATCTGGAATAGGAGCTTCTGATTAAAAGAGTATTCATTTGAAAACATAATGTTTTCCCTTCAGGTAATCTTTTCCTTTCCAAACTTAGCATCTCCAGACAACCAGGAGGCTGTAAAAGTAAACAGCCTTAGTATTTTCCTTTTATGTTCTCTGCTCTTTTGTACTTAGACACAGATTACAACCAAACTGTAAAGATGGGTTGCATTTTCTGCATCTGTACTGAGATTTTTTTTCCATTTTGTTTGTGTGGGGTTACACATATATTGGTGTAGGTAAGATCTCTCTTTTTATATCTGTGAGTGATTTGCAATCCTTGTTGAACTGTACTGTACCTCTCTGGCAGTTAAACCAGGGCTTCCAGACTGCAAGAAACATGCCAACTCATTTATGCTCATTTTGCCAGTTTACCACAAATGTTGCTGTTATATTTCCCCATTAAGACTCTACTCTGTGACACCCAGATATTTAGGCACACTGATTGTTCCATTATGCTTGATGGCTTGGGTTGGATGAGGGTGTTGGGCTCAGTCAGCACACTCAGATCAAGTCTCAGCTGAGCAACATTTCTCCATTCTTTGTCAGTCAGGTGTTTCACAAACTATCTTTTGATTTGGATATGATAGAGATCCTTATCTGTGTCAAAATCACAACCTAATTAAGCAGGAGTTTGTATGTTACTACTGTGTTAGTGAGAGTGATGAAACATTAAGTGGAAATGACTCCATCAAATAGGATGGATGATAGAAGACAGAAGTTGAGAAACAGGAGAGGAAAGATGTTCTGCTTGAAAATGTGCAGAAGAGGAAGATTACAGGAAAGACATCTCATGTAAAGAAGTGGGAAATGAGACAAGGAGGAAAGCCTGCGTAAGACTGCAGATGAATCTGGTGCCTTCCTTCCTGTCCTGGCTTTCAGCCTCTTCCCCTCCCTGCCTCTCACCTTCATCTCCAGCAGCACTTGTGGAACAGATCAGTTTCTCTAACATTTTTCTCTTTACTGCTTTTGTTACCCTTTTCCCTTCAGTTCTTAAAAGTTATTGTCCTTTCAGCAACACAACTTGCAGTATGGAAAGATTTGTTTTGGGTGTCCAGTCAGTGCAAGTGCAGTTTAAATGAAATACTGTCCATGCATTCTTTCCAAAGACACAGAGCAGAGGCCTACCCTAGACTAATTGCTTTAAGGATGACCTCACTTTGCAGCTTGCTGCTTCAAGTACTATCACTTTATGCATTAGCAAATTGTGATTAATCAGTTTCAGACAACTGAAAGATCTTCCTTAGTAACTGGCAACAAATCCAGCACTAATATTCAGAGCTCAGAGACATGTAGAATCACAATGTCTTTACTGCAGTGCTGTGCAAAGCCTGTTCTTCACATCTTTAATTTTTGAAATACACTCTTTATAATTTTGGGAGGTGATTAAATAATACAGCTCGTGTACATCGGTTTCCCACTCTGTTAAATACTAGAATAGGGATTTATTATATGGTCATAAATTACGATGTAAAGAATATTCCAGTATTTTCCAGATTGCTGGAATGGCATATATAAGTGACATAGAGATTTGATCCAGAAGTGGAACTTCAGTTGAACATTGTGGCCAGTGTCTGATTTTAAATATAGCCAAATGGCTCTGTGTTTGATAGGAAATTTTATTGCTTCAGAAATAATTTGCATTCTGTCGTTATGTAAGAGACAGAGATTGAGACAATTTCCATAATTATCATGGAGAACTGGATGTAAATTTTACAGTAGGATTACAACAAAAAAAATCATCAACTGTTGTAGCATAATAAACTTCAATATACTCAGCAATTCTGCTAATAATAATGTTGGACATTTTGTTGCACATTTGTGGACAGCTACAGATTGAATAGTAAAAAATAATTTAAAATATTTTTTAACATTTGAAATGTTTGTGTTTTTTTTATTACTATGCATAGCAATGCTGTATTTGTGGCTAGCATATAATTTCCAGTAGAACAAAATAGCCAAATTTCCAGTAGCCAAAGCAAGACCAATGTTCCAGTAGAACAAAATAGACTCAGTTTCCAGCTTTGTAAGTAACTATCCAAGATTAATAATAATAATAACAATAATAATAATAACAACAACTAAAATTAAACCAAGCTCTGGTCCATTTTAATTTAATTTTTAAAGCATTGTCACTGCATTTAATTGAAATATCAGGAAAATTCTGAGTTTTCTTTCAACAAAAATTCAAGACCTGATTCTGCTAAAGTGACAGCAAAAATAAACCCACCATTGGTTTCACAGGGAGCAAAGTGGGCTTTTTTAATCTGAGGTTTGGGACTCTTTTAGAGTGTTCTTCTAAGATCCAGCATGTTTTCTATTAAAACACATGAAAAAAAAAAGCCCTGTGGCATTTTACAGGAATTGGATCAGGCTCTTGATGGTAGAATTGGTTCTATTTATAACTTACTGCCATCGATGCGTGTGAGAGACAGACTCACAATCCAAAGGAGCTGTAAGAAGTGATGGATTTTCAGAGAGGTAAGTCAGGTTGAAATAATTACCAGGGCAAAGAGCAGCTAAGAGTTGTGTGAAACAAACCGCAGCTTTGTAATATTTTGAAAGGCCAACCTCTGTCTTTCAGTGGCAGAGCAATGTAATCATACATCTATAGGTATCGTTTTTTCTAACAGCTGCATGGGAACCTGTATGCACTAGGGTTGTCATTAACATTTCTCCATAGCATAGAAATGCTGCTTCCGGTGTTTCTGTAGGGGACCTACACTTAGATAATGACACTCCTCCAATGTTCTAGGAATTTAAACAATGATACATGGATGCAAAAACAAGATGCAATGTAATTTTGAATTACCACTGTGCCAAACTGTAGCTAAGTCTAGTAGGATGATTTAGTTGATTTAGATGATTTAATTCAGTCTTATTTCAAGTTTCTCCTCCTCCTCCTCATTATTATTATTATTATTATTATTATTATTTTGGTGTAGCAGTCAATATTTTACTCTGCCTTTTTTTTTTTCTCTGCTGCATCTTACATTTTTCTATGGGTCATCCAAGTTGTTTGAATACTTTATCTTTTCAGTTATTACTGTAATTGCTTACACATAAGCAATGTAAAAACATTTCATGCAGGCAGAAATCTTTCTATTGATTTCAAAAAGAATAGCAAAGAGCTCTTTTGGATTTTTTATTGAAAAGAAATGGATTTCACAGGTCTGAGTGTCTCAGGTGTTAAACATTTAAATGCTTTAAAATTTTTTATTGTTTTTTTTCATGCTAACAGTTCCATCATGGTGGGTTAGAAATGTGATACTTCTTGTGTTTTCAGCATATCCACTTTTGTCATAGATCTAACACCCTAGAAATATCAACAGGATTTAGTAATCTTTCATCAGTAAGCCATCTGGAAAAAGCCAACATAATATGACTGAGCTTTTTGAGAGTGGAAATCAATAAACATATTTTCCTAGTAATTAAGCATGTTTATTTCACATACTTAATAATTTCTCATTACTTAAAAGTTGGATTTGCTTGCATATTAACAAAAGAAATTCTGACCTTTGCTTTATTGATCTGTTTTTTGGTTTTTTTTTTAGCTTGAATTCTGCTTCCTCCAAGATACCCACAAACAAATTGAATTTTCATACATCCTCATTGGAGAGGACCTCAAAGCCCACCCAGTCCCACCCCGTGCCATGGGCAGGGCTGACCCTCAGCAGCTCAGCTGCCCAGAGCCCCATCCAACCTGGCCTTGAGCGCCTCCAGGGATGGGGCACCATATCTCTGGGCAGCGGTGCCACCACTCTTGAGTGAAAAATTTCACCGACATCTTATCTAAATTTCCACTCTTTTTTCCACTCTGAACACATTAATGACTTAAGTAGAGATTCTTGGCTTGTATGTAGTCATTTATGAAAGCTATGTATTAGTAGGCTTAATGTATAGCTATACTCTTTCTTATGAAAGCGGGGGTCTGATGCTGGTGAGGGGAAGAACGAGATAGTTAACTATTTTGATGTTGGGCTGAGTTACTGAGGGGAAGGAGAACAGTGGATTTGGCAGGTCTTGGAAGCAGAAACATGGTTGCCATAGCAAAAATGGCATGGAGAAATGAGCACTTGGGGCAGCTGATGGTTTCTGGATTAGTACTATAATATCCACAGTACCTCATCAGGACTGGGAAGGAACTGATGAAGTGGAAAGGACTGAAAAGCAGTCACGTGGTAAGAAATGGCCAAACATCAGCCATCTGATGAAAGAGATCTGGATGAAAGAAACCTGCAACAAAAGAAAACCCACTTGTGGCTTTCCTGTGGCCATAGGAGATGGTTCTGCTTCTGGAGATCTCCCCCTGTGGTCTCAGTGGTCATGGTGAAGAGTGTCATCCACAAGGCATTAAGAGGATCATACATAGTCAGAGAAAGTAAATGGTGTTTGCCTCAAAATATGATGGTCTACAAATATTGATTAACAAATCCATGTAACTGATTTCAACATTCTTTTACAGACTAGTAGATAAGTCACTTCTGGATAGGATTCATTCTAATAACCTCTGCTTCTCATGGATGTTTTTAGTAATTAAAATTACCTTGTTACTAATGGGTTGTTGTTGTGATACTTAGCAATGACTGCAATACAGCTTTTCTGATACTGAGACGTAACTGCACACCTATTATGCATTTAAAGTTATGAAGTATTATGAATTGTATAAAAACACACTTTTGTGTTAAAATAATATGGCTAGTCTATCACTCATGAAATCTCAACTTGAACTTATTAGTACATAGTAAGATCATAGCAAATTCATACTCTTCATTCAAGAACACAGGATTTAACTGAAGGCTTTTTTCCCCAGTGATTTTTTTTCCCCATTCCCAGGCTTTCTATAGGTTAAGGAACTGTTCTTGCTGCTGCAGCCTTTCCATGAGTCTTCTTTGCTGTTTGTTGATTGTTCTCTGTATTCTTTTCTTTTTCCACTCTGGGGATTTCTTTTGAATCAGATGTCTCTTCTGTGGCAATAACTTCATCTACATGTGGCTTAATATCTGATTTAGGAGAAGTAATAAAATTTATTTTATATTTACTATGCTCAGCATCATGGAGGTATGTTCCTTTCCTTTTCCCACATCCATTTAAAGACATTCAGTATCACAAATAGCGTCAGTACTTTTCAGAGAGCCAAAGCAAGACCAAGTATTTATGTCCCTAATTAAATAAATTAATGGATGGGACCTGCAGAATATGTACACACAGAAATAATTGCTTCTCATGTAAGTAATCACATTTACAGAACTGCTCAGAAATGTCCAAGTCACCCGTACCAGCAACCGAGAGAGAAAAGAAATGCAGTTAATTACTGCTTCATGGTTTAGCAACAGAAAGGGGAGGAAATAAGAATATAAAATGGTCTGTCGGTAATGATATAACATTTTTGCAATATGTTGTTTGTGCAAATGTATATAAACAAAAAGTATTTGGGCAAAGTATATAAAATATATATTCTGATAATCTTGGAATTTAAGCCTTATTTGGAGATAAGATGCTCTGAATGAGGAAAATGTAATTGTGAAGAATAAATCAATGTCCAAGCAGCACTTATAGAAGAGTCTAAAATAAGGGTAACAATCTGTAATATATAAGAATGCTGAATCACCAGAGACTTGTTTTCTGCTCTTTCTCTACTCTGAGTGGAAAGATGGTTGTAATTCCAACTTTGTCATCAAATGTGGAGATAAAACTAAGAAAGAACAATTCACTGATCTCAAATGGTAGCTATCTGGTCAGAAAAAAAATAAAAACTGGTTGAGAAAATTAAGTTATTTTGGCATCTGTGGTCCCTTAATTACCCTGGCCTATTTTTTTGACAGTGCCATTTATCTAGCTGATAAAAATAATCTCTGTGTGTATACATGTTTTCTCTGCAATCAGCAATTTGACTGTATTATTACGCTTTAAAAGCTTTTATCAGTCAGGTAAGCCAAGATGAGAGCCTGTAGCTCAGTAGGACAGGGATTTAAAAGTGTTGAATTAAATATCACTAGGTTTTATTTAACCTGGCAATTCCTTCTTTGCATTTGTTGTCAGTTAAGGGCATGCATGCTGTAAATTGGATTGTTTGGAACCTGGAAGGCAATGATTGATACAGACTATTATTGCATAACATTTAACAATTTTTCCTTTGGAACGGCCATCTGTAAAGGTGAAAGTGTTCTTACCTTTCTTTTCCTTTTCCTGCTGTGGTTTGCTCATAGTAGTTGCTTTTTTCTTTTTAGATACAGTTATATTATTTTGACTTTGTCCTGAGATGCTAACAGTGTGCTTAGCTATGTCAGTCTGGCCTGACACAGTAATCACAATCACCTGTAGCAGAGCAAGAACAAAATTGCACAAGCGAGAAATGGCAATGTGTGACAAATTTTGTTTGAAATCATCATAGCTGAGTCCCTGGGAGCAATATGTATAGAAACAACTATAATTTCAGGGCACCTTCTGAACCAAAGGGATGCAGAATCCAGATTATCTGGGAGGTGGCCCAATTCTTGTGTTACCTTGCAGTTCTGCTGAATGGATAGAGGCAGGTGAAGAGATTTTTGATGATGAAGTAATAGAAACAAGCTACTGCCCAAATGCAATCCTTATTTAGATTATTCTAATACTAAGTAATAAACGTCAGGTCTTGCAAGGGGCAAGTCAAATTCTTGTTTGGGCTCGGGAAGATGGACAAGAGATGAAATGTTGCTTTTACATGCTCTGGGACCAGGACAGAATGACCTACTTTCCATCCTTGGGCTGGCTTCCTATCATACTAAGTAAAATTGTGAAATAATTTGACATTTCTTCTTTAAACTCAGAAAGCTTGCTGCATCTCAAATTACAGATATTCCCCTGATTGTATTTTGAAAATTAATAATGAATTCATTTTACTTTGAAAGACAGCTACAATAACTAAATAGTCTGAACTATTTTTAACTGAGATTGTGATTCATTAATGTACGTAATTGCACACTTAAGATTGCAAGAATCCCATTAAATATTTGAGTTTGGAATATTTTAGTAGTTAAGACTGTGTAATGACTGAATACATTTGCTGTTTATGTGAGACTCTGAAAACACAATACTTTTATGTAATTTAATGTTAAAAATCTCTCTGATGTGAAATTAATTCTAGAAGAAAATAAATTTATGCCAGATAAAGGTAGCATGTAGTACTTTTCATGGTACTGGACATTAAGAAATCCCTCACAAATCCACTTGGCCTTTATCATTAGCTATGGCTGGCATTAAGCCTCAGATGGTAAGGATTTAAGTAAGCATTAGCTGAGCAGAACTTATTAGTGTCATCTTCACAGAATCATGGAATATAGAATCATTAAGACTGGAAAAGACCTCTAAGATCATCTAGTCCAACTTCCACCTACCACTAAACTATGTCCCTAAGTTCCATTATCTACCCTTTCCTTAAACACCTCCTGGGACAGTGACTCAGCCACCTCCCTGGGCAGCCTATTCCAATGCTTCACCACTCTTTTGGAAAAGTCTTTCCTAATATCCAACCTGAATCTCTCTTGGTGCATCTTGAGGCCATTCTCTCTTGTCCTATCGGTATTACCTTTGAGGAGGGGCCAGTCAGACCTCTCACCAGCTTTGTTGCCCTTCTCTGGACACACTCCAGGGCCTCAATGTCTTTCTTGTAGTGAGGGGCCAAAACTGAACATAGTACTCAAGGTGTGGCCTCATCCGTGCTGAGTACAGAGGGATGATCACCTGCCTACTCCTGCTGGCAGCACTATTTCTGATATAAGCCAGGATGCCATTGGCCTTCTTGGCTACATGGGCACACTGCTGACTCATGTTCAGTTGAGTGTTGACCAACACTCCCACGTTCTTTTCCTCCACATGGCTTTCCAGCCACTCTGCCCCAATCCTGTAGCACTGCCTGGGGTTGTTGTGACCAAAATGCAGGGTTCACAGTTGGTCTTGTTGAACTTCATCCCATTGGCCTCAGCCCATCGATCCAACCTATCCAGACTCTTCTGTAAGGTCTTTCTACTCAAAGGCAGATTGACACTTCCTTCCAACTTGGAGTTTTCTACAAACTTACTGAGGGTTCCCTCAATCCCCTCATTCAAATCATCAATAAAGATACTGAACAGCATGGGCTCCAGTAATTAAGTCTATGTCAGTAGACTTTCCTTCATCCCCCAGGCTGGTCAGCTGGTCTTAGAAGGAGAGGAGTTTGGTCAGGCAAGACCTGCCTTTCATGAACCCATGCTGGCTAGACCTGGTTCTCCTTAGGCCTCCTTTTTGTTGTCCTTTACCACAGTGGCCAGGTTGAGCTCATTCTGGTCTTTAGTCTTTCTGATTTTCTCCTTGCTAGCAACTTCCTTGTACTCTCTCCAAGTTGCCTGTCCTTTCTTCCTGAAAAGCCAGTACTGCAATAAAATGAGTGCCTAGGAAACAGCACTGTTTCTGCAGTTGCTGTAGTTAAAAATGACAAGGGAAAGTATGTGAAGAGTATACTCAGATATATCCTTATACAGAACACTGAAAATACATACAGCAGTTCTTTAGATTTTGATGTGGAGAACTGTGCAATTCTGAGACTAATACTGAAAAGAATTATTAATATGGCACATTACTCTCTTAGTTAGCAATTGGGCTGAAAACAGCTCATGAGCATTTATCATAGAATCACATAGAATGGTTTGGGTTGGAAGGGACCTTTAAGATCATCTGGTTCCAACCCCCTGCTGTAGGCAGGGATACCTCCCACTAGATCAGGTTGCTCACAGCCCCATCCAGCCTGGTTTTGAATGCTCCCAGGGATGGGGCATCCACAGTCTCTCTGGGCAACCTGTTCCAGTGTCTAACCACCCTCACAGTAAAGAATTTCTTTCTAATATCTACTCTAAATCTACCATATTCCAGTTTAAAACCATTTCCCTTGTCCTATTGCTAAATACCCTTACAAAATGTCTTCTGCATCATATGATACGCACACATCCAACTGAATGGAAATAGATACATGTTACATTGCTACTCTTCAGTTAATAATCAGTGATATTGTTGCAAAATGGTTAACAAGAATCTTTTAACATATAGAAGTGAGTTCTGGATCTGGACAAATGGTTCTGAAATATTTTTGGATTTGGATGAAAGGTTCTCAAATACTCTTGCCTGAAAAAAAACTTTTTTTCTATTTTCTAATGAAAATAATTTTTGTATTCTCAAAGGATCTTGAATAAATATGTTATTTCTGATCTCCAGTGTTAATTGTGGATGAAATTGTCTGAGGTTTCAGTCTAACGATGTACTTACCTAATACCCTTCTATCAAAATTCATGATCAGAATCACATGAAACTACTCCTGTGGCTGAATTGGCAAAAATGCCTTGTTGAGTTGTGAAGCAGTGAAGGTCTGGACAGAAAAACGTGAAGTGATGCCATCAGGGTTTTTCTGGTATAAGCTAAGTGAAGATTAATGTGGATCTAAAGGAAAGCTAAAAGCAGTAGTGGTGAGTGTTAAGATGGTAAGGTGATGTGAACAACCAGGACAGCCATGACCTCCAAAACATGACACAGTGAGACAAACTCGTGACAGAATGAAAGAAGTGAATCCATTTATTTGTGAACAAAGAGATCGTACATTTCTGCAGACACATGCACACATTAGTTTTCTGGCCTCCTAAGTCTAGTTTTCATTTATATTACAGTACTTTTACCCCAATTGGGCAGATTAAGCAATACTTATGGATGTAATCTACACCCATATTAAGGCCTCTCTAAATTAACACAGCAATACAGAGGGGCCTTAATGTAGACGAAGACCAGCACTAATTTCTCCATTGTTTGAATTTGCTAACACATTCCATCTACGCTACATTACCAAAGTTGGAACAAACCTAAACTGCTGCTCAAAAATGCCTTGATCATTTTTCAGTCTTTCCATCTATCTTGTCAGTTGCCTCCACTCAAATGCTTCTTCACTCTGTTTGTGTTGTGGGGTCCAACGCCCCAGGAACGAGGTAAAATTGTGCAAATGTGTTTTCAGCCAGCATGCATTTGGCCTAGGTGAGGATGGCACAGCTAGGTTTTGTGAAGTTAGCAGTAAGGAAGTATTCAGGAAAGGCACTATTTTCCCTGGCACAATTGAGCACATTAGAAACACAAGTGAAGTGAATGGAAAAATCCAAGGCTACCTGCTTAAGACAGAAAGCATTTACACACACATTTTATGTCAACACTGTCATCCAAAATCTCCCCTATGCTTTTGTTTCTACTCTTAGATTCATGCTTTCGTTTTCTTATTTTCATTATTGTTCTCTTGCTCTTCCTCTGGTATGAACACACTTACGGTGACATCGCTGGTCTCCGTTCCATACTTGTTCTTCACCACAAGGCTGTACTTCCCAGAGTCATGTGTGGACACAGCAGAAATGGTGAAGCTGACATTTTTCCCAGCTTCGAATTTCAGGATGCAATTAGCATCTGACACAAATGATTTTTCGTTCTTCAGCCATGAGACTTCTGGGGTAGGATCTCCCCAGACAGTGCAAGACAGATTGAGTGCCTAGAGAAAAAGTACAAAAGGGTCGCATATAAGTCAATAAATATTTGCTGTGATTTTTAATGCATAATTTTACAAATGTTCCCTCTCTCTCCATTTCTCTGGATGCGTATTATCAGTAATCAATAGCTTTTGTCAGTCTCCTCTATTATAAAGGAAAAGAAGGAACTCAATTTGAAAACTCCATTACAAAGCTTTCAATATTTTATGCACCTTCTTCTCTAATACTGATTATCAGGACCTTCTCCATGCATGTTTAATATAAAATCAGCTACTACCTGTATTTTTGTGTAAGACATAAAATAAGAATTTGAGGACCTATCAGGCAGATTTGTTCAGGTTAAGCTCGCTATATATTTGCCACAGAAGAAAAGAAAGCATCTTCCTTTTCAAAATAGTAACTAAGTTCGAAGTGTCCCTGGAATATTTTGTTTAGGATCTTTACATACCATGCCCTGACAGCTCCTCCAATGGATTTGTTTTACTCACTCCTATAAAACTGGTTTTTAATGGAAATCAAAACAAACTTTACTGTTTCTTTGGTGCTTAAATAAATATTTTGCTTTGATGCTAGTAAGGTTCTAAGCCCCAACAAACTGAAGGAATCATCTTCATGATCAAAGAATCAGTTGTTGGAGAGATCAATAGCAGCTGAGCGGCTTCTGCAGGCTGGCAAGAGTAATGTGCACACAGTGTTCAGATCTCATTTCTTTGTTATTGTCAACGGAGAAATATGTGTTTGAGAGATGCTGTTATACATGGACTGACAGAATGCTGTTATCCCCTCCTCTGGTCACAGTGCTGTGGGAATATTCTCACAGAGTTTGCTGAAGCAAACGTCACATAGAAAACCAAATGCGAAAAGCATTCCAATGAAACCTCAGTGGCACAAATGCCTTTCTCTGGGCCTTTCTTTAGGGAGGAATCAATTTATTGCTAAGTACCAAATAGTGCATGGGGCCAAACTTAAAATGTTGGTCAAAGCAGAATCTAACCTTTTCTCTAGTGGAATTTGAAGGACTTTTACTGCAGAGAAAAAGGTGTTCAGTGATACATAAGGAATGATGGCTGTGGCTCCACCTGACTGAAATCAAGTTTCTCTTCAATTTTTCTTAAAGCCTCTTGATAAAAGAAAAAAAAAAAAAATTCAAAATAGAGGCAACTGAGAAGGATTCACATTTGGGCACTACTGCTGTCACAGTAAAAGGCCACTGTGAGCAATCAATTTAACAGGCTACTTTCCCTTCCCTGTTCCTTATCTGGTAGTGTGACAGTGGAAGATAGGATAGAATAAAGGCATCCAGAAAGCTACTGAAATGAACAGACAGGGTAAAAATTGAGACCTCTATTTAAACAAACAAATAAATAAAGTACCTCTGAGAACAAAAATCAAACTAACATAAATCCCACATCCCCTAAAGATTAAAATGAAAACAAAAGGGAAGGCAAAATATTTCCTCCACCACCAACACATATATCTTGGCATTGACAGAAAGACGCTGTCCTGAGTGTGAGGTGGTTAAAGCCTGGTGGAAATGGCCTCTATCTGACATCCTGCAGCACCTATAGTTGATGACAACATGGGGACTGTGAATGCCTTCTCTTGTAGCCCACTGGTGAGAATGTGGTTTTGATCACCATATCAGTCCAGCTTTTTGAAAAACATGCGAAAAACAAATGGTTTTACATTTCTTCCTTTCCCTTAACACTGTCAATACAAACATGCCCTCAGCTTTAGTCTCAGCCAGGAATTGCACACATGTCCCTTACAGTACTCAGTGTTTCTTTATTGTGTTCTAGTTTTCTAGCAAGCATGAGATCATTTCTGAGTTGCCCCAGCTGCCACTGCAAGACACTAATGAGCTTATGTCCTCATCCAGACTGCTGTGTTAGTGACATTATGCAAACCTCAGGTGTTTGAAGTGGTGTCAGTACTCCTTAATTCAAAGAGGTTCAGTAGCAAAAGAAAGAGTCATCACTGCTAAGTTATTCCCCAAAATAGTCACATTTTGCTTAACCTCACATCAATAGCTCCTGTTTGGCATTGGTGCTCCTCCTGATGTTCCCAAGTCTTATTGCTGATTTTCCAGCAACAACTGTGCAGAGATATATCTTATAATTCAATATGTAGATGGCGAGATCTTTGGTCATGCCAATATTTTTTTGGAAAGTCAATTCCACAATTATGGCACCTTAGCCAAATGGAAGTGGTTACCCACTGTGACTGTACCTATCAGCTTCAGATTTTCTGTTCTTTGAGAAGGAGACTGTCTTTGCTAATGTTCATATCTTTATTAGGACTCGAAACATGTCTAGACGTTATGGCATCTATCAGGAAATCTGATCTATCTGAAAAACCCTGCATGAGCAAACCTTACCTCTCAATATTTCGGAGTTCCACAGAGAAGTTCACAACTTAAATCTGTAGCTGGGGCACAGATGGCTATACAACTGGAGCAATTAGGTGCTGCATGTCCAGGCCTTTTGTGTTTCTGCTTGCCTTTTCTGCCTTACACTGCAGATTATCATGAGAAGGGAATACAGCAGCAGAAGGAAATATGTTGTATTCCAGGCACTGCTATTCTCCCTGCATGTTAGCACATACCTTCATAGGTAGTTTGGGCAGTGTGTGAGTTAAAGCAACAAAGTCATGGGAACTCACTCCCTTCTTCCAGCCTACCTGTGGAGGCACCAACCCCCAGCAGAAGGGGAGAATGAGGAGCTGGTGGGGAGAGGGATGTAATGCATTGCTTCTATGTTTGAAAGTGCACATCTGTCAGGATCCAAAGTCTTCTTGTAAAAATAACCCCCTCTTAGTTTTGATAAAACAGCCACTTAGGTTAATTTGACTGTCTGTACACAAAACTTATGCTAGTATTTTCTGTCAGATAAATTCTCCCTAATGTGAGCTGACACTTAGCCTTTTCCAATTACATCCCCAAGCTAAAGTGCATTTATGTATGTCAGCAGAAGCCTCTTAGGCCATCTGGAGCACTGTTTGATCAGCTCTGGTAGGTGCAATACCTTCAGCTCACTTGTAGAAAGCCAGAAAATAGCATCACAATCACAACATTAAGTCTATGATTGAGATACGCATATGCTTCAAGTTCAATATAGCAGTACCATTCTGTTCATTGAACTCTAGTTATGGCTGAACTTCTATTCAGAATCAGAGCTTGTTATTGCCAGTCTTCTGCTACCGCATTTACTCTTTTTCAAAGCTGTGGTGATTGTGCAGTTTGCATGGATTACACAACAGATGCAGAGAACTGCCTTCCTGTTTCTCCGGTGTGTGCAAGCAATAGGCAGATGAGCCAACATCACCCAAACAAGCAGTGCATTCCCCAAACACTCTCTGTCCTACTCTGTTTCTCAAAACAATCAACTACTGCGTTCAGAATCATGAGGTCAGGGATATTTGTCTCAAGTTCTGGGAATTTTCCATTCACTTATTCAAACATCACAAATGTCCTTGCTTTCAAGGGCAATGTGTGTCTGGGTAAGGTTTTGCAACTCATTTTTTACAAACTCCCTTTTTGTCAAATGTACACAATTTGCTTCAGCGAGCTTATAGTCAGCTTTGACTCTCTTTCGCAGAGAGCTTAACGCTGATAACAAGCCAAAGCAGTATGAAAAGTTCATCTTCAAGCACAAGCAGCATTAGCTGAAAGTCTGCAAATGCATTCCATTTCTTTCTGTATTCTACCTACCATTAAAATACTTCTATGAATGCTGCTTGTTTTTACAGCATTCCCAGAGCTGCTAAATCATTCAGTGAAAAGGTTTATCAAATGGTGTTTCACTTTACAATGCCAAGATGCTCAGTGTTCCCTGAATTGCTGATGCCTACTATCTTATAGCTATGGATTACAATGTTAAGAGACTCAGACCAAGCTTTTAGAGTCTTAACATTTCTGCCCAGCTCATTATCGAAGACCTCTAACCCAGCTGAACCACTACTAGGTGAACGTGGAAATACCAGGCAGCTGTTCTGCTGTAGTTGTCATGTTACAGGTTTTCAGCTGTGCTCATATGTCTACATTTGGTGCTCGCCCACACTTAAGAAAGGAAGTGGCTGGTGGCCAAGCAGAGGGAGGTGAAGAGCAGTTGCTTTTAGTCTCAGTCCTACTGTACTACAACTTGTAGAAGCAGAGTGCTGGGGAAAGTTTATGGGATTACAGACTGACCTTCTGGGGCAGCTGGTCTGTGCCTGAGCAGTGGCACAGCCATGTTCCTGAGAGTGCCTTACAATAATCTTTTTGCTAAATTCTGCTGATATAATCCAGCCAGTGCCAGGGCCTTCTGACTTCATTCCCACTTATGCTGATGAAATACAGAAAACTTTCTCCTTTGGTCTGGAAGAGAACTGAGTTGCAACAGTTTACTGGTTTTACACTGTTTAAAAGGCAGACTACTGACTGTAGTGCCATGCTGTGAAAAAGTTAACTCCAGCAGGTACAGAACAAGTAGCCATCCTATAAGAAAAAGCGAATTAAAACATTCCCTGGTCTAGCCTATATCAGTGGCACCCTGTTAGTAAAAATCTAACTGTGAGGCCTGTGTATGAATTTTTAAAGAGCTGGTTACATAAGGAGTTTGAATCACAGCTCACACTGTTGTCTCACTTTTATCTAATTCTTAAGAAAAGACGCTGCCCTAAATAAATAAACCCATCTGTGCAAGACCACTGAGTTATGTACAGAAGACAGGGAATGAATAATGTGACAGATGTCATAGATGGAATCTTTAAAAATAAAATTAAAAAAAAAAAAAAAAAAGAATATTTTGCTGTCATTGAAAGACATTTGAGCTGTTTGGCTCTTGGGAAAAGCTTCAATGAATTAATTCACTGTACCTTGCCTTCCTGGATGGTGACAACATCGGGCAAACCTCCAAGCACCCGGGCGCGATCTGAAAAGAAACGAGCATAATTTACTTTGGTGTCTCAAAATCAACCGCGTCCCAGATTCTGTTCCCCCTCCAGTTCTTTTTTCTTATCTTATTTATGTACAACTTGTCTCTGATATCTGTGCTGGGAAAGAACTACTCAGCATTCTAGCACACCATTTGGACTTTAGAAACATTCCATTCACAGCAACAGAAGCGTTAGCAGCTGGTGTCAGTCACCTACCGGACAGAACTAAAGTCCGTGTGGTGCATCCTGCACATTTCACCATCAATTCAGTGTTACTTGTGATTACATACAGAAAATAATAATATTGATTTTTTTAGATCCAGTGATGTAAACAGCGGGATAGATGAGAAGTGATGCTTTTGAGAAGAAATAAATGGCAGCTAAGAAAGTGCTGGAGCTTATGTTTGGATCTAAAAAAGGCTGCAGTCTTGGTGAAAGCAGTGAAATTTCTCTGCTTTGCATGGGTCTCCATGTAAACAGGATCGGTATCTGGCCTACAACTTTAAGCTCAAAGTCCCATAGGAATCTTACATAAATACAAATAAGCTGATCACATGCAGGCTTTGATGCACTTATTCTGGAACATGGATTATGTTAGTTATAATCTTGGTGGAGCCTGGCAGAGCAAGGAAAGGACAACAGAGAATATTCTCATCTAATGTACTCATCTAATGTAAAATACGCCACTCTGGAGTAAATGACAACCTGATGGTATGAATCATGCAGTTAGAAATGAACTGCCCAGGGCAGGGCCTTACTGGTCCTATCCTGCCACCTCATCTGGGCCTACCAGGAATTGCTGTACATAGCACAGCCAAACCCCCTTCTCTTTGGAGTCTATATCCAGTGAGGAATTAGCTCCAATTCCTCTACCCATTTTTCTCTGTTTTTCTTAAAATCCAGTTCTGCTTTTGTTTTTATATGGGTCTGGAAATCACCTGCACTGGGATAACTTTTTGTGTTGTTACATTTTCCTATAGATTTTTCTGGAAACAGGAAAAATACTGATCTTAATAATCCAAGTTGAATTCTAATGACTTATTCCTTAGACAATTATTACATATTTTTATTTTAATTGTTGTGTTGGAATTGAAATGTATCCAAAAGTGCCAGAAGATTCAGGGACCTGTCTTTAGACTATGCTGCTTTCTTACCCACCTCCATAATGCAGAGCCATTAACATTTCAGATAGTTCAAAACCAGCTGAGTGATTTCCTCTATCTCAGAAAACAGAGTGACTTTCGGGCATAAAATATGCATGAGATATCTCAACAACAGAGGTGATTTTTGGATAAAGCCAATTGGTAATGAGAACAAGATCTTAGGCTGAAAATATCTACACAACCCACATTTACAGTGTCATTAGCTGCAATGTGCAAATGTTAAATCTCTTCTTGCTTCCCCCTGGTGCTAAGCCAGGGAGAGTTAGGACATGCACATACATGTACACATTCATACGTGTCCTCTTTCTCCCAACAGGCAACCTTCCTGTGTAAGGAGAGAACCTTCAATAACCATTTATTGCAATTACAGTCAAGGAAGCCTCACTTACTTTTCTCTGCAATTGCAGCTTGCCTGGATTGAAAAGAAACAAAGAGAAAATTCAATTTCATTTAATGTTCACATAGAGTAATTGAAAAATAGATAGCTTATCTCTTAAGTTATCATTGATCAGTTAAAGAAAATGCCTCTCATCGCTTGGCAATACTGCTTTTTCTTCATTACCTAACTGATGCAATGCAGTCACATGCAAAACTCCTACAGGTTTCTGTAGGACTAGGAGTTGTTTCATACAGTATTTTTAGCTCTAGCACAAAACAAACAAATACCATTATTATTTTATGGGTTCCACTGCTGGATTGCATAATACTTACTTTAATCTCTGGAACTCGGCAAAGGCTTCATCAAATGCTTGATAAAGAGAAAAGTTGATTTTAAAGGTAGGTTCAAACATAGGCTATCACAACTGTCATTTTAAAATGTGGAACTAAATTATAAATACTGACATCATTAAAGAAATATTAATATATGGAAGCATGCTGTGATACTATATAATCTCTACAGTGCTAAATGATTCAACTGATAAAGGCAGTCATGTATACAGCAACTATTTATGCACATATGCATGCATAAACACTTATTTTTCTCTACCAAAATTAAAAATTTAACACAAAGACATAGAGAAAGAACATTAGGTTGAAATTACGTCATAAAACAGAGGAAGTAATCCAAAACATACCACACTAATGCTATTCAAGCTTTTTTGATCACATACCCCTATTAGTAAAAACAGTTTTGAGCACATACATCCCAGTACATAAATATGCATTTATTTACAAATTATATACTGGTGTTACTGAAGTTCTCATGCTTCCTTCCCACAACCTAGTAAATTGTCTTGTACACCTCACTTCACAGACTATTGGCTTATGGATACATGAGATGTATTTTTTCCAAGTGCTTTTCACATCTGCTCTAAAGCATTGCACTGATGGCCATGAACAAATCAAACAGCGAGCTCTTGTCTCCTTCATAAATTCAAGCTTAGCTAATGTCACATGGTTGGTCAACATCTCCCACTTTGAAAAGGAAGAAAAAATTTCTTTTTCTCAGAAATTGAGGATAGCATACAGAGGGAGCAACCTGGAGATGACTGTAAGTTTATTGGCCTTCCAGAGAGCTTACAGGCCCAAAGCAAAGCTTTAGGGATGGGAAATGCTTGAGACAGAAAGCCAGCCACTCCGAAGCAGTTAATCTTCTCCCTGGGATATGAGAGCTCTCTTAGAATAAGAACTTCCATCAGTCAATTAAATTGATCTTATATGTTCCTGAAACATTCCTTCATTGTGCTGATGAAAGGGACTAGTCTTGACATCTCTGAAGAATAAGGAGCCCTGTTATATCGATCAAAGAAGTACAGTAAGAAAGTAACAGAACAAACTTGTCCTTCACTTCTTCCAAATATTATTTGAAAGAAAGAGATGGAGAAGTCATTCAACACCACAACTTGTGTTTAACATTGCCAATCAGTGCATGGGGTTTTGTGGGAAAACTCAAAAACTGGGCTGACATCTCCATAGGCAACTCTGAGTCAAGCTGCAGATTGGTATTTGGACAGGAAAAAGTCAATTATAATTTATAACTTGAGAGTACAGTATGGGGCAAATGAATGACACTACCGCAGAATGCAAAGCTGCAGAGACCCTACAACCCAAAGGTACCAGGTCTGTAGCAGTGCCCACTCCACCACAGTGTTATACCTGTGTTCAGGTAGTATTAACAGTGTGAGCAGCCTACCTTGCCCAGAAAGATCCACTGTCTTTTTGTGTCCGGTTTTACCATCAAAGAGTTCCATTGTGTATTTGCCTTTGTCTTGTGGAGTTGGCTCATTGATCTGCAGCCAGATCTGTTCCCCAGTGACACCAGTCTTCACTCTGTCTGTAAACCTAATCTGGGTATCGCTGAAAAATACAAAATAGTGTTACCCCTTCATTTTAGTGGAATATAAACAGGATTTTCTGTGAGAAATGTCTGCAGTTACTAAATGACTTCCAAGATAGAATGGCATGCCATCATATTTTGAAGCTTTTCAAGCCAAATGTCAACTGTAGACCAAAGGGGCAGAATTGTTATGACAGACTCTTTCTGTTCAGTTTCCATTTCTCCTCAAAGTCTGTAGAAGGAAGATGCAGCTGAGTCTATTACCCGAGCCACAGATATGTTATACGAATTTTAAAATCTGAACTGGTAATCCATATATATTCAAATGTTCATGTTCTTAGAATAAGTTTATTTCTGCTTGGGCACAGCAGAACTATATAAGGCTGTACCTACAAAAAATCCCACTTTTGCTACAAATGGTGTTTGCCTAGTTTCAACGTTTCCTCACGTTCTGCTCTGCGTTGGCTTTTACAATCAAATGCATTTTTACATGAGTACATCTTCTTCCACAGAAAAGATCAATTTTTCAGCTTCTTAACTCAACAGTTAATTGCCTTGGATGAAGGATGTGATATTTCTCAAGCAAGCTGTTCGTTTTCTTTTTCACTGATGGCTTTGAATATGCTAGAGAGTCAAAGATCAATTTCATGTGTTTCAAGATTAAATTAATTTCTAAAAATTAAATAGAGAAAAGACAGCGACAAGAAAGAAAGATAGAAAAAAAAGAGAAAATGAAGTGAGAAAAAAATCCAGAACAATTCATATTTGCTTCCAGTTTTCAAACATTTGAGACTCCTGGAGCTACCATGTCAAGTGGGTGCCAAGAAAGGGAAAAACCTCAAACTGTTACCATGTCCACACGAAATGAAGCAGAAAGAATATTAATAATAGATTTAAAGTAAACTGAGTTATTTATTTCTCTGAGTTTTCCAGTACAACTCTTTACACTGACTGAGAATTCAAAGCTGTCTCATGGATTTGGGTACACAACTTCCATTAATTTTATGGGGAGCTGGACGTTCAAGTTTATTTTTAGAGTCTTAGTTCTCCTGTCTGTCCCATTTAGGCTTGTAGAAGTCACAGGAGGCCCTGTCTGGATTTTACTGCTCTGGGCGCATGTTAAAGCTTGCTTTGCCTCCAAAACATGAATCCATGCGTGAAGAGGATGTGCCCTTTTGCCCTGGTCCCTGTGAATTATGGCTTTTAGACAAGCAGGCCTCCAGGCCTGGTATCTTTGAACCAGAGGCAGTGATCTCTAAGAGAGCTTGCCAGTGCCATAGATTATACACATATCACTCCTCAGAACCACTCCAGAGGAAGAAGCAGCTCCCTCCCAGGAGGTGGAAGTTCTCTGAAGCAATGCAGCCATGACTCATGAGGGATGACGGAAAGAACTGGGCCTAGTCTGTCTCATACATCTAGGTTCTTTCTGAGTCTACAAACACCAAATCGCACGAACTTTTGCAAAGGTTTGGCATACTTACTTGTGCACCCAGCCTACTCTCAGATCTTCCACGTAATAGGTGACAAAAGAGTACAGCCTGATGCCCTCAGCTGTGCTCTGGATTTTCAGATCTGTTGCAGATAAAGCTGCAAGAAGAACACATCTTTATTTGCAGCCATTCACTGAGTGTCACAAGTCATTTATCAGAGAAGTGACTTAAATGCTTACCAATCCTTCTGCATACTTCATTCATCAGATCTGCAAAAGCTGTGGAGACAAAATCCATAAACTAAGACTATGTCTGCAGCTCAATCATAGTCAATCATAGAACAAGCACTGCCTCTGAAATAATTTCCCCAGGCAATTCCAAAAGTAAATCAGATCTACGCTTTAAAAAGTATTAGAAAGCTGTGTTTGCCTCTTATTCCACAGTTTTCAGACTTTATTTTACTTTGATGAATGTTGCTGCAGCAGAACTAAACTATATTCTCTTTTTTTTTCCATGTGAATACCCATATTCAGTTGGAATGACAACCCATCTATATGGATTTTAACAGATTTGATTTTTTCCCAGTTGCTTGGAAAATTAAGTGGTCACAATGAAAGGTCACAATGGAAAGGTCTCAAAATATATGAATGTAAAAACATAAAAAAGTGAAATGTTATAAAAAAAATCTACTTCTATAATTTCTTCCTATGATTGTTGACTTACACTACAGATGAGCCCTGAGGAAACAAGTTATCATCTAGCTTAGCACCAGTCACCACATTCTCCCAAAATTATACATGCAATAAGGCATATTCATATACTATTCATACTGAAAAATCTGCATGTGAGATGATCTTTTATGCAGGAGAAAGGAAACTACAGGAAGGTGGTGCATGCAGCTGCCTGTATTGCCTTGACCTCACATACAGGCTGCTTGGCTTACAGCATGCAGAAAGGGCTCTGACCTGTGTCCGTAAGTTTCAGCTCACTGACGTCCTTCCCTCTGTCATCCTTCAGTATGACTTCATAAATTCCAGTGTCTTTCTTAGAAAACTGTAAAAACAGTATTCAAAATGGTTTCTGTACAAAAATCTAGATCTACGTCCTAGCTCATGCTCAGCCTGTCCCCATCCCCTCCCCAAGGATGTGCCTGATGTCTGGTGCCCCCAGTGCCCTGCTCCTGTCTGGGGCTCTGGGACGGGGCCTGGCAGCGGGGCCATGCCTTGATGGGCTCAGGGAGGGACTCAATCTGCACGGGTCTCTGATGCTAATAACGTTTCTCAGCTAGAAGAACCAGAACCAAAGAGACTGAGTAGTTAATGCAAGTCAGACTCCACACCTTGATACTGTAAATCTCAAGCAAGTCCCTTGGGTAACTTCAAGAGGGTGCTCCCATGAGGGTCAGAGTGAGCAGCACTTCCCAAGTGCAAGTCACAACATAAACAGTCTCATTCTGTTGTGAACTGATACGCAAAGGAAGTGTCATACTTATTATCTCTTTTGTCATCATTTCCTGAAAGCATGAATGAACAGTTAAAGTTAGAAATTTGTTTTAGACACAATGCAGACGCCTTGTGAGTTTTTCCATTTTTAAAACCCACTTCCTTTTTTGATTGTTCTGTTGAAATACCAGATTATATCTTTCACCTGCATTCACAACACTGAATTCAGATGAGGACTAGCACAGACAGTCACTCACCTCCGATATCAGCAGGGTGCACACACCATCTTTAAAGTCGTGTTCTTCATCTACCATTATCTCCCTGTCATCTTTGTACCATACAATATGTGTTTCCTTCTTAATATTAGCCACCTAAAATGGACAAAAACCGTATCATAGTTATTTTCTGCATTTGGTCAGATGGACCTCACATTGCATGGATTAACCTGTTTGAACCCTGGGTCAGCATGAAAGAACAGCTAAAGCTTTCCAACCTGATTGTAGTGAGTTACAAGGATGCTGCTGGAGGCCTCACAGTTAAAATGAAGGCTGCAAGGAGGAAACAGAAGGGAAGAAAAGAGACAAAAGGGTTATCAACAGCTTCAAGGAGTCCAGTGATCCTGTGAATCCATCCCACAGGATTTTGACACACATAAAAAGGCAATAATCAGAAAGTCTTTGAATTCACAAAGACTCATCACTCCTATTAAGGTCCTTTTTGCTCAGCGGGTGGATGGTTGGATGGATGGATGACAGACTTGAAGAAAAGTGTCTAAGTTATATTCCAAGGTGTTTTGTCTGAAATAAGCAGCAAGAGCACAGTGTTCAGTGCTTGCAGTACCTGAGGGACACGCAGGGGACTGGATGACAGACCTAGCTCACTGCCTCGAACTGATGTGAGAGCTGTCAGGGAATGACAGCATTATGGCCCTGAGGCAGGCACTCTGTATTCCCCCAGAACAAATGTTGCCATCATCCCACCCTACTCCTGTCCCAGTCTCTCTCTTAAATGACTTAGGAAGCTGTGCAGGTGCATCTAACTAGTCCCCAGTAACACAGTGGTGATACTCAAAGGGTATGAAACAAGAATATTTTCCTCACTGAAGGCTCTTTTGCATAAGCCTTTTGCTCCTATTCCATGCACAAAAATTAGTGCACTGCTGTTTGTTCAGATATCATGTTTCTGCAAAGAAACCAAAGTTTACTGATTATACTGCTGGAGTACAAACTGTTTGGATTTCACCACCGTCTTCATCAGTTTTTGAGATGCTTTGAGCTGAACAAGGAGGTAAGTTTTGCCAAAGTCTCAGATCATTTGCAGTTACCCCAGCATGATTAGCCCATGGTGCTTTCAACGGCTGTGTCTGTATGCAATATGCAGTTGGGAATCCAAAACCAAAGGCCATCTATTTAGTCCTCTTAGCCATCTAAACAGATGTTGATCAAAGTGTTTCTTGGAATACTGCACTTAGTGTTTTCTTTACCTCTTACCTTACATTTCAGCATCACGTTACAATCATCAGTAACTTCCCATCCCAGCTGATCCACAAAATGAGGACCTGTTCGAAGTCACAGACACACTTTTTTAAAAACCATGAGTGCTATTCATGATACAAAAACAAAGACAAATCTGTTTTTCTTCATAAGAACACTGTGATATTTTAAAGTGTTTTTGTTTTTCCCATTTCTCCTTCAGAAGGTAAGCAACTACACAACAGAATAGACTAGATGTCTTTTAAGGGTCCCTTCCAATTCAAATGATTCTATGATTCTATAAAAATGTCTATTTCAATTTAGAGTATATTAACATAAACAAACTCTTAAACTAACACATGATTATCATGAGTATTCAAGTATCATACCTTGTTTCCTGTGCCACTCTTTTCTCTGGAATTCTGCTTCATCTCGCAGCTTCTTGAATACTGGAAATGAAAACCAAAACCATTAATGCATATGAGGTTATATGTACTATATGATTTATTAGTGCAGTATTGTTACCAGTGCAACTCTGTCCCTTGGAGGTCAAAGAGAATCCTGTCACTGGGTCATTCTTTCTCTCAGCAGTGTAATACTGCACATTTTCTACACAATCTAATATAGGGAACTTGCTTTAGCAGGGGGGTTGGGCTTGATATCATTGCATCTGTAGAAAAGCAAGCCCTGACGCCTTCAATATTTTACACTTCTGTAACAATTCCCTTTCCTCTGGGCACTTTTAAAGTAGTTCACATACGCTCTCTGTTCTATTTGAGGCAGACAAGTGCTGTGACATGAACTTTTAACAGTACTAAATCAGGAAAACAGTGGAAAAGTGATGACTGCCAACCCTGGTATAACTTTCCTGGCCTACAGCATAGGCTAGATTCACATACCATCACCAATGAGGACCAGGCTGGACTGATTGGTTGCTTTTCCATCCTGCAGCTGGAAAGTGTAAGTCCCTTCATCCTTGTCCTCAAGTTTATCCATAATCATTTCAACAAGGCCAGTACGCTGGTCCACCTTCATCTTATATTTCTTCAGGAATGGAAAGTAAATTAATTAATGAATATCAAAATCACAGTATATTTGACAAACATTGATATGTTTGGGGGAAATTCTGTTTTCTTTGTTCTCATTCTCGCCATCTCTTTCCCTGGCTCTAAACATAGAACCAAATAAATAAGAAATCTGTTAATGATGGAAGCACGTGGCAATCCTGCTCTATGATGACTATTGTGATCTTTTTCACTAGAAAAGCATGGATTTGTATCTCTTTAGAACACCATTGCTTAGGAGTCAACATTTAAAAAAAAATTTTGCATAGAATGCTCTGACTCTCTATCACAGAATCAAAGAATCACAGAATGGCCAGGGTTGGAAGGGACCTCAAGGATCATGAATCTCCAACCCCCCTGCCACATGCATAGCCACCAACCTCCCCAATTAATGCTAGATCAGGCTGTCCAGGGCCCCATCCAAACTGGCCTTGAACACCTCTAGGGACGGGGCATCCACAACTTCTCTGGGCAGCCTGTTCCAGCACTTCACCACTCTCTCTGTAAAGAACTTCTCCCTGACATCCAACCTAAATCTCCCCTCCCTCAACTTAAAACCATTTCCCTTTGTCCTGTTATTATCTACCCCTCCTGTTTGTAGGCTCCCTTTAGGTACTGAAATGCTGCAATTCAGTAGCAGGTCACCCCGCAGCCTTCTTTTCTCCAGGCTGAACAAGTCCAGCTCCCTCAGCCTGTCTTCGTAGGGGAGGTGCTCCAGTTCCCTATCCTTGTAGAGTGCTCTATCTATCAGTATTGCAACAAAAACACGCCACCAGTTGTCCTTGGGTGTAACAAGCTCTGCTGCTGGAAACAACCACTTGAGTTTTCCCGTGGTGTAACACATTCCTCCAAACAGGAAAAGAATATGAGAAGAGAGAACAAGTGGCCACAGATAAAAGACACTGGATGATCTGGGCTACTGCAGTGATTACTTGAAAACCACAGTAGTTGCTTACCTGTGAGTAACTACTTTCTTCCCTACATTTCAAGACCTTCTACAGTACCCATTAGTTAACAGACCACGTGGTATTCACAAAGAAGGCAGGAAGGATGCTTATAAACTTCTACAGTCGAATTTAGCTGGAGCTCAGAACTTTAGACAAAGTCTTTCTAGGAAGTGATGTTTTCAATGACATACATTATTTCTGATGTAAATGCACTAGTGTTGAATTCTAATTGGAAGCTATTGAAGATATTAATTCTCATTTGTTATAAACATGCAAAAAAGGCAACGTAAAGTCTTACCTCTCCATTAAAAATTTCCTTATCATTAAATACAAAGTTGGCCTTTGCATTGCCAGACAATTTTTCAGCTTGCAACCAGAATCTCACTTCTCCTTTTTCCAGAATTTCTACTGCCAGCTCAGAGGCAAGTGGAATAGCTACAAAGAAGAGAGAGAAGAATGAAGCATATACTTTTCTGCATAGGAACAACTATTTTCTTCACTTCTTCCATTCAGCTAATGTACGCAAGGTAACTAGCTTACAATAACTCTTTGTACCTCTGAATGCCTCTCCACCCACATGTACACAGAGCAACAGGCAAGATTGAATTATTTGATCTTTCTATCTCTAGGTCTGTACAGAGTTGAAACGTTCATAATTTGAATTGTGCTGGGGTCCCTCCATTCCAACACGGGGCTAAAGGTAAACTGCAAGCATCTCTGCAGCACAGTGTGAACCTGCCTGGTGCAAACACATCTTTAATGAGTCACTTAATGTTGTTGCAAGGCAGTGAAGTGATTCATTAAGGAAAAAAGAAAAAAAAACAAGCACAAAAGCAGATCAGAAAGTCAGCGACTGAACTGCAGGTTGGGAGATTTTTGTAAGTAATTCTTGCTGAGTGGGACCTTTATCTCCAGAATTCGCTGAATATCACAAAATGCCCCAAGTTTCCCCTTTAATAATAAACATTTGTTTATTTATGAATAATGGAAATCCCCACATTCAATAAGCTGTGCAAGCAGGAAAAAAATTCTTGTAAAGAGTACTCTACTACAAACTACAGTCTTATTTTTTCTTTGTTCCTGTTTGTAAAAGTACTCAGCATGCTTTCACTTTAACTTTTTGTCAAGTTATTTTAATCAGCAGCGTTAGACAGGGGCATTTATACTCTGAAATCTGGGGATATTTGCTCATTTTATTATTTTTCATCATTTTACCTGTCTTAGTGGACTCTCAAATTTCCAACAAACTCATATACATAGAGCATGCATGCTGTATGTGACCTCTGCCCCAAACTCCACTTTCACAGCAGTGTAAAGTCTGCCTTGCAAGGGTGTAACTGAGAAGAGTGCACAAACAAATTGCAAAACACCTGATTAAGTGTGTGGTGATGGGTGTCACCCCATACCTCCTCCCATACAAACCCCAGGGCAGGATTTTTCCTGAACTTCACTTATGTAGAAGCCTCGCTACAGGGAGAGGACTGGGACTGGTGTGGTACCTGACATCATTTATCTTTCATTTTTCACCATGCTAATTCAGGTTGGACACTAAGAAAAATTTCTTTTCAGAAAAAGCAGCGAGACAGTGGCACTGAGGTTGTCCAGGCAGGTGGTGGAGTCACCATCTCTGGAGGTGTTCAAGATGTGTGGATGTGCACTGAGGGATGTCGTTAGTGGGAATTGTGGAGGGGGGGGTGATGGTTGAACTAGGTGATCTTAGAGGTCTTTTCAGCCTTAATGATTCTACATTTCTAAACAATGGGATACTTTCTGGGGCTGAACACCACTGCCAAACCAGGTGGTGGCCATGTGTGAGGACACCCTGCATCTTCCTTTCACACGAGCACCCGTTCCATGAAACTACACCCTCCCACACTCATGCTTTTGGTGGCACAGAACACGTCTTTGGTGAATATAAAGCTTTCTGGACACAGGAGAAAAAAAAGAAAAAAGAGAGTGATGAAAAAACACAGAAGAGAAAAATGTTTAAAAATGAGCCCTAGAGAGACAGGAGTATTAAAAGGAACTGGTTGTGAAGCTTCCTCCCCTACTGTACTGCTTGTGAGAAACAAAAGGAATGTCATATCTTGCATAATTGCTCAGAACAAACCGCCAGAAATGCTACAGAGCCTGCAGAAGTAACAGGAGGAGGGTGAGAACAGACATCAGGCTGCTCTGCTTTTGTTTCACTGTCAGCTCTGTGGGAACGTCAAAGTCCCAGTATGCAATTAACAATGAATATCTTAGTCTAAAAAGGAAGAAAACACCTCAGAAACTGTTCAAGAAGAGGCTGAAAGGACATAAAAGGATCATTTGTGGGAAAAGGCTACTCACTCCCCCATCCAAAGGAATCAGACAGGTCTGTGTAACAGTCCTCCACCAGCAATAACCCTATTTCAAAATATTTCCATTTTACAAAACACAAACTTCTTCAGGGATTTTGAAAAGCCATCATGCTTTCATGGTTTCACATTCTATTTGTATAACATCACAAATTACCATGTGAAGTTGACAGAAAATCTTCAGGCAGATGCTTAGCGTGCTAAACTGAAGAGCTGGAATATTTGCACCCAACACCAATACACTACTGTGTTCAAGAGCAGTTGAGTTCTGCAGGACTGCATTATCTGAGCAATTCATTTTCTCACAGTTACTTGCTGCAGATGTTTCTGAGTAGAAGTTAGAGTTAAGTGCAGTTGAGAAGTACAAACCAAACAACGTGCAAGAGCTTATATTGAATCAAAAATGGCAGCGACTCATTTTTCTGTCAGGAATTTGGGTATTCATCAGATTAGTGTTTATAAATATCTAAAAGAATGTGGAAGGCAAATGGATGAGGCCAAGTTCTTTTCAGCAGTGTGTATTGATAGGACAAGGAGCAGTGGCCTAAAACTTGAACATAGGAAGTTCCATAATAACATGCAGAAATGCTTCCTTATGGTAAGGGTGACGAAACACTGGAACAGGTTGCCAGAGAGGCTGTGGAGTCTCCTTCTATGGAGATATTCAAGACCCATCTGATGCCTACCTGTGTGACCTATTGGAGAGAACCTGCTTTAGCAGGGGGTTGAACTCAACGATCTCTTGAGGTCCCCTCCAACCCCTGCAGTTCTGTGATTACTCAGAGAGATGACCAGAGTTTCATGTTGATCCATAGGAGCTCATTATTATTTTCCCAGTCTCATAGATAAAGGAAGATATATTTCAACCTATAATTGTAATTGATAATTTGGTAGTGTTCACAGGGCCTAGCATGCCCAAGGCAAAAAGAGCAGTTTCCCCTTCTATGATTTCACCTGCTTTTCCTGGAGGCTCCATGCAAAGCTGGGAGTGTACTAATACCTAACAACACATAAAAAAAACCCAAACCCACATTCTGTGTCCCGAGGAACTTATTTTTATGACATTATTAATACATAATGTGGCGAAGAGCTGAGCAGAGAAGGGTTGGGGCAAGTAAGGACAGGTGACAGCAATAAGGAGCTGTGATGACTCACACTCAGAGTGAAGATAGAGTTGGGAGAAGTAAACAGGGGGTGCTTGGGCTGTCAAAATATTGAGAAGAGCAGAGCTGATATGGAAAGGACCTGGAGGGAAATGACATGTACAGAAAGATAGGCAATTTGTGTGGCCAAGTTGTGGTGAGGCTGAGAGGAACGATGCAGACTGGCTGGCAGAGGTGCCATTGTTTTCTTATTTTTCTTATTATTGTTTTCTTCAGTTATTCAAGTAACATTCCACTGAAAATAACAAGGTTTTGCCAATTTCAGGATATCATGAAGGCATAAGAAATCTGTGAACTTGGCAAAAGTATCATCCCAAGCAGCAGGAAAGGTGTTTACATCTCCAAGTGGAACAGAAAAGAGTGTGACAAATTTCAGCAGAAAAAGTCTGTATATATAGATAACTACATTGCTTGCTCTGTTAACCGTAATTTTAAATTGTTTTAATTTCAGTTGAGATGAAATTAGAGGAGCAGATAATTTTTCAAATTCAAGTGTTCAGATCAGGCTAGGCATTCCGAGTAAAGACAAAAAGCTGCTAAGCTGCTATGAAGAAGGAATAAAACCATTAAGATACTTATTTTCAATCCTATATAGAGCATATACTTAGTATATACTTAGACCAGTAACCTGCAAAAGAGCGGGAAGAATATCAGCAACACACAAATGCTGTGAGTGAAAGAGAGAAAAATAAAGAAATCGTAGGTTTTCAATTCAAAAACACTCATTCGAAAGCAGTCTCGCAACTTCCCTGTCTGATGCTAGCAAGAGCTTTGTGATACATATCCCAGTGCACACAAAACTCTCTCTTACAGACACGTTTGATTCACTTACTTGGGAATTTGTGTTCATGACTCAGAGCAAGCAGGCGTTTCATTTCTGCAAAAGATATGAAGTAATACATGGATATTATGGATATAAGAAAGGCAAAAGCAAGGAAGAAACAGAAGGCAAAGCAAAACAAGCATGCTTAGAAGATAATGTATGTCTACCTTCTTCGTCAATTGTGTAGCCTGATGAAACTCCATCAGTGTCTGTAACAACACAGGAATAAATTCCCAAATCATCTTCCCCAAGATTCTTAAAGACTGCTTTTGACCTTAGGGAAACAAACAACAACAAAAAAAAGATAAAAAAAGTAAAACTGGTCTAAACCAAGATCCTTTTTCACTGTTGCAAAGCCGGATTAAAGCACCCTTGTATTAGCTTCTGCTCTGACTGCAAGGCAAATACAGGTTTCCTGACCAGAATAAACCAGGATAGGTTATTCATGTGTGGTACAAATGGAAATAGCCCAGCCCATGAAGCACCCATAAGACTGAAAGCTGACCAGTTGCCTGTGCTGGGACAACAGCAGAGAAATAGGTGCAAGATTTGTAACTTCTCCAGGAAACTGTAGAAGCTCTCAGTGCCAGAAGTGTTGGACTTAAAAGCATATTGTCAAGTCTTTGATGAACGAGGAAGGATACTCTAAGTGAGGCTGATTCAGCTTTCATATGCAATACCAAAAGTTGTGTTTCTTCCTGCATGGTGTCTATAACTGGAAGAGCACACAGATACTTCATAGGCTGCACCGGTACATTTGCCATTTCATCCTCTCTGAAAAATGCCTGAAGAAACTTGGGCTTGTAGAGAATTACAAACGTTACCAAATCAGGCTATTTGGCATCATCAAAACAGCGTCCTGCTCAGATGTTTGTAATGATATTACACAGTCAAAGCATTTAGCAAGTAGACAAATAATTTAAGCTTTTGGAGATTTAACATAACAGCAATTGGAATAATCTGTCCTGGCTGGCAGGTTGTAAGAGGACAGAGCACAGATTTTCTTGCTCTGTGCCTAAATGTAACTATGAGCAAATTGCCTAACCAGAAGGCCTGACTCATTCTGTGCAAGCTATAATTTCCTTATGGCCTGCGCATAGACTTACTGACAAACAGCATACTCATGCCGAAGCCTTTTGGTAACAACGGCAGATAGAATTCTTACTGAGGTCATCCATCCAGAAAGGATGGATTTCTGTGGTCTGCTGAGGTTTTTCAAACATGAGATGATTGTTACCACTGAGTGCTCTTACTTTCCGCCTTTGGAATCGATGTCCAGTCGAGAGTCATCCTCAATCGGTTCATAGTTCTTGGACCAAACAAACTTAGAGTTTGGAGACATCTGATCACATTCAAAGTTCAAGGAAATGACTCCATCGTCATCCACATTAACCACCACTTCCTTAGTTCCTGAAAGATCAGAACAAGGCAATTCCATTTTCTTAGAGATAACAGTAAACAAGTCTGATTCATAGGGTGGATTGAGAAGATCCTTTCTATTTTGGCAGTTGGCACATAAAGTGCTGCAAATGTTGACCACATTAATCCTTGACTCCTGATTAGATTTCTCATCCTAACACAAATAAATTAAGGAACAGATTAAAACACATTATAAATCAACTGATTTACTTGAGCAAGTCTAAGCACCCATGAGACTATGATATTTTCTCTAGAAAAAAAACCTGAAGGGGAAAAAATGCAAGCCTCCAATTCCATTAAATGCTTGAATTATTAAATAGCAGTATTTTCTATGCTAAGGGGTAGTAAGTGTTTTCATTATGTAGCAAGAGTTTCTCATTCCCTAGTCAAACAAAAGCTCTAGAGGGAATACTGGGTACAAAAGTGGATGTTTGAAAAGGTGCGGGAGGCAAAAGAGGAAACAACCAAGCTGCTCAAGCTGCACAAATTTGTGCAACTGAGGCAGATTTTTAGTGACTCTGGCTTCACTCTGGGTGGTTGGCTTAATTGCTGTTCTTGGCATCTGGCCTTGCCGCCATCTGCAGCATTAATGCAGGCACACAAAGGGTGTGAATATTTGCAATCAGCTGCTAAGTCGCCCACCCTGTTTTGCCAGTACCTGCAGTCCTTGGGCTGGATAAGGTGACCCAGTTAGACCCTAAAAGGCCCTGAGTGAGTCCCAGATTTGGAAATGGAATAATGCTCCTTCCATCATGAAGCACAGGGAATTTTTATCTGGGAATCCTGTACCTGTGGCATTAGCTTTCATTTCAGCAGCTTGTCTGTTAATGCCACTGAAAGCACTGAGAAGTGTTGGAGAACATCCAGCTTCCTCTGAACAGCTCAGAGCTGCGGCTTACATCTGAACGGGGTACTCACGTTATATTACTGAGTTTAAGACAATGCTGGGCTGCCCAGAATGCTAATGGCGTGCCTTCTCACAATGCACTGTGTCTTAATGACAAGAGCCCTATTCCCGACATTGAAATTAAGGGCTTTGTTCTCAGCATAATTCTTAATGAGTCTCAAGTATGCAAGGAAATTTCTGTGTTTCATCATTCCAGTACTATACACGTCCTCTCCAGCACTGCGAGTAGCTCCTGCAATGACAAGTGATGTACATGCAGCCTTCTTATTCTTTATAATTTGCTACGACTGTTTAATGAAAGATTAGATTAATATCCCTGGTTTGGCCCTGTTATTTACCAGCTCTCACGGGAATGAAGCACAATAAGAACCAGGAGATGATTAATGGGTAGTAAGGTCTACAAATATTTTGCAAGGCAGCTGCACATTTTTCAAAATTTTTATGATGTAATTTATTATATGTAAATTCATTGCTTGACATTTCACTAATGTTTAGTTGACATTTCACTAATGTTTAGTTTCTTCTCAATCATTAGCACATGAATCTTTGGGTGGCAGCTGATGTGATGTGTGAAGAAACACAGCCAGAAGGTACATTTGAAAAATACAATCTCTTACGTTTCTTTTAGAATATCCACATTAGAATCATAGAATGGCCTGGGTTGAAAAGAACCACAATGATCATCTAGTTTCGACCCCCCTGCTATGTGCAGGGTCACCAACCACCAGACCAGGCTGCCCAGAGCCACATCCAGTCTGGCCTTGAATGCCTCCAGGGATGGGGCATCCACAACCTCCTTGGGCAACCTGTTCCAGTGCCTCCCCACCCTCTGTGTGAAAAAATTCCTCCTAATATCTAACCTAAATCTCCTCTGTCTCAGTTTAGAACCATTCCCCCTTGTCCTATTACTTTCCACCCTTGTAAACAGTCATTCCCCCTCCTGTTTATATGCTCCCTTCAAATATTGGAAGGCCACAATGAGGTGATGATAACAATGCATAGCATGTATCTCCAGAAGTGATGATGGTTTTTACTTCTAATAGTTATGCGGAAGTCAGAAAAATACATATTTTAAACTACTGTGGCAGAGGACTTGCCTACCCCACAGTGTGAAACCAAAGAAGCTGCCATAATAGTAGCATCTAATTTCCCCTTTCTAGGTAATGTGGTGGTTTGTACAAATCATCCAGAGTCACTCTTAAAGTCCTGATAAAAAATAAAATAATTAGATACCATATCAAATACTGATTAAGTGCACTGATCCAAGGGCTTCATTACATTGAAAGGAAAGAGGCAATGTTAAGATAAAGCAGACAGCAACAAAACACTGGAGTTATGGGCACCATTTTGTCTACAGCTAGTCAGAAAAGTTGACTGAGATTAATTTCATTAATTTCTGAGATTTTGTCATAAAACTTCCCAAACATGCTGCTCAAAACCTCTCTCATCAAGGTTAAACTTGCCTATTGGTTAGCTGAAGGGATTTTGGTGATGACTGGCTTTGTGATTAAAGTAAATTTGTGGTTGCCATGGGATTAAATTTTTAGTTCTGCTATGGCTTTGGTCACAGCAGCACCAAGGGCAGAATCAGAAGAATCAGGTAATTGCAATTTTATACTATCTTAGTATGCTTCTGATTGCACTGTGAGAGGCCAGCTGAGTGCAGGGACTTCCAGCAGGTCGCCCTGACTGAAAAAGCCCTCATGTGCACCATCTTGCAGCCAAGAATTCACACAAACATGTAGAAGGCCTCCTGTAAAAAGGCTTTACAAAAGCCCACAGCAAAACACTTCAGGTAAGGTTAACGGTTGGATCCCATAGTCTGAGCCCCAGGGCAGATCAAATTCCTGTGCCAAGTCCTCCTGAAGCAGCTGATGCATGATTTGAATCTAACTTCTGTTTATGCCAGCGTGTGAAAGGACTAAGAGCAGACCTGGGAAGGATCAGGAGAGAAATGCAGTTGCTCCTAGACTTCTCTTGCCTCCTGTGAGATCTGCAAAATCACCAAAGTGATTTTGTCCAAAGACAAAGTTTCAGCTCAAGACGAGCCAGCATTGCTGAATTTTTTGTCTTTTTTTTCTTTCTTTCTCTTTTATGTGTGTGGGCTTTTTATTTAGTTTTAAGAGATAACTGTAAAAATGGAATACAGTTTTTCAACAAGGATGGAAACTATCATACCATTCTATTAATACATGTAACTGAATAAAGAAAATTGATATCACTCATTTTAAAACAAGTATTTCCATTCAGGATGTTATTTACTTACATTCTTTGGTTAGAGAGCTCAGTCTCCTGGCAATTTTACATGTTTGCCAACATTCCAGTGACATTCCAGCAGGAATTGTCTAGAGAGATCTTACGATATTTTGTCTCCATCCACGATGCTAATAAAGACAGTATTCACTGGGCAACACCAGAAGATTTGTGATAATTTTTAAAAATAGTATGATTGTTCTTGAGATTTGTGTGGTTTGAGTGAGAAAGCTGAAAGCCTATTCAGGAGACTGCTTTCTGGAATACGTTTTTTAATAAGCCTTTTGTTATTTCTTAGCACTACTAAGAAGCTTAGTTCGGTGAACAGTGTATCTGCATACCTTAGCTCAAAATATGGGTCAATCAGATTTGTATAAATAAATCATTTTCGACTTCCCTGACTTTCTTGAGATCCATCAGACATCACAATGCTGAACAGCAGCCTAGCTTGCAAAAGGGTCACAGTCCCGAGATTCATTACCTTCTCTAACTGTGAGGCAAAACAAATATTCTACTCACATTCATGGTACTAGATTGAGGTTGGGCCACATTGGACCATGAAAACTACTGAAAAATCTTTTTTTTTGTTATGATGATTGTCTTCAGAACAGTTTACATTCATATATTATTTTAATTGCATGATCAATCAATCATTTATTTCATATATCTAAATGTTATTATCATAACAAGTTTTTATTAAAAAATCTGATGGATAGATGTTAATCTTCAAGGAAAATAGCTTGGTAAAGGCAAAAGTTCAGTACTAATACTGGTTTGATGTTCATTTTAGAAGTGGTTGTTATTGTAGTATCTAAGCTGTTTTCAAGAATCGGTTTCTAAGCCTTGCCTTGCTCTACTTGCAGATGATGCAAGCAACCCTAATGCTTCTTCAGTGGTTTGTTGGTCTGAACTTAGGGCTACTTTATTTTTGAAAGAAAAGAAAAAAGATGCAGTAGCTGTGAGAGATGAAACTGAGGTACGGATGGCCAGAGCAGTGGGATGAGCAATCCTGCTTGCCCTGTTATTATGATTACAGCTGTCAACATGGTAAGATTTACCCTATGGTGCCCCCTTTCATCTCATTCTGTAGGAAGTTCCCAGACTTCTGATTTTGCTGTCATTGCTCCCAGACTTCTCATGGCCTCTCTTTCCCACATCTCCAGTCTTTGGTGCTCCTGACTTCACACTCCTCCCACTATGACCATTTTCAGGCCATATCTCCATTACCACTATATCTTCCTTTTATTCTAGACCAAATCTATTCTCAAGTAAATGATTTTAGTCCTTCCACAGCTCATGTATTTCTCTCCTATTCTAACTCCTTCTTGCCTACACACTTACCTCTTATCTCCATATCACAGTCTTGCCTTTTCTTAACCATCCACTCCATCCAGCCCTTCTTTCCCATTCCACTAATAGTCACTACAGTCTTCCCATTCAAATATTTCTAGTTCTTTTCTGCCTCTGTCTTCGGATATCCTTTCAATCACATTTACAGCCTCACTGGGAGATTGTTCAAGGCTTCTTAGGATTACATTTTTTAAATCTTTATTTTAAATACTAAGGGTAAAGAGTAATTTCTTTTAACCTTTCCTCAGGTACACTGCATAAATTAAACAGAAGAGAGAGATAAACAAATAATTTACTAGAGGAAGGACAAAGCCTACAACTGTAGAATTTGTGATTGGGCTGATCTTAACAAATCCTCCACTCATGCACTGTTCTATTGCAATATACATATAACTTTATATTCCTGAACAGGTTGTTACAATAAGAAAACCTGCCCCGACTTAAAACATATCTGACCAGGCAGAAGGATATATTCTTCAACTTGTTTCCTGCATAGTAAGAACGTTTGACTTTGAGAGGGATCAGATTGTTCACATGCAGCCTGTGTGCAAACACATCACACAGACAGGCACCTCTTTAAATATGACAAAAAAGAGGAAGCATTTCTAGCAAACCTGGTCGTGTCTCAGCTACAACAGGATCAGTGATATCTGATGGTCTCCCAACACCAGCCTGGTTTGTCGCCCGCACACGGAACACATAGCTCACCCCTTCTGTTAGGCCAGCTATCTGCAGGAAGCAAACATACGCGTGATTTATTACAAAACACCAATTTTAATTTCACACTTTTTACAGTACCAGTCAGGATGCCTGACAATCATATTTCCTTTATTTTTTGTTTTGCTCCTTTTCCAGTTGGCAAATATTCCTTCCTCTTTTTTTTTTTTTCTTTTCTTTTTTTCAGTCCCAGAGAAGCATGACTGATATGTTTGATTTATGCTTTCCTCATATGCATAGCTAACGTTTAGGCAGTGCCACAGCTGCCGTTGATTTATTTACAAAAGGAACATTGTTATTTGAACAGGATGTTTTTAACTCGTGTCCATTGACCTCTGGAACAGCACAATCTTATACTGTAGATAAATTATCAGTAAAATGTCTCAGTCCCACTTCTGTAGAACCAGAAGGGCAGTCAACTGTATGGATCTTGTTCTACCGTCTTGAGCAATTGCAGTAACATCGTAACACCTGTAAATGCTCCTTTAAAACATGCGTGAAAAGATCAAACCCTAAAGTGAATGTCTTCCAAATGCTCTGGAAAGCATAGAAGTAGCAAATTGACTTCAGATGTGTCTCTGAAATTGAAATACACTTGATTCCTTACTTAGAAGTCATTCCACAAAATCATGTGACATAATAGTGGGAAATGGTTGTGTTTTACATGCCATTAAATGTGTGGAGATAGTAATTTGTGTTTGAAAGAACCACAGAACCACATTATTTACAACATCCATTTTTCTGTAATGTTTTTGTGTAGCAATGCTCTTTGAGCTAGGGAATACTAGGGATGCCTACTGTGTTGTAAGAATAATATGCAGTTTCGGCACTATTTCTTTTTTTTTTTTTTCTTTTTTTTGTCATACCAGATTACCTTCTAAGTTACTGCCTTGTCTGACTACACAGACTTCATACATGGGCGTCCTAGGCACAACATAGCCTGCTAAGTGTTTCAATAAATGCTACTCAGGATTATATTATCCGTGACTGACTTCTTCAAGATTATTCTGTTATATTTGTATTGAATCTCAAACTACTTTACCTTCAAGAATTTCTTTTGAAGTGGCTTCTCATTGACGCTTCTCCAATGTTCCTCCTTAGCTTCAGTTTCCTTCATATCAATGTAATAACCAGCTATAGGACTACGGCCAGTGTAAACTGGTTCCTTCCACAGTAATACCAAAGAGTCCTTCCTAACTTCTGTGTATGTGACATCGTGAGGTGGCCCTGAAAGGTAAGAGTGAAAATTGGAATTGCGTTATCAAAATAAAGACCAAAGGGATTAATGCATAAGACTTCAAAACACAAAATCAAACAACACATTGCACACCCAAAGCTGACATAGCAGGTGCAGCTCCATTGTATCAGATCTAGGTGAGATATGAATACGATTCATACCTAATAAAAGACTGGCCCTAAAAAACAATCCAAGTTTTTGAGATTTGGTATCTTCATCAAATATTTACCAACAAACAAAAATTACAAATAATCTCCCAAGTCAGGGAAATAAGTTAACTATTAAGCTAATGTGCTGCTTCAAGGACAGTTTTAAAGTCCACTGAAGCCAATGGAGATTGTTTTCATTAATTTCAGTGAGTGTTAAAAGGTCAGAGATCTGGCCTTGAAGTAAGGCTACAAGGACTCTCTGCCTTCTCCGTTAGACAGGTTTTTATGTCTACCATTTAAACGAGGGAGCACAGTGGCAGACACAGTACAGAAACAAAGCAGTAAAAATAAAGAAAATACAAGGTGTTTGTAAAATGCTACTTGTTACGTGGGCACTGCTTAATTCATCAACGTAAGTACATTAAAAGAATGTGATGGAGGCACAGGCTTCGGTATATACTTCAGTACCCATTGACTGCCCTAGAAACAAGACATTGAGAACTTAGATTATTTGTCCCAGAGCACCTTGTGGGTGGCAGTAACCCCCGTGTTACACTCAGGATCCTACCAGGTACAGCAATGGTCCATTCTTCACATTTGAAGGGCTTGCTGGGTAGGGAGGGTGTCCCAACCCCAGCCAGGTTAGCAGCAGCCACCTGGAACTGGTACACCATGTTTTCCTTCAGGTTTTCAATCTGCAGATCCAATAAAATAGTACTTATTAACATTGGATTAAGGCCTTAGGAGAAAGTCACAATCATCTAACATGTAAACATGCTTTGAAGTGCCTGAAGAGATGAAAGCTTTATTGATATCACACATAAGAGAATAACTATCCTGGCTTTCCTTCTAATCAGTGACATAGCATATGTGAGCATTCTCAGCATCTCAGATTTTAAAACTATTCATACTGAAAGACTTTGGTAGTCAGAGAGGGAGCAGGATATTGCTCAACAGTTACACTGATCTGTCTCATGATAGGCAGCAAGTTCACTTAAGGCAAGAGTTGTCCTTGCAGCAGGGTGAAATTCAGTCCTCACATTCCTTTTCAATTGCAAAGCAGGTCAGATAGATTGTAGCTAGCACTGCATTTCTAAACTGGCCTTTAGAAACTAATCACAAAATCCAGCTTGCACAGAGATGGTTCTAGTACCAGCAAGCACTGGGGTAGGTCCACCAAGCCCAATAGGAATGCCAGTTGTTTTGAGGGCCTGACTTCCAAAAATCCAGCGTATGTCCAGAGGAATTAATTCACAGATTATGGTTAGTACCAGAATAACAGACAAGTTCACAAATAATTGTAGAGAGAATAATTTAATGGAGTTAACTAAACTGTATTATCCACCGGCTTCTCTATTCTGTAGTGAGCTATTTGTTAAAGGAGAGATTTTATGTAATAAGGTAAACAGAAGACCAACAGTGTGGTAAGTGTTGCACTAAATGTATACATAAAACCTCTACCAACAGACAATTTCCATCAATGTGAGACAAACACTAACAAGGAAGCTAGTAGAACAACAAAGTACTTCATGGTACCACAGAATTCCTGCAGTACAGGAAGCTGCAGTTTCAATAACATATTAACCATATGACACAAAACCACTGTTTTAATACCATATGTTAAAATTTTCCGAGGTCACAGCTACTACTAAAATAATGTCTATCACTTGTGTACCACCTTTCAAGCAAGATAAACCTTAGAGGAAGGACAAATATGTTTACTATGATCCCTAGTACAATTTTGGTATGTTTCCATGAAATACGCATCTTGGATATAAGGCTCTGAAAAAATCAATCCATGCACTAAATCATATTACCATCCTAATCTGACTTTGAGAACTCTTTTGGAAATATAGTTTGCACCCTCAGCAATAGCAGAAGTTGATCTCTTACCCTGTATGCCCTCTCGCTAATGGCTTTAATGTTGGCCTCCCTCCATTTCCCAGGAACTCCACCAATTACTTCACGATAGTTCACGTAGTAGCCAGTAATTTCAGTTCCCCCAGTGGCTTTGGGTTGTTTCCATCCTAACACCATGGAGTCCCGAACACTCTCAAGAACCGTGATGTCATATGGTGGAGATGGAGCAGCTGTTTCAACATGAATAACATGTAAGTAGGAAATAATATCTCAATAGCCAGACCAGCATCTGGTTACCGTATTCAGGTGGCCCCCATCCTGCATTTCCAAGTTAGGAAAATACTCGTGCGGCCAAGGGGAGTTCTGCTGGAATGAGAAATGAAGGATAAAAGCTTCCATAAAGCAAACATGAAAGTCCAAATGGCATAAGAATTAATTTTCAAGATCACTGGGTTTTGAGAAGCAAGCTGATACACAGTGAAAGAATGTGTTGCAATTGCAGCTCTGATGTAAGTGATCATGAACTGGTCTAAAACCGTGAAAAATGAGGAACTAAAACTATGATTACAAGAAAAGTAAAATGTTAGAGATGCAATGATTTGTTTTCTTTTGCTGAAAGCGAATCCTTTTTCACACATATAATAACAGTTGTAGTTCCTTTTTTTTTAATAGGCCCACATTCTTCCCTTCACAGAATTTCAATTATCTGTTTATTACTATTATTGCTATTAAATTTACACACTGTGTAGATTTTATCATTGCACCCTTCATCTTACCTTAACAGAAGTAAGCATGATCATAGGCACTGTAGGCTGACTGAAAACGGAACATGTCTGTTACTGGAACTTACTTACAAAATTTGCAGCATTATTTTAAAAAAATAATTATAGCAACACAGAAATCATTAACTTCTCCCAACCTGTTCTCTCATAATGCCCTCTCCACACATATTGGGGAAATATTTGCACACACTTAGTATATCACGTACTGGTTAAAAGCCCTATCTGTGATCTCCCAAATTTGATGGAAATCTTACATCACATACTTTTCTCTTTGGTATTCTATCACAGCGTTAGCTACCCCCAGGTGCAGCCCCTGTATCTTGTTTGCTGTTCAGAGTTTTGAACAAGCTTTTTTCAATCTCACTTCATGAATCTCCCATGGCATAGGAAGTGAACTAAATTCATTCACTGGCCAAGTACCAAGACTTAAATGAAACTCAAGCTCCATATTTCTTAGGCGCAATGGGTGTTTAGGTGTTGACAACATAAAATGTGATTTTGTCCATGTGTCTTCAACTTGATAGGTTCCCCTCATTACATATAACTATGAGTAAGAGATATAATGCAATGTTCATTAGCACTGCATCTCAGAGGATAAGCCATAGCTTAGGCATAAATCCACAAAGGATCTTCACACATCTTTGCACAACGCAGATCTTCATACTTACCGTTGTAATCAGATTTTGTTTCCTCCACACATACGTAACCCAGAAACTACGTAACAAGACTCCTAACAGAGAACAAATTACTGATCTGGTGTAGACATACTGTACGGGATATATTCATATATACTCCAGACAAGCTATTACATTAGTGAAGGAGTAGACGTTTCACCTTCAATAGCCAATAAGATTGTGTAATGGTCTCTGATAACAAACATTAGATACACAGTAACTTCCATTTGACTTGAGCACATAGTTACTATGACTGCTGGAAGATGCATCACCGGAGAGAACGTTCACTTGTGGTGTAGCTGAGTGCAGGTTGCAGCCATCCAAAGTGGATGCACCAAAGCAGTGAAAGCTATTTATTTATTAATTCTCACCTATATCTTTCTTCTTTTTCACTTTTTCCATTGTCAAAGGATCCCCGGGTCGAGACTTACTTGCCTGCTTAGCAACAACTTTTTGTGGTGCAGATGTGATAGCGTCCTTAACCATTTCTTTCAAGTTATTGTCTCCTGTACTCCCCAGTTTGTCAGAGCTACTGGGTAGCGGGTCTCTATTAAATTTAGCATTGCATTTTAGCAAAGCATCTGTGTCAAAGATAGGCTGGGAGGACTCATGCATGTCTTCCCAGTTGGTAGTGCAGTCTGTTAGTCCATCAGCTTTACCACTCAGTTCAGGACACACACCATGAAGCAATCCTCCCCCTATAATTGCCAGAAAATAGTAAAGACATTTTGAATTAGAATACATTATTTTTTCGTCATTTACTCAACAGAGCATAAAATGCAGACAGTGAACAGTACAAAGAAACCACAATAAATCACAGTTCATGACAAAAAGCTACGCTTGGACTCACAAAAATTTGAAATGCATAGAATACCTCTCAACATCCTCACGAGTTATTTTCTTTTAATAATGTCTAATTTTCAGAGCAGAAAAAATATGGAAAGTTAGTGGTAATCTTCATTTTCTATAATTATTTTAGTATTAGATCTTCCAAGTCATATTTTGATTCTTTTAAAAAGATCTTACAAAATTACCAAGAAGCACATCTCTCTGCTCTAAGGTTGAGTTTTGTGATTTTGATATAGATAACAGTGAGGATGTTGCAGACACACAATTTGTTCTAGTCCAATGATCTCATTAATCTGTATGGATTAGTTCATGCAGTGGCAAACAGAAATAATTCATCAACAAAGGAAGAACACACTAGGGTTATAGAAAGTTTGCAAGAAGCACACTAGAAGTACATTTATTATTAGGTTTAGGTGTGAAAACACATTTTCTAGGAGCTGACTATATATAGGATGGTGTGTGTTAGAGGTGATAAATACCACATTAGAGGATCAGAATGACATTCCTTCTTCCTGGATGACTATGAAGTGTAATTGGCAGTGCCCTCCTACAGCAGTTCACAAGATACACGTGAAGAAGTCTGAATGGTGAAGGTGAACAGTTTACAAGGGTGCAGTGACTGTGAAAGTGTGGCTGTGATGCAATACGTAAGATCTACAGGTAAAGTATTATTTGTGGACAACACTGTAAACCAGAATAATTAGTTACCAATAGATGTTGAAAACATCTTTACTTAAATATACATATACATATATATATTTACCATTGAACAAAGCAATAGAAAACAGCTTACCAATGGCTGCTTGTACTTCTATAGGCTCTGAATCCTGGGAAAATTCACTGAGTCCAGCTGCATTAACAGCCCTGACTCTGAAAATGTACTTCTCACCGTTGATAAGCCCATGGCAAATGAATCTAAAACAAACCAGCAAATGAATCATTATGAAGAAAATAAAAATCTTAAGGGGTGTAGAAGTGTTTCTTCCGTAAAATTTATTCTGGTTTCTGAAAATTGAGGTTAAAATATGAACCCAGTAATTATATGAAGGTCAGAGAAAGCAGAATGAAGTATCTAAGAACCTAGTTTCTGCAAATAGAATGTCTGAACTCACGTACTTTATACATACCCTTTTTTACCAATACTCTTTCCCACCTAAGACTATACAAGTTCTTGTGTTACAGAAGGGTCTATATTACTTTTGCTGATATATAAGATTCATCCTTCCCAATGGAAACAATGGAAAAATCTGCAGAGATGAGGTCTGCATTTGCCTGTGGGATTCATTCATGACATAAGCAGAAGACAGCTGTAGCACAAGTCCCCATCGTTCACATCCAATCAGAAATGAAAAACTGCAGTGTACGCAGAAATTACAGGACATTTAGCAAGATCCCCAAAAAATGTCCAAACTTTTATGGTACTTCCATTGTTCTAAGTCAGACAAGCTATTAGTATAGTTTTTCAGCTGTATTATATAATGTTTACATTTTAAAAAGTCATGGTTTTTTTCTACGTTGTTCCCCCTGAAAAAACACACAATTCCTCAAGACATAAAATGTTTCTTTTGGAAAACAAACAAACAAACAAAAAAAAGTGTTTTGTAAAATATTTTAACATATTATTTAATATGTACTTTAAGTGTATTTTATTTCATATTCTTTTTATTATATACTTCACAATGTTATATTCTGTGCTTCAAAGGTTGACATCATGCAATAATATAAGCAGAAAATTAGCATCAAAAATATAAAAAATTTTCCCAAAATAAGAATTTTACTTCAGGGAAAAAAAACTAAAACCTGAAATTTTCAGGACAGAACTCATTCCTCCAGACTTTTCCAAAGCATTACCTTTCACTTGGACATCCACAGAAAGCAAATTTCAAAACATCAAAATGTACTGCATCCAGTAAACTATGAGCTACAGTAAATGCTTTGAAATTGTCTCAGTCACAATAACATTAGATAATACACAGCCTGTGCCTGTCTATGTCATGCATCATATTGCATAGAATAAAAATGCAGTGATAAGAGCAAAAGCAGTGTATTTAGGTAGTAGTATAAAGTAATTCAAATCAATATTTTTATTTTTAAGCTGAATAAAGATCACATTTTATATTCTGAAACAAGAAAACAGCATGAAGCTTCATCAACACTTGATGTAACCATAGTAAAAGTAACAGTGATCCAGACCATTCTATGATTCTATAATTCTATGATATGAGAGCTTATAATATTGGCACAAGTGGCTTATGAGCATCCATTAACATCTTGATAATTGCAAGTGACAGAGCAGTTAGAAAGTAATATTGTTAGCATGAAATAGTCTACATTTCCTCCTGACATGCTAGATACACAGGCCCAGAAATATTTACAGCAGTCTTCCAACTGAAGGATTTTGCTTTCAAACATGATGTAGTTCAGTTTTCCACATTTGTAATTTCACTCATTCCTCATTGTACCATTTCTCATCAAACTGATGGATACAATAGGTAGTGAGCTGTTCCTCTTTACTGCCAGTATCCATGTTTCCACCACACCCCTTGACTAACTGTTTTCAGTATAAGGTTGATTATAAATTACTTTTGGACAAGAACCACTTGAAATATGTTTTTATAACATCTTACAAGAGTGTAAGAGTGATTTCAGCCTCTGCTGGCTACTAAAGAACAATTACTACTACTAGTAATATGAACGTCTGAAAACACATAAAAGCAATCAATCAAAAAAACAACAACAACAAAAACCCAAAAACCTGAACAACCATCTGGTGAACACAATCTCTATGTTCTAAAATCCATTACCTTGTGCCTTTGACTGGATTGTTGTTGCATGGTTCCCAATGACCAGATCCAACCACACTTGACTCAATGTAATATCCAACCAGCTCCTTGGCATCTGGGGGCTCTGTCCAAGTGACAACAACGGAGGTATCTGTGTTTCTAGTTGGCATAATACGGCCAGGAGGTTTGGGAATATCTGGGGAAGATAAACAGAAATAAATTAATGACCATCCAGAAAAAAAAAATCACAAAAAAAAAAAAAATTAAGAGTGACATTCTGATCTTGATTGTTTTAGCACTGGTAATACAATGCACAGAAGAAGTTAGAAAGCAATGCCCATATTAAATAGCAAAACACACCCTAAGTATTTTTTGAAGAGAACTGTTTTACTCTTCTTAAGGAATGTAGTTTATATAAATCAAACTGAGGTGAAATGAGACAACCTGAGAACTTGGTTCAAATCTGCATTGGTCTTCTGGAAGAAAATGCTACTGTAGACAAAGCTATTATGCAACTAATAGACAAGTTACTAACTCTTTGCTGTGGGGAACATCTGGGACTTTTTTCCAGCAGAAATAGTTTCTGCATCCATATAAGCATTAAATCTTTCACGTTTGTTTGATTTGGCAAACAAGTAAGGGTAAACTCTGCTTATGTCTGGGCTTATGTTCAATAAGGTCTCCAAAACAGAACAGTTTTGTACTTTATTGAGCTGTCATTTTCTTCCACTGTTTGCAGCCTTTGTGGTTCTTGATATCATTATTTGCAGCTTAATTCCCTCAGTTTGTATCTGCCATTTGACCATACATTAAATGTCTGACAACCCAATCCAAAATTATCTTAGCTGAAGGGAATACATCACTGACTACTCTTCATTTTCAAGTTAGAAGCTGAGCAGCTATCTTCAGGCAAAACAACCACATAGCAAACTGAAAAGATACCATGAAGATAACTTAATACTTATGATCACTCACCTAGTTTGTCATCCACCACAGTGGCTTCAGTTGCTTCTGAAGGCTCACCGATTCCAGCTGAATTGCAACAGCGAACCCGGAAGCAATAGGATTTGCCTTCAGACAAATCAAAAACTGCAAAGCGAGGGGACTTCACAGGGATCTCAGTGTTCACCCTTTGCCAGTCCTCTGTGCCAGCAATGCACTGCAGTCAAACCCAGAAACAACATTTTGAACAAAACTCTCTGAACACAGACTCTAACCTGACAAGGCCTCCTACCTGGACCATGAAAGGTATGTCTGCTATGGAGAATAGGGAATCATGTCCCTGTTTTTAGCCATTCCACTGTATAAGTAAATTTCAAAGCTTATTAATCTGCCAGATGTGCAGTCACTCCATAAATCACACATACAAGCTTACTGTTTTCAATATACCAAAGCTAAACACGTCTCCACAGCAAGGAATTGTCATTTTTTAACTGCATTCAGTTCTGCATCTTAGTCTCCAGAAGTTCTGCAGACATTCAACACCATCCACATGAACACATTGCTTATAAATGCTGTTGTCTCACTCCTGAGAATGTTTTTGAGGTGGCTTCCAGGATTAATGAAGATGTGCATTCAATTTGTGAATTGTTTTTGTTTCTGTGGCTGGAAGTTCTACTTACCATGGTCACTTATACTGTTAATATTAGTAATTAATTTTTGCCTTGCATTAAGAATAATTTCAAAGAATATCCAGGTTTCTGTGAGATTTCAAATACTCAGAGAAACTTTACCTAAATATGTGACATTAATGTTTGGTATTCTGTATGCAGTAGGGTGTCAAAAAATCAAAATAGGCTATATTACATGGAAACTCAAAATTAATGTATTCACCCTCTGTAAGTCTGTTGCTAAGTGAAATTTTTTTCTTCAGACCAGATTACATTAGAGAGATGAAAAGCATGTAATGGGAAGATATTTATGCCTCTCATGATGACAGCTCTAGAGTGATAAGAAAAAGCATTGATAAAAAGTTTGTGGGAGTCATGAGTTACTAGTAAAATGGTGAAGATGGTGAAGATATTTCTGGGCCAGTAACCATGCAAAGAAGAGCTCAGAAAAGAAGGACACTGAAATGAAAAGTGACTTGGTTCTAGAAAATAAATTTTGTCACCTTAGTTGAGGTGGTGAAGTACAATTGAAAGCCAATGTAGAGGATAAAAACAGAAAGGCAGCTGGAGAAGCACACCACCCACTGCCTTACTGTGATCACATCCACTGGTTGGTCTCCAGAAACATTTAGCAAGTGTTGATGAACGACAGTGGGAGGAATGACACACCTTTGTTTCATACAAACTTCCATGTCAGACTGCTCCTCTGCTGCCATCTGTCATGTGGCAACAAAATGCAACGGAATATTGGTGGGAAGATTCAACCTCTACTGCCATACCACCAACATCCATCACTGATGTCACTGGCCAACATCATAAAATAGGAGGCATTACTTTTGTAGCAGCCCTAAGACAAATGATATACATACAACTGTGACTTTGCACTGTCCTTACTCACTTTAATGAGTTTGTCAGCCTGTCTACCCTATGGCAGGTCAATGACACAGTTCAGGAAAGAATATTACAGTTTGTGACACATTCTGCAACCATTTTTATAAATCTCTGTCTTAGCAGTTTATCTTAATCTAATAATTACGTTAATGAAGTTCTAACCCTAGCTTGAAAGTGGAAATGAAATTTCAGCAAAGATAATGTTAAAGAAGATTGCTACAACATGATTCTGATTTTCTCTGATTTTACCTTTTCCACAAAGTACATGATACCCTCATGGCCCCGCTGTCCAGGAGGTTTCCAACTCAGCACAACATAGTTCTTGGTAGCTTCAATAACTTGGAGGTCTGTAGGTGGACCAGGAATGACACCCTCTGAAATACAGTGGAGAAGAGTAGGAAACAGAAATGAATGTGAATTTCTTCACATTTGCATCAGAAACAGTACTATGATTAAAGTATAGCATTAATACATTTTAGCACTCAATGTTTTTGGAAAACTTAGGGTTTAAAGTTATCTAAATACCAGTTTTAAATGTCCTTTGTTTATTGCTAAGCATGTTTGTTTATTGCATCCTGAATAATGAAACCTCACCTAAAGCTGGAACTGTTCAAGGCTGAGTGACTCTAAGAACAGTTCTAAGAACTTTGAGTGTGTGCCAAAGTCCAATGAACTCAATGGAAGTTTTCCTAGTTACTCAGCTAGGCTTTTGTAGGCAAAAGGGCTGTGTTTACCTGCAGGTTCTTCCTCAGTGACAATAATCTGTCCTGTCCAAGGAGCAGAAGGGTGACCTGAAACAGATGCAAGACAGATCATGTAAAAAGTGTTCAGGAACTTTTGAAATAATGAGAAAACCAACAAAACTGTCGTTTGCAAGCTTCATATGAGCTCCATTCTTGGTGACTACTCATGTAGGGATACTCAAAGCTAGTTTTAAGGCTTGAATATTGAAAGCAGTTCTGCAATCAAGAAATATTTAGTTCACTGAGACATATACCCCTTCCTGAAATTTCTCTGAAGTCACTTAAGTGACAAGCAGAGATATTTGGCTCACTCAGTTCATCTTTTTTAGAGAATTCACTTCCACTTTATTTTTCTTGCTCCGTTCATTTAGTTTAACAGCCCGCTCATTAAAGGAAGAGCCAAATTCCTGCAGGCTGCTCTTTCTCTCCTTTTAATCCACTTTCGTTCACATTATCAGCTTTCAAAACAAGGGCTGTTGTCACACGAATGTCACATGTCACATGTCAGGAAGTGCTTGGCCTGACTTTACATACCCATGCGATATGTTTTGGGTGGCTTTCTCTGTGCCTTAGCATTATCGTGTTATCACAGCTATGTATCAAGCTATTAACCAGAACAACATATTTTCAGAGATAATCTTCGCAGCTACTGTTCTCCACCTCGACGTTTCACCTTTTGTTGGCTGATTTGCTTTGGAAGTGTGAGCAAAGATTGAACAGAGGTTCGTGACAGTGAAGAGGAGGGGATACAATGGGAATAGGCACCAAGATCAGACTCCCTCTTTGGAGACAGCTTCCATTCTTTCCAGTGAAAAGAAAAAGCCACCGTAACTTGGATTTCACATTTCTGAGCACAGTATTTCCTTGTGGTGATAAACCTGCTTCCTTCAGCAGGTTATAAAATCAGCCTTCTGGTTTTTTTGGAATGGGAACCTCGATCATCTGATAGCTGTCTGTACCTTACAGTGCCGAACACAGTAAGACATGCAAGTTGGGACTGCTGGAGACCTGTAGCTTTGTATATAATACCCCTTTCACATTGGACCATTTCAAGTAGTAAAACTTCAGAAACGAGTAGAAATAAATGAAGTTTAGGCATATAATTTTGGCACATAGGTAGAGAAAGGGATTTTGAAGCAAACTCTCATCAAAGCCTTTGCATCTGGGATATCACCCAGCCACAGGAAAAATATCCTTGGCTTATAAAATGTTAACTGCCATACAGAGAGGTTGGGTTCAATAATCTTTGGGTTGCCCTGATATTCTGCTGATGTTACTGCAAGACTTCAGTCATCACATGGGCTGTGGCACAAAGGGAGGCTATTCGCAGGGTCTACTATTTGTTGGTTGAACAAAAACAAGCCTCAGGCAATTTACTCTCCTGTGCCTTTTCCCCTCTTCCTGCAAGTTCAGAATGCAGTGCTGCTGCCAGCGAAAGCTGCTGTTGAAACTGTCTGCGCAAAGAGCACTGAGATGATTCCTTCTTGGCAAATGTGCCTCCAGAGAACATTTTGTTTTTGAATTGCTCCCTCTAGTGGGATTCCAAAGCCTTATGAGTAAATAAGTCAGACTTTTTTTTTTTTTTTTTTTAGTTATGACTTCTTAAATCTCTCAGACAAGCTGCAAGAAGGACATCTTACTATCTTACTTCTCAGTCTGGCTCTGTCTGCGGGATCCAAGGCAGCCACAGCCTCTGACACACGGGATGGCAGGCTAACACCAGCTCTGTTCACCGCTCGGACTCGGAAGATGTAGGAGCGGCCCTCGATCAGACCAGTAACAGGAAAACGAGCAAACTTCACCGGAGTCTCATTGCATTGGGTCCAGTGAGTGGTGCCAACCTCACACCTGCAAAACACAAACAGGATAGGCAGTGCTGGGAAGGGAAAAACACAAGCTCAGTGCACCCAGCCCTCAGAGCTTCATTCACGTTCATTGGCTGGACATTTCCAGCTTCTTCAGCAGTGTTGTCTGTTGGTGACACAGAAGCAGCTGCAGGAGAGGGGTCAGGGCTACAGGGCCATCTGGGAATGTGCTAAATCCTTTGCAGCTGCGCTCCTTCTTTCCTGAACCGAAGACGGGACATGGGCACAACTCATTTCAAACTGTTCAAACCCTTCAAAGCATGCTCTGGGACTCCCGGGGCGTGTCAGCTTCAGCATATTTGAAAGGATGTGAAATACATGGATCCTCTGCAGTTGCAAGAAGAAGAGTTCATCATCTGTGACCAACCCAGCTCTCAGATGTCCGTGACAACAACTGATGTTGGACACTCAGTAACAAAGCTCTGAATTCAGGAGCAAATGTAGAATGAAGGAGGTGAAGATGAGAGAAGAAGCAAAATGCCTTTTGCCTTGCAGTTACACTTTGTGAGAATATCCCTCAATAGCCTAGTTTTAAAATGAAGCATTATTTTTAAGAGTCTAGTCCTATCTTTTGTTTAGAATTATTTAATGAATGTCAGAGCTAGAGGTTCCTAGTGCAGCACAGTTACAGCAACAACTCATACTCATACACTGTCAAGCCAGTAGAAGTTATATTCAAACTGAAGCAATGTTCAATATTTGATTGTTGTGATGTTAGAATTTTCTCACAAAACAATCTCTCCATTTTATATTTATTAAATTTGTATATAGAGGGTATAATATATTGGCATATTTATAAAGTACATTTATACATATATATTATACATATATATTACATATACATTTACATGCATCTAAATAAACCCACAGGACTTCCATGTTACTAATGACATATTCTGGTACTAAAATTGAAACAAATATTACCAGCTCTGAAAATTTCGCTGTAAGTCTTGAAATACTGATTGAATTTCTTAAATCCCAAACTTCTGGAATCCCACCACTGTGTGACAGCTTCCATTTTCATATAGAATCACAGAATCACGCAGGTTGGAAAAGACCAACCATCAACCCACCCCCCCACCATGCCCAATGACCATGTCCCTCAGTGCCTCATCCACACAGTTCTCCAAGGCTAGAGACATTACCACCTCCCTGGGCAGCCTGTGCTGCTGCCTGACCACTCTTTCTGAGAAGAATTTTTCCTGATAACCAACTGAACCTTCCCTGGCACAACTTGAGGCCATATTTTTAGAACTACATATTTCCAAATCTTATTGTTGAAGAGAAAAACATGTAAATATAATTTGCATTAAGCTTATGAACTTAATTGCTCAAAAAACAATAGCCCGTAAGAGAAGTCCAACTCCCTCTGAGATCACATTTTGCTTTCTGGTACATAGTAAATGTTTGGTTGCAGGAGGGAGAGCACCGATATGGGTAGAGCCAATCCTGTGAGCCCCCAATACCACAGTGTCCTGAGGCCTCTTCAGCCTCACTGGAATCAGTGAGGGCTGAGCAGCATCTCACATAATCATTTCTATGTACTTACGTGAAGCAGGCCTTTATTATTCTCATTAAAGTTATATCAGGTCCAACCAGCCTAAAAAAGCATTCTTTTTGTAGCCAGCAATAAGAGTGAAAATAAAAATGACCACTTTATCTCATGCTTTCAAATGTGCTTTTAGGTTTTTGAATTGAAATGCATAGCAATACAAATTTTCCACATCAGCATGCTTGCTGACCTGTCAATGAAGTATCCGAGGATGGGGTTTCCTCCATCAACAGCTGGCTGCTTCCAGGACACAATGACATAATCCTTGTTGGCATCTAAGCACTGCACGTCCAGCGGTGCGCCAGGGGCTCCTGGGATCTCAGCATCAGCATCTGTGAGGATGGAGACACAGATTTCCTGATATGAAACAAAGTTCTTTCATAATTATTTTTTAAGGACAGAACTCTACTCCTACAGAGCCAAGAAAAAGCTTCAAAAACTGTTTTTATATTGGTGGTGTCTTTTCAAGTTCTGATTTTTGCAGCATTTACAAATGCATTTACAGCATATTGTAAACATAACTGATCTAGGCATTTTTTACACATATTAGTACCATGGATTCTAATGAGGTAGCTGCCAGAGACACAGCCAAAGTGCATGAAAACTTGGAAGACTGTCTATTTACCTGCAGTGTTACTTAGGAGATTAGGCTGACATTTTGTCTTGCAGTTATGCAATGGCTCTGTCAAAAAGTTTTAGTCTCAGGATATACAGCACTGTGATCTCACTCACTGCCATACACCTCCATGGAAATACTGACTGTGGAAATATTAACACAGCTCTGACCCCCCCCCTTCAGATCTCATCTGCCCCTACAGCAAGAGCTGGGAGGCAAAACCTCTTCTCTTCAAACCTTTGTGTCATTTTTGTTGTCGTTGTTTTTTCCAAGGTCATCCTCTGGAATGATCAGTCTTGTTAATTATTAAACTATTTGCTAGACACTCAGACACACAACAAAGACATATGCTGAAGAAAAGATCAATCAGAATACTGGTTTACTTTTCAAATGAATGAAATACTTTCACACACAGTCTTTCATTGTTTGGTTTGGGTTGGATATGAGCTGAAAAGGTATCAAAACCTTTTGAAGTTGAATTACACCACAGATTTTGGAATATAACCTTCCTTAGGATGAGCACATTGTTCCTTTCAAGCATTTGTCACAAATATGAGATTGTTGGTGTCAAAGGGCCAGACTCTAACATCAGCTCTTTCAGACAAATCTTACCCAAAGCTTAAAAATCAGAGCATAGCGCTGGGAACTGATAATTCTGTTTACACTGTCATAATTCAGCTTGAGAGATGTAGCAATTTTCTTGTAGGGCAAAATAACTCTTGCAAAAAGATTATATGAAAGATTTTTAAAGAAGAGAGATTTTTTTCTCAATAGAACAGAGAGTTTCTACAGTCATAAGTAACATCATTCAAGCCTCACTACTTCTAAAGACAACCTGACTTAAGACAACACAGCTGTATATGCCTAAAGAAAAATGTTTTGCTAACAAATGCTGTTCTTGCATTCCATCTAAACCCCACACTTTTACAAATGTTTGATGCTTCAGGGTGCTACAGGATTCTGTATTATAAGTTATGTCAATTCCAGTTTTTTCTGCTTTTGGCTTTTAGAAATAAATGCGGTATATGAGCGTTTATCATGCTTGATTAAACAAAACAGTAGTCTTCAGAGAAAAAATAAACAAACACTTCTCTCTGTATCTTCCCTTTTAGGCATAGTTGCATTACATGGAATTTTTGAAGCTGTACCGAAGTTTTTGAATCCAGTTTCTAACTACAGCTAACTAGGTATAATTTTTAAAATGCATAGAGTAACCAATCCATTTAATATAGCAAAATAATAAGAACATTAAGAGCAATAACAAGATATCTTCAACGATCTCCCTATGAATTATAGAATTATAATTATCTATATCTCTTGCTTGATAGAACACGAGACACCACGGTTTCTTTCCAAGACAGACTAGGAAATAGCTGGGACATTCAGCATTGCTCATCAGCCTCACTGGTGCTAGGATTTCATCCCTGGCTGCTTGCTGATGAATGCTGACCTGTAACCATGGTACGAGGAACCCATTTTCTCTGAACCTGCCAAGTCCTGGTGTTACGAGCCTGATGAGCACCCTGCTCACCTCCATCAACGCAGGAGGATTTCTACCTGTGATGCGAAAAGACAGCTCCTTACACATAAGCAGCTAGCTAAGAGTTTGTACTGAACTTGTCTACAAATTAGGAGGAGCAGTGAGAAGTATGCTGGCCAAATGAGGCTGTGCAGAGAATGTAAGTAGAATATAATTAATCTAATTAGAATTTGGCAAGTACACTAGTTGGCTAGTAAGATGCTCTTGTGAAAGGGGTAGCTGGTTCACAGTCAGGTCATATTTTCATTGCTGTAAGTGCTAGAAGATGTAGCAGGAACGAAGGTAATCATTTATTTATATGGTAGCCCAGTTTAAAACCAGGCAAGGAAAACAATCCCTAATTCTTCTCCTTGTTGCTCAGTCCCACACACACATCCCAGCAAACTCTTTCCTTGGGCGACAAAAACATTTGATTCATTTATATTTTTCAAGCAGGCTGTTATCTCACACAGCTTTGCTAAACTTGGGAACACGGTACCTCTCTGAACACATTCTCAGAGCCAAAGATTTCCAGTCTTTTGAATTAGCATTACATGCTTCAGCTGCTTTTAGCAGCTGGGACAGATATAGAGTCAGCACGTAACCTGATAAGCCACTGCTCTTCTTAAAGAAATACTTGCTCTAATAGAAATACAAGGAAGTTTTTCATGGTACAAACAACACCCAGAGGAATAACATTTTAATTCTGTACCTAAATTAAAGAGTCACATTTTCTGCTTTTCCTTACAGAATCACAGAAGGGTGAAGTTGGCAGAGCCTTCTGTGTCCATCAGGTCCCATCCCTATTCTAGTAGAGACACTCAGAGCAGGGGTCCAGGATTGTGTCTAGTTGGGCTTTGAATATCTTCAAGGATATCTTCTCCACAGCCTCTCCAGGTAACTTGTACCAGTATTCAACAACCATTACAGTAAAAAAGTGTTTTCTTAAATTTGAAATGTTGAAATGAACTTTTCCTTTTTTTGTTCATTGTCTCTTGTCCTCTCACTGGGCACCACAGAAGTGACTCACTCTATACTCATTACTCCTATCTCCTATCAGGCATCTGTACACACTGATGAGATACCCTTTGATCCCTCTCAACCCCAGAAAAAACAGACACAGCTCTCTCAGCCCCTCCTCATGTGTCAGACATTCCTTTCACTTTGCAGCCCTTCACCGGACCTTCTCCAGTATGTCCATGTCTCTCTTGTAGTAGGGAGTCCAGAACTAGACCCGGCACTCCAAAAATGTCTTACCAGTGCTGAGCAGAAGGGAAGGATCAACTCCCTCCACCTGCTGGTGACCTTGTTCCTAATGCAGCCCAGAATATCACTGGCATTTGCTACAAGGACACATTGCTGGTTCATGTTCACTCTACTATGATCCCAAGAGCCTTTTCTGCAAAGCTGCTTTCCAAAGTCCCCAGTCTGTAATGGTGCATGTGATTATTCTTCTCCAGGTGGTGATCTCTATATTTCCCTTCTACTGTATTTTTTTTAGCATTGTGCATTAGTGAAAACCTCTCAGTTGGAGCAGAAAAATCTTGATCTGCAGGTCAGCAAGTGTAAGATGGTTACAAAAATACATTTTAAAGTTACTTTATAGAATTATCCTTTTTTGAATTATGTTCAGTACTGTTCACAAGCTGAAGCTGAGAAAGGGCAAAGTTACATCAACAACAAAAATTTCATCCCCAAAATGCCAATAACCTTTCTAAAATGTGACATCAAAGCTTGAGGAACGCACTCAGTTTTTCCAAAGATAACACTTGGAAGATCTAATGCTAAAATCAATTGTATAAAATATTTATATAAATTAATATAATTCATTTTATGTAAGCTACTGTATTATGTAAAATATATATATATAAATTGGAAATAAACACCTAAAATGACAGATTTACTTTGCCAAAAGGTTTTCCTCATTTCTCCAGTGATGTGGTTCATAAGCAGTATCTTACCTCGAACAAAGACATAACCACTGTACTCTTCATAGTATTCTCCCATCACCACACGCAGAGTGTAAAGACCTTCATCTTCCTTGTTCGCATGAGTCAGTGTTAACGAAGCTCTCTCTCCAGTCCAGTGCATCTGGACCCATTTGGATGGGGTAATAAGAACACCTAAAAATTAGAGAATTTCGTAATGAGAATTAGCTGAATGCATTGAGAATGCTGCGTATAGCTTGAAATAGATTGGAAATACACAAGAGACCATCCCTACTGTTCAATTTTCTATCTTCAAAGACAGTCATAGCTGAAAGCCAACTTTTCTCTCAGAGTTTAACTTTAGAAGGTAACAGCTTTTTGTTGGCTACTGCACAACAGCCTCATGTAATTACTTGAGAAATGTAATAAATAGGAAAAGCTACAGAAGCTATGTTGATGGGTCACAGAGAAGTTAGAATTGATAAAATGTTTTTAGTATTTAAGCTTACAAAAGAAAAAAAAGTTAAAAGACATTTTCACAGCCCTTCCTCCATTTTCTAACAATAGTTTCACTTCAAAATGCTAGGTTTGGAAAAGCTTTGAATTAAAAAAAGGGAAAATATTCCTGTTTATGAAACCAAGAAAGTATTTGTTAAATCATGACATTCACACATGCTGAAATTATAAAGATCTACATTGAACAAATTTATATTCCTTTTTGTCAAAAGTTCTCACCATTGCGGTACCACTCGATGACCGGTTTGAAGCGCTTGATATCAGGACTGATGACAACCGTGCAGCCCAGACTCATCGTCTCGCCTTCTCTCCCAAATGTTACCTCAAACTTGTCAATAAATTTGATTTCGAACCTGGAAGCGAAGCCATGTGGGGTAACACCAACTGTACAAGGGAAAAAAGTCTGGCTGCTTACTTATTCTTTCATTTCACGCTAAGAGTAGTAAGCAATAGTGCCCAGTGATTATAAATACAAACTCAGGTAAAGTTTAAGATATGAACAGAAACAGCATATATTCATTATCCATATTCAGAGTTTATTGCAGGGTCACATAATCCAGGCACTTACATAACACAGGGAAACAGCTTTTTCTTTATTCATATAACAGTTTTTCAGGGAAAGGCTCCTTCAGAATTTCATTCCAGAATTTCCAAAATTTGGTGTTTTATCATTTTATCATAATGTGTATGCTTGTAATTTAAACTTACTTCTATTTATGACTACTAATTTATTCAGATCTTTAGTGTATACTCCTTTTTTATTTCCCTCTTTAACCCTTTGCTCCATCTCTGGACAATTATGTGTCCACTCAGCCTTCATATTTTTAGCCTAAGTAGATCTTTTTAATGAACTTTTAAAATAAAAACGAGCTCTCCACTCCCTTGGGCTTTCAGGTGGCCCGTTCTTGTTCCTGAATTTACCTTTCCTGATGTTGTATAACCTGAACAACAGAAATGTTTGACTCGGAAGAGATCTTTAAAGGTCATCTAGTCCAACTCCCCTGCAATGAACAGGGATATCTACAGCTAGATTTGAGACTTAATATCTTATGTGCTTTATATCTATGTCTGGCATAGGTGCTTTCATCATTCTCCTGAAAATGGTTCTGCTTACGGTCACTTTTTTCTTTTCTACAACTGCTCTATGCTAGTAGCTCACAGTCTTCCTGTGAACAATACATTGGTATCTTTTGCTTCCATTACCAAATGATAAATTCCAAATAATATTGGAAACTCACAGCCTTGCATTTTGTAATATTACGAGTGACTTTTCTTCTGTTATTTCAGAGCTTTAGTAAATAAAGAACTTCTCATATGCTTTTGCAGCACATCCCTTATCCTACTTGTGTTGCTGCAATAAGGACTTATGGCCCTTATGTCACTCAGCATACATAAATTATTGCATTTTCTTTGCACTTCTGATCATGGAAGTATTCATGCAATACTGTAAATCACTTCAAACTGTGAAGCTAGATGCTCAAGTAAGACAAAACAAAACAAAAACAACAATGATTTTTTTTTAACTTGATACGGCCAACATGTTCAGATTTGCTCCTGGCTATGCGCAGTTGCGCCACATGCAATCACATAGCAGCAGAGAAGATTTATTAAGTCAGCAGTCTACTGACACACATGCACCCCCTAGCCTTTTTTTCCTGGAGATGTTTTTACGTATTGCAAGAGGTGAACTGTCTCTCTTTTTGACAGATGTTATTTCACAGTCAAATGCAATACTAAAATGATGCTTCTTGTGTGAACAAATAGCCACAAACCTAGAAGGCAATGTCATTTCCCCCAGCAAATTAGATTAACACATCTGAAATGGAAGAGCTCAGTACCTAAAGATGACCTGCTCCTTTTTCAAGTAATGTTACAAAATATTCTGCCTATTCATTTGTCATGATGTCACTGCCTCAAATGAATGTGTCAAACAAGCGTGTATTGCAACTTACGGCTCAGAGGCATGGAAAACGTCCCAGCATGCAAATAACTTGTATCAATTTCTCCTTTGTACCCTAGATGCACAAAGAGAAAAAGAGCAGTCACTATAACTGAGGGGCAAAGGCTCCCTGAGCCACAGAAATGGAAATATGCATTAAAAAGAAAATAAATATTTTGCAAACCTACTCTTTACCACAAGGGAAGCATAAGCCGAAATTTCTCCTTTAACATTCATAGCAGATGCCCGGTACTGAGCAATGTCATCAAAATCACATCTGAAATGATAGAGATGGTTAGGTTGGACACCCGTAACCATTTGGCAAATCCTTTGTTCTAGACCAAAAGTATACCTTCAGACATCTGGGTAAGATCTACAAATAAGTAACAGCTCAGAAAGATGTGCTCTGGACACTGGATTGGTTCTAGACATTCAGTTTTTGTCAATGTTCAAAAAAAATGAAAAAAAAAGTTAAATATTCTTTCAGATTTGAAATTAAGATTACAGCAGAAGTAGGAAAAAAATTATCTGACAACATTCATCTGTTATCTCCAAGATTTCTCTAATTTACTCTCTTCTGCGGAGATAAGCCTAATGCAGAAACTCTAGAAACAGTAAATACAATATTTTCAGAGGGTTCCTAATATTATCTAGATAGTCAAAACTAGATTGTTGCTGATTGTCAATGATTTTTGACATGATATTATTGCAAAAATTTACAAATAGGAAGATGAATACTATTAAAGGTTTGTGTGTGTGTGTGTACAAGTGAGACCTCAGTCCCATTCCTCTTTTCAGTAAGAACCATGATCTTTCTATACCTGGAAAACCATTAACTAATATTTTTACCTTGAACTAGATTTTTCTCATATTTAACTGTACTTACGCAGGACAAATGGAAAAAGTATGTTTCTGAGTCAACCATGAACAGAATAATATAGACAAATTACTCAATTATGTAAATTCAATACCCTCTACTAAGGAAAACCAGAACTACTTCAGTATTTAACAGACAGTGTTAATCTCAGTTGTGTAAACTGGATACTTCTCATCCCCAAGAGATATGTCCACATTCTGCAAGTCTCAATCTATAGCAACATTTCAGTGTAAGTTATTTGTTAAATGGTCTAACATTCCCTTACGTGCTAATCTCCAGGGAGTGCAATCCATATCGATTTTCAATGGTATATTTGCCAGGGTGAGCCTGTACATCAATGGGAACATTGTTTTTGTACCTACAGAAAAGCAAAGAAACAGTACATCAAAAGTGGAAGAATACACCTATTATAAAAGGTCACATAGATGATATTTGAAATACTGAATCAATTTCTGCATATTTCTCCTAGGTAAGTTATAGTTTATCCTGGGAAGACATATCTTTAGAAGCTTAACTTCTCTCTTTCTCTTTCACCTGCCCCATGTGAATTTTATTTTCTTGTTAAAGGAAAATTAGTCTTGAACAGAATGAAAATAAGCTTATATTACCATGAATTTCAGGTTATTACATGTTAAAGAATGGAGAATTCACACAAGAAAAGTTTCAGTGTTTTCTGAATTGCAAATAATACAAATTCTGCAGTGTCCATGGTTACTAGCTATCATGCACATTTGGTTTGGGTTGCATATTTGATTATTTGATCTAGTTTTAAAACCTGCATATTCACACAAATGCCATTTAAGAAATTACTTGTTTTACGGTTTTGGTTTTTTACTTGTGTGTGTGTGTGTGTAATCCTCAAACAGGCAGAACTGGACTGGTAAAAAAATTGTCTTCATGAGAAAATGCAAAGCAACAAGGCATCTAGCAAAAACTGTAATACCAAAACCAACTCTTCTTTTACATGCATATGCTATGAGTATTTTCTGGTACAGGTATATACCAGGAAAAATTTACAGGTCAAAATTCTTGGCAAGTAATCTGAAGGAATGAACCAGCACTGATCAGTAACGAGCTGACTGCTGATTTCAGAATTTACTTGAACATCCGCATGAGACTCACAGACGGAAAATTCGGTACTAGGCTCTTCATCACCAACCACTGCTTAAAAGGTCACTCATTCAGAACAGTACATGAAGTTACTAGATAAAACTTCAAGTCTTGAGAGAGTAGCAGTGAAATGGGGTGAACTGACAACAGGAGTCTAATAAAACTAAAAAATACTGAATACAATTCAGTGTTAGGTTTGCTTTGCAGTCTGTGAAGAAGGAATGTGCTCTGAGATTGTGCGACCCTTTAGTATAGCTTTCCCCATGCAGTGCAGATGAGGGAAATGGAAATACAAAACGTGATAAATATCTTCATCTCATGCTTTGATACAGCCCAAATAAACTTTTATTTTCATAAGTCATAACAGATAGCCAGCCAAAGAATTTTGCTTCTTCATTTCTGATTTTAAAAACCAGTTTATTTCACAATTATTAACTAGGAAGAAGAACCAGTATGTTGCCATGGCATGCCCCACTTCACCAAACAAATCAGTAACATGCAATTGTATTTTTTACTAAAAATACTATGAGTTTGTTTCATCTCTAAAGCTGAGCATTGCCTTATAGCACATTCAGCATTGTGGAATAAAGAATATTTCCACGGCTATAAATATTTAAACAGTGTAATACACTGTGATTTATCCAAGCACCAAAATCACTCAATGATTGTCATCCTGATCATTTTCTCAGTAAAACATCTAAGAAAAGGGAATTGATGCAGGGTAGTACCCTTTGTTTTGGACTCCAAATGTGCAGACCTACTTGGCTTCATTACAGATCTCCTACTTCATTATCCTGACCTAAAGCACTGTTCCACTACAAGTGAATCCATTTGCCACTACTCTTCAGCACAATGGCACCCTCATGATTGGCAACACCTTTATATTCTCTGTCCTGTGTCAAATAGTTTAGAAAATAGAATAATGTTAACAATTCTTAGTATTTTCTAGTGAATGCGAAATCCTATAGAACATGACTGGACTTGATCCAAGGGCATCCCTTGGATCCTGTTGGCACTGAAGGCATTTGGTAGCATGTGGTGCTGTGCAGATTTAAGTTTTAACTGAGTTACTCTAGCAAGGAGAAAAATTTGACTTCATCTGTGTTCATTATCGAATTATTTTAAAAAATGATTTAATTTTTGCTGATTTATATTTGTGTATGGGAAGAAATAGTGCTCATCTTAGAAGGACTATTTGTTATTTCTGGAAACGCAGATTCCAGAAGAGCCAAGTCATTAGCTAATGTTGGACTGCAACCTCCCACTGTCATTACGCACTGATAGTTTACGCTTTCTTCTACTGGTTTCAAATGTCCTGGGTTTTCCATAAGCTTTTTCTAAGGGAGTCAGGACAGCTGCAACGCACAGTAAGATTTTCTTTAGAGAAAGTCTGCAAAGCTTTCTAATTTATCATGCACAACATGAAAAAGTCTTCATTGTTTATACAAATAATGACTCTTTGGAAAATACAACTGACATTTAGTTAAAAGTTCTGAATGCAAGCTGACAGAACCAGGTCAGTACTGTTTTATAACTCTCAGCAAAGACACCTGCTGAAAGGGTTGAACTCATTTTTCCCATTAGTAGCCCATGGCAAACTAAAGTCCCTTTAGAATTCAAATGTATTATAAAATAATGCATTAATTTCCACCATCCATATTTAGTATGTAGATGAAAGGGTGGCTCACAGCAAAGAGCAAAGGCAAATAACTGAAGGCTTTGTTTTTAAGTATGCCAGTTTTCAGGACAAGGTGGATCTCAAGCAAAATGCAAATGGTCATGCTCTTGACTTCTTGGTTAAGTTCAGGTTACAGAGCTGGATTACAGCCACAAGTGTAGCTGACCATTGTTCATATTCAGTGCAGACCAAATCTGAAGCATTTGTCCGCCTTTAGGAGGAACATAAAAATAGTGCATTTACAGCTCTTAAGCAACTGGAAATACGTCTATAAAGAGCCTACCAATTAGTTGCCTAGTCTACAGAAAAACTTCCTGAGCATCCTATTAATATACCTTTTAGTGGTTCGTTTTGTTAAGTCCTGAAATTAAAATTTTTAAGACCTAAATAAACACAGATTCCATTAAGCAACTCGAGTAATTAATTACAAAATATGATTATTACTTAACGCCATAATATAATAGCTGCATTCTATTGTATCCACAAAGAGAATCTTCACAGGACACATTCCTAATTAATGCTTAACACCGAGCATGGGCTTATTCTTTGTTCTTTCTATACATGCATCCATATGTTTATACACACATTCTAGAAGAATCTTTTAAATTAAAGAGTACCAAATCTCATTTTACGTTTGAAGAAAAGTTATTATCTATTGTCTTAGCAACTTGATTCTGTGGCATAAAAGTTATTAGAAAAATTAGCATAATAAACAGCAAGACTGTAAAGCTTCACAAGTCACTGTTAATTAAGTTAAACTAAATTTCATTCAGGATAAACTTTAACTCAAGAGTCAAATTGCACCTTCAGCTATGACAAAGAATGTATTATGGAGTTCTTACAATAATGATTTAATCCAAAGATCTAAAGAATGGAAAGCTTCCAGTAGACTCCAAAATTTCAGAAGATTTGGCTAATCCTACATCTATCTCTAGCATTTGACTTCAGATAATTAAGATATGACCTCTATGAACAGTTGGTGTAATGAGATTTCATTTTCATGGAGGCTGAGTACTACATCTGCTCAATAGCCAAGCAGCAAAGCAACTATATCTTGTTAATGCTTTGTTTGAAGGCATTGGTGGACTAAAGACAAGTATGTAGAAAACACTCTTTTAAGGATAGTGCTGATGATAAATTGCATTGCTATTTTTCCTTAATCAGAAGACAGAAAGCGTATGTTGGATGTTTATATGAAAAATAAGCATGATACCTGTGTATCGCTGCTATCAAATACTTTTAATATTTTGCTTTGTTTTTGTACAGTGATTTGAAAGGCTTAGGGTGGCCTTTAAACCTGTATTTTTAGTCATAATGTAATTTTACTGGAAAATATGCTGCATTTACTGGGGTGACTTTGAGTGACAGAGATACAAACTTACCATGTAACACGGGGTGCTGGCCAGCCAGCCACTGTACAATGAAATTTGACATTTTGCTTTTCCCAGATAGTGTGAGAACGAGGTTTGATAACAAACTCGGGAGGATGTAAAAGTTTATCTTGATTCAACTTTTTGTGAAATGCCTGAGTATCTTCTAGCTGGAAAAGAAACATCTCATTATAAACTTCATTATTTACAGGTGCAAAACGTTAAAAACTAAAAAAGTGTTTTTGAATTTTTAAAAGCAATTTTCAATCTAAAATCCAGATAAGAATATTTAATGTACATATCTCACTTGAACACACACAAAGTTATTATATTCAAGAGTTTATAATTTCAAAAAAACTAGATTTCATTTAACTATATTTTCCCCTCAAAATGATCCTAAATAAAATAATGCTCCATGTTTAAATTTTGGTTTTGGCATACACAGTGAAAGGCAAAATCATGAAACTCAGATGTCTTCTGTACTCCTTCTCTAATGCAAGGTCATGTAAGCCTAGAGCATCTCTGACAGACCTGCTCTCAAATCTTTCCTGCTGATGGGATTTTCTATTATCTCTGGGTAACCATTTCACCTGACTATTCTCAGACCCAGAAAAAAAATTACTAATATACTATAAATCTTGCTTTCTTCAAAGCATTATCAGAGGTCCAACAGTTTCCAATACAATTAAATAATTTTCTCCTGTGTTTTATTGACAGTAATTTTGTTAATACACTCTGGAATGACATTTGTTTTTATGCAATAGAATCCTAATTTTAACTGACATTAAATTTCTGACCTAATATAACTCCTAGACTCTTTGCTACTTGCACCTGACCAGGCATTCCCCTCTTGCTTATTCTTTTCCTTCTGTGCGTAGTAATTTCTATTTGTTATAACAGTTCACCTTCACTGCTTCTCAGTTTTTCAAGATGGTTTTGCATTTTTAACCCTCAAATGTTTACAGCCTTTCCAACCTCACATCATGAGGATATTTTAGGATCATACTGCCAATTCTTCTGCATAGAACAATAATAAATTAGCTAAACAACGTGTTTTTCTATTTAATATATTCTCCCACTCTGGTCATAACATATTCATAAGTACCATCTGAATATTTTTTTTTAACAATTTGCGCAGAAGTATCAAAGTTACCCAAAATTAGACATTCAGTTCCAGATGCTGACAATTGCCTCCCTTATTTGCACACTGTAATTAAAACACTGCAATAAACACTTTGGACAAGCTTGTCCCCAGGCCATAAAATGTCAGGAATTATCCCATCACCTTCTTATCACCAAGTACTGCCTAAAAACTGCCTTGTGGTTCAGGTGGGGGATGCTGTGCCACTTACACTAGTGTGAGCACAGCAGAAAGAGCATTCCCTTGTTCCATTCTGCCTCCCTCTCTCCCAACATTACTACAGTTTCTGATGCCTCTTTTCGTACCATCCCAAGACAACTAGAGTTTTAGTCACTGAAAATGCTTTCATTGAAAATGCCTTGGGATTTACTAACATAACTGCTATTGCTCTTAGTATAAATCAGAGCTGTGTTGCAAGAGGCTCTTTACAAACACCAAAGACCTGCACTGAGTACTGCCTAGGTGTTCACTTCTATTATTTTACCGTTTTCTTCAGGGCCACACGCTCTGCAGACTCCCGTACAGCTACTTTCCTTGATTTTTTCTCATGATGTTCCTCTTCAGAGACAGATTTGGCCACCTTGCTGACACTAACTCCTTCGCCGGTCGCAAAGAGGTTCCTTCTGGCAACGTAGGCAGCGCTCTCTTTAATTCTTTCTTCTTCTGTATCTGTGATCCCACTGATACTTACTTCACTGAAAGAAGGTTTAAAAAAGCAGAATCATATTGGAAAATGCAGAGAACATATTCCACTTATATTTTCTATTAAGTCAGCCTACTACAGAGGATATTAAAGGTCTTTCATATTAGGTATTGCATAATGTATTTCTGCCTTGAAGATCATTACTTCTGTAACACTCCACAGGTATTCAAAGCAGAAACATGGAAGTGTAGTGAAGAATGACAGAGTATTCAGTCCCTGTTTTAAGTCATGGCCATTTTCAGTGCCTCTATGTACAGACACGCCAAGCAAAATTTCCACTTAACAATTATCATCTCCATTGATACAATGATGAGTTTAAAGCACATCCACATATCTGTTAGGCTCAAGGGTCAGTGATTTACAAGTATAGCATTAGTAGTAAGAATATCAAAGGGACAGGATAGTTGTAGCAATATAACAATATTCTCCTTTCTGATCTTTTTTTTTATTCTATTTTTAATAGAAGAATAACACTGAATATATGACACAAGCTCTCTTTGTTCATAAAAAATTCAATCCTTTAATGTTTGCAGAATGACTGACCTTCCAAGTGTTTTTAAAGAAATAAATAAGGATTTCCTTGAAGCATTCATTTCTACAAATTAGGATGCAAAGAACTTGTATTCCCAACAGCTCCAATTCTATTTTCAGATGCACACATGGAAGTACTATTGAGGTCATGGTGTTTTGGCACCATCAGGACATCATAGATTCTATAGTAACACATATACAATGAGAGTTCCTTGACCTAAGGAGAAACATTACTACCTTTCTGCTGAGTTTATTTACTTTAGGTCAAGGGGCTGGAGCATCTCTCCTACGAATGCAGGCTGAGGAAGTTGGGCTTGTACAGCTTGAAGAAGAAAAAGCTCTGAAGAGACCTCATTGCAGCCTTCCAGTACTTTAAGGGAGACCAACTTTTTACATGGTGTGATAACGACAGGAGAAGGGGAAATAGCATTAAACTAAAAGAAGGGAGATTTAGTTTAGATGTCAGAAGAAAAAGCATTGAGGCATTGGCACAGGCTACCCAAAGGAGCTGTGGATGTCCCATCCCTGGCTCAAGACCAGGCTGGATGGGGCCCTTGGCAGCCTGATCCAGCTCCCCAAGGCAGAAGGATTGGAAATGGATGATCTTCAAGGTCCTTTCCAACCCAAGCCATTTGATTCTATGAACATTAGATGGCAGAATGAAAAGAGGTTCTGTTTGAGTACTGGACAAGCTGTCTTGTAAACACTACAGAGAGAAAAGCCATTGTTTATTTCCAGAATACACTCAAGCACAGCCTCACTTTTTGATCATAAAATGCTTCTGCTACATATCAAAACGATTTTCTGTTTTCTCTAAGATTACTAACGTTATGTGTTTGATAGAACATCTCAACATTGAAGAAAATTTGGATTCAAGCCCATAACTAACTGTCCAACCCCTTACATTAAGAGCACAATGTCAATTCAGTGAGAAACAATACAGTCAAGCAGTGGAGTATGCTGTAAGCATAATTACTCATAAAAGATCCTCAAAAGGCAAACAGTTTTGTTAACATCTTAGAGCTTTAACTTCCCTCACATGTTCAAACTCTGCCTTTCTGTGTTTCAGGCTACTTCAGTGATTCTTAAGTGTATCAGTGTGATGATTCTCTTTACACCAGCACATCAGCTCTTCCCACAAATATCTGAGCTGCAGAGATATGACAAATTTCTAAAGACAATTTTGAAAGCCTGATTTAATGCATATGAATGTAGTTATCTATATTCAGTTTTAATGAATCAGTGGCATTCTGTTTCAAAGGCAAACTGACATTACTTCCTTGATAACAGCAATTAAGATCTCAGCAACTTAGCAACTTCACAATATGAACCTCAAGGAATAAAGCACCTCCTGGGAGCTGATGAATCCTCAGTCTAATACAGGACTCAGCCTAGCTGTCTGCAGTAATGGTCCCTAGAGACTTTTGATCAACAGCATTAAATATTTAGTTTTGCTAAGCATTTTTTTCTTGATGTAATCTTCCCAGATCAAAGAAAAACATGTTTCCTGCAATGATGAATGCATCAGAAGCAGCAGTCAGTACCACTTAAGGATTGATTCTGCAGCCACGTCTCAAGGGTTTCAATAGAACATAATTTTTGAACAGAAACAAGATCAAACTCCAAACGACACATACAAATTATTATTTAAAGAGTATCTACCATCTGCAGTTCTTTGGCTTATATTTGTTAGTGGCTGCAAAGAGTCCCATAACCCATACCAAGTATTTTTAGCACCTACAGCATTATATCAATTGTTATTACCTGGAATAATGGCTAGCCTTCCCTAATTTTATCTTGCAAGCATAAGACTATGTGTTACAGAAGAAGACGTATGAACTGAATAATCTGAGTAAGGGATATATTTTTCTTTTCCAGCAGAATCTGATGGTCTGAAATAGAATCAAATCACAGAAAGGGTGACACAGTGCTGAAGGTCATCCAGCAGCCCAGGCATCAGCGCCAATGAACGCATGTAGAGCTGACCTTTATAAATAACTATCTCTTGTCAAAGCTATCTCCCCATGGGAAGCCACACATCCATTTCACAGGGGAATTTGGAAATGACATATAACATGCACATGATTCAGCTGCTATCTTTCAAACAAAAATAAATACTTGACTGGAATGTGGCATGCAACTTCTACAGCCATGGCATGTGCTTAACAAAAATAAATACTTGACTGGAATGTGGCATGCAACTTCTACAGCCATGGCATGTGCTTATGGACATGATGCCAACAGAAAAAAAGCCTAAAAAAGTATCCCAAACATTTCATGCCCTGTTGAGTTGGCATCATGTGCCTTTTTTATGTTTTTAAAGTAATTTGGGTCACTTAGGTGGCACGAAATCACAGACAACTTGGAGTTGCCAAGCACAAAAAGCGAGATTGATTCCCATGGTAGTAAGAAGATAAATAGTACAGTGTAAGAATCTGTCAGTATCTTTTAACTTAGTATCTGCAGGTATCACACAGACACAAGCAAATGAATCCGCACGTTATCACACTGAATTAGATATTATCATATTCATTGTACAAAAAAAAAAAAAAGTGAAATAAAAAAAGAAAGGTCATGCTTTATTAAGATCAGAGGAGCCTGTGTACAATCTAAGATCACCATCCAGGAGCAGAGCCATCAGTTGCCCAACACTATAATTTTTACTTTTGTAGACTGCAGACAAAATAAAAAGGGAGCATATTAATGTTTGAGGGCATGGGACACAGATGGTGAAAGCTGAGTAAAGTATATAGGTAGTGAGAAGCCTTGAAAATACATTGCTGCAAGCTTCATGTGAGACACATTTATGTATTTCTATCACAGAATATATATATAGCTGAAACTCTGAGAAATGCTTGAAAAATGCAACAGTGGGCACTTCTGAATGTTGGTGGGAAGTGAATCAGACATGGAAACATATAAAAGGAAAGTAAAAAAAATATTCCAGAATGGTTGAAAGGAATGAATAAAAACCAGAACTGCTGGTCTCATCACAAAAGCAGAATGCTCAGAAGGCAAAAGAATAACATCTCCCACTGACAAATTGGAAGTCAGCATCACACAAAAGCACAAGTCTGGTCACAGAGCAGGGGTGACATTGTGTTCTGAGTGCTGACTAAGCAACAAGCACAGAGTACCAACTCCCAGAAACAGTGTAGAAGCATCCCATGAAAAACATGCATGGGAGATGAAAGGCAAGCTAGAGGAAGGCTTCTGTTCAATTGTGGGTGGGCAAGAAACTTTTCTCCTGGCCTCAAATCAGAAATCTTTTTTCCACATCCTACCCTGGTATGGATCAATGTGAACAAATGGCCAGACTTGATCTGTCACATATTCCTAACAGAATCATTATGCTATATCCTGAAATGGACAAGAGAGCTTCCTTGCTTGTGTTGGTTCTGGCTTCCACACAAAGTTCACATTCAGCTTTGCTGAGGACACTGCTGCTGTAAAACATATTACATCAGTAGTAGCTGTGCAATAAATACTACCAACACGTGAGATCTACATGAATCATAACGGATTTGAGAAACTACTTGGTTTCATCCCAGGTTTTCCCTCTGCCAGGACAAAACATTGGCACACTGTTTCATTGTTAACATGATTGACAGGGGACACTGGATCACAAGCCTTTAAACCACCAGAACAAGCTAAATAATGTGGACAGCATGCTCATCCAGTTCCCAGTAAGTGGAGTTATAATTATATCGTAATTTCATAGAAAGTGTCCCTGGTGACATGTTTGAAACAAAGTCCAGACAGGATCCATCTGTCCTGGTTCTGGATGCCCCGTGACTGACTTTCTACCAGTTAGTTAACATCTTTTTAACATTTATGTGAAGTGCAAACAACCTCCTCAAGGTCCAGAAGAAGGGAAAAAAAAAAAAAAAAAAAAAAAAGGATTTGTTATTTTAGAATTCATTAATAAAATATCAGAAGTTGTCAAAAAAATGAAAAAATGCACATACCGTCCTGTGAATATAGGTACTGAATAGTCCATGGCTTCATTCTCTTTGTCCTCAGATGCCAAATTCTGTTTTGCTCTCTTTGCTTTCGGGCTCATTTTATAGGACTGATCTTCAATCATTAGGTTGGAATCTTTCAGTCTGAAATAAAAATGATACTGTTAAATTCAGGAAAAAAGTTGTTAAGAAACATTCTAACATAATATTAAATTAATTCATTTTTGTTGTCATTTGAAAAGCAAGAAAGTATTGTCTTTAATAATGAAGTTACTAAGCAGAAAACAAAATGCACTTTTTACAAGCAGATCATTACAGATATAACACTGATGGCCTTTGACATTAAATCTAAATATAGAGAATAAACAACATACCTGGTGGCAATGCACATTTCATTGCTTGGTTTGGGACTGGTGAGTTTATATACACAGTTTTAGTTGCTAAGACCACCAAGTAATTCTGAATATTGTATCTGAACTGATGACTGCTACTTTCCTAAAACGCACAGCTCTCAATTCGAGTCTGGTCTCCAACAAAAATATTGTTGGTGGACAAATATATCCAAAATAATGATGCTTCTAGGACCCCTCAGAGGAATTATAGGGCAGAGCATAGGTCTCAGAAAGAGGAATTTCCTTCAGTGGTGCTCTCTCATACCACCCCAGATGATTGAAAGCAGAGAGATAAGCGAAGTAATGCCATTTCACATAGCACAGGTAGATGGGGAATGAGTGAGTGGGAAGAACAAAAAGCAAAGCAAAAGAAACTTCTGCTCCCCACCATCAGGGGAGGACTACTGAGCAGTGAGAAACATATTTAAGGCAGTCCTATTTGGTTAAAAACTGTATTAACTGCACTCCAAATACCTTCCTCCTCTCCAAATGCAACAAAGAATCCTTAACTCTTAGATTTACGCATTAGAGCTGCAGTATCCTCATAAGCTGCCAGCCTTTTATAAATCTCTGAATTGCTTATTCATCTCTATCTCAGCATCACTATGGAAATCATATGCAACTTTTGAACTGGAGGTTTGTTTGCATAGCACAAACTTACTGATGCGCACAGACACAAGAGCAGAACTAAGGCATACCATCTCTCGGCAAGGCTCCTCAGCCCAGAGCCAGACCACACTCACAGAAGGATAGCGACCAAAATTCATGCATACTGAGAAGAAAACACCTGCATAATGTAAAACTGAAGATAAATAAAAAGTTGCCTCCATCCTGGGTTTGGCAATGATGTGGTATAACCTGACAGCCAACCAGAAATGCGTTTGTTTATCAAATAAACAGTGAGAGAAAGCAAAGGTAATGTTTAATTAGTTTTCGTAAATGAACTGTGATCTGTAAGGAACATCTGTCCTTTACTTAGCAGTTGACTTTTATTTTTGTCCTAATTTAAAATGGGGTAAACCTGGAATTGTGACTCAGCCATCAGACTGCCTCGGGGCTGTAGGCTGAACCTTTTAGGAGGCCACTTAACTCCTTGCTTTGTTTCTAGATCACATAAGATTGGTGTTTTTTGGTCTTCAGTTTAAAAGTCAAGATGTTTCTATTTTCATAAAAGTAGACAAAGAGTAGTGAAAATGTCATAGAATATCCTAAGTTGGAAGGGACCCATAAGTCCAATTCATCAAGTCCAACTCTGTGTTTTGAGTACTGTTAAGTCCAAACCTACTTGCTGTACCCAAAACAGAATTTGGCTATCACATCAGTTTAATTTTCAGTTTGGGTCCAGATTCTGCGCCTATATAGGGAATGAATGGGTGGCATACATAGCAACTCCTATCACCCTCTGCCAGGCCCTTGTTGATGTTTTCTTTACATATCGTTCTTTTCTTTCACTTGTTACTCTCAAAAATTATTCAAAAAGGAGAAAATTCCTCTAGACTGTTCCTTTTCTCTTTTTAAATCAAACACTGCAAGAGGCTGAATCTGAATACCTCACCTCCATAATTTATGCCTTCTACAGCTGGCATATTAATGAAAATATATCCTAAGCCCTTCAGATTGATGTCAGACATCTTCACCACAGACTGAAAAACTGGGATAAAATTAGGTCTTCTGCAGAAGTATGAGGAATAGGATAAAAATACTACACATACACAGATGATTCCCACTCACTGCAGTTTTCTAAGCTATGTGTCTGTGGATCATGGCACCTTTTGCTGTAGCCACCTGATTATTTTGGCTGTCACAATGAAAACACACCTAGTGTGCCGAGAATCAGGAATGCACCTTCCTAGACAACTTCCCCACTCTTCTTCATTTCAAAGGGGCAGTTGCAGTGGGAGTCTGTGCTGTTTCTAAGAGCAAGGGCTGCCCATTGGTACTATGTTAGGGCTCAGAACACTTTGCTATCAAAGCTACAGGCGACATCTGTGAATTGAACAGATACCTGTAGGGCCTCCAGTCATCTATCGGACTCAGGCTTTCTGACACTGCAGCGAACAATTTACTGCAGTTATCCACTCTTCCAAGAACACAACCTGGACTAAGCAATATCCTCCTGAGAAGCATTATACTGATTAATGACTAGGATGCTTTTAGACCAATTCTCTACTCTAGCAATAGTCTAAAGCTGATTTTTCTAAAGAGTTTATATAGAGAAATAGATCCCTAGAAAAATCTTTCTGATTTCAAGCAAAAACACTGAGTAAGAGGCTGCATCACTACTACAGAAATGGGCTTACAGTTTATTTATATCAGGCAAACAGCACTTTCTTTTGAACTTGTTTTAAGTTAATGACACTATAATGTACTTTGTGCTTAATTGTTGCTCTATGTGAAGAATACCAGGGGGGGAAAAAAAATGTTCCTTGTTCATTCTCTACGTATCTTTCACTACAGTATACACTCTTACATGCCCACATTTGACCCTTCCCAAGACAAGAGTCCCAGTCTCTTAGCTTCTCTAGGCAGAGGGAATGCTCCTTCCACCCTCCCTATCAATCTCCAGTCCTTTCCTAGTTTCAGACTGTACTTTTTGGGGCAGGATAATAGGAACCACACCCAGTATTTCAGCTACAAGAACACCTTGGATTAACGCACTGACAGAGCACGCTTCCTACTTTGTTCTCATTTGTTCCCACAGCTGTTCCTAATCTTCTAATTGCCTTGTATCCACACCATAGCACCCAGCTGGTGCTTTCAGGAGTACCCAGAGCAACTCCAAAACCTTTTTCAGAATCGGAGTGCATGAATCAAAAGTTGAAATGAATAAATTTGAAGTGGAAGAAAACATTTCTCCTTTCCAAACCCTCCTATCATTTGCATCTATTCAGGGTGAGCTATGTGGATGAGAGCAGAAATTATTATTTGGATGGATTCTGCATGTGAAAACAAATTGGTCATTACTGCTACCATGAGGTGTATTCCCATGTTTTTCTTTTTTGTTATACTGTTTCTTCCTGTGCAATACAAAACCAAACCCTGCCCACAATCGTTATTTAGGTAGCCTAAGGGGGACTCGGCTTTCTTGAACTGGTTTCTAAAATCTTGGCCTTTATTTTAAAGTGTTCCAACCTTTTACCTGATATGTGGAACAGAATCTCCCCAGAGGAGAAGGAGCAGGATATCAGAGCTCTCTGATTTCACAAGGAGGAACAGTACCATGACCTTTTAACAGCTTTCAGCCTCACTTGATCTACCCAGCTAGCACACGTGTACTTTTTCCAGGTCAGATGCTATCTGTGGTACTTTATCAAGGTTGGTGACCCAAGTCCTCCTTTCTTGATGGTTTCAGCATGTTAAAATATCAACGCCAGCATTTTCTCAGTTTCACAGTAGAGTCACTGAATGTATGGGATAAGGAGCTGGATGGTTATAAATGCTAAAGCACAGATATCATCCTGTAGAGATATTAAAAGACTGGTAGCCACTATTAGCATTCCATATAGCCCAGCAGATCAATGTTACTGCACAGAGCCTACGAGACTCCCCAGAAGAGGTTGTGTTCTGATGCCATATCCTCATAGGTATTCTCATTTATATCTTCTTCAAGATATAAACAGACTTCAGTATGTTGGCACTGCCCTTGTCCCCGTGCCTGAAGAGACAGGTTTCCCATCCTGCACAAAGAAAGCCTGGGCCTGATAAATGTATCCTAGTAGTGGGCCACAACACCCTATTTTGCAGTTATTCTACCACAGCACGAAAGGCATCTGTAAGCTCATCAACACCACTAGAAAATTATCTTGTCCTTAGGATGCTTTTCTAATGCTTCTGACTTTATTCCGCCAGGAGGCAGAGATGCTGTTGGTGCATACCATAGCTGTACCAGAGGAGCTCCACTAGCCAAGAGGCATTTCTCAGGCCCATCTCCTGCAGCTACTTATTTTCTAGTATGTAATGTTTGAACTGATTCACTGTGAAGAGGAGAGGGTGGGTTGACAAACCAGGAAAATATATATATATATATAAAGGCATTTCACAAGAAAGCTCTTTCAATCCAGCTTCTAAATATAAGATGAGAAGCACATTGTGATGACTATACTCACTTTAAGTTGCTGACAGATTTGTCAAGGGACCAAGCAATACTGCTGGCAATAATCATGCTGTTCCCTAACACGGATTCCACAACAAATGTTTTAAAGGGGAATTGTTTCCATGTAGCAGGTTACATTAAAATGATTTCTGTGCTCGGCTGTGGTGTTTGGAAGCCTTCTCCTTAACCCTCACCTATAATAAACTGAAGGACGAGCAGTGCCAGAGGGAGGTCAAGTTCACAGTCTTCTCATGTTTCTTAAAGTGTAATATTTACTCAGCCCTCTGCTGCTCCTGGTTACGTTATTGCTCAGAACAGCATTACTATCTGGCACTCTAATTAATTGCAAGTCAGTAAGATGCCTCTCCTCTCCTTGCTTCGTTCGCCTGAATTATGTCCCTGTCTTCTTTGCTATTTCTCCTGAACTACAAATCAATACAAATACCTGAGCCACACCATTAACTTACATTTTCTCTCCAAATAAGCCCATTTGGGGTCAGAAAGCAACTCTATGACATGACTGTCTACTTGATGCTGCCAGCCACGAAAAGGATGTATATAAAAGCAACGAAAGTTTGAGCAAAGGCAAAATATTGAGCTTACAAAAAATAAAATAAAATAAAGAAGTGACAGAAAAGAAAAAATAATCAGAGTCTCACAGCCCTGCAGAGTCAAGAGGAGCAGTGCAGGGCAGGGGTGGCTCCATGCTGGTGGAGAGGGCAAGGTGTGACATGGCAACCTTTGCTTGATGAAACTCAGTTTGTTTTACAAGCCTAGCATTTTAGCTTTGGCAAATGGTAACCAGCAGAGCTAAAAACATCCCTCCACACTTGTTCTTAGTTTTGCTAGCTTTCATTTTTCTCCTCTTGTTTCTCCAAGCTGTCGCGGTTTGAAAAAAGCTTGAAATGCAGTGAACAGACAGCCTATCTTGTTTTGAAGGAGCTGTAGTTCCTTCAAGCTGTCAGTGCTCTGGGCATACTTTCCGCTCAGAGAACTGGGATCAAGTCAAAATCTTGTATGTTAACCAGCTCTGCGTCCTTCACCACTGCTTTCCCATGATAAATTCCCCCCATAGCATCAACTGTGCATCAGCCTCACCTCTTTATGGACACTTTTTTCTGTGAGTGATTATAGAAATGGATGAGACTTACATTTTACAGGAATAGTAAAACTTAGCAGAAGCAACTTTCAATAAAAATAAGAGATGGCTTGAATTTAAGCTCAGTATTTGAATAGTCTGTTCTCCTCTTGGGCTTAGAAAGGTTTATTCACAGAACTACATCGACAAAACCACTATACATAAATCTAAATGTTAAATGAAATGACAGCCAATAATCAACAGTTATTTGAACAGTTTTATCTGGATTTGTGTGTATTCAGGCTTTAAGTAACCACCAAGGGCTCTAGTTTGGATGCAGCACTTTGATTCAGAGCACTTTAACTTTTTGAAAATTGAAAGTGTTTGAAGACTTCTTGAACGCTTTTTCTTCCCCAGCCTTTTCCCCTCCACCCCGCCATCATGATACTATTCTTTTTATAAGGATGAAATCAAAAAGTGATGTGCTCAGATTATTTTAGCAACTCTTCTTGTCTCCACACTATCCCTTGAAGTGTTTTGAGCTTTCAGGGAAAGACAGCATGAACTTGGGAAGAATTACTTTAAATCAGCACCACTTGTACATCTTGAAAATCGTACCAAAATGGCCACCAAGAAGTTGCTTCAGAAGCCAAATAAATACCAAAATTGAGGCCACAACCATAAAATTATCTTAAATATTACCACTCAGAAACATATTTTCCCATGTATTAAGTTTTGTGCAAGAGCAATTTAAGTTTGTAAGTCTAATATCCCAAGTTATTGTCTCCCAAAGCAGCGCTGAGTTTCCCATACCTCTGGTATAAAGACAGTATCACAGAGAGGCATTACAGCTGAGACATTCTCATCTCTGATTGCCAGGACAGTACATGAGATCTGTTGGCAACTCTTATGCTACAGAGCAGCTTACAAAAGTAGTACCAAATATACTGTTTCAAAACAAAAGCTATTATGCCAGACAAAGCACCTAGGAAACCTAGAAACATTCCAAGTTCTCTTAGTATAGTTTCAGTACATTAAACAATTAGAGTTCTTGGCAAGAAGATTAGCATTTCAGAATAAGTATCTAAAATCTTCAATCACTGAAGCATTCATCAATGGGACTTGGCAGATTTTATTTTTACGATCATTTTCTGTAACTTCAGGTAATGTTTCCATGTATTGGAATATTCAAGGTTTTCTATGAAAATAGCAAAGCTTTGGGCTAGGGATAGCAGCAACAAGTAGGTGCAGCTGCATCATTGCAGGGCAGGAGCAATTTGGGATACTTTCCCCTACCTGATTCTCTAGGAACAAAACCCTCAGTCCCACCATCTCCAGTCTGCATCCCTTTATTAGCAGACTATAAATGAGTCTTTCTTGCTACTTCACAGAGTGGTTAATTATTTATACAAGTGAAATTGTTTCAACAGGGAAGACTGGATATTGTTCAGCCCAAGACAGCCAAGTCATTCATCTGGGCTCTAACTGCCTGAGGTTCAATTTCCTGAACAAACTCTGGCAAATGGAATCTTGACCCTAAACTTCCTGAAAGACAAGTGAAGGCTGTAATCATGAAGCATTATTTACTGTGGTACAGGTAGTCTTTCCTTCAGCACTTTTGGTCAGAATTCGTATCTATCCAAAATCCTTGGAGAATATTCTGTTTTCAAAATTCAAGTTTCTGGTGAACAAGTCTCAATTGATTCTACTAATAATGCTCTAAATTTTATATTAATATAATGCAGAACAGATGTTTTCTCTATAATTCATTGATTGTTTTCTTTATTGCTAACAGCTGCTCTAATCTTACTTTAATGCTCCCCCAACTTCTGAGATATATACATATAACACAAGGCTATGCTATCTAAAATATTATGCTAAAGTAATTGTTTGAGCATTATTTACAGTCTTAATTAAACTAAAATAACAGCAGCTAAGCATAGCTGTTCTAATGCAAAATAAAAGTTATAGTATTCTTTGGAAGTAGTATCTCTCAACTTATTTTCACTGTGAAAATTTCAATTTCTTGACTCACTCAGCAAAAAAATAAAAACACTATGCCAAGGTAGAAGCATTTAATGAAATATGAATATGTCAACTCAACTCATGCAAACAGCCCCAAGTTCTTTTATTGCTCCATCATGGCCAAATAAGATCCAGCTTCAACCCAGAAGTTCCCTCAGCACTGAATATTAGCTTCAGCAGTCTTAATATGGCAGAACAATTTTGGGGACTGATGCCCACCCAGCTTGGAGAATGCATATGTAGCTCATATTTGTCATCATTCAGCCATATTAGCTCTGTTTTCATGTCAAATATCACACAAGTTAGTCCAGCAAACTAGCTGACCAGAGTGCTTCCCAGCCTCAAAGCAAAAAGAAAACACCAAGTCTGGAAAATATATTTAGACCATGTCACAGAGCTTATTTGTATTGAAGAGCCTGAGAGTTTTGCCGTTGATACCAATGGGATATGGTAGCACATTTTTGTTTTAAAATACTGTTTTCAAAGACAGATTTACTTTTAACCTTACCCAAGACCGTAGGTCTCTGACCCCAGGCGGTAGGCTGCAGCCAGCTTGTTGATTGATTCAGATCCATGACTATAGGCAGCAGAGCTCTTGCTGAGGGCTTCAGAGTCAAGACTGTAGGCAGCAGACCTCTTACTTTGCGCAGCAGCATGATCATAGGCTGTAGATCCATAGCTGTAGGCAGCTGACTCAAGATTGTGGGCTGAAGAGCCATGGCTATACGCTGCTGAAGACTCGAGGCTGAAGTCCGCTGCAGAAGCATGGCGATAGGCTGCAGAGCCCCTGGCATAAGCTGCAGATCCTTGAGCATAGACAGCAGATTTGCTCTTTGTTTCCTTTTGGTACTGGCTTACAGTTGACTGCAGCGCTTTATGGCGATATGCACGGTCATAATGGTCATGGTGTCTTTGATAGAATGGTAAAGACATCATGAGTGCCTTCTAATTTTGTTTTTCCTGTGCTTTTCTGAATGTAAACCTAACAGGACTGTCTGAAAAAGATCAAAAATAAAGACTAATGTCAAAAAAAAACTTCTGAGACAGCATACAAATAGTACAGAACTTAAACTAACAAGACCTTAAATCTTTAAACATATAATAAATTTAAGGTTATCATTTTTGATGCTTCTTAAGAAGAGTTCATTTTTAAGCCTCAAGAAGGTCATGTGTCATTCAACGCAAGCAGAAAACCCTGTATTATGGTACCTGTTCACTTGTAATAGTCTCCCTGTTCTTACTGCAAACTACTGAAGTCTTACGTGTTTAACTTCTCAAGTCATTACCGCTAATGAAATTTTATGTGTTCAACTTCTTCAGAAGTACCGTAAATATTTTTGCTAAATTAATCTCTTCTTAATTTAACAAATGATCTAAAAAGGTCTGAGTTTGCAGGAAAACTATTCAATACATTATAAGCTGAGACCAAAAAGCATGCAAACATTTCATTCATTTTTGTAATACAATTGTAAAACCCAATTTAATTTAAAATTTCAGATTTTAATAATCAATTAAAAACAGTAAGACTGAGGACATCACTCTTTTTTCATAAACATGCATTATGACCTTTAAATGTCCCTTCCAACTCTAAAGATTCTATTGATTATTTTGTATGTGATAACAGAGATTCATTTAAAGGGGCTTATCACGCTTTTACCAGTTGATACAGGTGGTATCCTCACCTAAGTTTTACTTTGCACAATCACCAATAGTTTTCCTTGCCATTTCTCGTAAGAGGAAATTTGAACAGGTGAAAGGTAGTTCCTTTCTGAAAATGGGATGAGGGTTGAATACAGTGGGGATTTCTCTTTTGTTTTTTTCTCAGCTGGCAGTCCAGTCTTCTTTTGTTTTGCTGTTATTATTAAAACAGATGTTTTCTTCTCAGGCAAGAAAAATTGCCTCTACCAACACATCCTGATAAACTTTCTTTTTCTTATCATTGGTCATTATGCTTACAAGATGGCTAGGACTATCCCTGATTATGTGATCATGAATAGGAGTAGGCTACGGGGGGAAAATGTTGAGAAAAAAAATTGAAAACAAAAAAGGAGAGAAATGATCACTATTGTTTTATTACAAGTTAAAACAATAGGGAATTTGTTCTGCTTCTGGTTTCATTCACGTTGATGAAACTACTTATTTCATTTTTTGATATAAAATACACTTACTTACAGAGCTGAAATGTAATCTTAATTCCACAAAAATCAATGTTTTTTCATGGATCTTTAAGCTTTCAATATTGCAGACTGTTTTTTTCTTCAGTATTTGCTTTGACAGTAAGACAAGACAACAAATAGCAAACTATCCACTTTGGTAATGGCTCAGGTACTCCACCAGACTAAGGCAAATTATGAAAAAAAGACAGTTTCAACTTATTTATATTTCACATCTCACTCAAGGTCTAGGAACTGCTCTTTGCATAACAGATCCAATCATTTGGAGAAAGTCAACAATAGAGTCATTCAGAAGTCTTTGAGTGTGTAAAAGAAGTTGATGATAACTTGATCATAGTGGAACAATTACTTTAATCAGATTAGTTTATCCATTTACTTCATTTCTACCTGAAAAAGGGAGAGGGATGAGATAGAGTGCTAGCCTATAGTTTTCTATGGTAAAACCTGAGTTTCTTGCTTACTCCTTTATTTGTCCTCTTGGCTGGTTGTTTTTTTTAATGCAATTCTGACGAACACAATTACTCGGTTTAGTATCCTTATTCCTAATTCCAATCAATATTTTTATTGCTATTTATTTCTCTTTGTTGTCCTTCGGTGGTACATAGTTACTCTTCAGTTCCCCAGTTTCATAAGATTTTTTTTTTCCTTCATTGCTTTCTCTGCCACACTTGCAGAACAAGGTTAGGATTTGCAAGCCACTGTGATTATTTTTTTTTTTTTGGCAAAGTTAAGATGGGTAGATGAATCTCGTTTCACACACTGAAAGGGAATGAGCATGAGAGCATGTTTTTGTCTCCCTTTTGTAGAGCACTACAATTGCATCCCTTCATCTCCAGTTTTATTTTCAGCTTTGCTTAGTTTCTTCATGGTTACAACAGCCACGATGCTAACACCCATTCAGTCCTGTTGCTCAGGGATTTCCCCAGCTTTCCAGGATGTGAAGTAGGGAACGTGTTTCAAAAGTATAAAATACTTCATGTATTGTCAAATAGAGACATTAAAAGATGCATTTCAATTTACATCTTATCCAAGTGAAAAAAAAGAACAAGCTTAACAACTTCAAGTCAGCATATTTAGAATGCATAAAGGCAATTTTTTTCTTCTAAACATTAAACCTGTGGGCTTCACTATCCTCAGAAGTAAGAGAAGTATACGGTAAGAGTAAGAACCAAGTGAGACAAGCTGAACAAGAAGTCAGCTCTCCTGGCTTGAATTAAAGAACAACTCCTACTGATGCAATGTAAGAATTTCCTTTTATAGGTGTTTCATCATCCTACCAGTTATGTTTTGTATTTCTTTGGAACATTAAACATTACTCACAGGTAAAGGTCAGTTAGTGACATCAGTCTGACAAGATATAGTAAAGCTACATTCATGGGGATGACAAGAAGTTTTGAACCTTGTGAGAATTTTGCTCCCATTACCAGCACTGGCTGGTAATCTGATTGACTCCCATCTCTTTAAATTTGATGAAATCCATCCCACCTGTACCTACACTAACCAGCCCTTTTTACTATTAGGGAAGCATTCCCTCTCAAGATCTGTGTAGGATTTTGTAACAGCAGAGTCAGGCCTAAAAATATAGAAGACATAGTTAGATAAATATGCTGATTTTGGAGCTATATGTTAGCAGCTGTTGAACTGAATTTTCAGAATGACATCTGAGCAGACAGGCAGTACTTGTTTGTGGGCTGTAAATACACATCAAGGGAAGTGAATTACTGGCAGTGCCTGTTCCATAATTTACCATCTGTAATTCTTTAAAGATCTTCTTCATCAATAAGTGAAAACAATGAAATAGAAAAAAGAACAGAAACATACAAGCTTAAAAAAAATATGTAAGACTTCCTTCAGCTCAGTCAATGGTGTTTCATCTCCTTTACAAATCACAAGGCATTCTCTGCAACTAGAAAATATTTAGATTTACACATTCTCTAACCCCAGAAGAAGTAACACAACAGATTCCTGCTATATCTCAGTAGTCCATGCCTCATTAGAGGGTAGTATAACAATATGCTGGGATAGCTGATTTGGTAAGCGAATCCTTGTGCTATTTCACTTTGTCCCACATTTGAGCCTTCAGATTTCTTCAGTACTAATCCACAACTTCCTCAAATAACTGTTGATTTGAGGAGATTAAAAGGTAGCTACTATCAACTTGGCTTTACAGATTCAAATTAAAAATAGTTGAACACATAAAGCTTCATGCCATAAAGAAACACTTACCGGGGCCCAGATGAACAACAGCAAATGGATTAGCTCTGAAACAGATGAACAACAGAAACATATAGCAATGATGAATGCAGCAAAAGCAGACGTAGACAGGACCAGGGGTAAGGACTGGACTTGAATGTCCAGAACAAAAATAATGCCTGTAGTCAGTGGAATGTCAGAGCCCCAGGACAGACCTTTTATGGCCAGGAAGGTGATAAATATAGCAGCAAAGAGGGAGAGACACAGAGACAGATACTGATACCCTGTGCTATCTCTGTGCAAACACATCATGACAGCAGTGTCAGATTGAGAGTTCTCCCTTTTAAATATTCTACATAAAACCAACATACCAATTCAAAATTATTTTTAGGATTTTCTCCATAGTTAAATCAGGCTTAGGAAACCAAGAAGCGCATCATGTCATGATCCAGAAAGCAGGAAACAGTCTCTACACTGACTTTTGCCAAAGCAAGAGAATAGGAATGTTTTATAAGTTCTTTCCACATTTTTAATGCCACACCACAGTGCATGTAATGTAGATATTTCAACTTAATGACAGATAACCCGTTGTAGTACTTAGCAGCAAAACTCTATAAAGCCATATGATGCATCACAATTCAATGAAAAAAAACATAGTTTCTTTGGTTTGTTGGCTGTTACATTTTATCTTTATTTAAATAAAATACTAAGTTAAGAACATGACCTCATTGGGCATATAAATTAATATAACTAATACCGCTTTAATGCTCAACTTTGTTTCAGAATTAAACAGTGTTATTGCTAGGAATAGATAAGTGTCTTTGTCTTCAGGTTGGATATTAAGAAAAATCTCTTCTCAATAAGAGATTTCTCAATAATGCATTGGAATGGGCTGCTCAGAGAGGTGGCGGAGTCACCATCCCTGAAGGGTCAAGAAACCCTAAGTTCCGCTACAGCTACTTCCACCCACCCACCATGTAAAACAATGGAAAGCTTTCCAGATCCTCCTCTTCTATTGTGGCCTTTTCTGTGAAATTGGAGGCAGAAGGTCTGGATGAGCTGTTTCAGGATTTCCAGGCTCACTGGTACCCTTTTCTTGACCTCTTCTGCCTTGGTTCCACCTAAAATCTATTTGTTCCTCCACTTTTTCCCCATATAGGTGCTACCCCTGCCTTGTGCTGCATCATGGACTAAGTTCACACAGTTTGTCATCTTCCATGCTGGGAGCTGCCCAGCTACATTAACCATATTGGCCTCTAGTCTTTGCTCCTGAGACCAGGAAGGTATAGCCAGTGAAAAGTTGTATATGTCATACAAACAGGAATCTGGCTAGATGAAGAACCTTAGTATAGTCTCTTCTTCCCCAGAATTCTGCACCAATGGCAGCTCCACTAGTCTACAAAATTTATTTTTAATATGAGAAGTGAATGGAATCCTGAATTCAGTTACAGACTCCCAACCCATGACTTCCCAGTGGATTATTTGTACTGGCATATTAAAAGATTTAATGACATACTAATCACTTCTGAAAATTTCAGAGGGAGATGTAGAGAAAACAAACATCTCGTTTCTCTGTTCTCATTGCAGTAGAATTAATATAGATCAGAGGTGGGATGTGAAAATCTAAATGTTTTCAGTGTTTTTTCCCAGGTATTATAGGACTACAAACCGTAAGTTTTCAGATTCTGTCTTGTGCAGGGTCTATTTAATCTATAAAATCAAATTTGAGTATGGCAGTAAAATCTTTTGAGTTCTTTAATTACATTCACACTTAAATTTACACACTCTTACTGCTTACAAAAATGAGATTAATATCCACAGCTAATTTTAAGTCACTTACCTCCCAATGGAATATCAAAGCGTGTTTCAAACCACTTGCAGTTCTCTAAGTCTCAGAATCCCTGTAATAATGTGTATCCATGTATATTTAGTCACAATGGCCCTGGGAGAGACACCTCAGAAGTTTTAGTTCAGATTTCTACTAATTAGAATCACATAGTGCCACAGATCTATTTATTTCTCTGAATGGTTAAGCTGAAGGAAGAGTTCAGAACTTGACACAGAAAATAGCTTTTAGGCTGTCTAGTTAAATTTTAATGGCTCCAGCATCTTGTAGCTGTGGATATTTACCTGAATTTCATAACATCTAAGTTCATCAGTTTCAACAGAGTAGAGTTGAGCAAAATAGTTTTTCAGAAGGCAGAGTTTTTGAGTATGTATATTGTCTTCTGGAATTCATTTTCAGACTGTTGCCCCCAAAAGACATTTCTCTCTGGAAAAAGAAAAAAATCCCTTCGAGAAGATGCATTATTCTCCTTTATAGAATCGCTAAGGTTGGAAAAGACCTCTGAGATCATCCAGTCCAACCGTGCACATACCACCAGTAGTGCCCACTAAGCCATGTTCCTTAATACCATATCTACACATTTCTTGAACACTACCAGGGAGAGTAACACCACCACCTCTATAAGCATCTTGTTCCAGCACCCGATCACTCTTTCAGAGAAGTTTTTCCTAATACATATCCTGAACTTCTGCTGGTGCCACTTGAGGTCATCTCCTCTCACCCTATCACTGTTACTCAGGAGAAGAGGCTGACCCCCACCTCACCACAACCTCCCTTCAGGTCACTGTAAAGAGCACTAAGGTCTCCCCTGAGCCTCCTCTTCCCCAGACTGAACAATCCCAGTTCTTTCAGCCACTTCTCATAAGACTTGTGCTCCAGACCCTTCAAAGCTCATCTCTGGATGTGTTCCAGGGCCTCAATGTCTTTCTTGTAGTGAGGGGCCTAAAACTGAACACAATACTCAAGGTATACCCTCACCAGTGCCAAATACAGGGGGATTATCATATCTCTGCTCCTGTTCACTGTACTATCTCTGATACAAGCCAGGATGCTACTGGCCATCTTGGCTATCTGGGCACACTGGTAGCTCACATTCAGCCAAGTGTCAACCAATATCCCCTTTTCCTCCATGCATTATACCCTAACTAGTGATCTTCATAACTGTAATGCAATGGAAAGCACAGCAATGATAGCAGGGCAGCAATGCCAGGGCAGCAATGCCCCAAGCTATAGCAAGCAAGTTTTTGCTCAAATGTAACAGCCACAAAGGAAAGAAACTACTTATCTTCAGAAAACCCCAGATATGCAAGGATCTCCAACAAGATAACCTTGCCTTCACTGCCAACCCTTAAATGAGGTCTGGGAAGGGGTGGATCCTGGCTCCACCTCTTCCAATCAGTCAGGAGCATTGCTTGCACCTGAGCTCCCCTGGGTTGGCCCTGCCTTCCCACCGGTACTCAATTACTGCCACAAGCTATGGCTTAGCATTTCCTCTACAGTAACACATTGAGGACAAGGGAGATCTGTGTTCATTTACCTTCAGTCATCAGAAGGTCTTAATCTCCAAGTAAAGTAAATTTCTGTTTCTGCTTATTCTCTGATTTATGCCTAGTTCATGCATTTCACACAGAGTCAGACCTGTAACAGAAAGGAATACAAGCAGCTTGCTGCAGCTTGAGGATTTAGCCTCACACCTGGAAACCCAAGTGCAAGACAATTTCTTCTTGATGAAGATAGAAGTTAAAGCCAAAGTTTCCCACTGTGCTGATTAGAGTTTCTTCTCATATACTTCGAGACCAGACTGGAGAGAGAGGATAACATTGCCATTTCCTCCACTTCTGAACAGTCTTGGACAGACTGGACAGAATACTTGGACACATGACCATTAAAAGATCACTTTGACACGTGACATGAAGGGCCAGAGAGACATTTCAAACACAGATAATCCAGAAAACTCAACTGAAGGGAAATATTTGAATTCTTGCCATTCAGTTACACAGCTTTTTGTAGGTAATATGTTTTAAAATATGAGCTAAGTAGCTTGGCTGGAATATTGGCAAAGGAGAGGGGCAGCAGGATGGAGGCTAACAGCCAGGATCTAGGTACCATGGCCCCAGGGAAAATCCAGCCCCCATAGCACCCTGACACTCAGACTTCATACTGATCATCTTCCCCTTTCTTGCGATAAAAAGTCCTTATGGCCACCAAATTTCATTACAAAGAAAATGAAGATAATACGTTACTCAGGTTTAAGCCACTATTACAATTGTATGTAGCAACTGCCTCAAGTATTACTATAATGATTGCCACACTAGTTAACCCATAGATAACAAAGATTTACCACCCAGTATGCAACATCAACTTTCATTTCACCTGTCCTCACATTGATTGATGAAATAGCTTTGAATCAATCAAGTGTTTCCAATAAAGGAAAGGATAGTGGCAGAGTCTTAACAGAAAAATAATGGTTTTATCTATCACACTTGGAAATAATTTCCAACATATTAACTAAGCTGTGCAAAATTTGAAGAAAAATTTGCATCAGAAGTTTACAAATTGATTGTTTTATTCACTGCTCTCTGATGAACAGAGATGTGATTTAAAACATCAAAATCAATTATGAATGAAAGAATCCTTTAGAAGTTGAGAGTGCATTGGAAAAAGATGTAGTGAAGACAAAAAGAGCAAAATAGACTGGAGTATTTGAAGAACAGAAGGTGAAAAAGAAAGTTTCTTAAGAAACTGAGATTATAAAGATTCAGTGAGTGAAAGCACAAATCAGAAATAATTCTAGAAGTAATTTGCTTTGTGTAATCTAGTTTAGGATCAATATCATAAGTTGTAGAACTCAATGATTTTGAGACAACTGCCAAACCTAGTAGGTCTTTTTATAAATATTTAGACATTTAATCAAATCAAATTAGAATTGTTATTTTTTTTTTCAGTTGCAGAAATGAATCAATTCTGTTTTTAGCATGATAGGCTGGTCTTGTTTCTCAACCCATGCTGTGAGATAAATTTACTACATTTAAACAGCTCAGATTTGGAGACTTAACAAAAGGGGATCACATCAGCTAAAATACAATACTTTGAAGACTGGAAAACATATGAACTTTCAAGACAAGATTATTCCAGTTTTCCCACTGACAGTGGCCAGCACTACAGTTCAGGAAAAGATGCAGGAGACCACATACTGGAGAGTTTTGCAATATCCTTTCCAAGAGGATGTTTCTCCTCAGCATTTGTTGCTTAACAGAAGTTTTATAATCTTGTAAATCATGCCCCAAGGGATGAAGTTCAGTGACAGGTCTTGGTAGGTCAAATTGACAACTGGACTCGATTTTGAAGGTCTTTTGCAACCTACGAGATGCTACAATTCTATTACTTACAGGAGAAATTGCAGTGGCTTAACAAAGTCCTTTATTAAAAATGTTAAGATTTGGAACAGCACTCTATGGTTTAGGGTAGAACTTCAGCATGTGGTATAATGTTAGTCCTAAAATGAGAGTTTAACTTTTATTGGCCTTCTGAAAATCAGTCTGCATTTGATTACTTTATAAGCTGTCAAAAGTTGCCAGTTCCCATCTGTGTTTTTCTTGCTAATGTTTTTCTTGTTCCTGGCTTTCTACCAGAGGCCTATGTCCTATTAGCACGTACGTGCCCGTTCCTTGGAAATATCCTCCAACAGAGCATGTCAGCCAGGTGACATCAGTCTTCCTCCAGAGTGTTTGGAAAGGAGCAGAGATCCGCAGCCTCATCTATGAGAACTGGATTCAAAACTCAGCATTTTATAACTGAAGCAAGCCATAAGGCTGAACAACAACAGTAACAAAATGGGAATCCTAATCGAACAAATGCAAGTCTTCCAAATCAGTTAGACATTTTTAATTTCCAAAGTACTCCTCCAAAATACTGGACTCGTGGTGAAAAATAATTACTTCTGGGTATGTGATCTACACCTCCGTTCCAACATCTGAGCTGCAGTGAGGTTGAGTGGAAGACATGTGCCATATGGGTAGCAGATGTGCTGAAATCTCATGGGCTGCTGTGGCTCCCAAGGGAAGGACAGTGGAAAAAAAGAAAGAAATCTGTCATTAAAGATGAAAGAAGTAGGAGGAGATACCAAAAAGCCTATAGGAAAGGGAGCCTCAGCCTCCAGAAGCTGAGGCTTAGAAAGCACAATATCTCTTTTTCCTCATAATAGCTATCACAGAGTATAGACTAATCAAGGCAGATTTCACTAACTAAATCCAGCATCAGTGATGGTGTAGCCCTAGCAACACACAGCTCAGCATAAGAACTTTTTACCCACTATTTACTGAGCTAATCACTGTGAGGTGAATTTTTCAATCAGCTCTTATCTCTATGATGCGGACAGCTAGCAGAAATGAACCGGTTGCTCTAAAGCTCTTGCAGACGTATTTTCAGATGATGGCCATGTGGATATAACCTTAACTAACCTTGGCCAGCAGGTTGAGGGAGGTGATTCTGCCCCTCTACTCTGCTCTCATGAGACCCCATCTGGAGTTCTGCATCCAGCTGTGGGCCCCCAGTACAAGAAGAACATTGAGCTGATGGAGTAGATCCAGAGGAGGGCCACAAAGATGATCTGAGGGCTGGAGCATCTCTTCTGTGGGGACAGGCTGGGAGAGTTGGGGCTCTTCAGCGTGGAGAAGGCTCCAGGGGGACCTACTAGTGGCTTTCCAGTACCTGAAAAGGGCCTACAGGAGAGATGGAGAGGAACTTTCTGTAAGGGCAGGTAATGACACAATGAGGGGAAATGCCCTTAAACTGGAAGAGGGAAGATTTAGACTAGATATGAGGAGCAAGTTACTTAGTGTGAGAGTGGTGAGAGATGAGCTCTGCAGAGAAGGACCTAGGGATCCAGGTGGACAACAGGTTGGCCATGAGCCAGGAGTATGCTCTTGTGGCCAAGAAGGCCAATGGTATCCTGGGGTGCATTAAAAAGAGTGTGGCCAGCAGGTCAATGGAGGTGATCCTCTCCCTCTACTCTGCCCTCGTGAGGCCACACTTAGAACTGTGTCCAGTTCTGAGCTCCCCAGTTCAAAAATGACAGGGATCCCCTAGGAGGAGTTTAATGGAAAGCCACAAAGATGATTAAGGACTTGGAGCATCTCCCATATGAGGAAAGGCTGAGTAACCTGGATCTGTTCAGTCTGAGGAAGAATGAGAGGGAATCTGATAACTGTTTTTAAATATCTAAAGGGAAGTGGGATGCAAATAGATGAGGCCAGGCTCTCAATGGTGGTGCGCAGCAATAGGCCAAGGAGTAATGGCCTAAAACTTGAACAAAGGAAATTCCATACTAACATGTAGAAGAGCTTCTTTATGGTAAGGGTGAGAGAGCACTGGAACAGGTTTCCCAGAGAGGCTGCAGAGTTTCCTTCTATGAAGATATTCAAGACCCATATGGATGTCTACCTATGCTTTAGCAGGAGGTTGGACTCAATGATCTCTTTAGTTCCCTTCCAAACCCTGCGATTCTGTGATTCTGTGGTGAGACAGTAGAACAGGATCCCCAGCGAGGTAGTGATATCCCCTCCCTGGAGGTGTTTGAGGCCAGGCTGGATGGGGCTTTGAGCAACATGGTCTAGTGGGTGGTGTCCCTACCTATAGCAAGGGAGTTGGTGTTCCTTTCCAACTCAAACTATCCTACGATATTATGATTTTTTCAGCACAAGAGCTTGAGGTCATACTGTCAAACAGGTAAATGTTTCCCACAGGCTCAATTTCTGAGAACTTAAATAAGGTCTGAGATATATCATAATACGGCAAGAACAAGCTACAAAGCAACAGTTTTCGTTGTGCAAAGTACCGCTGAATGTACAGCCTGGCTCACCTTGTGTACTCAGATTCTCATCTACATTATTTTTCATTTAGTATTTCAGTCACTTTAAATGGATGTTAAAAACAAATCGTTGTCCAGTTGAGATAAAAATCTTTCTGTTTAAAATCACTGCCCCATTGTACACCAACTATTTTGGTTCTTTTCCCCTCTTTATCACCACTGAACCTTTGTGTGGAAATATTTAAAGATTGAAAGCACGTGCTTGTAATTTGACAAGCACCTTTAATACAAATTGATTCAGAGTTTGCAAATTGTTAAGTGGAAATACTCTCTTGCTCAGCCTCTTTCTTTTTCCTCATCTCTGATGATGATTACTATTGCTTTGCATAAGTCACTGCATAGTTGTAGGAGCTGTAGAAATAGAATACTCAAGTTCCTCTGTGAAGTCAATAAAAAATATTCCATATGCTGATGTGATATCAAAGAAGAACCACTTTAAGATATATACATTTCCCAGTTGTTAACATCTTCAACATTACTTCTTTTCCCCTTTGTTTGTGATTCTGGATATTTCATTCATTGTATTTTCCTCTGTCAAAACTTTTCCAGGTATTATCTGTCATGGCCTTCTTAGCTGAACTGGAATTCCTTGTATGTTTTAAACTGGAATCCTTTGCTTTTGTACAGTTCTTTCTTTCTTTCTTTCTTTCTTTCTTTCTTTCTTTCTTTCTTTCTTTCTTTCTTTCTTTCTTTCTTTCTTTCTTTCTTTCTTTCTTTCTTTCTTTCTTTCTTTCTTTTTCTTCCTTCCTTCCTTCCTTCCTTCCTTCCTTTCTTCCTTCCTTCCTTTCTTCCTTTCTTCCTTTCTTCCTTTCTTCCTTCCTTTCTTCCTTTCTTCCTTTCTTCCTTTCTTCCTTCCTGTCTTTCCTTCTTTCCTTCTTTCTTTTTTTAACCCATTTTATGATATTTTTACATTAAAAAGCCTGAATATTGGGCCATAAAGAATTTTTTTTCCCTATGGGAAAACATGAAGGAAGGCTACAAATATAAATCAAGTTTATTTTGTATAATTTTTATTTTAAATGATCTTTTTTTCAAAAACATCAAAGGTCAGTCCAGCAGACAAAGAAAACAACTTCATGTGGAATCTAAAAGAAAACTCAGCTGGAACATGATGGCTTGCAAAAAGAAAAGCTGGTATTCTTCATGCCTGTGGATCAAGCTCTTGCTGGCTTTTCTGAAGTACTGAGTAAACACGGGTTGGAGGAGCCCTGCTGGCAGCTCTCACAGATGAGAAATTGTCAAGTACAGCTGGAGGGCTGAAGTAAGAACATCCTGAGCATCAGATAAAAAACTGACCCTTGAGGATGTGGTTAACTTCCCAATCTTTCTGCTTTCCAAAAAAATAAACTCACCTAATGACACCCCCATTTTGCTGCCCAACTTGGTAATTCAGTACTGCTCCCATTGCCAAACAATAGGAATTATGGAAATATTCCCAGTCTGTAACCATCATCTCTCATGTTACCTGCTCTATTAGAATTCAACATTATAATCAAAACACCTCAATTCATATTTCTTCTCTTTTTAGAGAGGTTTTGGTCATTATTCTGTGCTCTTCCTTTATTCTTGTTTCTCTTTTTCCTCTTTCCCAACAGTATTTTGCTCCTCATGTGATTGTTGTGCTCTACTGCACAGAACACTGATTTCTAAATGTTCCTTATACCACAGGGACCTGATATTTAAAACAATGCACCACCAGCAGCAGAATTTCTAAATCTAGCTCCACTTCACTTGTGGTTTTCAATCACACTTGGCTCTACTGACTTTGAATTGTGTGCTGTATAATATCAATCTTTCAAGCTCCAACTAGTTTGCTTTCCTGAACTAAAATAAGAGTGGTCACTACTTTTGTTGGACTATACTTACATATTTGGAACAGTCAATCGCTGAGAAATTCATCACTTGTCTTAAGCAAAGAAAGTCTCTTTTGGAAGAAAAATAAACCCTAGCTTGTTTATAAGCAAAGAACTGCAGAAATTGGTCACATTTAAGTAAGATGGGATTCTTTTGCTAGACAGAACGTCTCCTCATTCTATTGTGTTCTTTCTATTTGCCATTATTTCTGTCTAATTAGACTTTTGTTTGTAGAAATTTGCATACAGTAGAATACATCTGAATGGCAATTTAAATCTACAGTGATTTCAAAGGATCACAAAACAGTTTTGTTTGGAAGGACTCCTGGAGGTCTCTTGTTGAAGCTCCAGCCCAAAGCAGTGTTGGCTGTGAAATTTGGCTGTGACTGTGCAGGGCTTTGTTGAGTTGGATCTTGAAACCCTTCAGCAATGAAGACCACACAATCTCCATGCACAGCCTGTCTAGGTCTTTGGCTGTTCTAACAGCTGGGAGGCAGCATCCAGAGGTGCTGTCTGACAGTATCTTTACTTAATGGTATCTGCAATTATCTTGGCCCAGCTAAAGACTGTTTAATACAGGCAGGGTGCTAGCAGCACAGACCACTTAGCAACTGTTTAAGGGCAAGCCTGTATTTCTCAGATCTAAAAATTTGCATGTAATTATTTCTACCCCATTTTCAACCTCATTATTGGCCACAGATGTAGTTCCAGACCAGCCACGAGCCACTGCATCCCCTCCTTTGGCAACTGTCTGCTTCCCTGCAGCTCCACAAGTCCTTTCTTGCCTTTCAGAACCCCACAAAAATTCTGCAAGCTCTATCAAGCTATAGGGGAAAGTCACAACTAACAGACTTTTACCCACCTTACTCTTCTTTCCCCTCCCAAGTCTACTACCACGGGAACTGAGGTAAGCAGCCGCAGTCCCCCTTCAGGAAACAGAAGGAGAGCAGCACTGCTCTTTCATGCCTTATTCCCAACTATGCAAACATCACTTCTGCATTCCTCTCACCTGCTGCTCCCATAGAACATCATCTGACATCATCTGCGAGTTCAGCTTGGCTGCTACTGCCAGAGGGGGGCTTTTCCTACAGCAAAAACTAACATCTGGGTTGCCACCAGGAAGGAGGCCTGCTAGGCTGTCCTGAGGCTCACAGAGTTACAAACACTGAATATTAGCAGGCATGTGATGCCTAGAATCATGAGTAAGTCTTCAACTGCATGTCCAGATGGAGAATGAGGATGTGAGAAGGTGGCACTAATCATTCCATTAATTTTCAGAGTACTGCATCTCCTAATTATGTATATAATTAATAGATCAGTATTCTGAATGCAAGCTAGGACTAGCAAATGAAGCATGTTTATTTCTGTATCTCAGTGAAAACTGCTGAAAGCAGTATCATTACTCTCAGTCTTTAGCAAACACAGCAATGCCTTGTTTGTTTTTCTTTCCAAGTATCATATACAACTGTAATTTTACTGAAAATAACTTTACAGTAATGAGCGAACAGAAACCAACTATTCAGTTTCAATTCTTAGCACAAACAAGCTTGCAATGTCAAAATTGATCTTGAAATTTAAGTAATTTTACCTAGGAGAAGAAATTACTCAGAAAAGACACCTCTTAAGAATCCTAAAATGTTTCAAGGAAGAAAGACTACAGATCAGTGTGTTATCATTCAAGATACAGTGCTATCATTTCTGTTCTTCAGTTTCACTGGTGAAGGTGGCAAGTAACAAGGAGATGCAACGTAAGAGGCAAGTATGTACAACATCAACTCAAGAATATAATGAAGAAAATATATTTCAAACTCCAGTAGTCTGGTTTAGGGCAATTTTTCAAACCTTAAAATCCTGCTCCATGAATGATTTTGTAACTTTTCTTTTCTTTTGTCTTTCCTTTCCCTGTAAAACAATTAAGCTGAGACGTTTCCACAGCGCATTTGCAAACTGTTTGGTGCTTAATGCTTTCAAATCATGACCAATCTCCTGCGGCACACCTACTTTTTCTGGAAAGGCTTTTCTGGTAGTATGTTCAATAGAGCAGCTCTATCCCTACTCAGTGCCAATGTTACCGTCATAGGGTTACACTGGACTGCAGCTGTTGCAATCTAACCCTCTGCAACAAGTGGAAGGTTGGTAACCTCCTTGCTTTGTTTGAGTTGCTCCTGCTCAGCTAGCACATTCATGCTTCTTGGATACAAAACACCCTTGATTCTTTGATTCTAGTGTCTTTTCTTATGATTAGCACTAGCTGTCTCCAGTTTAAGAAGCTGGATAGACACCAGCAACATGACTTTACTCTCTGAGTCCCTGAAATGTTCAGATAAATGCATTATAAAGATCTCTGTTTGCGTACGCCCTTACTATTTGATCCCCACTGCTGAAAGTAAGCTGGCAATGGGGTGGAAAAGTCCCTTCTGCACAAGTGCGTTCTGCTTTTGAACTGCTTACAATAAGAGTTCCTCCAGCACTCATATCCCATGAATTAAAACAGGCTGGATGAGTAATTCCCTTCCAGAGATCGACACACGGAAGGCTGCGTCCTTTGTAGATAGGCATGCACAGTACATGATCCTAAAATGCCTGCTAACATAATTGCAACACAATCTCTTCACAAGAGATGCCTCACTCTGTGGCCTGTTAGGCTGCTAACTCTGACAGATACAATTCCTAATCTGTATATCTCTCCTGAGAAAAACAATGAAGGGAGATAGTCTCTCAATATCTCTCTGTACACACACCCTTAAGATGAATTAGAACACTCTTATCGATAAAGGCGTAATTACTGTAGGAATAATTAGAACAGTGATACGGACACACAATACACAAAGTTATGAGGTAAAGTTAGAAGAATGTGGATCTGTTTTTGTTTGTGTGATTCACTGTTTCATAAAGCTGATGTCAACCCAAGGACTAAATGTGCATGGCAGAAAATGTAGGGTGTCTTTGTTTGCTATTCATAGCCACATGGAAAAACAGAGGAAGCATTTGTCCGCTTGATGTGCTTTATTTCCTATGAGATGGTCCAAACTGGAGCCCATCTGTTGACCATCCATCACCTACTACCAGTTCTTTGAAGTTCAGCCACAGTTACTATATTTGCTCTTGCAAAAAGACTTCTTTTATACAAATGTCACTTTAGCTCTGGCCAAAGTCCAAAGAAAGTTAAAGTTAGCTACAATGGAGAGTTCAAATGGAATGGTTCAAGCACATTTTATGTGGTTTTAGAAACTAAAGCTTGGAGTTACTTAACTTGCAGAGCCTGCAAAGTTTCAGTTTATGTTGGGATTTTGTGAAAGATCTTTGCAATTAATCCACACTGAGAGGGAAATGGTAGTATTTTAGGACCAGGAAAATACTATTCTTACAGACTTTTACCATAATTTACTTGTATTCATCTATGTTTCATGCGGAAATAGTTTTTATCAAGTCATACAGAGGCACTTTGGAATTTTTAATACATTTACTGTCATTATCCCTGCAGGTCTGAAAGCATTATTGAAATAAAAAGCCTACGGAAAAATGTTAATTTATTAAGTGTACCACATCCCTATACAGTTTCCATCAAAAAGCAAAAAAAAAATGCCACCTAAAACCATGTGTTTGGGTTTCCTCCATGGAAACGTGCATGCTGCTCCAACAGCACTCACAAGCAGCAAGCTGAATCCTCAGCTGTAGGCTGAAGACAAGCACTGGGCTTGCCCAGGAACAGCCCTACAAATTGTATTAGCAGCTTCCTGATTCAGGGATGATTTTCTGCTACCTTTCTGCATCTGCTTAAAATTTAACTCATTTGTAATCGTTCTCTGGGGACTATTATACTGGGTAAATGCAGTGAAAATATTCTCTCCCTTCATGCTAGCAGGGATTTGCAATCAAGTGCAGCTGTGTAATGTCTGCTGGAGGGTTAATAACAGCTGATGATGAGTCCCAGAAATTCCTAGGGGAGCTATTCAGTTTTTTGCTGCCATCCAGCCTCTTGAACTCACTGTTTGTCCCAGCAAGGAGGAACCTCTCCAGTCCAGTGTGGGAGCAGTAGGAAACCCAGCCTTTCTGATTGTTCAGCAAGGAAGAGGGAACTCCATGTTTCTCCCGGTAGCTGTCCCATGCTGTGCTAGGGCTGGGCTACAGGGGCTGATGGAAAGAGGCAGACAAAGCTTCAAAACTTTCAGTGGGAAAAGGGGAGCCTGTCCTTTTCTATTCCTCAAAATGGTTATGGGGGAGGAATAGGGAAAAAAAAAAAAGAAAAAAAAAAAGAAATTAATTATTATCAGATATCCCAATGAAGCTTTTTTGGGAGTATGATCTCAGTGGAGGATGGTCTATTATTAGCTATTCTGCAATACCATAGAACCATTGAACAATCCAGGTTGGAATGGAGCTCAGAAAATCACCAGGTCCACCCTTTTGTGGGAGAAGGGAGGCTAGGTGAGGCTATCTAGCACCCTGTCCAACTGCGTCTTGAGAACCTCCAGTAATGGGAGGCCTCACATCTCTGAGGAAGTTGTTCCCATCAACTGCTCTCACTGCAAAAAAAACTTGTTTCAGGACTAAACACCCTGGTGGCATTTGTACTCATTGTCCCTTATCCTCTATATGTGGCCTCTCAAGAAGAGAGAGTCTCTGTCCTCTTTGTAACAACCATTTAAATACCGTATACTGTGATGAGGTTCCACCCCTACACCCTGATACAACTCTTTCAGGCTTTCCTCATGGGGAAGTTCTCCAGCCTTTGAGCACTTTTCTGGCCTTTCTTTGGGCTCTCTGCAGTCTGTCTGTGTCTTCTTTGAATTGTGAGGACAAGACTTGGACATGTGCCGAGTACAGCGGGATGATCACATTTCCATCTGCTAGTAATGGATGCTCAGTGGATGCTGCCCAGGATCTGATTTACCTTCCTTGCTGCAGAGGTACACAGCTCGTTCAAGTTGGGAAAGGAATGGTACAAGAGCACTAAACTTTAATATTTGCATTTCTAGAGTGACTGCAAAACAGTTTTTTTGATTCTGCTCTCCATTTGCAACCAGCTCCTGCTCATCACTATCACTCCAGAGCCACGGAGCACTGCATCAGATTACAATTTGGGGTGGAGTGTTTGGAAAATGATTATCACTTATCCTCATTTTCAGTAGGAGCAATTGGGTCACGTTACACATGCCATTTCACCTTATCACTTGGCTGCTGGTCCTAAGGCTGTGTTCAAGCATAAAATGGCCAGAGACTTAATACTTTGTTTTCTAAAGTGAGATTTCCTTTTAAAAGGCACAAAGGTGGTTCTCTAAACAGCGGCTTTTGAGACATTTTTCCAGCTCATCGATGGAAAAATCACATTTCCTTTAATACTTGGCAATGGGCAGCTCAGTATTCTGGGCACAGGAGAATATCCAGATCACGTTCAGCAAGACAGGCTTAGAGACACGATAATTTAAAAATATTCAGATTTAAAAGCATTTATATCTTCCATCAATTTTTCACTGAAGCACAGTTTTAACACAGTCTTTCAGGAACATTTGTTAAATGAATGGGACAAAAATGAACAGAAGCAAGCCTGTTGGGAACAGGTAACACAGGAAACCGGTTCTTTCTGAGGAGGACTTTTTAGTGCAGTGCTACTGTAAGAGTAGCAGTGATGGCAGTGCCAATTAACACAGTGAGATCCTAGTATGGCTCCTGCATGAACCATCTGCTTACTTTGCCTGCACCACACAAGGAAGAGATGCAGATAGTCGTAACCCTAACATGAAAATTCACATGTTCCTGCAGGGTGTTCGGGTAGACATGAACTAACAAGCATGGCTACAGAAAGAAGGTGAACCTAGAGCTTTGTGAAGCTGGGTTTAGTTGGTGATATTCATCTGCTCATTCTTTTCATAGCGGTTTGTTCATTTGTTTAATGCTGTCCATGTGTTCATTTCATCAATGCTTGCTGAAAAGGATTCATAAACTTCCTTTGGCCTTCAGTTTTAAATGAAACTCACCCCAAATCTCATTTTTTCCTCATGGGTTTTTGTTTGTTTGTTTGTTTCTTTTTTTTGTTTGTTTGTTTTATTTTTTTTCTTCTTACTCTAAACTATTTGTTTTCATATACTTTCCAAGCACTTGGGTATTTTATTCAATCCAGATTTATTCAAAATTTCCTTCTGGCCAGTTCTAAATTCAACCCAGACTCACAGGAAGATCTGCAAACCTCATCTGAGTTGTAGGCCAGCTCTGACACACTGCACTTCCCCAAGTACCCCTCCTGAAAACAATCAGATTAATTTTATTAAACAATAATAAAATATAATTAACAGAAGTGTTGTTGATTGCCATAATGTTGCTGCTGTATTTGTTTCAAATACCATAAAATCCATCCCAGAAAAAATACTGAGCAGTTCATAAAATGAACATGTACTGACTCATCCAGCCCATACTGAAACCAGAGATGCTGCTTAATGTTTCATTACAGATGAAAATGTGATGCCATGTTTCACATGGTGTTACAAAAACTGAGTTCTCAGAGAAGCTTCTGAGACACCCAGAGCTTGGAGACTAATTGTTTTTACTAAAAATTTGTTAACAGCACTGAAGCAGACCAAGGAGGCCCTACTACAATAAGGTAGATTACCATTTTGAGGAATTTATGAAAAAAAATTATTGTTTCAGACATGTAAAGAACTCAGAATCATTCTAAGCATCATTTCCAGGAGTCCACATAGGGTCTTTCCCACTTATTTGAATAGAATCATAGAACCACATTACGGTTTGGGTTGGACAGACCCTGAAGCCCACCCTACCTCAACCACCGCAGGGCTGTCACCCAGCAGCTCAGCTGCCCAGGGCCCCATCCAACCTGGCCTTGAGTGCCTCCAGGGATGGGGCATCACAGCTTCTCTGGGCAGCTGTGCCAGCACCTCACTGCCCTCTGTGTGAAGAATTTCTTCCTTATATTTAGAATCATAGAATCACCAAGGTTGGAAAAGATCTCCAAGATCATCCAGTCCAACCATCCACCATATTTAAACTAAGTTTCCCTTCTTTTAGTTTATATCCATTCCCCCTTGTCCTATCGCTGTTAGACTATGCAAAAAGTTGTCAGTCTCCGCCGTTTATAGGCTTCCTTTATGTACTTGAACATTGCAAAGAGCCTTCTCTTCTCCAGGCTGAACAAGCCCAGCTGTCTCAACCTCTCCTCGTAGCAGAGGTGCTCCAGCTCCCTAAGCTTGAAACCTTCCCTAGACCTCAATACAATTCAGCCCAACGTGGACTAATTCCATTTCACAGTGTCCCTTCCCCTGTGTTCCAGCAGCCCCGCCCGCCTCTCGGCCTCCTGATCAACGCCAGGGCTCCCCCTGGTGGCGGCAGCTGGTATCGGCCGGAGCCCTGCAGAGAGGCAGACTGCCAGCATCAGGTTCTCTGTGGCCAGGTATTTGGTGTGCGCACGGTGCTGCGTTTGCTTTGGACTCTGTCCTGGGCTAGGCAAGGAGCAGAAAAGTAGCAGAAAGCTGCTGGAAGTAAAACAGACATCCACCTCCTTCCTTTTACTCCCTGTTACTTGCAGTTCCCAGGACATCGCTTGATGCATCAGGCTCAGCAACAGAACCAGGCAGAAAGACAAACCTCATTCATATGTAATGCAAGGGAAGAAAGTGAGAATGAGATGCCTTTGTGAGGTGAGAAAGAAACAAGCAGAGTCGCTCAAACTAAAAATGTTTATCATGGTGGTACTAATGCTACACGGTTGAATGAAGATAGAACTCTATGGGGAAAAAAACACAAGAAAAATAAATATAAGATCTGATGTTACACAGCATGACATAAATAGGCTGTATTTTTAACCACAATTTTGCACTTATTTGCTTTTCAGCAAGATCAGAGGACTAAGGATATAGGTAGACATAGATGCAGACAGACACAGACATAGGATGATGATGTTGTAGGAGAGAGACCAATTTTTTACATGATTTGATAGTGATAGGACAAAGTGAAACAGTTTTATGATAAAAGAGCAGAGATTTAGATTAGATGTTATGTGGAATTTTTTTATTCAGAGGGTGGTGAGGCACTGGCACAGCTGCCCAGAGAAGCTGTGGTGCCCCATCCCTGGAGGTGCTCAAGGCCAGGTTGGATGGAGCCCTGGGCAGCTGAGCTGCTGGTGGCAGCCCTGCCCATGGCACGGGGTGGGATTGGGTGGGCTTTAAGTTTCCTTCCAATCTAGGCTATTCTGTGATTCTATGATTCTATGTCATAGGCTGCATAAGTCTCTTTTTTGAACCCTTCTGACATCTTTCATGCTATCATTCATGGCCTCATGTTGTGCAAGAATGGCAGCTCAGGCTCAGCAGCTCTTACTGTTTGGTTTGTTTTCAAGTGCACTGATGTCACTTCCCATGTTCAAAATGTTTCTTTACTTCAGCTGTGGGATGACAGTTGGGATGTTCCCCAAGACTGGGACTTCTAACTGAGTTGTGCAAGAAGTAAGCAGACAACAAGGACAAAGCAAACCTGCTTGCATGAAGAAAGCAGCAGTGCCTGCAGCTTCTCCACAGGCACAGCTTCATGGGCCAGGGAGGTGAAGGGCCACATTCCCACCTGACCTCAGCTGGAGTTGCACTGCTTAACCACCTCATATTCTTCACTATGATGGGCAAGATGTACATCGATTGCCGAAATCTGTACCACATTAGAACACATGCCTTCTTTCCTGACTGTCAGTATTGGTAATTTTCAGAATGTAAGAAAGTCTATTGTCTTTTACTAATTTTCTTTGTATGTAGCAAGAGACTAACTATGCTACTGTTTATGTAAACTAATACCATACAAGCACATATTCTCCTGACCTGTGCTGCAAATGTATTAACCTATTTTTGTACTAACTAATTTGGTAATTGTTTTGTTTCTAGACAGAGAGAAAATGCACTTGAGAAGCATTAGATAAATGCTAAATGATCTGCTTGAAGACCATGCTCAGCTTTTGTTTCCTTGAATGCCCTAGATCTCATTGAATAACATTTAAATTTGTGGAGCATGAGGTTCATTAAAGTATGCTTCTCCCAGTAAAATGCATCCTCACGGGGGAGGAGACACACTGATAAAAATACAAGAGATTCTGGACCTTTACTTCCACAAGGCCAGGAAATTGCTGGCTGCAAACTCAACTTGATAAATTTATATAATTAGGGCTGTAATTTTGCCAACCTGGACTGACATTAAGATCACTTCCATGGAGGGGAACTGTGAGGTATAATTCAGTGTGAGAAGTTCCCAAAAAAGCAGCAAATGGAGACCATATAACACTGGAGTGTGAAAAGACATGGAAGACACAAAACATGATAGCAGTGATCAAGGAAGTCTAGGAAGCCAGACCTTTGTCCCTCAAAACCACCATGGGCATTCCCATGCAGACAGTCCACTACAGTTGTTCCATTCACACTGTACCCAGTGAGATTATTCAGACACAGAAGTGAAACCAACTTAGAAGGAATAGCTAAGTCTAGCACATATTCAAGACTAAGTTTACAAGCAGCCCTGGAAAACTTTCCCCTCTAGGGACCTCTGGCCTCTGAGAAAGTAGCAGATAAATAATTTTAAGGTAGGTTTTGATGTTATTGAAGTATCTGAAGATTGGAAGCTCACTGGACTTTTGAAAATGTGTAAGTTTCCAAATCTCACCGAAGTGGATTTGGGCCCCTGAACTACTATCCTTACTGAAAGACTTTTTACCTTCCCACTTGCATCTTTAGCCTTTATGCAGTACTAGTTGTCTTTCTCACTTGTTTCTGTAAAATGGAACTCATACAAGCTTAGAGTCACAGAACCATTACGGTTGGAAGAGATAACGAAGATCATCTTGTCCAATTGTCTGCCTACCACCAATACTGCCAACTAACCATGTCCCTCACTGCCTCATCCACACATTTCTTGAACACCTCTGGGGACGGCAAATCCACCAGCCGCCCGTGCAGCCTGTGCCATCGCCTGACCACTCTTGCTGAGAAGAAATTTTTCCTAACATCCAACTTGAATCTCCCCTGGCACCACTGGAGGTCATCATCTCTCACCCTATCACTAATCACACAGGAGAAAAATCCTCGCTACAACCTCCTTTCAGGTCGCTATAGGGAGCAGTAAGACTTCCTATAACTTTTTAATACAGCTTCTATGCAATCTAAAGAAGTTTAGATGGGAGCTGTTCAGAATTGTACAAATAGTGTATTTGTTTGTAACTGGTTAATTAGTATTTGTGAAAGCAATTGCCCTCCTTGAGTCAGTATTATTGCCGTCTGCATTTCTTAAAGATGTTTGGAATCTGGTGACTCTCTAAACCGCACAGTATTTGAAACTGAAGATTGCATGCATTTTCTCATTAAGATTTGTGAAAAAGAGCATATGAAAGGCCAACAGCAATGAAGCAAATATGGTTCTGGTAAGGCAGGCTACAGTCTGAAGTCCTCCGTGGTGTGTCTGTTAGGTATCGCTCATGATGTTAATATTTAACACAAGTATGAGTGCTGCATGGTGTAAGCACTACTCACACCCACGCACTTTAGATACAGACCACAGGTATCCCTATATCTCTATACACATGCTACTGCTAGGTGCAGGGTAAGCCGGTTGCCAACCGTACTACATCACCCTGGGTATTCAGCTGAGAATACTGACTTTTCTGTCAGCAAGCGGGAACAGCCGAGCTCCGCCCCGCCCACGAGGCAGCCACCTCGCCCTCCTCCCGCAGGAGGCGCCGCAGGGCGCGGCGTAGCGCTGTGGGGACACGGCGGCCCGCCCCGCCGGCAGGAAACTCCCGCCGTTGCCTTACAAGGGCAAGCGCGGCTCTGCCTCCGCCCCCCGCGCCCTGGAATGCGGTGACCGCACCGCGCCGCACCAAGACAGCGCACAGCGCGGGGGGGTCGAGCGGATAGAGAGCGGGCTCTCGGACTTCAAAGGACCGCAGTGAGAGCGGCCGGACGCCGAGCGGGAGAGCGTAATGAGATCCTTCGCGCTGTGCCGCGCCGCTTTGAAGCGACGAGCCAAGCGGGCCCCCTCCGCCCCGGCGGGGATGGTCTCGCCCGTGCTTTCCTTCCTGTGTGCCGGTTGGGCGGCGGCCCCTCGCTGTCCGGAAGTGCCGCAGCCACCGCTTCGCATCGCCGCGCTCTGACCCGGACCCGGTGCCGCCACCGCCAGGTGAGGCCGCAAAGGCGTGGGGGCTTCGGGCAGCCCGCGAGGGGCGGCGGGGAGCGGGGCCTGCCGCCGGGCTGGGGGCTGAAGCTGAACGCGGAGCAGCGGGGCCTTCTGCCTGTAAGGGTGCGCTGCTGCGGGCACGGCTGCGGGAGGACCGGCGGCCTCACTGCCCCGCAGCCCTTCTCCAGACGTTTCCTCGTCGCTCTTCCAGCTCGCACAGCTGGAAAGGCTTGGGATATCTGAAAGAGGCTGTCTTTGCTTTCGTGCTTATGTTTTGGAGTAGTTATGGCTATAACGAATTTGCTAGGGGCAGTCTCCCATAACGTTCTCGTAGGTAAGCTTAGAGGATGCAGGGCAGAGAGCAGACAGTGAGGTGGACTGAGAAGTGGCTGCCTGGCAGAGCTCGGAGGGCTGTGATCAGCAGCACAGTGGTTGGAGGCTTGTGGCCACTGGTGTTCTCCAGGGATCAGTGCTGGGGCTGGTATCATTTAACGTCTTCATTTGTTACCTGGATGAGAAGATAAGAGCATGCTCTCATCAAGTTTGCTGATGATGTGATGCTGAGAGGAGAGGCTGACGCACCGGAAGGCTGTGCTGCCATTCAACAGAGCAGAACCTGAGGAGGATCAACAAGGGCAAGCCCAAAGTCCTGCATCTGGAGAGGAATAACTGTATGTGTCAGAACAAGTTGGGGGCTGACCTGCTGGAAAGGAATTCTGCAGAGGACCTGTACATGCTGGTAGACAATGGGTTGGCTGTGAGCCAGCAGTACGCTTTTGTGGATAAGAAGGCCAATGGGATCCTGAGGTGCAGTAACAAGAGTGTGGCCAGCAGGTCAAGGGAAGTGATCCTCCCCCTATGCTCCACCCTAGTGAGGCCACATCTGGTGTGCCCTGTCTGGTTCTGGGCTCTTCAGTTCAAGAAAGACAGGGAATATCTAGAGAGAGTCTGGCGGAAGGCCACAGGGATGATGAGAAGCCTAGAGCATCTTATGAGAAAAGGCTGAGAGCCCTGAGGCTGTTCAGCCTGGAGAAGAAAGGGCTAAGGTGAATCTTACCACTGCTTATAAATATCTATTATATATTATAAAGGGTGGGAGTCAAGTGGATGGGGCCAGGCTCTTTTTGGTGGTGCCCAGCAACAGGACAAGGGGCAGTGGGCACAAACTGGAATACAGGAACTTCCATCTGAACATGAGAAAAATCTCCTTTATTGTAAGAGTGACAGTACTGGAACAGGCTGTTCAGAGAGATTGTGCAGTCTTCTTCTCTGGAGGTATTTAAAATCCACCTGGATGCTTGGATGCTTTCCTTTGCAACCTCCTGTAAGGGAGCCTGCTTTAATGGTGGTTTGGACTGGATGATTTCCAGAGGTCCCTTCCAACTTCTATGATTCTGTGATTTTTTTTTTTTTTTTTTTTTTTTTTTGTGACAGATCACTGTGGTTTTCACTCTACCCTGCAAAGGGAGGGTTGGGTCAGTTATGAAAACAAAGTATCACAGCAAGTTTTACAACCTATACAAGAAGTGGTCAGGAATTCTTATTAACAAAGAAAATATTGAAATAGCCTTCAAGACTAGGTGAGCTAACAGTGCTTTGGACAAGTGCAGTCTGGTATGCATGGAGCTTTTACACAGAGCTCCTGTGGAGTGTGCTGGGCATTTTGGCTCTTCCAGACTCTTCTCCCCCAAGCCCTGAGAGCTGACAGGCTATGCCTGATGCTGTAACCAACTGCATGGATAGAACTTGGGAGACAGCTTTGAGGATGACTTTTGAGCTTGATTGAAGAAAAGAAGGTGGCTGTTATATCCTAGAGTAATAATGTTCTGAAATAAGTGTTACAATAGAAGTCAGTGCTAAGTTTTAAAATGAGACTTTATAAGTGACTGTGATTGGTTTTATTTTGAATGATAGGCATTCATCATTATTATAAAGAAAATGTTGAAAACGCTAAGCTATTTTCTGCAGCGAAACTTTTGGTCAGAGTCTCTCAACAGATCCAGCCTCTGTTATCATTAATGGGATGTCAAGTTCTATTATTGCCTAGCTCAAGCTGTTTACTTGCTCAGCTTTATTTCCTGGGGTTTATCTTTTCCCCAGAGAGGAGGAGCATAAGATGACTTCCTTTGTTTCTGTAGCTGGTTATCCATTGCACGCCTAAGCAAGTGCATGTGCAAGTAGCACAAAGCACGACAGTGCTGCTACTGTCTCTCTAGTCCAGTGTCTGCAATGTACTGACTTATTTAGGAAGATTTTTACACGTGAAGAAAAGTTGTTGGAAATATCTTGTTTGAAGGACACAAGTTCTTAGATTAGAAGTTTCTCAGTTTCCAAAACAAGGCCCAGACAGATCGATGCTCTGCATTAAACAGATGAAACTATGTGTGTCATGACTTGTGCTATCCAGCATGAAGTATTTCCATTCATTTTATCTACTGATATATTTTGTTTTCAGTCTGAACTTACACTATCTCAATTCCAGTAGTATGATTTATATTTTATTTTTAAGAAATGATCCAGTGAGTTTGTCAGATGAAGTCCCATCCTCGCCCAGATTAGTGAGTCTTGTGCTTGACTCCATTGAAGTTCTCATTCATTGTCATTCACTGCTGTATACACAGAGATAACGCTAAGCACAAGCGCTTGGAACCTTTTCCATCGCAAGTTGATCTTTTTGGCTGGCTGAATTGGTGGCCTTGTTTTTTCTGAACATGTTCCAATTTATTGCCCTGTTTCTAATGGAATTTCCCAGAGCTGCATGCAGATCTATTTCAGGCATAGCTGCACCAGTCCTATGAGATGTTTCTCCATACACAGACTAACACTCAGAGGTCTCTGAGTGCAAGAGTTGTGTTCTCTCTATTCTCTGTGGCTGCCTCCCAAATTTGGTTTAGAGAAACTTAAAAAATAGCATATAAGTAAAATGTGCTTTTTGTTTACTTTCTGTAGCTTTGAGGATATTGCCTGCTCTTTATTTTTAGAGAACAGTTAGTAGTGGATATTGTTTTGCACAGTGGAACTTTCTGGTTATTCAGAGTTTAACAGTAACTATGGGTATTTTTACTCAGGTAGAAAAAAGGTGCACACAACTCTTGACTGCAGCTTGAAAGTGAACTCCCTTTATTGTCAGCTGCCTTCACTCATATCTAGATGTCAGGAGTTCATATTTATTTGCTGAAACGTTGCTGGAGGCCAGGCGTTTCAGATAGCTTGCGGTCAGCGAGTGTAATGCAGACAACCTCAGTGCTGCCGACTGATGCACAGTTGCATTTCATCAGCTATTTTTAGTTTGGGACATAATGGTTTTTTTTATACGTCAGAAAGACGTTGTGTATCAACGTAAGGTTTAAAAGGGTGGAAGTAGCAGAGGAGGTCAGTAACGTTCTTTGTAGTCGTGTGGAGAAGGACATAACTATGGAATATCCTTTTCTGATCCAGACAGCTGGTACTGCATGCCATGTACCTGACATGAAGCAAGGTAAAATGCCTTTCCTTTAAAAACAGAGCAAAATCCAAAGGTAACTGCATTTTGTGTATGTATTAGATTGATTGACCACATAAGAGAGCTGCTCTGCTTATTGTACTACTTAGGGAGGAAGTCAGTTTAGTGAGTTCAACCTTGCTTTTCAGGAGTCTAGCAGGAAAATGTAGTAACTTGTGAGCAAACTCCTTGAAGTCACTAGAAGTCACTGTGACTCTAATTAGAATTGCATTTCCAACAAGATAATTTTGAAAAGGAAGTTATAAAATCAATACTTGGTGAGACATTGTCACAAGAATGTCAATATTGTGAAATTTACTGGAAGTGATGCTTAAATTCCTTCTCTCTCAGGATAGCTGTTGGAAGTACTTCATGTAAAATCCAAAATTAAGAAGGGGAGGTGTCTGGTTAAGGTAAAACTTAGCTGTGTGGGTTATTTGCATTAAATAAACATATGGTCTTTTATTATGCCTAAACTAAGGGCTAGATGTGTGCAGAACTTCCAGAAACAGTAGTAAACCAGGCTTACCTTATTCTGGTCCCTAGCAATACTGAAGTCTTTGTGTTCACTTCTCATTGTTTGAGTCACTTTTTCATATTTGTATTATCAGTAATAGCTGGCTGCTAGATGTGTATCTTTCCACCTAAATAGAAGCAGTTAGCCTGAAAGCTTCATTTCTACCCAGATGATATGAATGCACTCAGAGGCAAGATAATACAGTATTTTGTTAGCTTCTTCATTTGACAGCTCAAGGGAGACAGTGACATTCATATAGTTGTAGTATACAGAACTGCTTAAAGATTTATGCAAATACTAAAATGTTTTTAAATGTTGATAATTTAAAAGAAACAATCCTTGGACTTGAACTGTTAAGTCATTAATATCAAAAAGAAGAAAGTATCCTGGCATTTGTATACATATTCTGTAATAGTTAAACTGAATAAGGGATTAGCAATGCAGGGCTTTTGAACCAAGTCAGTATCCTTTTTCTAACATGATCCTCTAGCTCACTTGGAAAGAACTCCAGTGGAACTGGCTTGGCTGATCTTTGTTCCAGCACCCTGACCCCAGTGCTGGTCAACAGCCTTCCCAAAAACATTGCTCTTTCATCAGGGTCATTCAGCGTCGTGAGACCTTACTGTTCCTTCCACAGCAGTTATTCTAATAAAATATTACTCAGACTCTAAAATACATTTTTGCCTTCTAAATGTTAGTTTATCTTGCTTGATATATTTAACTGCTAAATACTATGTTGAGGGTAGCAGACCCCTATGTCCTTCTTTGTTGTAGGTCAGTGATACCTCCTAACCTGCTAAATAGATCATCTTAATTTGTGTAAGAGGCAGATGGGGTAGTGAATCAGAAATAGAAGCGAAGCACCAGGTGAGCTTGGTTTCAACAACTATGACTTGCTTTATTTAAAATGTAGCATGCTGTTGATTTGAAGTATTCTCTCTCCAAGTCCTGAAATACAGCAGGAGACAGTTGTATTTCTTGTTATTTGACTACGATGTGGGCTTCAATTTTCCTTTATTCATCTTTCTCCCTAAGATCTTTTAGTGTGATTTATTAAGTCCAAATTTTGGTTGTGTTTTCTCCCTAGAGCCAACAGCCAACATGTCTAGCAAAAGAGCAAAGACGAAGACCACCAAGAAGCGCCCTCAGCGCGCCACATCCAATGTATTTGCCATGTTTGATCAGTCCCAGATTCAGGAATTCAAGGAGGCCTTCAACATGATTGATCAGAACAGGGATGGCTTCATTGACAAGGAGGACCTGCACGACATGCTTGCCTCCCTCGGTAATGGCTCTCTTCTATTTACAGCTGCCAAACGTATTTGTGCTATTGCAATTAAAACACTGAGTTTGGGGTAGCTTATGAGAGGTGTCCCAGTTTGTATAACACTATTCAGGTGATTTTTTATTTATTTATTTTAGTTTGAAAGCTATAACAGTAATCTTTCTATTTTAGGAAAGAACCCAACGGATGAATACCTGGATGCCATGATGAACGAGGCTCCAGGCCCCATCAACTTCACAATGTTCCTCACAATGTTTGGTGAGAAGCTCAATGGCACTGATCCAGAAGATGTCATCAGGAATGCTTTTGCTTGCTTTGACGAAGAGGCAACAGGTACGTAGGTGATAATTAGCGATAAATACTTGTGTTCGTAGAAGCAGTGATCAATTTTCACTATGAAATTTCTATTTCTGCAAGCTAAAAATTAGGTTGTGTTTCCTCAGCAGCTGAAATTACCTTTTTCAGCACTGTAACACTTAAAATCCCATATTTCTGCTTCTTCAGGTTTGTTGTTTATGATGGAGAAAATGTTAGTTGGGAACAGTGGTCTTAATTTTCAAACTTTAACTTCAGTTTGGCAGCAACTTTTGTTAGGGGACTCATCCTTGTTTTCCAAGTTGGGATGCTTTTATGAAAACTGTGTTCTCTGTTAACAACATGTATCCATATTCTCTCTGTTCACTTACACTTGATGGAGAACAAAATTAATTCAAGAGAAAGATGGTAATTGGAGTGTTGATAAAAGAATGGAATCTCAGCTTATATGAGGCTGCTTGTTTAATAAACAGTGCCAAAGCTGTGTTCTTTGTAACCTGTCTGGTGAATGTGAGTTTGTCCAGTGATTTAAAATCAATTTGAAATGTTTCAAACATTATCATCCAACTCTTAGGAGATAAATGTCAAAACTTTCTTTCTTGTTTCCCCTTACATCACATTCTAGGGTTTATTCAAGAAGACTACCTGCGGGAGCTGCTGACCACGATGGGAGACAGGTTCACAGATGAAGAGGTAGATGAGCTCTACAGAGAGGCACCAATTGACAAAAAGGGCAATTTCAACTACATTGAATTTACACGCATCCTTAAACATGGAGCAAAAGACAAGGATGACTGAGCAAATCCCTGGACACCTGCAGATTCTCTCTACTTTACACTTATGTTTATTTTTGAGGGGGTTTTCCTGGTAGAACTTGTTGCATGCATTTAGCTTTACAACTTTTGTCTTTCTTAATGTATTTATCTATTCCAGGCCATTTAGGCACAACTGCACCTGTATAATCAGACTGGAAGTGGGGAAAATATTGTAAGGAGAAGGAGATAGGGACAAAGATCAGTGAATTTAAGTCCAGGAAAATAATCTCAATGTTTCTGGTTTGGCTGGATTTTTACATTTTTTGTAATAAATGCCATTTTGAAATAAAGATTGCTATATAGATAAAAAATATATATATACCTCATTCTTTTGTCAAGAGAGAAATTTCTATTATGCATTTACAAATGCAAGTGTGTTAATCATATTTTATTTGCAGATTCAAATTGAGCTGGAAAACCTGATACTTATGGTGCTTTGCTGTTGTTGCATAATTATGAAATGTGTGCAGCAGTATATGCTGATATTTGAAAATTCAGCTGTTTAAATGTTATCTCAGGTTTTTATAGTGGAATCTGACTGATGTGAGTAGTTAGTCAAAGATGTGTTTAGGGAAGACTGTTACAATTGCCTAATAGCCAGCAGAGAGCACTTGGGACTCCTAAGGATCCTATTCCTTAGGATTCCTAGGAAATCTGTGAGCCAGTGCCTGTGCTGACAGTAGTTAACAGCAATGCTTGTCCAGAAAACCTACATAAAGCATTACTGTTCTGCAAATTAATGCCTTTGAGAATGACAGCACAGTAGTGCTGAGAATTAACTTGGCAAAACCATATCCAAGATAAAGCCCTTTCACTTCTTAAATGATCATAAATTTTCTTCATTTACCCTGATACTGTTAAACGGCTTTCAGGCAAGCAAGATTCATTCAAACAGAAACAGCTGACTTCAATACCAAAAAAACAGAGTTCATTCTCAGATCTCCAAATGACCACATCCTTTCATTTGTCTCTTTTTCTTGGCACCTTCAAGCTAAAAGGTGGAAGGGGAATTTGTCTTGCCAGCATATTTACCAATCAAAGTTAAGATCTCTTATCAAATAAACTATTTCCTGAGCTGTTTCACATTACTTAAATGACCCAAAAGAATAGGAACTTTAGTTTAGGGGTTTGTAAAGGCTGGGCCAGCATGAAATGCCCCAGGGTACAAATGTTTGTCCAGTTTCCTGTGTGGTATGGAAGGCTTGCCTTCTGTTTTGGTTTGTATTGGGATGGTGGCAGTTCTTGAAAATGCTCTGGCTCTAACTTTCTAAATAAGTTACTATTACAAAGTACATTCAGTAAGAATACTTTGATGTTCATTCCTGGGTGGTTTCTTCTACTTCTGTGCTTAATTATAATCGGTTTTAACTACTGCTTTCCTACTTCCATTTTATCTGTTACCTGTCACTTTGCCTCAGTTTGTTTCTTCCTCCCAGCCAAAACATATGCTTCACTATACTACCTTAGAGTGCCACAGCTGCTCTTTTCCTCAAAAGATTGTATTTAAACTATCTCCTCCTCTTGAGGATGGTTGCTATGGTGTTTCTCTGTGGAGTGCCTGAATGAGTCTACCAACAGCTGACTTATTTTCAGTTTTCTTTTTTTTCAGAAGGCAGTTCTGTGTCAAAATTTTCACCTGCAATGCTCCTGTCACAGAGGAAGTGTTGAAATGAAGAAAACATTGTATTGTTGAAACGTTGCTATGTAATATTAAACTGAGGAGCAGTTAGGCTGTCACTTGGTCCAATCTTGTCATTCAATATTGTATGTACGTACAAGCAGCCTGCATTAAGGATAGACCTTCATTTTGTTGGCGTTTGTTTGTTTTTTTCCTCTGGCCAAATGGTTTAAGATTTGGAAGATCTGTTTTTTCCTCTTCTATTAGAAATAGCAAGTCTCTGAGCCATTATTTTCCTGATCTCATCATCTTGGTAAATTTTAGGTGTTGGTGTGCTGGGCTCAGTAAGCAGCAAACAAACCACTTGGATTTTTCTGCTGGAAATAAGTTGAAATTTTACAATTTTAAATAAAACCTAGGTAAAAGGGAACCTTGTATTCTCCTTGAGAGGAAGTTGTTAACCTAAAGTCTGCTGCTGTTAATTTCTCAAGAGCCAGGCAAATAGGAGAGTGTAGCTGCTTTGTTCCTTGTTGCAGTGTGTGGGTGTTGTGCTGTTGGCAAGTTTCTCTGATGGGGGTGGCCACAGGAAAATGTATTGTGAGAATACTTGCTTAGGAAGATGTGTTATTGAGGGAGAATTTCCAAGCATTTTCAAGTACAGCTATTGCTGACCATCCACAGCCACATTTCCCTACAATCCTTGTACTATAGGAGACCAATCAATTTGTAACTGGGTGCAAAATTCTTAACTACTGGAAGGCTGTGAATAAATCCAGCCAAGAGACTATATAAGAGCATCAGATGCATTTTGTAGTTAGGCAGCAAAGAATGTTGAGACAGCTGAGGTTGCATGCCTAGGGCTAGAGGGATGTGTCATCAATAATCCGCTTCCAAAAATAAAAATAACTTTGGTCGTTGAAGTAGCTTAAGACTCTGATGACTTAAACTTAACATTTTGCAGTCAAAATCTTGGAATCTAGTCATATCTCCATTGTGGCTCATATATAATGGGTTTCCAACCTCTATGTCAGACTAAGCTCATGATGAAAAATTATTTTCTTACATTGATGCACAGAATTAATAGTCTCAAATCTAATATATGGTACTACTGAAAAGCAGAGATATTTCTTACGTGGTCTGTTTATGCTGCTCTAAGGCTATATCCACAAGGGTCAAACGGAAGTTGAGAGTGATCGCTGCATGAGAAAAAGCCAAAAAGGACTCTATATGAAATGCTGCCTGTGCTTGCTTTTCCTCCTCTCTGTTGCTGAGATACTTGTAATATGCAGCATTTTGACCGCTCAGGATATGCTTGTTTCTGTTCTTTTATTATGCTTCTAAGTAAGGCATGTAATAGCACAGTCATCACATAACAAGCATTCACAAAATGAAGTCAGCTGAAAAGACTAGCTTAGCAACAAACTGATGTCACAGAGGTAGTATACTTACACAGGGAGGTAAGGATCTGTTTCGCTACTGATCTAAGAACTATCTTTAGATAGCATTCTCGTTTCTAGGATCACTGGTGTACGTTAAGGAATGAAATGGGCCCCGTCCTGGAACAGGCCTTTAGTGATACTATGTTTTAGTATCCTACCCATTATATTTGTTCTGAAAGCTGGAAAATACTTGAAATCTTGTAAAATGTTTCTCGTGTCCATGGCCTCTTCTTGTTAGTAATGTCACTGATGTATTATCTGATACATTCCTGGGGAGTTTCAAAAGGCAATGAGTAGCTCTGACTACACTGAAGGCATTAAGACAGTCTAAGTCCAAATAACGTGCGAGTAACAATGAAAGCAGAGGCAAGGCCATTTTAGATAGTAGCAGTTAATCTGCCATTGGTATGGCTTGTGTACCCATGCTCCTATTTTGGTGTGCTCGCTTAATTTTTCAAACTCTGCTGTCATTTTTGGATATCCTCCTACTTGACAGAAATGATTCAGCACGATGGTAGCAAACGGCGTGAAATTAGGAACAGGATTACAGGTGTCAGTGCAGAGGCAAAGAGAAACCAGTAAATTGACTCAAATAGAAATCACTGTTTTATTGACTTTTAATATAAGATTAGATTAGAAAACTTCTTGTTGTGAGGACTAGAAGTACAGCACAAGGCTATCTTCCAGTTTTCTCCTCTAGTTTATTGGCCTGTACGAGTCCCCAGCTCCCTGGGACTGCTTAGCTCTGCTAGGAGCAAGCTCAGTTGCTGGGGGCAGACAAAGCACACAGCCTGCCGCAGTAGCACACCCTGTGGGAATCCCTGCACTAAATCTTGTAAAAAATAATTACTACTGTAAATTCTAGAGCCAGTTTTCTTCAGTGTTTTCGTCAATGATCTGGATGCAGAATTTGAATGCACACTAAGTTTGCAGACAACGCTAAATTAACAGCTGTTGACCCTTTGAGGCTGGAGAGGCCTTGCAGAGAGATCTTGACAAATGGGAGGGCTGGGCAATTGCCTACCACATGAAGTTCAACAAGAGCAAGTGCTGGATTCTGTACATGGGGTGGGGCAACCCTGGATATATATACAGACTGGGGATGAGAGACTGGAGAGCAGCCCAGCAGAAAGGGATCTGGGAATTCTGGTTGATAAGAAGTTGAAGAAGAGTCAGCAGTGTGACCCAGAATCCAAAAGGGCTGAAAGAAGTGCATCAGACCCAGCACTGCCAGCTGGGAGACGGAAAGGATTGTCCTGCTGTGCTCTGCGCTCTGTGGCCTCACCTCGAGCACGTGTGCAGCTTTGGGTGCCACAGCGTGAGAAAGACATAAAACTGTTAGAAAGTGTCCAAAGGAGGGCTACGAAAAGGGTCTAGAAGGGAAACGTCTATGTGGAGTGGCTGTGGTCCCTGTGTTTGCTCAGCACAGAGCAGAGGAGCTGAGGGGAGGCCTGATGGCGGCTGCAGCTCCTCACAGGGAGCGGAGGGCAGCGCTGAGCTCTGCTCTGTGTGACAGCGACGGGGCCCGAGGGAACGGCATGGAGCTGTGTCAGGGGAGGGCAGCTGGGGGTTAGGGACAGCTGCTGCACCACAGGGCAGTGGCTGCCCAGGGCTCAGACATAGGATTTTAATTCTGACTGCTCCTTTGTGAACCAGAAGTTAGAGTCCATGGTCCTTGTGGTCCCTTCCAACTCAGGATACTCTTATCCTAGTAGCTCTAGCAGAAGATGTTCACATGTTTCTTTGAAGCACGTGATTAACAGCAGGATAGGAAATCGAAACGCCTCCTGGAAAATCCCAACAGCTGGCTACACAGCCTCCTTTACCATATGGTGGTGATTAATTTCCTTAGTAAATCAGTGCTGTCCTTTGATCAAGCCTGAAGGGCAGTTACAAATACTACAGGATGAGGCAGGTGAAGTCTAACTTGAATATGGATGCCTCAGGAAGCAGACAGCATGTGGCTGCAGCATTCCTTTTAGCATTCCTGTCAGCATCTCTGCTTACTTTTGCAAAACTTATTTAATCTTTAATTTGTAAGTTACTTGTTTTGACTATTTTAAGGTATCAATGTGTGCAACCTCACAAAATATTGAACTACTTTTTTTTTTTTTTTTTTTTCCCCTGGTGTTTTTTTGGCTTGTGAAAGTTGCAGATTTCTGTCTTTGGGAGTTACAGTGAGTTACAGCCTTTGTGTAACATTGGCAAGTGAGTGGGTGTAGAATGAGGACGGCAAGCATGGTCTTAGTATTTGCTAAAACAGAGCTGCCATCAGACAAGAGAAAATTAAGCCTTGACTTTGCATTGTATCTAACAGGTATATACGATATTGTTTTTCCCTCTGTGAAATTCCTTTTCTTTAGTCGTGAGCTAATTATCTCTAAAGCAACAGGTCTTACACTGTCAACACATTATCAGCCCACAAGAAGCATGCTGACTTTGAAACTGGAACACCAGCCAACAAAGCTTTATAAGCATCAGCTAATAAGAAAACTGATAACAATTTACTTTTTATGGCAAACAGCCAACTAAACGTGCTCCTTCTTGTTTCCTGGGTGTTTTAAAATACCATTCTAGGACTTTGGCCAAGCACTGAGCAAATTTCATTTTCTTCCTTATTTGTACATGCAGTTTGTATAATAGACACGCGCTGATTTAACATGAGAAGCCACACAGGCATGTGCTTTGGTTTAGCAGAAGCCATTACATGTGTCTGAAAGACTGGAGGTGTCAATCTCTTCACACTAATACCTTAACAACACTTGTGTATTTGTGCATTTCATGTACAAACATTGTGGAATCGTGGTGTCTGGCAATACTTCCATTGAAAACAAGTGCAAAAAGGCATAGGGAGAGCACAAGTATATGGCTTAATTATTGCATCTTGCCAGCTGGGATAAAAAACAAGGCACGTACAGAAGAGGAAGCAATACAGAGAATTCTTTATCATAGAGAACAGGTAAGAAGGGACAATCATATAGCAGGCCTTACAGCCCAAGTTGTATTTTCAACTTTTTTTTTTTTCCTATTGCCTATATATATAAAGGACTTTGAACTTGTGAATGTAAAACTGGCAACACATTCAGTTCTGCTGAGTTCAGTCCCTCCACATTCCATCAGCTACACTTCAGTCCTCATTCATATAGTGATCAAACCACGCTCTTAACTTTTTCTCTCCTGTTTTACAACTCTTAACAAAGATTGACTGCATTTTATATATGTTCTATTACATTTCTCTGCTTTGTCCTTGGTACAACACTGTTATATGATGCTCTCCAGAGTTTACATTCTCACCTTCTCCTAAGTGGGTTCACCAGAAAATCAAAACAGAGCTATTAAGCTATTTCTAATTTATATTATGGATAAATAATACATATATATATATATATTTTTTTTTTCTTTTCCCTACATACTACAGTACATTCTCTGAGAGCCTTTATTTTTCCTGCACCAGAATCTGCATTGATGCAGGGAACACCTGGGAAAGCAATCAAGCACCATTTTTATTCATGAGGTCTCTGAAAAAAGGGAATAAATATCTAGAAATTGGCTAGAAGCCTTGCTGTGAAGCTCCCTGAGAGATCCAAGAAAAGTCATGCATTCATATTCCCTTCCTACATTTAAAACATCTCAAATGTTTTCCCTTTGGATCACAGCACAGGATCTATTTCTGGAGATATTTCAGAACAATTCTGGAACATGCTGACTGCCAGGGGAAGAATTACCATCACTCTGACCAATACAACACTGCACTTAGGACATCTCTACATAGAGAACAGATACCAGCTAGAATCAGGGAAAGGACAGAAAGGGAGAGGAACGAGCCAAAATACCAGATGAAGGAATTTAGTCAAAATGCATTTGTTAAATGACTGTTTTGACCTAAAACTGCCTTAGATCAAAATTTGTGTTTATTCTTTTCATTTCACATAAAAAGGTGTAACTTTGCAACAGAATCCCAAAACACTCAGAAAGGATATTATGGATGCTAAATTAATATCAATTCAAGGATTACGTACTAGGCAGGCTCATTACATAGATCATCAAGAGCTACTAAAGAGCACATCTGGCTCAGGGTGTCTTACCTTCCCATGAGCCAAAAATAGAAGAGGTTGGGAAAAGGCTCAAGGAGGATATCATATACTTCCTCAGTTCTTTGCTAAATATCTGCATATGAGCATCGCTTCTGGCCCTCCCCTGAACTCAGGCTAAAAACATCCCCTGCTCTCTCCCCTCCAAAGAGAATAGTACAGAAAAAGGAATTTTAAAAACAAAAACAAAATGAACAAATGAACTGATAATTCCAATTTTCAGAGGGGGGAAAAAAAAAGAAGCATGGGGTGACGGTTAGAACAGAAAATAAAAGAAACAACAACAACAACAATAATAAAAAGACCAAAGTCCTTCCAAGAGACCTAGTGGGGAGACCTTGCAATGTCTATCGTTTATTAAAGGCATTCAAGAAAGTAGTAAACACATCCCAGTGGTGCTCCCCTTTGATATAGGAAGAAGTGGAAGAGCACAAGCTGCAGGGCCTTCCCCTCCCCTCTTTCAAGGACAATTTTGACTTGCCAAAAAAATCAGGTTGAGACTCAGACAATCTCGTTTAACTTCAGCTTCACGGTTTTCACCCTCTTAGGAGGCAGCAAAGTCTGAATGTCAAACAAAACTCCAGCCTGAGCAATCCTAATAAGCTTGCTCTGCAGTTACATATGGCCAACTGCAGGTCTCAGTATTCCTTCTATCCTTGCAACAGGCAAGTTTTTCACCATTACTGTAAGCAAGTAGATAGGTTCCCTGGCTCCCACTAACTTGATGTAACTGCCTCCATGGAGCAGGTAGAATCATACAATCATAGAACTGCTCAGGTTGGAAAAGACCTTAAAGATCATCGAATCCAACCACAACCTAACCATACTATCCTAACTCTAACAACCTCCACTAAATCATGTCCCTGAGCACCACATCCAGATGGTTTTTAAACACATCCAGGGATGGTGACTCAACCACCTCTCTACAGAACCTATTCCAGTGCTTAACAACCCTTTCCGTAAAGAAGCGTTTCCTAATATCCAACCTAAACTTATCCTGGCGCAATTTAAGGCCATTTCCCCTTGTCCTGTCACCTGTCACCAGTGAGAAGAGACCAACTCCGCTGTAGTGCACACACAGCCAAAGGATGCCCAAAACTTTACTCCCTGCTATCCACAGCCAGACCCTGCAGCTCTTCAAAGATAGTGCACCAAGGGATGAGGTTAGTGGGCATGGTGGTGATGGGCTCACGGTTGGACTAGATGATCTTAGAGGTCTTTTCCAACCTTAATGATTCTATGATTTTATGGTTCTAGGGAAGACTGGAGCTTCTACAGCGAGCCAGCATAGCTGTTCCTGTAACATTCAGTAGATTTAAGAAGCAGCACCAAATAATCCTGACATTCTCTTTCATTAAGCAAAAGAGTTAGAAGAAAATTGAAGGAGCATTAAAAAAAAATAATAATAATGAAGTTTTAAGAAAGGGTTAATTAATTCTTCTTCTACATGCTTCTCCGGGAAATTATGCAGTACTGAGAACCAAACAAGCTGCTGGCATACTCTTTTGGAGGAGGCAGCGTATGCACTTTCTCTGCAGCCCGCAGACGCGCGGTTTGAAAGCAAAGCTGGTCACGGGGTGGCGCTGCTTCTCGGGGCCGCGCTCGGCTACACCGCCATCCTCCCATCACCAGCCCTGCTGCCTCAAAGCTGAGGGGAGGCCTGATGGCGGCTGCAGCTCCTCACAGGGAGCGGAGGGGCAGCGTTGAGCTCTGCTCTGTGTGACAGCGACGGGGCCCCAGGGAACGGCATGGAGCTGTGTCAGGGGAGGGCAGCTGGGGGTTAGGGACAGCTGCTGCATGGGGGGCACGGAACGGGCTGCACAGGGTCCTGAGTGCTGGAGTTCAAGGAGTGTTTGGACAAATCCAGTACAGAGCACTATGTTTGCAACTGGTTCAACTTAACAGAACCGACGGCAGGATTTTAGATTAAGATATGAAATAACTATTTTCATAATCAAATTTCAACACACAGTTCAGCTGTTCGGGATTGTCACGGATTACTTTAATAACTCTGGTATTGTCTTGGTGTCTCTACCTCTTTGCTGCCCACTTTGCATACAATTACCATGAAACTATCAGCCATACCTGGTGAGCAAAGGGCATTTTTTCCACAAGCATGTTCTTGATTCAGCAAAGTTGAGTACCACTGCATCTTCAAGCTAGTTTTGGAAAAGGGATGTTAGAATTCGTCAGGGAAGTAGTCTTAGTAATTAATTAGGTAACTTCTCAGACCTCGTGACTGTAGCTTTTCTGTGAAGGAGTAAAAATTTGGGCCTTACAGCAATTAATGTCTCTCCCTCCAAAATGGAACCATAGGTTCCAGAGGATGAATTACAGAATCATAGAATTGTTTGAGTTGGAAGGGATCCTTTAAGGCCAACTAGTCCAACTGTCCTGCAGTGAACAGGGACACCTACAGCTACATCAGATTGCTCAGAGCCTCTCCAGCCTGACCTTGAATGCTTCCAGGGATAGGGCATCCACCACCTCTCTGAGCAACTTGTTCCGGTGCCTCACCAGCATTATTGTTAAAAACTTCTTCCTTATATCCAATGTAAACCTCCCCTCTTTTAGTTGGAAACCATTTTCCCCTGTCCTCTCACAACAGACCCTGGTAAAGAGCATGTCCCCTTCTTTCTCATAGCCCCGTTTAGGTATTAACTTCAACATGTACAGTGCCCAAACTTAACCCACTGACATTGGGTGCAATTAGAAACTGCAGAGAAACCTTCTCTGCAGAAAACACCTTCTCCTTCCCCCCCCCCCCCCCCCCTTTTTCGTTTTTACTTACCATTTTACTCAGACACTGACTGTATACTGGTGAAGCTGACAACAGTAGGAAGAGGGATAAAGGAGTGGCAAGCTGACAGCACAGCTCTCCAAACTAGCAATATTTCACGGTCTTTTATGTCTTAAAACAACGACTTACGGAGTCCGAGCGACTGCACGGACCTCAAGCCCGCAGAATGCGCATAAGCACCGCGCTGAGGAAGATTTCAAAACCAGAGAAGCACCTGAACCAGAGAAGCGGCTTACTCAGGGGCTAGAGGTGAATGTTTGAAGCCGCCCTCAGGGTGAGCTGGCACATGAACACGCAGGCACGATGGACCCCCACAGCCACCTCCTGCCCCGGCCGCCCCCGACACGGAACGCGGCGCCCCGCCCCGGCCGCACCACCGCGCCGCTCCCGGGGGGGAACGGGAGGCTGCGGGGCCGCCTCGAGGCGGCCGTCCCGGTGCCTGCGATCGCTCCGGCGACCCTGCTGTTCCGCGCTCTCCCCTGGCGGCCCCACAGCCCCTCCCCTGGCCGCCCGGCCCCGGTCCCGGCCCGCCGTCCTCTTCCACCCGCCGCCGGGAGGGCGATGGTTTCTCCAGGAAGCGCCGGAGCTGCTGCCGCTTCCTCCGCTCGCCGTCGCACCGAGGCGCCGCGGCAGCCGCTGGGGTGAGGCTGGGGATGGGGGGCGGCCGCTGGGGCAGCTGTGGTGTGAGGCGGCGGGGGCGTCGCAACTACTGCTGTCTGCAGAACAGCCTGCACCGTTTTGCTAACGTCGCGGGTTGTTTGCTTTTTTTTTTTTTTTTTTTTTTTTATAATAGAAGGCAAGGCGAAAACCCGCTGTTATATAGAACAGTAATTGCTTGCTGCTGTCAGGTGCCACGCGTTGGCACTTCAGACTTTGCTCAGGCGAACCGAGCTCGAGTTCTCCTTCCCCTGCTCTCAAATGTTGCGCATATCCATAGAGTTATTTTGTGAGCTCAGCAACAGCTTTCAGAACCTCACTTTTCTCATTTAGGCTCGAGACCGGAGTTCCATTCTTGTAGACAGATCTAAGAAGGGAATCCAGACAAAAGTTGTTCCTTTTCAGAGTGAAAGGTATGTGCAACTTTATCTTTTGGTGACTTTTTTCTTTGTTTTGGTCTGTCCCACCCTATTTCCTGCTTCTCTTTTGCCCTTCTTCATTAAGGAAATATGTTCTGATGAGAGGAAGTGGAAGGGTGGTAGAGGTGTTTTCTGACTCTGAAAGCTTAATACTTAGTACATTCTTCTCAAATCCTAACTCTGGCTTTATTCAATTTACTTTTCTCTCAGTGTCCAGAAGTCAACATGTCTAGCAAAAAAGCAAAGACGAAGACTACCAAGAAGCGCCCTCAGCGCGCCACATCCAATGTATTTGCCATGTTTGATCAGTCCCAGATTCAGGAATTCAAGGAGGCCTTCAACATGATTGATCAGAACAGGGATGGCTTCATTGACAAGGAGGACCTGCACGACATGCTTGCCTCCCTCGGTAATGTTTCTCTTCTGTTTACAGCTGCCAAACGTATTTGTGCTATTGAAATTAAACGCTGAGTTTGGGGTAGCTTATGAGAGGTGTCCCAGTTTGTATAACGCTATTCAGGTGATTTTTTTTATTTATTTTTTATTTTAGTTTGAAAGCTAAACCAGGAATCTTTCTATTTGTAGGAAAGAACCCAACGGATGAATACCTGGATGCCATGATGAACGAGGCTCCAGGCCCCATCAACTTCACAATGTTCCTCACAATGTTTGGTGAGAAGCTCAATGGCACTGATCCAGAAGATGTCATCAGGAATGCTTTTGCTTGCTTTGACGAAGAGGCAACAGGTATGTGGGCAAAACTCAACTGCTTTGGGGTATTTGTATTAGTCATATGTGACATTTCTGTGCCATTTAAAAGGAGTAGATAAGAAACCTATAATGCCACTGAGTTTGTCCTTACTCTGTCGTAGATTTGAGATATATATGAATATTTGATGTATTTAATATTTGAAGATAGGTGATCCAGAGTATGCAAACCTTTTCTTCTGACCCTTCATCTTGCCTAGTGTGTTTTAGGCTGTGATGACAAATAGCCTGTGTCATACCTTCACGTTCAGCTCAGTTGTTTTAAGGTAGCAGGAAGGGCTGTAGTGATTTACAGATATAATCAGGGTGGGGTTTAGAAGACAGAAATGGCATTGACTAGACTGGCATAACAAGGGAGGGGGAAGAATGAAACGTAGAGTTCACTTTTACTGTATCAAGCTTTCAAGGTTGTGTCTGTAATCATGAAGTTAGAGTTTATGCTTTTATTTATTTATTAAGACAGGAAAACATTCTGGAGAACTGTGTAGCAACCAGAGATTAATCCTAAGGTTATTCTGTGGAAACACAATATTGGGGCTTTGACACGTTGTGAACCTGCCGTACCAGTGCACACAGAAATCACATAGCCTCTGCACTACAGATACCACTGCACCTATAACTTTTCTCAAAGTGGTCTACCACAGTGCTGCCATCTAATTTGCAGATGCGTGCTCTGAACCTTTCAAAGGATATTAGTCCATTTCAAGCAGCTGTTTTCTGTCTGTGTATTTTTAGCACCTTTTGCCTTTTCAAAGTGCTTTCCCTTCCTGTTGGGATGTAGGTAAATGGGCTTTCTGTTGGTAAAGCCTTTTCAAATGTTAATTGACTTCCTCCCTCTCAAGGGAAATCTCTTTATCATCTCCTGGAGAAGGAAGTTTTGTTAGTTGGTTATTTTCTCTCCACAGGTAGTCTGACTCACTGTACTGCAAGGCTTTTTTTGTGTGCACCAGAACATGAGCCTGTGAATTACGATATAAAGACAATGACAGTGCTACCAGTTCTTTTGAACAGTCATTTTCTATGTCTGCATAGATAGTACGTTACTAGGTCAGGCCCCCATGTTCTGATAAGATTGATTTTTGTCATCTTTAAACTCAATGATGAACCTTAGTCTAATCCTAGGATAATTTGAAGATAATGATTCCACAGTATTTTTTCTGCCTTATGCCATGCTCACATTTTCACGAGGAAACGTGTTAAATGTTTATGCTGTTCTATTGATTAGCAGTAATCAAGATGCAGTCTTCAAAATAACATGCATTCTACATTATATTTTATTTTTGCTCCTTATTCATTTTATCCTCAAGTTTAGCTCTTCCAGCTATGTTGAACCCTTGTGCTTTTATTTTATTTTTATTTTTCCTTCTTTCAATTTTAATCATCTCCACATGTCTGTGTTATGTGCCTGATTTCCTATTTTACATCAGTGCAGTTCTTCTGAGGCAGAATAATACAAATCAGACCCCCTTGGTGAGGATAAAGGAGCTGGACTTGGTTTTACTTACTTTTCCTATGTTGTCAATGCTGCTGTTGATATTCTTCAGCATTACTGTACCATAAAACAGTGGTACCATGAAATTAGCATAAAGGCTTATATCTGTCTTCATTTAGTATAACTTTTTTCTGCTCTTTGATCCCGCTTTGTCATCTGTTTTGTGCTGTCTGCCAAACACTAAATCTTACATTTTGCTTCACTAATTGATCACTCTGTGTCTATACTGAAATTGTGTGAGAGCTTGTTTTAGGAGGGGAATGGGAAACTATTTACTTTATGATTCTGTGCTGCTTAAACTTTTAGTGTATGCCTCCTCTGGCAACCCAGTGCCGTGTTTTAACACCTAACATACTCAGACAAAAGCCATTAAGTCCTCGAGGCACCAAAGGCCATGCATTCTTTGTATACTAATCCTTATGTCATCTCTCATCACTGTTTGGTCTCTGTCGCATGGTTGAAGTACAAAACCTTAATGCCTTTAGCTTTTTTGTTGTTTGTTTTTTCACCCTTCTTTACTCACACCTGCAAAGAGACAACTGCAAAATCTGACCCACTAATTGAACATTCTCCTCTGGTTTTAAAGGAGAACATTGTTGTTAGCTTTCTTCATTTGGATTCATGAATCAAGAGCTGGTCTACCTACACTAGGATGATGTGTTTTTAACATATTTAACATATGTTGTAATGTGTTTGTGTTGTTTTTTTCCTGTGCTGCTTCCCCACAGCACAGACCAACCTCATGGCAATTTATCATGCTCACTGACTGCCTTTTGATTCCCTGACTCCCTATTTGGTTTGCTCTCTAATGAACTGTGTTTGCTTAAGTTATACAACTCTGTTTCCAAAGCAGAATTTATTTTTATCACATCCCAACGGATTCTAAATAAGTCCTTGTTCATGTCTACTAATGATTTCCAACAATTCTGCCTAGTTTACTTTTTCTTGGTATATTCTTTTACCTCTGTTCTTTTACTGATTTGACAAAGCGTGGGAGGTCTCATTTCTGCTCCTACCTCTCCATGGTACACATTCTTCCTCTTTCCTAGGTTAATTTACTCAATCCTGCCTTAAAATCTGTTCTGTTATAAACTTCTTCCCTGGATGCTTGCCTGCAGTTTGCTGTATCCACACATCACCTCCTGTGACATCATCATAGAATCATAGAATGGCCTGGGTTGAAAAGGACGATAATAATCATGCAGCACTGAAGAGCCAACCAGCGGTTATTTGGTCCCCACGGGAAACTAATTAATAAAGGATGCAAATCTATCTAAGTCCATCAAGAAAAAATATAATACAATTAAAAGAATTGGGCTGTCTTAAAGTTCACCATACTGCTTTCCAAGACCTACTGGAAACAACTTCCATTTTGTGTTTCTCTTTACATTGCATTCTAGGGTTTATTCAAGAAGACTACCTGCGGGAGCTGCTGACCACGATGGGAGACAGGTTCACAGATGAAGAGGTAGATGAGCTCTACAGAGAGGCACCAATTGACAAAAAGGGCAATTTCAACTACATTGAATTTACACGCATCCTTAAACATGGAGCAAAAGACAAGGATGACTGAGCAAATCCCTGGACACCTGTAGCTTTTTTTTTCCCTTTTTTTTTTTTTTCTTTCTTCCCCCTCAGGACCTATTCTTTCTTTTTTCTTGTTGGGACCCTTTGCACACATTTTTGGCATTTCAGCTTTTGCCTCTGAGGACTCTGGGGCTGCTCAGGCACATCTGCGCTTTTGCATTAAGACTGGAAATGTGCAGGGAGAGAGGATGGCTTAGAGTGACAGAGGATTAGGAACAAAGATTTGGGGTGGGGAGGCACTTAAAAATGTCGGTGTTACTCATTCTAACTAGATTTTTGCAACTTATGGTAACTTTTCCAATAAAACACCGCTTTATTAAATATGTCATTAAACAGTTTCATGCTAGAGGTGGGCTGCTTATCTAATCATTTCTGTAAATACTTTTGCAGCTGTATACAGTCATGGTATTATCTATTTTTGCCTTAATGAAGTATAAGTCACTTATGCATACTGAATTTATACGTCAGTGACTGAACACTTTCCAGTGACTGAGCACTTCATTTCCTACTGTGAGCATATACAATGAAGAAATTTACATCCTTCACATGTTAGTACATTGTAAATTAATGAGTTTTGTCCTAGACTTGCACGTTAAGATTTTAAAATCCTATGGGTGTAATGGAGGTGGTATTTCACTCTTATCTTAACTGCTTCATTTCTGGACACTGAGTACAACATTAATACTGATTTTTAAACTTACATGGTAAATCCTAGTGCTTTCTGTAAAATAAAAAAGTCTGTGTATGAGCAGAGTGTTTGAGTGATGCCTCTTACCACACCCACAGCACCAACAATATAGAATCCATTTTATTTCATTGCAACCATTTTTTTTTTCCTTCTTCCTTCTATCTTTTCTCAAATAGGGGTGCAGGAAGAAGAAACATGTGCTGCTTCTGTACTTCTTCTACGTTATTCTTGCGTTTCAAATGAAACTATATATATTTTTATGTCTTCTTCTGCCGACAGTGCTTTAAGTGCATGAAGAAAAGGCATTATTTTAGGTTCCATTTCTCACACCCTATAGTTCATAGCAGACTTAGTACAACACTCTGAAGCAGCTTTGCCATAATCTAAGAATTGTGGTTCTGGATTTTTTTGGTCTTGAGAGAAATCGTGACCGAAGTGATCACATGACAGTGCTTCTGTTACTTTTAGGAATTCAGTTGTTATCCCTTTTGAATTTAAGTTACAGACTCAAGAAATATCACTTGGCTGGGAGTGTTTTGCCATTTCTTCGTAGGCTGCTTTTGTAAAGTGAATTTCATTAGAGGGCAGTGACTGGCTTAGAAATACACCGTATTTCCACAGATAACCTGCCAGATCCATCTTCACCTTTTAGCTCATTCTGGTGAAATTATGAATGTAAAAGACAGGATGGAAATGATGTTCCCACAGCATGTTTGATTCATTATGTATGATTCATTAAATATCTTATTAAAGATATTTACTAGTCCTGTTCCTCGTGCAATTCCAGCACAATTAAGGAAAAGTCTCTTGGTGTTATAAAGCCATGTGAAAATGTGTGTGCTTATGCATGTATTTTTATTAGAATAAATAATTATTGAACTAGTCAAAACTTTCAAACTACTAGGAATGCAGCTGCAATATAGGGTTTGTTCAAAGACATGTGCTGCCCTCATGTGGCATGAGGTGCCTTGAGTTCAGACTTCCAGGTTTTCCCACCTATTTTCCCCAAGAGCACTGGAAGGTCTGTGTAGCTCCAGGACTTCTGTCAGCAATGTTACAACAAATGCATGCTGCCTCTCGCAGCACTTACTTGTTCACTTGATCAATTTTAAGTGGGATTAGATTAATAACCTTTGAGTGGTCATTAAAATGATAGCTCTTGCTTGTGCTCTTGATCATTTAAAATGGTGGTAGTTGTAGATCCATAGCACAAGGACAACACTGGAGAAACCACCGCTTGGCTGTTAAAAAGTGCACTGGTAGAATGACTGTGTCCTTGGCACAGCTCTTGAAATACTCGACAGAGGACTTTGTGGGGTGGGTTTTTTTGTTTTGGTTTGGTTTGTTTTTGTTTTTTTTTTTTTCAGAAAATGACTTTGTAACTTTATAAATGGGTGGGTTTATTTTGATCTAAAACATCATTCATTATCATACCAGTATCTTCTTCTAATCTATGAACTATGAATAATGTGTTCAGCATTATGAAATGCCCTGACTCAGTTCTGTCTAGAAGAAACTGTTCTTTGGATACATATTGATTTGCGTGGAGATAAACCTGGGATTCATCATTCTCTGCAGGGATGAGAAAGATGTGCTCCTTTTGCCACATATTTTTTAATAGACCTTGCAACCTCTTTGAGAAGATGCTTCAGAGCTTCTTCTACCTTTGTCCCAACTTCACAAATAACCAGAACTACTGGACAACACAGGGTTGCTGCCTTTTTGGTTGCTTTCATTTGGAATGAGCGGAGTTAGCGAAATAGAGAAAGAACTTTTGTAAATGATGAATGCAACCAACGTGCCGGCCTTTCAGCTGCCACTCGGCTGGGAACAGCTCCATCCCCCGCGCTCCTCAGAAGGAAGCGGGCAGGGAACTTGTGGCCAATATCCAAATCCATCAGTAGGTGGCATTGCAGCTCCTAGCACCGTCAAAGCTAAAGGGCGAGTGGCCCGTGGTCACTTCTTTTAATTGGCTTGGGTTTCGTTTGTTTGTTTTTCAGTCCTAAAGAGTTTCTACGTACAGAAGAAAACATGGTCAGTTCCCGCAGAAGCTCTGCTCCTAGCACGACAAGGAGTAACACTGCTCGGGTCCTATATTCCACTTGGTCCTGCGACAATGAGCTACAAATCACCAGTGCTATTGTTTTTAGCCATGCCTTTACAAGAATCTTTCTTTTTAGGCTCTCAAGGGAGCATATAAAAAGGAGGGGGAATGGCTGTTTACAAGGGTGGATAGTGATAAGACAAGGGGGAATAGTTTTAAACTAAGACAAGGGAAGTTTGGTTAGATATTAGGAAGAAGTTTTTCACACAGAGGATGGTGACACACTGGAACAGGTTGCCCAAGGAGGTTGTGGATGCCCCATCCCTGGAGGCATTCAAGGCCAGGCTGGATGTGGCTCTGGGCAGCCTGGTCTGCTGGTTGGCGACCCTGCACATAGCAGGGGGGTTGAAACTAGATGATCATTGTGGTCCTTTTTAATCCAGGCCATTCTATGAAGTTTTATGGCATTTAACTTCTCTGATCAAACAAGTCCCAGAGCCTGGCAAAATGAACTTTGGTGGGTAATTCAGACGCCTGGGATTTCTCTTGCAAAGAAATTCTAAACCCCCACTCATCTCTGATGCAGAAGGAGCCTTAAAGTCTGTGTCTGCAGGAACTAGTCACTCTGGTTTTATAGAATACCTGTAGTTTTCGATTGTGGCAAACTCATTCTCAGTAAGAGCCACAGAATCTCCCAGTATCCTTACTGGAGGACACAGAGGTGTTTATGCCTTTCTCCATTTGTCTTTTATTTTTTTAAATTCAGTTGTTTCTAGTTAGGTCACTTGAGTGGAGAGCTGGAACAATAGGGCCTTGCTAGAAGAAACAATTAAAAGTAGGCCTACAACATTCACACTGAGTATAAAACCACTGAACCATTGAATAAGGGAGGGTTGAACCATCACAAGCTGCCTTTTTTATTGTGCTGGTTTTTGTTTTTTTTCTAGCAATGAAGGAGCTTAGGCCTAGCAACGAAGGATCTCAGCAGAAAGGATTACGGAGATCAATTGTACCTGAACACAGACTCTTTCCTGCTCTCCAAGGTGAAGTTCCCAAAAGCTGTGAATCACAAGTGGGGTTGGTACGCTTGTTTCCTCTGGTTGCACGGGCAACGGGCAACGGAGCTGAACACTAAATGAGTTTTAGCTTTTAAACTGTTTCCTTTTCAGGACTGTTTGTGAGAAGCAGCGCCTCACCAGGGAACCGTCTCACACATCCTGTATCTGGCCTAACGCCCACCCCCTCCTTCCCATGAATGTAGGTAATAACTTTTGCAGGTAGTCACTGACCTTACCCTTTAAAGCTGTGTGCTGTACGCTGCTGTGCTCAGCTCCTGATTGCCCTCCTGCAACTCCCTGTGTACCGGAGATAGGGATTTTGTATGCTGTCCAGAGCCATGCTGTCCCTCCTTGTGAATTACAGCCCTAGCTCCTGTAGAAAGAGCAACCATGACTCCTTCCTTTGCCTTTAGTATTTCTGTTGATGAGATTCAGCAGACGCTTGTTTTGATAGTTACTAATTTTAGTGCCTAACTCCCCTAGACAGAGAGAAGCATCTGTCAGTGCGACAGGCATAGTACAAACCATGCCAAGCATTCTTCCCTGTCATCCAGACACCAAGTGGCAAGTATTTAGTGTGCCAACAACCAAATGTCAGCTAGAATGATGACTGGTCTAAGAAGCACGAGAGTCTGAAGAGAATTCGTATCATCGGGGTGATTGAGTCTAAATACTAGGCACTCAGTATGACCTTTGCCGACTATCTCCTAGCGGCAGGCACGGTTTGTATTGCTATTCAAACAACCTTAGCTGGCTGCTGACTCATCGCTGCTTCCACTCCACGCATCCCGAGGCTTAAGTACAAAAATTGTTTTAGTGGCGCTCATTAGCTGGGAAAGACAAATGTAACTGGAATTCCTGTGTAATCACCATGAGATCAGAGGGGTCACATGAAGTGAGTATTTAAAAATATACGTTTGGGGAAGGAAAAAAAAAAAAAAATCATTCACACAACTTTACCAGGGATGCATACCAGGCCCAGCAGGCTTCTTTCAGTGAGCAGATGACAGCTGCAAATTAAAGATACTTGCAGCTGAGATTTTCCTTTTCAAATAACTGCAGGTCACTGTGACATTTGAAATGGTTGCAAGAAGCTACAATGAGACCACAATCACTGCATGTTGCCCTCCCCCGCCCCCCGACCACATACACAGTATTTCCTTGAGAAATCTGCACAGCTTTATGCCCCACAGCCCTAGCAAGCTTCAAAGCTCCAGGGCTGGAGTCAGTTAAAAGAGGCGCTGCGAAGTTTCATGTTAGCAAGATAAACTTGTGAACTTTGTGATACATTTTTGGAAGAGAATGAAATGGAATGGAATCACTTGTAGTTAGTGCTTGCCTGATTTTACTGATTTAATGGCTAAGATATTGCATATTTATTAGAATTTGAGATGTATGTTGTGCAAAACAAGTTGTAAGACTGACTGTTATTGCTGTTTTACTGGCAAAAAGGGGAATTCATGAAGACTCTGAAGCATTTCCCAGTGCAGTTGGGCAGAGAGATGTCTCCCTAGACAAGTAGCCAGTCTTCTGCAAATGCTGGATACCAATGCTCAGCAACTGTATAGGCAGCCCCTTCAGCAACCCAAAGCAACAATGTTCCTCTCCTACCACCCCATTTCAGAGCAAACACTCACACTCAAATGTCTTAAGTCAGTGGCCTGCACCTTTCTGTTCCAAGTTTTATACATGCCTAAGGGCTGAGGCCTTCAAGCAACAAAGGCATTCTATTCCCTACTCTGTGTACCACAGCCTGGGCCTCACCTTGAGACAAGATTCAAAGCAGCTAATGAACTGTCAGGCTTTGCAAATTTCAGAGAATAAAAATTCAAGCAGTTCCAGGATTAAGTGGTAATTTACCTAATGGCAGATTTGAAAATGCTGGCAGTATCTAAATAGTATGTCAGTACCACAGATATTTAAGGCTCCTGGCTGAAACATCAAATCAGATTCTTGTAGCCATCTGTGGATGCCCAGCAATGGGATAACACAACAGAAATGTCATTTGGGGGCAGTAGAGAAGGGTGCTACGGAACTAGGAGAATACTTTGGCTGATGTTCTTATTAGTGAAGTCTAAAAGATCTTATCCTATACTAGATTTTCACAGTCGGTAATTATGCTATCCCTGATCTCAAGTATTGCTAAGAAAGAACAAATATTGGACAAGGGGGTGCTGCCTGCTTATTTTCACAGCCACTTTCAAGAATAGAAGGATAATTTACACCTATATGGCTGATTCTGGATTAGTCTTACCTGTGATAGATGTAGTGCTTGCACACGCCCTTTGCAGGAATGTTTTTGTTATCGGTGGTTTTAAAAGAAACTTATAAAAGCAAGGAAAGCATTTGGGAGATACTGTAATTATGAGCAGGTGAGGGTATGTTTGCTTGAGTTATTTCTTCTCCTTCCAATCCCTCCATACTTTCCCAAAGCATTTTTACAGGTTTTCTATTGACAGAGAAATTGTACTGAATTCAGTGAGGATCATTTAACGAGGTCATTTCAGCAACATCATGCAAGTTTCCAATATTTATGTTTACATACTGATACGTAATTCTGACTCACTTCCTGACTTCGCTGTTCAAGTTGTTGGGTTTTTTTTGTGTGTTTCTTTTTTTTTTTTTTTAGTATTTGTTTTTAAAAAAGGTACAGTTGGCTTTAGTTTCAGCCTCCAATCAATAGCATATTATTGACTTTTCTATACAGTTTCCTCCACTTTATTTTTGTGGCAGTTGAAATTTTTTCCTGGTGAATCTCCTTGCATTTATCTGCTGTATGTGGCTGACATCAGATGCATATCCAGGCATGTTCTTACACAATCCACAAAGGTTTGTTTCAACCTTTTGTCCCCAGAAGCTATGGAGAAAAGGACTCTATAAAATCTATTTAGAACAGAAGTTGGTTGGGGTGAGAAGTTTTATCCCTGTAAGTAAAAGCAGTGTGGCATGAAGGTATTTGCAACATGGGTTCTTTTAATGAATCTTAGCCACTTAGTGACTAAAGACATTAGATTGGTCTTACTCAAAAGTAAGTAATTAACTTTCAACACAGAAAATTAAATTACTGAAAATTGTTACATTGCTATCTGAACAATACTTACAGTGTCCTGTTGCTTTTATTGCTTTTTTTTTGGGGGGGGGGAGGGCCTGGCATTTTGTATGTAACAATCCAGACACCATGAGACATGTTTATTAAATACGCTGGGACCCTTTGCATAGTACAGTCTTGTTTTATATAATTTTATACAATACACTATTACTGTAGCCAAGTAATAAATAAGAACAGAATTCAGAAAGAAACTTTGGGGAAAGTGAGTATGTTCTGCATCCCATACTTAAAAGTAGTTTGGACTCCTGAAATAGGTTACATCCTTATTGGGGAAGAAATGCAGGCTGCTGAGGTGACTTCGGTAGATATTTTGCTGTTGGGCTGAGGATAGTTCCCCTTACCGTGCTGGGAAAAAAAAAAAAAAAGCCAGCTGAAGGGCAGCTTCCATGCCAATGCTCTTAGAGCTCCAAACTATGAGCTCCTCAGTGAGGTGACTCCCTTCCGTGTTTGTACGGTGTCTGCTTAAATAGGGGTGGGGGTTGAAAACAATGTCAAATGGCATTTCCATAATAAAAGTAATAAATACTTTCTCAGCAGAGGTGATAAATGCTGTGTTTGAAAAGCTTCCGCCTCTAATTCATCAGAACATCATTTCCACCTCTGTCTCTGCATGGGCTGATTTAACAGCTTTCTGTTAGCAGTATTCTAGATAACAATTAACAACTAAAATGCTCCAAGACTTTCTTATCTCACAGCCTAACGACAAAAGGAGACAATTGTACTTTATTTGCTAACTACAAACTGTGCTTTATCTTGCATTTTGGTTTATGTTATCAAGTTGCTAATCATCATTCTGTGACACTGTCTGCACAGCTCCTCCATGCAGCTCTTGGCTGCAGTACATGGACATGGTATCATAAAGCAGCAAACAATGCACTGGCACTTTCTGATAACTGTCAGTAAGAGGGAAGATGCTCCTTTTGCCAGCCAGTGGAAATGAGATATTCAAGCCACAAAATAAATGCCATTATACATCATCTGGCTACCGTATAGTCCGCTTGCTTCTGGCTATCGCTGAGCCACAACCCCCCTTCAAGTCAGGTAAGAGAGCTAGCTTCCAGTCTCAGAAACTATGTACTTTTGCAGCAGTAAGACTTCAATATTTTGTGCTATGGAATGAAAAGAATTGGGAAAAGCCCTTTATAAAGTACCAGAAGGATTTTATTTCCTTGTTGATGTACTGAACTTTCTGCTGATTCTTCCAAGCATGAAAGAATAAGTAATCTACCCATTTAACTTCAGATGTCCTGCCCAGCCTACAGGCGTGCACTCTGGTAATATCTGCAGCTCTAAAGCCCCCTCAGAGACCTCATGTTGTATTCAGACGTCAGAAACTTTGGCCTAAACGAACTCATTTTATCTCATGCAGCTTTTATTATATTTTGCTACTGCACCTGCAAAAGCAGTCCATTTTATCACAGAATCACGGAACATCTTGGGTTGGAAGGGACCTTAACACCCACCCAGTCCCACCCCATGCTGGCAGGGCCGCCTCCCAGCAGCTCAGCTGCCCAGGGCCCCGTCCAACCTGGCCTTGAGCACCTCCAGGGATGGGGCACCACAGCTTCTCCGGGCAGCTGTGCCAGCACCTCACTGCCTTCTGAATAAAAAAAATTCCACCCAACATCTAATCTAAATCTCCCCTCTTTTAGTTTAAAGCCATTCCCCCTTGTCCTATCATGATCAGACTGCACAAACAGTTGGTCTCCCTCCTGTTTATAACCTCCTCTCGAGCACTGAAATAACGAGCCATAACGAGGTCAACCCAGAGCCTTCTCCAACCTAAATAAGCCCAACTTTTCTATGTAGGAATGGTGCTCCAACCCTCTGATCATCTTTGTAGCCCCTTCTGGATCTGCTCTATGTTTTTCCTGTGCTGGGAACCCCAGGTCTGGACACAGTATTCCAAACGAGGCCTTACAAGGGCAGAGTAGAGGGGAACAATCACCTCCCTCACCCTGCTGGTCACCCCTCTTTTGATACAGCCCAGACTACCATTGGCCTTCTAGACTACAAGTGTACACTGCCAGGACCCTCAAGACCTTCTCAGCAGGGCTGCGCTGAATGAGTTCTTCTCCCAGTCTGTACACATACCTGGGATTGTCCTGACTGAAGTGCAACACCTTGCTGTTGGCCTTGTAGAACCTCAGTTGTAGGCCCACTTTTCAAGCCTGTCCAGGTCCCTCTGGATGGCATCCCGGCACATGGCTGCGGCAGGAGATGACTTGGTTAAATGCATCAGCAGGCTATGACCTTCCACAGGAAATAACGTCTGCATCAATTCCTACAGCAGCACAAATAAATGAGCTGCTAAGAGCCCACAGAGAAGTTCCCAGGAAAACTTTACACTTAACCCAGATAATTACAGCTGCAGGTGGCATGTAAGCATGAATCACATGGGTGAAAGCAGTGCTGAAACATCAGCAAGCATGGTTTTAGATGCCTATGAACTGAGTCCAACTACATTTTATTGACCTTAATGCCAAGATGCCCTTAATCCTTGCACTAACCGCTAGCTGGAGTACAGCATGTTATTATCCTTTAAAATACACAGGATTCAGAGAAACAGTACTGGCCATATGCTAATTTACATCCATTCAGGTAAATGCAGCAGTCATACCGGTTTGACAGGCACATTTTAGTTCTCTGCCCACATCTCACCTTCTAACAAGTGCAGATATATTTCCATCCCATTGTGCTTGAAAGAAACTTCTGTTTTTGAGACCATGAGGAGACATAACTAAGGTAACAAACAATAATCTGATGATGTCCCAAAAGCAAAAGCACAGAGGTTTTGCAAAGGAACTTAAAACATTCACTTTTCATTACATATTGAGCTTAGGCTTTGAATTCTTAACAGATTGAACCATACTTTTCTTGTTTTAACTGCTTACATGCTTGATTGTATACAGTGGGCTTTTTTATTTTTTATAGAAGATTGATAATATATCTAACAGTCTGGGCTGAGCTGAACAGCTTTGCTGTTATTTTCAATGTAAAACCTTGTGAAATGCCTTTGGGCCTAATTCGTGTCTTACAGCTTCCTGGGCTGAATGTGTTTAGTAAGGATGAACAGCATAAAGTTAAATCCAAGCACAAACACAACTCATGAAAAAATAATGAGTGGTAAGAATAATGTCTTTTGCATTTTAATTTGGCACCTAGAGCTTACGTATCAGTAGAGAACTGAGTGTAACTTAATCTAGAGCCTGAGAAGGAGCAAGGCTGTTACACTCAATCTTGCTTTAGAACAACATCTTTTCCTGTTTAAGCTAGGCTGTTAAAGGAGGCTAACATTTACAGGAGTACAAGGGAAGACAGAAGGAGAGAGCATATATGCCTGGCTCTGTAGCTCCTGAGTTCCTCAAGAACTTGACACTGGGCTTCCTCACTGTGAGGTCCAACAGTTTGCACATTTTCTTCAAAGCAAATAATTCCTTAGGACAACATAGGTTTGCCTTCCCTTCTAAGAAATGTCATTGTAAAAGTGGGCTTGAATTTTTTTTTCTTTTTTCTACATCTCCTTTTCTACTTTATATATACTCTTATAGTTAGCATTTTATGAATTCAATTAAGAAGTTTCTTGATATTCTTTTGATTTGTTTAGATACCATATTCTGCAAGGACATAGGGAGAGAAAAGCAGCTATTTTCAGTCTCTACTTCTACTTAGGTCTATAATTCTAGCCTTTCTTAGGTTTAGAGAATACATAGGCAATAAGGGCTTGACTGAAAGATATTCTTCCCCGCTCTTGTCTACCATCTTCTCCACTAGACATCCAGTGGAGCCTAAGTGTAACCTCCATCTCAGCTTCAGATGAGAGCTGATGTGTGGTGCAGGCAAGGGAAGAATTCCTATACCACATAACTCAGGAAGCAACTGCACATCAAAAATTCCCCCAGCTGGGGAAAGGTTACAGGGCAAATCTGGACCTGCCATTCCTGGTAGAACAACTGAAACATATAGATATTACACATTCCTTCTCTTGACTGGCCCCCTCTTCAAACAGACCTTAAATATTCAACAGAAGGATAGCCAAAGCCCTATACAGCACATGTATCCTAGGCCTATATATGTGAAACTATGGAAGAGCTACTCAAATACCTGGAATAATCTGCCAAAGCACCTGAAGCAATGTTTCAAGCTTTAAGCTCAGCTTGAATGGCTATCATTTGTCAAGCCCAAGTAACTTGAAACAGTGGTGGTAGCAGGAGGCATAGGGGCATATCAATTCTGTGCTATGCATTAGCCCTGCTTCTGCTCAAATTATTATCAAACCCCACCCACAGACAAAAGTCTTGTCAGTTCTTAGCTCCCTCTCAGCAGAGTTATTATACCACAGCACAAGCATACCAACGTGCAGAACTGCAATGCCCTTAAATCATGCTCTTTTTCCATGCACAGATGTACCCTGCCTCAGCACCCATCCAGAGTACCTCTCTAATGCAGGATTAATTTGAGGTAGAGAGACCTTGAGTACACTCCCATTGTACAAACCTACCATGAAGGAGAATTATTGAGTAATGGTGGAGCACTGAGTGGGCTGGGAAGGGGGGTGCACAAGTGCCTGCAGGAATGAAGTCATGTAGTCATGCTGTTCAGTTTTTTCAGATGTGGTGCTCAAGACTTCTAGCAATGCAATAAGTTGTGGAGCATTGACAATGTTTTTATAGCATGCTGTGGGAGAATTCATCTGTCCCCGCTCCAAATCCTGGCAGAATTAGCATGGGTATGGCAAGTCATAAAAGTAGACTAATTCTGGCTCCAAATTTGTCATTCTATTGGTGGCAAGGCATTAATCCAGTATTTTATTCTCTGATATATGTCTGCGTCATGCAAGAGGCAGGCTTGTTCACAGTTCTCCTTATGTTCTTTGGAATGAGGACTCGCAGTCTATTCCATTGTCCAGATATGTCTGTCTTCAGCTAACTCAGACAGCCCTCTGCCTATCTGCTGTGTCCCAAGATGTCCTATTACCTTCGGTGCTACGTAGCAGGCACATTCTGTTCTGGCATATATCTGTGCTACACACCAAGCTTGCTTTTTCTCAGCCTTCTAAACCAATTTCAGTGATGTCTGTGTAGCATTCCAAGCATTTCTAGCCCCTGTTTTTTTATCTATGCTCTATAAATCCACAAAGTAGCGCAAGATAATTTGTTCACGGTTCCTGACCCAGTCCAAGCAGCCTGAATATAACTGAAATATCTTTTGCTGTAAGATGACGCGATCACAGAGGAAAAAAACTATGACCAAACATTACAGTGTGGTGTGAGTTTTCTAGGCTGCTATGGAAAAGAAACCGTGGTATGGAAGGGGAATCTCTACAGACTACGGGAAGTAGGTGTGTTATCTTAACAAGAAAGAAAAACAGATGCCTGCATAACTAGTACATAAGCAATAATGAGCACAGAAGGCAGTACCAAGCTCAAGAACACAAAAACTATCAAGAGAAAGGAAAACATTAGCAATACTGCTATTAGTTACCCACTGAGATTAATAAAGATTAAAATGAGTTTCAAACGTATCTGGTGAAAAACCTAGAAAGATTAAACAAAGGTGCTTTCATGATTTCTCTGCTGAAAAAGGAGCTTTTGAGATTGAACAGGAAGCAGTTAGAATGTCAACATGAAAGGAACGATTGATCAGAGGAGAATGCAGAGGGGCTCCCGCAAAAGAGCTAGTTCAGGAAATCTTTGCGATAGGCAACAATAATAGCGACAAAGAGCTCAGACTAAATGTTAGAGGGGGTTTCCTAAGTGATCAGAAGGCATAAGAACCTACTGGTGAGAGTCAGAAGGAGAAAAGCTGGTAGTTTAAGTTGGTAGGGAGTTTTTGAAGGAAGGTGGGAATTTAGATTAATAAAAGGATCAAAATTCTTTGCATGTGGCTCAGGAAAAATGTCAAAAGGGGACAATAAACTGAGTGGAGAGATAAAGGTTGCTGGAATTGAAAAGGAAACCATGATTATTACTGTCTTATAGCACTGAATGACAGAAATTAGCGTGCTGCTGAGAGCACTGCAGGATAGCGTGACATCAGTACATTTGATATGATGAGAAAAGCTATTGTTTTTATTTTTGCTGCTTGAGAATCCCCAATTGCTTTGTATACTGCAATATCTCGAGGAAAAAGTTCCTGGTCTTGAAAGCAGATACCAACAGGCCAAATATGGTGAAATCTGGCTGGAACAGTATGTTTAGACAGGCCCTGGCCGGTTGTTTTCTGAGTGGTGAAATGATAGAAAAAGTACCCATGCAGAACAAAGGAGCATTAGGTAGCGTGTGTCCAGGAGCAATGTTGGCAAAAAAGCAGGAGAATCATTCCCAGTGAGAGCAAGAACAGAACTGACTATATGGAGTGCAATCCAAGTAAAACAAAAGAAACCACAAAGGAGAAGTCAGATCAAGCCACATGTCAGTTTTGCTGATTTGCTTCTGTGATAAGTTTACTTAGTATTTCATATGGAAATCAAGAATTTGCATTTCATCAGCTCCTCTGTGGTCAGTTTTAAAAATGCAGTCCCAGGACTCTGCCATTTTAAAACAAAAGTAGGAAATTTCCTGGAAATCAGAAGTCTTGCTATGCATACAGCTGGCACAATCCATTCAGGTACATATACGACTGATATGCACAAAAAATAGTAGAATAACATCGCTGAATTAAAATTGTATCAAGTTTTCTGCTTCACCACTTTTTTTTCTTGTTTTTTTCTTCCTGAGAAAACACGAGTGCATATATAGAGTGTCCTCTTTTCCAACCAGCAAAGTGCTTTCTTCATCTGCTGGCCCCAGGTCAGAAGATGGAGAATGGGCAAACTAAAAGCAAAAGTTTCGGGGGGGGTAGGGAAGGGTGCGTGGGATATTAACCAAAGGGTGCCTCCAAATAGAGAGGTATGGCTGGAAGAGCAGCCTGTAGAGCTCATGGGCCGGCGCTGGAAGTGACAACAGCTGCAAAAGCAGTGGCTGCACCAGGACAAGTCCTGGAGAGCGAACAGCCAGTAAGCACAGCACATGGGCTGTGGTCAGCACAGCTGCAAAATTCAGCAGCTGGTTTGGTCACAGACTTAGTGGCAGGAGTAATGCCTGTTTCCAACCTCCTCTCATTTTGCCTTGAATATTTTTGAGACAATTGCCATCCTTACTTACGCAGATTTGTGCATGAGTTATGTTGTAAGCGACCCTACAAATTTCAATTCAGACATTAACTGTTCAGACAATTAATGTGTTACACACAGCATTTAATGGTAAAATTCTGACCTAAAAGCAACATGTAGCACAAATATTTGCTACACCAAATAGTTCCTTGTATACACATCTTGTTGTCAAATACTGCGTTGTGACATCACTGCATGACTATGACTGGGACTTTGGGCTGGCTGGGACCTTTTTTCTATCCTCTGTGACCTTTGAAAGGCAGAGAGACCTATACTTCCAACAAGGCAGCAAATGGCTACTGAGTAAACTAGCAGACCTTAGGAGATGACAGATGCTTCTATCAAGGTGGAAAATGTGAAACGTGTCTGAGAGATCTACTCACCATCAAGTGGATCCAGTGGAGATATGGGTGTAGAAATCTTCCCACATTCACACAATGCATAACCAAGTCCAGAATGTAGTAATACTGAGGTAGAACCCAGATCATAGTTAGGTTTCCCCTGTCTGCATTCATTTGTAATGTACCTGACACTCTGAGGCTACAGCAGAGCAGTTCCTTCTCCTTTCTATATGGCTGATCAAGTACAGCTGACATCTGCTGGTTCCCTGCTCCCTTCTACCTCTAGACAACAACAAGGACTAATCCTAAGAAGAGTTACTTGGGCAGCTACTGCTACCTTTCAGAGAAACAAAATAAACCAAAAAGCCACACAAAGGCTGAGATTAAAACTGATGTTTCTGGCTTCATGCCCTTTGGAGGTCACAGAACTCTTTCTGATTAGAAAGAAAAATATTTGATTTATACAGAAATATTTCTGGCAAGAACAGTGAAGAGACATGCTATGTGATGGATATGGTTTTGATTACACTTTGAAAGTTTGCCTTAATGAAGCAGTAGTAGCTAAATAGTTTGCTATTTAACCTTCCCTTCCAAATTTACAATAGCACTGGACTGCTTAGCCAAATATGAAAATGGCATTTCAATACTAGTTACCTCCCTAAGTTTCTAAGAAAACTTTTGCCTTGCACATTAAAACAGTGAAAGGTACAAATAATCTTGATCAATCATTCACGGATAATCTCTTTCAGTTCACTCAAACTGTTTACACAATATCTTTTTCCATTACACCCCTCATTTTAACAGCTGAGGTCTGCTCCAAAAATAATGCCTCCTATTTTTATCACGTTGGCCCACGATGGCAAAGGCAAATTCTGGCGGTACGGAAGTAGAGGCTGAAGCTTCCCACCAGTATTCTGTTAAATGTTGTTGCTGTGTGACAGATGGCAGCAGAGAGGCAGTCTGACAGAACGGTGTATGACATGGAAGTGCATTTGAAGCAAAAGTGTGTCACTGAACTCTCCCATGCGGAAAAAATTGCACCACTGATATTCATCACTGCTTGCTGAATGTTTATGGAAACAAAACATTCTCCATGACAGTGGATGTCAGCACAGTGAGGTGATGGACTGCACATTTCAACAGTGACCACAGTGGATCACCTCTACTGGTCCAGATTTTTAGGAGCATGGAATGCAAGCTCTTGCTTATCACTAGCAAAAATGCATATCTAATACTGGTGACTATGTTGGAAAAAAGTGTTTTGTAGCTGAGAATTTGCTCTATCAAATAGTGCTATTGTGCTCTTTGTACCTGTTGTATTTTCCATGAAAATAAATTGGAAGCATTACTTTTGGAGCAACCTACGTATTTTGTGTCAAAGAAGTCTCTTAATTACAACTGATGAATAAGACCAGAGAGGTATCTTTTGCAAGTAATCACTGCAAAGTACTACTGCTACAGTAAGCACACTGTGTTAGAATGTATGCAGCAAAAGCCATCTAGCAGAAATTATTTACAGATCTCAATTTTCAGCTCTCTAACATCATGTACTTTGGAGACACCATTTGTGGTCTAAGCTGAGAGAAGAAATATTTCTCTTCCTGTTGTTTAAAAATTATTACCATTGCAGACTGGAAGTACTTTGTTGTTGCCAGTGTTCTTGCTGTCCTTTTATCTATGGACATTGCAGAGGACATGCCAGAACAGACCTTGGGATAACCATTTATTTCAGTGCAGACTTCTCAACATTAGAAAAAGATCTGGCAAAATGGGAATCCAGATTGTGTATCTGGACTGACTGATTTGGTTAAGACATTAAAGAACTCTCTCATTTTCATACTTAAATAGGGGTTCTGTTTATTAGCCATTTTCTTATACAGACATCACAAAAAATGTGTATCACCATATTACTCTGACTTCCTGATCTCTTCAGTACAAGGTCTCATCTATTACATATTTGGCCAGTCTTACTGGAGTCCTATTTCATGGCATAACCCAAAGCTCTGCCTTCATTTTAAATCATGACTATGGCACTAGTGCAACAGTGGCTATCTGGATTCCCTGATAAAATTGCTAATAGAATCTTATAGATATGTGTACATATTTTTTTTTCCAAACTAGAGAAAATCATTTTCAAGATAAATATTTAATCTTGCTGGATACATTATACAACAAAGGCCAAGGAAGTGTATACAGAATTTGCTTCTCTTTCCAAAGATATCTAGTTTAACGACTACGAGCACAAAAGTTATCTTTAATGTACTGAGAAATCCTGGGCAAAATTTCTTTTAATATACTACATTGCCATTCTCCTAAAGTAGCATTCTGACCCAAAACCTCTATTTAAAAATGTTTAATCAAAATCCTGTTGGTGGTGGGCAGCTATTAATTTTTTAAGCAGACTAGAGTTCTTTAATAACAGACAGGTTCATCACATAGAATTGGAAATGAAAGTAGCCAGATCTGGTACCTGGGGGAACAGATTCAATTAATCCAGAAGCCATACTTTGCAAGTGCCATTTTTTGATCTGAAAATGCATTGCACCCGTATTTCAGTACATACCAAATCAGAAAAGGTACTCCATGTGGAGACCAAGCTCTCCCTTGTTGGGGCCTCAAGGGCCTCCTGGCCTGATCCTTGGATGACCAAAACCACCCTCTTTTCTGTAGCCTGGTGTGGTCACAAACTTCATCTTGCACCCTGAAGGCTGCTGACTCCAAGAACAGGGAAAGCCAACTACAGAACAGGAAAGTCAAGGCAATTGATTTCTTGAATTTGTTTCAATGCCACAGTCCTGGACTCATTTCACAAGCTGAAGTGCTGACAAGATTTGCATTGGGCAAAGGGGATACACAACGCAAACAGGATGCTGCTGGATTTGTTGCCTTCCTTACCCAGGTAGAAGCTCACATATTACAAATGCATGCATCCCACCAAGAGAGGCCAGACCTTTCACACTCATCAGCCCAGACATGGAGCGTGGGTCTGTAGGAGTAGGTATAAAACCATGCCCACAATACTTGCCAGGTAAGCTCTCTTCATGTGAATAAGACCTGTTGTTCAGGTCCTGTTATTCTCTCCCCTCTGCCGAATGGAGAAAATTTTCCCTGCTGAGATATTGCTGTGCTTTACCCTTCTCACAGAGGGGGATCTACTACATCTTATGGAGGAAAGCTCGGTGTTCTACAGAGAAGCCCTGGCTCGGCAGGTTTCTCCCATGCCTGTTCCTTCTACTAGTAGATACAGAACCTCATCAGGCTGCATGTGAGATATTTCCACACGCAGCCAAACCACAGACTTCCCTTCAGTTCCACAGAGCAGGGCTAGCACACTTCTACTTTCTGCCTTGCATGCAAGAGCTATGATGTTGGTCCATGACATCTTCAGCCCCTGTTCCCTAAATGACTTCTTGAGGAACACCCAACCTTGTTGCTTTCCCTCTGGAAAACTGTGCTTGCTCAGAGGCACTGATACTGAGACCCTTCTCAAAGGCTACAACTGCAAACTTGACCACTACTTGCCCAGAGCACAAATCAAGGATGCTGTCAGGCCCTTCGGAAGATTTCAGTGAAAACTTAACTGGCTTTGCATAGCAATTGAGAATACTGATGTATTGTACTAGAGCAGCTTGGCTGTATAGTCACACTGAACAAAAGTGAATGTGGGGACTGCTTACAAGGCTTCATGTTAAAAACAGTAATAAATTAATATGCATCAGATATCAAGAGGCAGCATGCAGTATCTCCCCAGAAGAGTGACTAACTAATTTATTTTACATCCAATTATGTATCGTTATCCTGTCCTTCCTCTACTGTACTGTTGCTCAGGCAAAGGAAACTCCTGAAACTCCAATCATTAAATCAAGTCTAAGTGTCAACCATACTTACTTAAAAAAAAAAATATATATATATATAAAATATATATAAAATATATATATTATATATATTATATATATTATATATATATATACATACATACATATATATATATATGTATAAAGCTTAGAAAAAAATTAAACTGAAATAAGCACTGAAAAGAGAACTCCAGAAAAATGTTGTACTTGGTATGGTTTAGGCCACATCCTGATTTCACATCCTGATTTAATTCAGCGTGAGTCTGAACCAATGCCAATAAATCCACTTTACATTTACCCCAGGTAATTGAGCAAACAAAGACCTGGAATGAGATTAAACTTGGTGTTAAATTAACAGTTAAGCATACTAGCAGAGATGGAAGTTTAATCCCTAAAACTGTTCTTCCTGTTTCTTCATGTCACATTGCATTTTTAACATATCCAGATACAAACTATTGCAGACTTGACTGGTTACTTGGTTACAGCAACAATTTTCAAAGGCATTAGAGATTTGAATTTGCAAGGTTTGATTATTTAATAGCAGACTGAATTCAAGCAGTTGGTTTTGCTATAGCAAGCTCTGAGCTACCCTTGGATCTATCAGGTTATATTAGTCTTTGAAGTGAGTGTCTGGCAGCTTTCTCCAAAAGGTTTGCTGTTTCCTACTGCCCACAGAGTCTAAAATGACCAACTGCTTTGCTGATCTTCTATCCAATCTGCAAAGCCTATACATTTTCCAGATTCTACGAAAATGCTCATGGGAACAACAAAAAAAGATGTAAATGTTTCCTTTCAGATGGGAAACGGTAGGTGGTGTTCCCTAAAGCATGCTATGTGTTATGTCTTCAGTTGAAATGCAATCGTTCATTATTTTTAGTCACATTTTCAGATGTGTCAAGCAACACTTAGAAAAAAGAGTGGTTATTTCAAGGAAAAAAAATTAAAAATATACAAATAGTTACTTAGATCTATTGTTCTCTAAGAAATGGAGATATTTCCATGAATGCTTCAAGGCTACTTTTACATTTTTATTTCTTGGTTTTCACTCTAAAATGGCAATACTGGGACATATATAAATTAATTCTTTTCTGTATCAGTAGCTCCAACCTAAGTAAAATAAACAAGAAAAGCTCCAACATCAAGCTACTACATACTATCAGACAGCTATAAGCACAACTGATTTCTGCAGAAGTTACTCTTAATCCCTGTGAGTGGTTAAACTTTTGTGACTGTGTCCTCAAATGCATTCTGCATCACCTGATAGGTATGTGACTGACTGACCCCTGTAGTATCAAAGCATAATTCTTCAACCAGGCTTGTCCTCTAGAGTGCTCACTAGGATAACTTGAGCACATAGGTCAGCTCTGAACATCTCTAAGCTATATACATTGCTTGCAAAAGCCAACACAAGATGTTTTTCCTGTATGTTTAGTATTTATCTTATTAGTTTTTTGATTATTTATAGGTAATATGGAAGATCTTGTTTCATGTCCTTAAGCTTCAATCCAGAGATCTATAATAGTGTGTCTATGCTGTAAGGCTACAGGTTGTTTTGGGGTAAGTCTCTACCAGGGAAGCTGTTTAAACAACTTTATAAAATTTTGTATAAATAACTACACAGCCATTAAAGCAAAGATAGGAACCATATTCAGTGATAACACAGTTGAGTAAGAGAGGAAGCAATTCTCTCTTATTTGATAAATATTTAGTTACAAGAACCTGGAAAAGATCTCTTACAGAGCACCCTGGAATCCAGGAGCTGGAACATTCCCTTAGGATGTGTGTCACATCATGACTAAGCAGCATATGTTTGTTCTAGCTAATTCTAGCTAATGACTTGCATTACCTTTGAATGACTTGCCAGATTTAAAGATCACAACTAAAAAAATTTTCCACAGTATGGTGGAAAAAGAGCTCCAGGAGAGAATGAAGACAGAAGAAGCCTACAACCTGAGTCTTAAGGAGGACTTGAACATTTGTTATGATAGGAAACCAGAAGCTACTGTGATTCTTTCTGTTTGTACAGTCAAGTGAATTTAGTGATTTGCAAGAGCAGCAATTCTTCCAAAAGAAGTTTTAAATGCAAGAGCGGTGCAAGACTAGCTACCTATTTCCCACAGGTGTAGTTACCTGATGGTCTGAGTTGAAGCTGGAATTCCATAGAATCTCACAGCTTATGTTCAAGTAGAGGAAACCAGTAAAATGGTCTGAAAACATAAAAGCTTCTAAGAATGACCTTTTTTTCTTCCCTGTTAGGGAAGATATAAACTAATGAAACAATGAATTCTTACTCTGGAAAACATAAAAATCAATATCTCCCAATTCTGGTCCTTTCAAATATGACTCCTAGGCCTCAGATCAAGGAGAAAATAAGATACTGTATAACAGCAGGGTTGACCCAGACCTCCAGATTGCTGATTTTTATCAACTGATCTGTGGGTGAGAGTTGATCACGTGATATCAGAAATGGTACTAAACACAATCTAAGTAGCTTTCAGCAAACAAACACAGGGAGATAAAAAAAATAAATAGAATGTGTATGTGTGTAAGATAGTAAGCCTGTTCAGCTGTGCTTTTAATGTGGTTGTAAACGGATAAACAATTCCAGAAAAGCTGCATAAAACTGCTCCTGAATCTTTTTTTTTTTTTTTTTTTTCCCTTCATCTCCTCCTTTGGAGGTTGTGAACTTTGGAGACTATTCAGATTACTAAGTGCGCTGAGGACACATTCATGGGGCACTGTGTCCTAGCTGGGCAAGATCTGACATGAATCAGCATTTACTATGCCTTTCCTTCCATGTGGGACAGCAGTGTATATACGGGCCAGACAGGAGTTTGTAAACTTGCCGTCCAGTTTCCCAGCTGGTATGAATGAAGGAAGAGGACACAGAGTGCCAGCATATCACAGCATGCATTCATTCCTTAAAGTAAATTCAGCCCAAGTTTTCCTTCGACAGTGTTAGGGATTAAGCCAAGGGCTGACTGCCTAGTCAAACAAATGCCATTTACAAAGCTAGACTTTGCACTCCAGTGAATGCAGTGCTGACCAGCGCTAAGAACTCAGATCATTAGTCCGAAAATACTTTTAAAGTTGCATAATCACTCTAATGAGGTAACTAGATCTAACTGAAACCTTTCCCACTTAATCCACTATTTTGAAAACAAACAATACTGGCAGCAAACAAGAAATACTGCAGATACAGGTTTTAACTACTTCAGCAAGGCAGTTCCACCTAGGGATGCTGATACATGACCAAAGTATGACAATTCAGAGGATGCTGCAGGAATACAGTATGTGGCTGCTTTTAGCCTGTCAGTAAGAGGAGACAGAATGACTTAATTAAACCTTTTCCCTGGAGGTTCACACTAATACTTTTTACCTGAGGCTTCCTGTAACCTAACAGCACACACAGTCACAGTTACTACAACACAGCACATAATAAGTCTCTGAGAAAAGAAATTTAAATGTGCCTAAGCCTTTATTGAAGACCTTTACTTAGATCTCCAAACTTTCAGTGTGTTACACAGGACGTTTCTCAGAAATACAGAAATTATTTATTCAGAGATTTTTCCTTTTTATCCTCTTTTCCTACCTGTTTTATCTTTCCCCCCCTCCTTAAGTGGTGAAATAAAAATTCATGAACCAAGTACTTATCTGTTGCATGATCATTATACCCTTATAATGCTTTAACACTGAGTTTATTTGGCTGGATGTGTCTGCAAAGGCATTCTGCTAATTGCAGAAAAAGGCAGTGATGAACTGAACTATGGCAACTAACTCGCTATTTTAGTAGGTGCTACTGAGGAAGCTGCATTACAGATCCAGAAGTATTTCAGTGCTATTACTGAGAGGTAGTGGTACACAGAGCCAAGGCAGACTACATTCGATGTCAAGGACTACCAACAGTTTAAAGAAATACAAGCACCTAAATTCCTCTGCTTCAGAGAATAAGAAAAATGTAAGTAGTAATTTCACTAATACCAAAGGTAAACTTGTGATAAATACTATCAGATTGGGAACAGGTCCAAGGCATTTTTAGTGAGTATATGTCAACTCTGGGTGAAGCGCTAGGAAAGAATATATACTAGCTAAATATAGCCTCTGTAACATACTGCTCCAACTCCCCCATAAGCATCTCCGTCTTCTGTTCTTTAATGAGGATCATAACTTACCCACAGCAGCATAGCAAATGAGGGCTTGCAAAGAACCACAGCATCACATTGCTCTCATTCCATGAATGCTACCAGACTAGAAGCACCCGAAAACTGCCACAGAAGACAATAGCAGCTTCTTCTGCAGCTTCTGCTCTTCTGCATATCATGATTATTCACAGCATTAAGAGCTGCAGAATCAAAGCTTACTACAACCTCTCACAGAGAACTAAGGTTCTGTCTCACGGCCTGGAATAACAGCTGACCTTCCAGAAGAGTCAGCTGAATCCAAAGCTGACTCTCTCTTTAAACTGACTATTGATTCTAGCTCTGGATCAGCTTTGCTCTCACTAAGGCCCAGATTCCTTGTATAAATCCTCCTGTGTCAGAGCTTCATGACCCAGCTATCACAGAGCTTTGAACTGCAGCTTTACATATCCAAGACTCTCGTTTCTCTTTTAGTAATCTACATATATTTTCTCAGAACTCCTCCTTCACGTTGTAATTCTAGTTTGACACCTCCTGGCACCATCTCACACATGCATTAAAAAAAAAAAAAAAAAGTCCAATCCAAAACACATGGTACTCAGGCTTAGCAAAGGAATTTCTCAACCAGTTGCTTTATTAAGTGCTGCAGAGTCACAGACTTCTGTAAAGTAACACCAGTACTGGGACTTCCTCACTCCACTGATTTGGCTTTGCCTCCAAGTCAGACTCAGTTTTGTCAGTGTTTCAAGCTGGTCAGAATTTTCCTGCTTCCCCTCTCACCAAGCACTCTTGTTTATAGAGAATCATGTTCGACCTCCACCCGTTTGTTCAGCCACACAAGCTCTCCCCTCCTCTTGTTACGAGCTCTCACTAAGAAGCAGCAGACCCACTGGTCATGCAGATTCCCTTGTGTAAAAGTAAAGGAAAAAAAAATAATTAAAACAAAGCAAAACAACAAACAAAATCCTCCAATCCAAGGCCCTAGTCCAGCGGTTTTGAGATTGATCCCAAACCTGTCCTACAGTGGATATTCTCCAAGGTGCCTAAACACTTTCTCTGGGAAGACAGCTCATAATCAAAAATGAATGTCCTAATGCAGTCTCTATTTAGGGGAGTGCAAAATTCTCAAGCACAATGATGGTAGAAATCTACTAGATGTGGTGATGAAGAAAATGTAAATTTATAGATACTTTTTATAGAACTATCTTCATAATTTTTATGATACTTTTACCCTGGTGCATGTGACGTATTAGTACTGTTTACACTCTCCAGGGGCAAAAAGGAAATTCCAATACAATAGTTTATTTCTCCAATAATCACAAATGGAAAAGTGCTAATTAATGAATTATTCCCTCAAGGGTCCTGTTTTCATGGTTCATAAATCAGATTCTATTAAAAAAACTGACCTGTGATAGCTGCAGCAAAATAGGAAAAAAGCTTTCCTATATAAGATACATTCTTGCAATGCCTGATGATGCCTCATTTTTTCATTAAAAAATAAATCACTCAGTGCCTCTAATAATTTCAGTACAGACCATCAAGAACTGAATTAAAGCTGAACAGAAACATAAGCTTTCAGGATCTAGAGGACAAACTGAGGTTATCACTTCAGATGCTTCTGAAAGATGAATGTACAATTTGACCTGAACCAAACTTCAAAGTCACTGAGGGCCAAATAAAGATAAAAAGAAAAATGAAAAAGATTTCAGCAATTACTTAGCATGGAAATTTCAGTTATAAAGAAACACATACTTATGTTAAAGCAGCTTCTACTCCTCTTACAAACAACTTGATTCTTAAAAAAAAAAGAACAGCTCAATATATGACTGTATGTAATTTGTTGTTTTCATGTTATAATATAAATAGCAGTGTTGTCAAATTCTTATAACACAGATATGCCCCAAATATATTATAACAAGCTGAAAAATTTCTTATTCCACCCTACAACTAACCTGGAGACCTACTGAGCCAATAAATGTGGGCGGGAGGGAGGGTGGCAGATAATTTCTTTCAAAAAAAAAAAAGGCTACTTTCCAAAGAATCCATCCCAATTTTATTGGCTCACATCCATCTCTGCAGATTTTTACTACTTCAAGATAGCGTAACATTTCCTAAAAGAATTGCTCAAGTTCCTCAGTATGTTAGAGAATTCTGTGTTATCTCAAGATCATCACTCATTGCAACAACTACAAGAGCTTGGAAACTACTGCTAAAGATATAAGTAATACACTGGAATCCTTGCCGAAACTCCATATCAACTTACCTCCTGCCACTACTTTCTCCAGCTGCAGTGAAGCACAGTACGGAAAATGGACATTCGGGTGAGTAGCACACCTTCACATCTGCACTGTGTTTTCATTCTACAATCAGTTTTAAATGAATTTTAGAGTAGATGCTGGCAGCAGCATGATCAAAACACCTGAATGGTTTTGGCCCAACAAACGCTTTACCAGCAAGAGCTTGGAAACCCCAGTTTCCTTGCCACATTCAAGAGGAAATTAATTAGCAAATTTTTTTGGCAGATTACTTACAACAAAGAGGTATTTCCAACTGATCATTATTTTATATGAAATGAGCTCATGATCTCGGGATGGTTCTGGCTGTAAGGTGGCATTACATCATTCACAATCATTGTTGACACTGAGGCTTTTGGCACAATTAGGCAGACAACACCTGCCTTGCTAGAATTCAGATATGTAATTCATTACCAGTTCAGCTCTCCTGATACAGTTATCAGTGCAAGTGCAGCTCAGATAAGCACAGGTTTGTTTTTTGTATTATTGCAGATGTTCTAGCCAGTACAAATCTGACTCACGGAAACACTAGATAGCACAATCAGAAAAAAAAAGTTCCACAGTTGTTCTTGCAGTGGCTCCTACTTTCCCTATCAACTGCAAATGCATTTCAGTAAGCCCTATTTTAGCCACTTCAGGGAAGGTACACTAGCAGAGATATCAGAATTACAACTGATAGTAGGCAGCAAATCTGGAATCACAGCACACCCACATTAGCTGACCGTCCATGGTAAACCCTCCCCAATACTCATTTCCTAGGGCCTACTCTCTGCAGCAACCAGATATACTTTGGCCTTTTCATTTTTTTTTTCCTCCTTTGTAGTCCATTTGAAAACCACTCAGCTTAAAGGCAGGATCTCTAATCTCTCTCTACTCCTCTCTTTGTCTACTCTTCCTGTGCTCCTTAGAGTCTGAGGAGTGCTTGATAGTTTCTTGTTTCTTTTTCACCTTTAACCCTTTGCTGCCCACATGAAGAGGTCAGAGTGGCAAGCACAGGCATCACCATTCTATTCAATGCACTTCCTTGTGAGACCCGACATAACCACTTGTACCACTGTGGGGTACTGAGCACCATTTCACTGCTGCTGTATAAACGCACAGCTGGCTGGATGTCATCCTGCCAGAAAATATTAAACATATACAGTAGCTTTATATAAAGGCAGAAGATAGAAATCAAACATCACAAAGTAATTGTGTGAGCTTGGTCGTGTTTGTGACAATGCAAATGGCATCACATAATGTGGAAATAACCATTTCCCTAATCTTTGCCCCACAGCAGTTCTAGTTTTACAGATATAGAAAGACTACTGGATCCCTTGGCTACATCCTTCAGTATCAGACATCAAAGTCAGGTCTCCTGACTTAGCTCTCCTATTCTAATGACAGCTATCCATTTACTTAAGGTGTATTTCAAGCATTTCACAAACTAACAAGTTTGCAAGCTCACACTGCAAATACTAGACAAAGCCTAGAATCAGGTTAACATCTGAGCTCTATATACCAGTGGTTGTGTTGTGTCTTTGAGGCTGGACATAATCTTCTTCAAGCTCTATCTGCTCTGACAGAGCACCACTACTACTAAAACAGTATCACTTATCCTATAAGCTCTGATAGCCACATGAGTATGAGTTAGCAAATTGAGACCTGTTCTATTCTTAAAGCATACGGAAATCATGATATCATTGAAGGACATCTAAAATAACCCTCCTGGGTTTTGTAAAGCAACATAAGAAAGTGAATTTCTTAACTATCACCTGTGAATTTTAAATAGCTCAAAACTACCCCCCCTGGCAATCTCAAGAGATGTGATTTCCTCCATTTTCAGCAGCAAAGCAAAAGGCAAACTAGATAGCTCTGGGAGCTCCTGAATTGACAGCTCCAGAGGTTCAGAAATAATCTTTGTCTTGGATATTATGGTTTAATATGGTTCTGCAAGTCTTTACATAGTTGGTTCTGTGCTTTGAATTTCCAGTTTGTAACTGTAAGCAGTACAATTTCAACTTTACAAACACAGTCTATCAAATCTTTGAAAATAACAAATAGTTCCAGAGAGAGTAAAATGCTTTTCAGAGTAACCTGTAGCTTTGCATCTCATGTTTGTACCATCCATTTCAACTAGAATGCAAACTTTGTTCAAAGTTTTTCTTGTACACAGGGCATTCAAAATTTCCCCCTTTACAGTTTGTCACTAAGAAGATAACTGAATTCCCACCAAAACCTTTCCTTCTGTGGGGAGATTTACCTTCACCCACTCAATCATCTTCATTAAGAACAATAAGCCTCTTCCGTTCTGTAAAATTTATCTGAAGCTGGCCTACAGCTTTTAAAATTATGGAGATATTCTTTTATTCTATTTTAAAATTATGGAGACCGGTAGACAAAGGCAACACAAGTGTGTAAAAGTTCTTTCCCTAGGAATCTCGACTAATATTCCTGATGTGGTTCTACTACAGCATTATGGCTGCAGCATTTCACAGTTCATTCAGTGCCACCTGGTATCCCTTTACTGCTTTACTCCTTAGAGTACTACTGCTTTTCTCCTAGAGAAAAAGCATTTGTTTGTTCTTAAGAGGAAACTTGATGACAAAAAAGCATCTGACAGTACCAATGCCTACCCTAACTCTCTAAAGCTTTTGCCCTGCTTTCTTATCAAATCTCAGGGGTACAGCTTCAGGAGAGAGGACATGGAAACAGAGCGCACTAAGATTTTGGATACACCTCTGTTCAGCATAACTTCCATGAAGCTCATGATTCCTACGACTTTATTAGCTTTGACTTGCAGTACATGACACTGAAGAACAGTTGATAGACAATCCCGAAGTAGCTCTGACTAATCTTGTCTGTTAGGACAAGTATTCCCTCATCCCTCTGCCCCACACTCACTGAAATCCCCGAGTTCCAATGACATTAGATGATCTTTCAGAACAGTATTAGGCTCACTCAAGGCCCATTCAAATAACAAAAAAAGCACAGCCATGATTTACAGTGCATCAGGCAGTGACTCGCATAACTGCCTCTCCTGAGAGCTCTTTTGAAGTGTACATGAGTCAACAGACTGACAGCAAAGCACAATGTGCCATCATCAGGCATTCAAGGGCAGCCACACTGTTTCTTCTGCGGCATGTCTCATTCTCCTGTCACCGGTATATTTCTTTTATGTCTCCCTCTGGCTCTGTCAAAGCAAGTTACATTTTATTAATTTGCTGATCAGGTTCATTTACACTGCAGAAATTATATTAGTGACAAATGCAGGATCTTTGAACACTAGTGAACCAGAAGTTAGAAGTTCCTGACTAACTGATGCAGAGTTTACCTGTAACTCTGGACCACGCCAAAGTCTTACTTCCAAACTCTGAGACATTAAACTGAAGCGTGGGTATTTGAGTAATGCTGAATACCTCACTCAACAACGCTTACTTGTCTATGCAGTCTGCAATGCCAAGGTGGTCTTGTATTTATCTCTACCAACATCTGTTTGCCTTTTTGTCTGCCTTAAACTACTCCTGACATTGGCCTACCAAGATAGAGTGGACACTAATTCCTAAACAGCAATCAACAAATTGTTTGATCACTTCAGTGCACAGCTAGAAACAATCAACAGCATGACTCTTTCTTCACAATTGTCATGCATAACAGTTTAGAGGGGAGACTTAGGTTAGATATAAAGGAGAAATTTTTTAATCAGGGAATGGTGAGGCACAGGAACAAGTTGCCCAGAGAGGTTGTGGATGCCCCGTATCTGGAGGCGTTCAAGACCAGGTTGAGTGGGATTCTGGGCAGCCTGATTTAGAGGTTGGCAACCCTGTCCATGGCAGGGGGTTTGGATCTAGACAATCTTTAAGGTTCCTCCAACCTATGCCATTCTATGATTCTTTGATAACTGTTATACAGACATGAAAATCTGAAGTTAGGTTTGAGAGTGAAAAGTAGTATGGCTGTAGTGTAGTGTTTCATCAAAAGTAAATACCTCAGTTAATCAATGAAGCAGGAATACCACAATGACAAGATCATACTGCTGCCAGTGCTCAGAGTTAATTTAGCATGATGTGTGTCATTTGGACAAGATAAATCTTGGCCAGTCTACAAAGAAATTCTACAGAGGCGTCTCACTTCCCAGCAGATGTGGACATAACACACGCACCAGAGCAATCATTTCTGATAGGCATTTCATTCAATAAGCATTCCAAAAATAACATGATTCCCAAATTTGCAAAATAGCACCTTCTATCAACACATATATGATTATTCTTATGGTAGTAAGACAACAAGGAACAGTGATAAAATGCCATTGTCAAAGATCAGAGATATATAACTAACAGCACTGTGTGCATATTTACACATACGGATATATGCATACAGTGTTAGAAGTTCAGGTCAGGACAGGTTACTATGTTTACATACACATTTGTACGCACGTACATGAACGAGTATTGGCAATACAATACAATATTTGCAATATTTGGAAGACAGAAACGAAGCCTTTCTTTTCCACCTACTGGGGAACCTCTTATAATTTGGTTTTTCATCATCTTATATAATTATATATATATTATATATATATTATATATATAACCAAGTTATTTATGAAAACAATAACAATAAGTCATCGTCTAATTCTCTAGCATCACTGAGACACACTGGTTTATACATGTGCTCTAGACTAAGACAGGTAAGGAAATATATTTCAAACTAACATTTTACCTGATGATATTCTGAACTCTCAAAATCTTCTGAACAGAACATACACACAGAAGCTCAGGACATATCTCTACAAATAGAACAGTACAGCTTTCTAAATAGCTTTGTTGAACGAACATGAAGCAGCAAAATAGATTAGATCAATATACTTTGCAAAAATAAATAAATAAATATATACATATAAAGGTGTCATTTTTTGGAAGTTGACACCACCAGATAAATTGCAAAACAACAAATGATGCCTTATGTAATCCTTACCTCCATCTCTCTCAAACATATGGTTCAGCATCTGTGCTAAAGAATCAGATAAAAAGTTCTGTTTAAAGGGGAAATCTAAGGACGAAAAAAAGAAGGGTACATTCATTTCAGGAGTTTCAGACATCTGTAACACCACACAGATTGAAAGTCTATACATCATAAAAACTAACAACCCTCCTCACTCTCATCAAATCTTCCAAAGAGTCAGCGAGGGTATTTCTTGCCACTTGGGCCACAAATTTTGATACAGTTCAGTGTTGTACATGAATTACCATGTAGTGTCTATTTAGTTATCAGTTAAATATCAGCTAAATTGACTAAAGGGCTCTTTATTCTAAGACAAGAAGTAAGATTCACAGCCCTCCAGCTTAGCACTACTCAGGACAACATGGTTCCTGCTAACCACCTGAAAATCATGCATTACTGGGCACTTACGTATTTTAGCATGAGTGGGACATGTTAACTATGAATAGAAACAGATAGGTTAACCATTTCACAGTACAGAACCTAGTTCTTTGTGTCCAATAGGATTAACTGCAAGTATCTAGTATTAAAACCAGCAGCAGTTTCTTTCCATGGAAATGAGAACACACTGCTAACACATGCATTTCATGGAATCATAGAATCATTAAGGTTGTAAAAGACCTCTAAGATTATCTAGTCCAGCCATCCATCTACCACCATTACCCACTAAACCATGTTCCATATTATCACATTCACACATTTCTTGAACACCTCTAGGGATGGTGGCTCTACCATCTCCTTGGGCTGCCCGTGCCAGTGCCCAAGCATTCTTTCAGAGAATTTTTCCTAATATCCAACCTGAACATCCCCTGGCACACCGTGAGGTCATTCCCTTCTGTCCTATTCTAGTTATGTGGGAGAAGAAGCCGAACTCCATCCCACCACAGCTTCCTTTCAGGTCATTGTAGGAGGCAATAAAGTTCCCCTTAGTCTCTTCTTCTCCGGACTAAACAATCCCAGTTCCCTCAGCTGTCCCTCATAAGACTTGTGCTCCAGTCCCGCCACCAGCTTTGTCCTCCTTCCCTGGACACGCTCCTGGGCCTCAGTGTCTTTCTTGAAGCGAGGGATCCAAAACTGAACACAGCACTCAAGATGCAGCCTCACCATGGCTGAGTACAGGGGATGATCACCTCCCTGTTTCTGCTGGCTACACTATTTCTGATATATGCCAGGATGCCATTGGCCTTCTGGCCACCTGGGCACACTGCTGGCTCACTTTCAGCTGAGCATCAAGTAACACACCCAGATTGTTTTCCTCTAGAATTTATTCAATACTAATTAGCTTTCAATTATTAAATCAGAACTAAGTATGATTTTTTTTTTTTTTTTTTTTTTTTTTGCAACTTTTAATGGTTTTAACATTTAAGGCCAAGAAATTCTGTCTTCAAAGGGCAGGTGACTCGGTCAATTAAAATATTTCAACTTAAGAAGAGTTTTGCACGGAAACACTAACAAGGACCAGCAATATGCAGCTAGCTTTGATTTTGTGTCTTCAGACTCGCACAAAAGTTGAGAGAGAGAGATGTCAGTGATCTGCCTTAAGTGCACACAAGTTGTAAGCAGCTCAGCATATGTCACTCAAACATGTTGTAATCTTCCAATACACTTTTCAGGACAAACCAGTCAATCAGACAGCTCCACACCTGTGTTTCTCTCTGAACAGCTGACGTCAGATCCTCTGCCATTTGAGCATCCCACACAAAACAGTTAGCATCTAGGTGGTTCAATTCCAACTCAAGAGACTAATGAACTTAGACTTGTCAGGTTTTGTCACACCTCAGTAAGTGATAGAGGGGTGGGGAAGGTATAAGAGAGCCTAATACTTGCTGCTTTTAGGATGTTTTCCTCTTACCATGCTTCTTAACTGCAAGAGATAGATGGATGACGTAGATTTCAGGGTCTTAATACCTATCAGATCAACATATGATTAACAGCTATGTAAAGATTTGCATCTGCTCAGTAAGGATACAGTTTGTTCACCCAGCTTCACTTCTTTCTTAAGGGTCCCCTTCTTATCAAGGCATGAAATACATACACCACTAATCCAGTTTTCAGTCCAAGGTTGCTTTCAGTCAGGCTGAAAATGAATTCACGTTGAGGATCCCAACTCAACTGCTTACATGTTCAGTGTCTCCTAATCCATCACCATCATCTCCTTAAGTTCCAGGGCAGTTACCCCACACTTCTTTAGAAGATCAGCCTGGTTCTGCCTACTGTAGGACAAAAAACACTTATCTATGGGTCTTCACACCTAACTAATTATGCAGGCCACAGAGAACCAATGAAATACCAAGAATGTCCTCCGATGTGATTTCTTGCATTTGAGATGACTATGTCCTCAGAGAAGATCTTAATAATGAAGATTATAATTAAAAGCAACAACAACAAATCCTCAAATCACTTACATGAAGAAAGCTTGCTCTCTAGAAACATCAGAAGGAACAAACCTTGCACAAGTGAATGCTTAGAATATACTTGGCGCAATTCCATGGCACAATTCACTTAATGTAAATTTTCTCACACTTTATAGCGTTGTCACAAGTTCCACATGGTTCCACATCCCACATGAGATGGATATCCATGGAGTCATCACATCTTGAGATCCATGTGACCACAAGTGCATTTTTTACACTTGCTGACATGTTGCCCTAGAGAAAAGAAGCTATCTGTTGCAAGTTGCTTAAAGACCACTGTCTATACAGAATATTGCTAAATACCATGTTCCAGGAATCCAAATCCATGGATGATTCTGGCTTACAGTCTACCCTTCACCAAATTATCATGATTAAAAAGGACTAAATCATTTTACTAGGGCAGTGAGGCACTGGATGGAACAGGTTACCCACAGAAGTTGTGGATACCCATCCCTGAAGGCATTCAAGGCCGGGCTTGATGGGTTCCTGGGCAGTCTGATCTAGTGGTTGGCAACTCTGCCCATGGCAGGGTGGTTGGAAGTAGATGATCTTTCCAAACCAAGCCATTCTATATATAGTTCAGCATTCACAAGAAATATCCTGTAAAATACCTTCATATATATAATTTTTCCTCATAGTGTCTATATTATTATTAGCCAAATGGGCTTATTTCAGTGAGTGGTAGCCCTTTTCATCTATCAGGCTGGCTCTTGTACATCCAAAGCTTGTCCTAAAAAGCACTGGGCACTGGATTTGATGAACACATGTAGGAAGGGCACACTATTTAGATCCTGCAAACACCATTCACACTCAGAAAACACCAGCCATACTGGCTGTAGATAACCTACATTCCCATTTCTCTCCCCTATTCAGTTCTCCTTTTCTCTGCAACCCTTCAGCATCTGTGCTTTAAAGTCAAGTACAAACACCTGGCTTATTTCCTCCAGGATAAAAGTACTGAGGCTGAGAGAGTAGGAGCCCAATTGCTGCAATCTCTGAAGAAAGAAAAAAGGAAAAAAAAAAAAAAAAAAAAATCAGCAAAGCCTTGGTCATGGTCAAATTCATTTCCTTGGACTGCAGCTCTTTCATTGTTTCCTTGCCTTGGCCACATGCAGGTTTAGACATTCTAAATCATAACTCCAGACAGGAACTGTCCCAAATCATCACGATGTGCATTTGCCTTCAGAAGACTTAAAGCCTCAGGCTATGTCTAGGATTTTACAGAAAGGTAGCCAACACCCATTACCTATCGCTTTAAAAGCCCAACACACCCTTTTCAGCAGTGAAAAGTAACTCTTTTCTCTAGACATAAAATATCCTTTTCATGACTCCACCCAGCTGAAAGTAGCAGTTCATCAGTATAACCTGCAAGATGGAAGCAGTAGTACCTAATTCAATAAATTTGTTCATGTTTGCTGGGCCTCTCAAGCAGGAAATGAATCTTTTCATCAAGTACTTTGTATATAAATCCTCAGTGAACAAAATAGCTTGCTTTTATCTTCAACTGATGAAGCTGTGCCACCACACTGTAAATCTGACGGGTTGCTGTAGAGAACTTATTCTCTCTGTAACATCAATAACATTGAAAGAATATTCTGATTGCACTAAATGCATGAAAATTCTAGCTAACAGTAATAATAGTATAATCGTGGTATAATAATGAATATTAACAAAATTATCACAGCAGAAAAGTAAATGCAGCACCAGCAGAGGTACAAAGCTGACAACTTTGAAAATAAAGCTTCCAGCGTTCAGAGCAAATATAGGGTAGAGACAGCAATAAAAGCTTTTCTAAGTGCAATATATAGTGTTTAATTGCGGCCCGTCATAAAGTCTCACTATTTTTTAATTAGGCTACATCCTTTCAATCCTTGTTCAGCACAAGGTAACACATCTGAATAGGTTTTTCTATACTATTATATCCAATACAGAACATCCATGCTTATATTCTACCAAAAAGACATGGAAAATCTGAGGTCTCCAAAGGTATTCTTATTTTCAAAACAAGCCTTCCACTCTAAAGATGGAATGGCAACCGTGCATCTCTAGCAAATAACCTTCTTTTTCCCAAGCATAAAGCTGACTTTCAAGATGTCCATCTTCTAAAACTTTTATTCTCTAACACTCACTTTACTTCTATTAGATTCTGGTACCATCACTTTGCTAATTTACAGCTCATATCAAGTCCTTCAGATTAGATTTTTATTATGAAGAAAATCAATCACATTCATTATCATTATACCAAATAATATTTAGTGTAATAATTCATTTATTATGACTGCAGCCTTGTGCTTATGCAAAGCAAATTTTACTTTGTTGGTATCAATAATGTTTCTGAAATAGAATAATTACTAGAAAAATAACCAAAAAAGGCAAATTTTTAGTGCAGAATCTAACCAAGCACTTGGCTGATCCATTAAGTTATTTTGTTAAGACTAGACTATAGTAAACAGAACGGAAGACTGCAGAGGCAGACTTACTCGGAGTTATTTCCAATTAAATAAAGCATTCTAACCCTCCCAAAATATCATCTACCAAGTGCAGACATCTCTTAGGCTTTGTTTTCATTGGCTTTACTGGGTGATTTTCATACAGTTAGATACAGTTTGTTGATTCAAAAATTTAAGTGGAGATAGACATTCAAGTCAACTAATTGAAGTCACTCTTGCTTGGGGTACTTTTGCAGTAAGCCTTCTGCCTGATCCTTACTATGCACTAACCAGTTTGTGGTAAAAGCATGTTAACCATCCCCCAAAAAAGAAAAAAAAAAAAATCCCAAACAGCATTTTTTTTGGTCAGCCATACCCACTTTACTTGCTTAACATCTTACAGATAAGCAAACAGTGATTACATAAATTGCAAAATTGCACCCACAGTTTCAAATTTCAGGAAAGGATTTGTTTCCTTGCATGCCTCAAGTTCTGAAACTAGGCTGAAACTGTCAATCATGTCATTTGTCATGTTGATTATGATATGCTCACTTGCATGCTACAAAGGAGAACAAATGAGCTCCATCCCACCTTTGACGAGAAGGTAAAACAGGTTATGAGATGCGTCTGTGGTGGACAACAATGATAATCGCTTCACAAACAGTGAAAATACACAGCTGAGGTCTTATTCCAAGCAAGACTGAACCTATATTTCAGTTCTAAATTTTAAGCTTAAACAGTGGTCTGACTTCAAACTATACACTTAGACACTAATGCAGCAAGCTTCACAAACCACTCTCCAGAGGATCTATGCAGCTTTTAGTCTCAGAGTTGAAGTGATTATGCCACTGATGAAGTTTCAGCATTGTCTCGTAACTAACATTACGGCACGTACTTAAGCTGCCTCTATAGTAATCTTGGTAATATTCTACTTCCATATGCTTCTATACTGAGGCACAGATGCTGGGGAGGACTATGCAGAGATGAAAGAGCAAGGGCTGCCACAGGGAAGAGTTAAGGAGGCCTCAGAGAAAACACTGCACAAAAATCTGCTACAGAAGGCACTATTCCTCTTTGCCACTGTATATCTGAAACTTGCCAGCAAGCATGGTATCATTCTAGTGGCTCATCCTCATCAAGAACTACCGCCTGTTTCCTTGAATCCATACTAAAATCCATACTGAGAACCAAAATGTTACAAACTTGATGTCATACAAAACAGGAATCAGTGCAGTTCTACATATGGGATTCTTCTTGATTGTTTATTTATTTGTTTGTTCTTGTTTCATCTTTTACAAGCACAAAAGTTCACACAAAGAAAAAAGCACATTCAGGTTGCAAAGTCTACTATAGCCTACCATCTGTAAATTCTGAAGCATTAAAGATTGTTTTCACGACTTTGACTTACCCGTTTTTACCTTTACAGAGATAGCAAACTGCACTCCAGTTATAGGAGCACGGCTGGCTGACATAATTGAGATTTCCAAAAGGTTTTCATGAGTAGCAGCAAGCTACTGCACAAAGAAAAGGATGACAGAAAAGGCAAATAATAGCCATGAATAAAATGTGATTGGAGCAAGAGAAACAGCATAAGACCAAATGGCTAATCTTTTATTAGGACAAAAAGGTGAGTTCAAGTCCTTACTCAATCCAGTTTTATTTTAATATATTAATTCTGGCTAGTGAGAGGAGAAATCAGGGCAGGTAAAGAAGAGTGAACTGCCAAAGTCTGCAACTAACAAAAATGTATTTGGGAAAAGGGAGGTTTGTGGTGATTTCAGTTGCATGAATGAACAATGCGATGACAAAAGCACCTCAGCATCAAGACAAATATGAAGCCATGTACAAGAGAAACCTCAAACAAGCTACATACTCTCCCAGGTTGTTTAGATCCTCTGCTTAGTATGTAGCAGTAGCCAAAAGTAAAGCCTAATTCTCTGGATTGCATATGAAATAGGTCAAGAAGCAATTTCAAAGACATATATTGAACCAGAGGCATAATCATGCTGCATACAGTATACTAAGCATAAGTCACTTTTACTGAAAAATGGGATACTGTAAGACTAAATAGACTTGGGAAAGAACCAAGACAACAATCAAAGGTTGGGAGTAATTCTCATAGGAAAAGAGATTGAGAAGACTGAAACATTTTTATCTCAGAAAGCAGACATCATGAAAGTATAATGAAAGGTACAGAGAAGGTAAAAAACAGGAACTTCTGTTTTCTTTGTTTCAAAGTACAAGAGGATATTCAATGAAGTAAATAGATAAGAAAAAAAAAAATCGAAAGCCTCTTTTATGTAATTCACATTTCAACATGGTACCCTGCCACTGACATTCATTTCAGAGTTTAAATACCATACTATATAGATACTGAACATTTATACTAGTATACAAACCATCCATCATGATACAAGTTATATTAAACGATTGCTTCAGGGCTTCTATCTATAACAGATTAGGATGGAACGTTTGTGGGAAAATATTACCTCACTTCTGCCTTCTGCAGCCTCTCCTTTTCCTCCAGAACATCTGAGATTAGTTAATGTCATGGATAAGAAAAGGTGAAGGTTGGGTGTGCCAAATAGCAACTCCTGTTTTTATGTGCACAGGACAGATATATTCACTGAAAGAACAGTTATTTGTAGCATCATTTTATTTGCCTCGTCAAAGGCCTAACTTGCTTAACTTATTGAATACTACTTAATTCTGTTTTGAATATAAAGTATAAAATTTTCTAAAAAACATTACAATGGCACTTCAATGTTCCACAAAGATCTGTGGATTTATTTTCATCTAGTCTTATGAATTGGGAAAACATAATACCCTCCATTTTATAAATGGAAAATGGGAACAGTGATAAAAAAATACTCATAAGGCTATGATGCCTAGGTCTTGGCTGCCTGTAGGAGTTTGATATCAAAACACAGTCTTGGAGACTTCAGGGGTAGTTAGGCACACAGCAAAACACTTGCAAGTCAGAAGCGTGTAAGATATCACATGTGACAGCGTGACACGGCAGAAACAAGCATGCATCACCACAGAACACAGATAAACCTCTGATACAGAGTGTTAATGCACAGTACAAAATCTAGCCCCTCCAATTTTACTTCTCTTCCTTTTTTGAATACAGTTCTACAAATACCTACAGCATGTCTATGCAGACAGATCCAGACAGAGCTGAACTTGCTCACACTAAACCAGGCTGTTCAAACCTGTTGGTACAGACCTATCTTGACGCGTATGCATATAGCGCTGCTTACCCAAGGAGCTGCACAGAAGCCAAAGTTGTTCAAGGAGAAGCACAAGATATGATTATTAGTGCTGATACAACTCCAGCAGATTAAGTAATGCTAAAATCACAGCTTTGCCAACCCATGAAGGGAAAGGAAAAACTGTGGAAAGTTATGTGTTTTCTTACATATCAACAGCTTCTGCCTGCAAACACCAAAGGCCATCATCAACCTATGGGTCACCAGTTGACTGAACTCACTGAAAAAAAATCAGGTTGCTCCCTATCCTTAGATTCCAGCTCAGAACAGGCAATGAGCTCACCTGCTATCTCTTTGGATACAATCTTCTTTCAGGTGTGTCAAAGCTTTACTGTCAGAGAAGGCTAAAGCAGCTTGCTTCCAAACCGCCCTACTTATTAGCAAGCTTTACCCACTCTATCACTTCCAACACCTATCAGGGCCTTCACGTGTTAGAATAAACTAGATTCTGTAGACAAGCCGCAGGCACTGCTCCAACCTTGTCCTGGGGCTGCAGTCAAAACTGCACAGTGCACTGGACACTTTCTGTCTCTCCCTGTAGTCCCAGCTATGGACACACTCCCTCAACACTTACATCTATAGAGCAACTTGGAAAACAAAAAAAAAGGGAAAAAAAAGCCTCTGTGGGTACGCTGTAACTGGGGAGCTGGGAATGAGTGCTCACTGCTCTGCCGTGCTCTGCTACCAGCAGCCCGACCCTCCTGGTCTTTACAGTCTATCTGATTCATAAGCTGTCATACGTGAAGTCAAAAATCAGTCTTCCCTTTGGAGAAAATTCCAGCAGTTAGGACTGCTTCTAACGCTATTAAAAACAAGCTTCAGCTCGGTGCGAGAGTAAAGCATTATTTTTCCCCTCGTAAAGACAGAAGAAAAAGGGCAGAGTTCGGTTCCCCACTCGTCAGCAGCCCCAGGCGCAGCGAGCAACGCGGGAATCTCCTCGGATCCCTGACTTATCTTTTGTTCACTTCCCGTCGTTACTTTTTTGGCACGACCGAGCCTGGACGCTGAAAGCGCCGGTTTGAGGAGTCAGCTCTCACAGCTGGGGAGCCGGACTTTAAAAAAAAAAAAAGAGAGAGAGAGGGAGAGAGAAACAAAAACAAAAGCGGTGCCGGAGAAGCGGCGGGAGCAGCCTGCGGGGCGCGGGCACGCACGGAGGGCGGTTGGGCGGCGGGTAACGGCCCGGCTCGCACCGCCGCCGCTCAGTCAGCGCCGCGCTGTGAGTCAGCGCTCCCCCCACCTCCCTCCTCCCCGCCAGGCAGAGCCGCGGGCCACGCAGCCCCGCCGCGGGCGGCGGAGAACCGGCCTTGTTGGCCGGAATTGCTCAACAGCCGCCCGCCGCGTGCGTCCTTCGCGCAGGATGTAACAGCTGTTTTATCTCCGGCAAGGTCGCTGTAATGACGCTACGTAAAAATAGTTACGAGGTGCTTGGGAGGGTTTGCTGTTGAAACGCGGCTGCTTCCCGCTCGGAGGTGAATGCTCGTCTTTGTGGACGCACAAGCCAGGAGGCGGAGGGGAGGGGGGGAGAAGGAGCGCTGTTTTGCCGTAGGACTCCGTGATTTCATCAGCCGCCAGCAGCGCTGCCCCGCAGCACGTGGCCCTGCAGCAGTACAACAAACACACGCGGTAGCGCAGCGCTGAGCAGCGCGTGGCTCTCCGCGCGCGAACCGTCCCCCATCCCTTCCCCTCGCCTCCCCCCATCGGCTCTGCGGGCAGCCCGGGGCACCGGGAGCGCGAAGCGGAGCCGCTGGCGGGTCGCGTTTGTCTCATCTCGGGAGGAAAATAAACTGTTGCTGCACCACGTGCTCGCCGGAGAGGGATGAGTCAAGCCGAGAGACTTTTTCTCTCGCTACAAGCGTGTGTCACAGCAACATCCACCGAGGGGCCGCCGGGGGCGGGGGGGGACAAACAGCCCGGTGTAAAAATAACCCCGAAAAGGATGCGCCTGCCCGGGGAGGGGGCGGCGGTGACACCGGAGGGGCCCCGCGGAGCCGGGCGGGGTGTGGGGCTCCTCGGAGGGCTCCGCACACACTCTCCTTTCTTCTCGGCGAAGGAGTGGGTGGTTCATCCGGCAGCAACAGGAGGAGGCGAGTCAAGGGCAGCTGTCAAAACCTCCCCCCTCCGCTCGGCCCCTTCTCCTTCCAGTTTAACGATCAAACAAACGCCTGCCTGCCTGGAAGAAAGGCGGGCGGGCTGCCGAGTGAGTGAGTGAGTGTGTGTGTGTGTGTGCAGGAGTAGCAGCAGCAGCAGCGTGCCCCCCGGCCCTCCCTCCCTCTCGCCGCGCCTGGGAGGGGAGGGGAGAGGCGGCGGGAGGAGGGAGGAGGCAGCGCCGCGAGTGCGAGCGTAGCTCCGGGTGACTCTGCCTCAGTCACTGCGGGAAGGGGGAGGGCGGCCGCGCGCACCTTTCCCTCCCGTGCTTTCTCCCACTTCCACGAGGAAGGAACAAAGGCGAAGCGAGCCCGCGGCCGCCGGAAAGCCCCCGGGGAGGCGGAATCCCGCGTCTCCCTGACAGCGACGCGGCCCCGCGCCGGCCGCCTGGCCGCGCTTCTTCGCCGTCCTCCTCCTCGTCGCCGAGTTGAGAATCCGGGGAGCAGCGTCCCGCTTCGCCTCCCGGAGCGCGGCGATCCTCGCCGACACGATGAAAAGTAAAAAAGGTACGTGCGGGGCGCCGCTCGGACGCGGCGTGACAGCGAAGGCGGCGCGCTCTTCCCGCCCGCGTTCCCCGCAGGGCCGCAGTGGCCGTTGCCGCCGCGCGCCGCCGTTGCTCGGCGGTCGCTGTCCGCCCTCCCGTCCCGCCGCCCCGGTGCGAGGTCGGCGCGCGGCCCCGCTCTTTGTCTGCGGCGCGGGGACCGGAACGCGATCGCTGCTAAACTGCCGCTTCCCCCTGCTCCCGTAGTCCCGAAAAGAGGAGAAGAGTCGGAAAGTTTCCCCGCGCTTAGGGTTAAAGGGAGGAGGAAGACTGTTTCCCCCCCACACCCTCCCGCCGCAGCGGGTTTTCTTTGTGTGTGGGTGTACAGACTGCAAACTTTCAGCTGGCGGCCGAGCTTGAAGTGCTTTAAATCAGAGCGCGGCCGCAGCCGCGCGCAAGAAGTTCCCAACTTGCGCGTCCCTGCCGTTGTGAGGCGGCGGCGGAGCAGCTCCGCTCGGCGCCCCGGGGCCGTCAGTCGTTTCGGGCTGTGCGGGCAGCCGCGCACAAAGGGACCCGGGGCACAAAGAACCAAGTTTCGGCGGTTCGCAACCCTCGACCTCCTCCCCCCGCCTTCCCCCCACTTGCAGTGATTTGAGAGGGCACGGCTCTGACTCCTCGTGTCGCAGCCCTGAGGTAGGCTGCGATTCGTCCCCTCGTTTTAGGCACGGTGTGTTTTTCTCCTGTATGATTTCGCTGAATTAATTTAGCCCGGTTATTTTTAGGACATTCCTATGCTCCCTATTTGCACAGCAGTGGTGAGCTGGTTTCCTGTCTGCTGTTGCTTCCATTGTTCAGACCTCTCCCCGAGGGCAGCTGCTGGTTGCCGAAATACCAAACTCCCCACACTTTCGACTGTTGTTCTTGCCACCCCCCCCGAAATAAATGCGTGTGAAAAGTGCTGACGTAGTTTCTAGGTATGCATGTGTAGGTCTTTGTGCGAACGAGCCGCTCCGAGGGCTGGAAGTTGTGGGCAGGAACAATGGGGACAATGGGAGGTGACGTGCCGGAGGGGCAGCTCCGCAAAGGGGCCGGGGGCTCTGCTGGCACCGAGCGGGAGGAGGGGAGAGGGATGGGACGTGTACGAAGTGTTGGGGCTGGGGCCTTTGTTGTGTTCTGCTTGGGGCCGCCCGGCGTCGGAGCCTCCCTCAAAAGTTTCAAAGAATGACTTTGTTTCGGATTTCTTGCTCGCAGCCCTAGAAAAGTCCCGTTTAAAGAAGGAAAACAAACGTACAGCGTAGCCAAGTGTGGCTGCTTTCAAAGCGGCAGAGCTCAAGCTGTGAAACGCAAAGGGAAGCAAACGAGCTGGTTCCTCAATTATGAAACGTACTCAAAGGAAAAGTTTTTTGGTTTTTGTTTTTTGTTTTTATTTTACAGTGGAAATTCCCTCGTGCATCTCTCATGCAGTTCGTGGTTACTTCTCAATAATTTTAAGCTGATTTATTTTTGTTGTTGGCTTTTAAATTCACATTAAACTTTAGTTAGCTTCCTTTATTTCCTTCTTTTTTCCCCCCTCCCCCCCCTTTTCTCTATCAGGCTGCGGGTTAAAACCCCGAGGACTACTCGGTGGATGGTTTCATTTGCAAATAATAAGCTGATAGCGATCGCACGGAACATACTCGGTTTGTTAATTACCTTTCGAATACACTCTTGCAAAGGGCCAGGCATGTGCTCAAGTTGATACATGTGAGGAATCCTACCGAGCTTGGTTACGACAGGACCGGAGCCGTAGATGGGACCCGTCCTGTTTATCTGCGCTCGTAACAATCCCGTTTAAATTCGCTCAGCCCCGCCGGGTGGGGTGGGAGGCTTTCCAGAAGGTGATTGTTTTGTCTGCTGCCTCTCTGGAGGGCAGAGATTATTTCTTGTGGTAACTTTGTCCTGTTTTGAATAACAATTGGCCTGTGCCACTTCCTCTGCGAAGCTCTTCCTCGACACAATGGGACGGTGGTGGTTTTTTTTCCTAATAGCTCGAATTTGCTTAACTCCTGCTTCATCTTCCGAATACTTCGTCCTCCCCCTCGAGTGTTTCGACTTGCTTTCTTAAGGAGCGGTGGTCCATTCTGAAATCAGCTTTAGTTATCGCTGTTCTTCTCAAGTTGTTTCAGAGCTGTTGGCGATCAGGTGCTGAGCCCAGGGGTTATCCTTGGGAGCGGTCTGCTCTGCTGTTTCCATGCGTCTCAGGGCCGTGACAGCACGCAGTGTCCAACCACCTACGTGTATGGCTGCAACTGGGGAGCTGGGAGGATAAAGTAGTGTGATAGGAAGGGATGGTGGTCATGTAGCTCTTAGCCTGTCGCTGAAGCCCCTTGGTGGACACATACTGCTGCTCATCGTGGGGTGGTGGTGGGGATGGAGCCCTGGGGTGTTGCGCTCGTCCCTAGCCCTCTGCCGGCATGCCCAGGCTGCTTTGGCTTAGTCATGTGAAAGCAGCGTTTCTGTTTAGTTGAACGTGTTCGAGAGAAGGCAGAAAGTAACCTGACACTGGCTTGTTTTTAAGATGAAATAAATTAGTGGGTCAGCTGGGGCTGCTCGGCACGTCCACTAGTCTTAATTCGGGGTGTAAATAGCAGTAAGCCAACGGTCTGGCAGTGGATCCCGGCCAGAAACCCTTTCAGTTTGGCCCTGTTAAAACAGGAAACCAGCAGCGAATAGCCTGATTACTAACAAGAAGGAAAAACAAAGCTGGGTTGTAATCAGCAGGAACGCTTTAATGAAAACAGAGCCTTGACAGCAACAACGTGGCTCCCGCTCTAGTAAAAAAATATCAGCTGGGGCTGTGCGAGATTTCTCGCCAGGACTTCCTGTCGCCGCGCCGAGCGGAGCTATCTGCGCAAAGTTCAGAGGGCTGCTGCTCTATTTAAATGAGCTCATTTAAATGAGGAGAAGTTGTAACACTGGGTTTCCTGCTCACCCCGACCTGCTCTGTGTCACTGACTTGCTCTGTCAATTCATATGACACGCCGAGTGAGCCGGCCAAAGGGCAGGCTCCGCGTTGACTCATTCCTTGCTAGGTAGGCTGTGGTTAGTCAGATGGCAACTTTTACTTTAGAAGTGCCATGGCAGAAGAACGGGTTTGCAAAACACAGAAGCGTTTTCACACTGTTGGCTTTTAGTGTTTTGCCACATTTTTTTTATTTATTTTTTTCTCCCCAAGTGAAAAAGAGCAACAGTTTTGAAACGTTTTGCTGTCGAGGCAGTTTTCTCAAATTCAGAGGCTCTGGTGGAGTGCTTCAGCTGTATTATTAGGTCCTGGAGAAGTTAGGCCAAGTGGGGCGGTGGTGTGTCTGAAGGACTTGTCGTTATGCCATTTAAATATGGCTCACGGACTGTTAGACATCTAATTTTCTCACAGGAGTAGTTTCTTTGGCTCCTTATTTCCAGCTTTCACTGTTTTCTTCTCCCTGTTTTCCAGAGTCCCATCTTGTCTATTATATTTAAAACAAACAAAAAACCCAACCCACTGAAGTGCTTCAAGACTTCTAGTTTCTGACAAACAAGGGCAGCACACTTGAAAACATTGTCTAAATAATGAAGGCTAGTTTTAGCTAGTTTTTAAATTCAGTTCGGGAGGCATGAGTTGCTTTGCAGAGCCATCATGCTGTCTGTGCATGATCTTTGTTCCAAGAAGTGCTACTTAAGGCTCCAGAGAACCCACATTGTGCAAGACATGTTCTCAGGTTAGATTGCAAGCATGACAGCACTTTGCATGAAGCTATTACAAATAGAGAAGTGATTGCTCAGAATCATTTTAAAGCAAACTTGACATACTTTCTACATGAGTTCAGAACTTGTTTACATAATTTGGGATTTATCTCGTATAGGCCATTTAAATATTATACTATTGTTCTTGTGCCATGACTGGATAATTTATGTGGCAAATCATCCCAGGAAAAGTTTGGTATGTCAGTTTGGTGTTTGACGGTTCCATAAATCAGCAGTTTAGAGAAAGAAAACAATACTAAGTGAGTTACCAAAGTAACAATGCCAGACACTTTGCAGATTGATAGTTCTCCTGGGAATGCTTGTGTGTCAAAAATATGCATTGAGATCTGAGCAACTTAAACCGAATTTAAGGATATTGAAGCTTCTTGTAAATAAGAGGAAGAAAGGCAACAATTTGCAGTATCAGCTTTGGCTACGGTTTGAAGGTATGGGGGGAAATCCTACCCTCCATATACTCTGGGAAGTAATGAGCAACAGTTGCACACACCCCTTTCTTTTTTTCTTATTGCTTTATATAGTTGTGTGCTTTCACATGCACATGTATTAAATTTCAGGGCTAACTCTTTCCTTAAACAGAATCTTTGAATTATGGGTAGTAGCCCACATAATTTTTTTTTTTTTTTTTTTTTTTTTTTTACTTCTGACATTTAACTTGGCTTTTACTGTTCATGTTTTTAATTTTGATGTCATGAATGAGCAAGTTCCTTTTTCTTTCCCCCACCCCCAACATGAAATACAAATTACAGAAAGAGATTATGGGCTTCTTTTTCTTGACTTTTTTTTTCTAGAAGACACTTCTGAACGTCAGTATATTTTCACTTGAAATTAGTACTGGATTATTTTACAGTAGTTTGCTTCTTCAGTGCCTTGTATATTCTACAGAAGGAGGAAATTGTAGCCTTCCTAGCTGTTGACTATTAAATACTTTGTTTATTTTTATTTACCTAACATAGCGTCAAGTAGTGTAGTATATAGAAAGGGACAATTAATTGTGTTTTTTTTTTAATGATTGCAGTTCTCTGATACTGAAGTGCAATTACATTTTAGAGGTTTATCACATGTCATGCTGGTATACTTGTACATGAGTAAGGCACCTGGTTCTTACCTTATCCTGCACTTTTTGCTAAGTAAATATCCACTTGAGAGTGAAGGCAGACACAGTTTTCCCTTTTTTCTTTTCTTTCTCTGTAGATCCAAGATGAACTATTCATTTATAAAAATCTACAAGCTATCTCTCTCATGAGGGAAGCATCAGCATTTTAAGGGGTAATTAAGTAACCCATCGCTGGAGTTGGGTATATGGCTTTTCACTTCTTGTCTGTTGGCCCTTTGCCCAGCCCCTGGTTATCCTTGAAGAGTGCTGAATGCATACATACCATAGCAAGCAAATTTGGACAATATTGGCATTAGATAGAAGCTATCTGATAACAAGCAGTAGATAAAAGGTTGCTAGGGGAACAAAAAATGAGGGTTTACAGAGAATTCCCTTAGGAACGGCTCATTGGTGCTACTTTGTGTTCAACTGACAGTAAAGCTGCAGCTTGACAAGTTAACGCTACAGGACAAATCCCCCACAAAGCAGGTTGTGCCACAGTTTCTGGTAAAAGTGCTTAATACAAAACAAGTCTGAACCATGGAGTGCTGGAGCTAAGTAGTTTCCTGAGGTGGGAGGCTGATTATACTTGTCTTCTTGTAATTGCAGGTGTAGTTGCAATATCAGGCAGTGAAACAGAAGATGATGACACTATGGATGTCCCACTGGATCTTTCCTCATCTGCTGGCTCGGGCAAACGGAGGAGACGTGGCAACCTACCCAAAGAGTCTGTGCAGATTCTTCGGGACTGGCTTTATGAGCACCGATACAATGCTTATCCTTCAGAGCAAGAAAAAGTGCTGTTATCCCGGCAAACACACCTTTCCACACTACAGGTATTCAAATAAAGCAGTTCTTTTTGTTTAGTTTAAGGGAACTGTTTTTCGATTTCTTCTTAATATACCTGTAGTCTAGTCACTGATGTAATGTTTGCACTGCATGTGATGTTTGCTGATTGTTTTCTTTTTTTTTCCTTGTCTGCTTTTCTTTTTTAATCATTACTTATTCCGTTTCTGATGGCAGCTTTAAAGAAAAATACAGATGAGTGGTGGGTTATGATGATCTTTGTTTACTGGGAATATAATGACATATTCGAGAGAACAGGCAGTTGTGAATTTGAATGTGCATGCTAATTTCTTGCAGAATTGGGGCCCAAAAGACATAAAGTGTCAGTATGAGGTAATTTATTGTGAGGAGAAAGGATTCATTTGTCAACAGAAGCTTTATGGTGATAGATGCAGAGCTGAGCATATAACTCTGCTTCTAAAACTGCAACTTGAGGCCCATTCCCATAGAACGTGAACATCTATAATTACGTGTATGGTGAGTTCCATTAAGATCAGTGAAACAACTGATAGATATGGATAGAGCTACTCAAGTGCATTAGCATGGGTGTGATCAGGCTTTTATGTGGCTGGTTTTGGATTCTCACCCAGCAGCAGCTGCAAGGTCCCCTGGACTCATCGTTCTTACCTTTTTTGATCATCTTTGGCAGGAGTACTGTGAGCAATTGCTTATTCCCACTTCATGGAAGGCAGCTGCAGGAAAGCTTATGCAAAACCTGGTTTTGAGAGATGCTATATTTTGAGAAATATAGTGTTCCTGTTGGCTTCTGGGCTTCCCTCCCCCCCCCAGATTAATTCGTTAGTACAAAACCCACAATTGGCTGTAAAGTAGAATCCCCTTTGTGTAACACTGTAAAGAAAGCCTTCTTCATGTAGTAAATGCAAAAAAAAAAAAAAAAAAAAAAGACGTTAAACTATAAACTATCCTGTATTGTCCAGGAAGCTGGTTTGATATTTAAACAAGGACAAACTTAAGTGAGGTAATTCATGTTATGTCTGTCGACACAGTCAGTTGAACAAGGAAAATCAGTAACTATTTGTGGGAGGAGTGGCCCTCTTCAGAGAGAAAAGGTTTTCCTGTTGTTAATTAACCTAAGCGCAGGGAACAATGGCTAATAGATTAATGTGTGTGCACAGGGTTAAAAGCTAAACCTCTGGGCTCAGACTGGCCGACTTCAGATGTCCTGGGGCTTTCTGTAGAAGGAGCAGGAGCTGGGGGCAGAGAGAGGACAAGGGAAAAGGCCTTAGCCAGGCTTGTCAGAGCTTGTCCTGGAGTCTCTTTTGTTCGATTAAGGAAACCGCTTGGAGAGAGTCATCAATCTAACCCAACGACTCTAGTGGCACATAGTTGGAAGTGAATGAAGGTAGAAATTAAGATCTTGTTGTATTCTCAGGTCTGCAACTGGTTTATCAACGCACGCCGCAGGCTCTTACCTGATATGCTGAGGAAGGACGGCAAAGACCCAAACCAGTTCACCATCTCACGGCGGGGGACCAAGCTTCCTGAAGGCAGCATGATGGAGTCCTCCATGGGCACAAAGAACTTCCTTCCCTTGCTGGAGGAGAGCCCCTTCCTTCCCACCTCTGCCACGCTCAGCAAGACTGTGTCCTCTTCCAAGCCTGTGTCCCCGGGGTCTGTCCTGGCTCGGCCCTCGGTGATTTGCCACACGACTGTGACTGCGTTGAAAGATGCCCCTTTCCATTTTTGTCAGCCAGCTGATGTGGGCCAGAGCACGGACCTGCAGCAGCCCCCGGCCAATGCCTTCACAGACAGCTCCCTGTCCTACCACGAGGATGCCTCTAAACTGGGACCTGGTGCGAATGCGCAAAGCGGGCTCTTTAACACTCCTCCTCCAACCCCACCAGACCTCAACCAGGATTTTAGTGGATTCCAGCTACTGGTGGATGTTGCACTCAAAAGGGCGGCAGAGATGGAGTTGCAGGCAAAACTCATGGCCTAAATCCCCTTCCTTCTCTTTCCGCATTTTGTTTTTTTTTTTTTTTCCAGGCAGGGATCTAACAGCTGTGTGGTTATTGCCACCCACACAATATCAAAAGACTTAACTGCATTATTATTATTTTTTTTTATTAATCTTATTTGCACAAGGGATTGCTGAAATGAAGCTTCCTGTCACTGAGATGGTCTTCAGTGGAATATGGTCATTCCAAGAATTATAAACTTTAAAGCTACTGTAGAAAGAAAGGATTGTGTGTTTTTTTTGTTTTTTGTTTTTTTGTTTTTTTTTTTATATATTTTCTCTGTAGGTTTTTCATAATGTGATATGGTTCCCAAGATCATGTGATTTGTTTTTTTTCTATCAGACTGTGCAATATCTAGTAATGATATAGAGTCTTCTTATCATTCCCATGCGGAACAGAATATACCGACACGATGTCTAAAATAAATTTTCAATTTTTTTAACAATATGAACTTTGGATGATTATGCTTTTTTTCCCACAATGTAATAAAATATTTTCTTTAAAAATGGATGCATGAGAAGTATTTTGTTGTATACAAACTTTGCAGGAAACACAGCTTTACTCTCAAAGTACACTGGAGTGAGAGAGATATTTTTTACCTAATTCTGACTTTGTTTGGTGTAGAGAGCTACGCTAGCAGCTGTTGTTAACCAGATGTTCAAAGGAATGCTGAAAAGTGGACCTGAAGTACCTGACTATGTTCTGCTCTGTTGACCTTTTCAAAGAGGCCAAAGAGAGCAGTGTAGTCAGATTGCATTAAATTTCGGGAGGGGTGTCTTAGGCCCCTCTCAGAGCTGGAGTATTTTGGCTCCTAGAAATACCATAGGGCTTAGGATAGGGGGCCATGGGGAGGTTTTTCTGAGGATGAAACAAAGAGGCCAGGAAAGGGTTGGGGTGAATATTTCTTTGTAAGTCTTTGTAGTACAGCTTCTAGACATCTTTAAAGACTAATTTTGATGGGGTCAGGAAGGGCAACACAACTTCTGATTTTCTTGGGCTAGCAATGGTAAGATTTTGGCTCTAAATCCAGTAGACTGTGAAATAGGAGAGTGTCAGGTTGAAAGCTGTGTTTTGGGAGCCAGATTATTTGTGATACTTTAAACACCAAATGGATAGGTGATAAAGATATAGAAGAGATCTCTGCTGTATTTGGGTGTATTCTGGCCAGTGGAATTTTCTGAAAAGTTACTTTTCAGAGGAGGACTTTGGCTATCAGAGTGAATTATTACTAAAAAACATGAAGTTGCAGCTCACGTTTCAACTTTTTTGGATGTCTGTCACCCACCCTCATCTTTTTAACAACAGTGAAACAGGAGACCCTCAGGGAGAAAAATCAGTTCTGGCTAATCCTTAAACCAGTTGTCTGCTTGGTGACTGGGGGAGGGTTTTGTGGAGCAGGAGAGCAGGCAGATGTAAGGGTATTCTTAGGAATAGACACAGTGTGTGCTGTTTCATTTTTTCTTTTTTTTTTCTTTTTTTTTTTCCTTCCTTTCCCTGTGGTTTTTCTTTTTGTAGGCAACAGAAAACTGTTTGTTCTCTGGAGTACTCTTTGAAATTTTGCTCAGCGTAGGACTTCTTTAAACCTTTAAAGTCAGTGTTAATGTGTTCAAGAAAAAAAAAACCACAGGGTCTTGCTCATGTGTGCAAGTAACAATTGTGGTAACAATAAAAACAATGCAGGGTTGTCCTCATATGCTGTGCAATTATAGAATCAGGTTTTTAATTTTTACAATACATTTTTAACTAAAATTAAGCTACCAATAAAGTTGTTGTGAGCATAGCCAGGTGTGGCTGTGGGTTTTATCTTCAAGTAATAACGCACAAGTCTAGAAAAGAGACTTCATTACTGTCCCTTTGCCTGGACATACTATTATTTAAGCTCTTAGGCTATTTTCCTTTGGATACCTTGGCACCTTTTTATCTATTTAGAAGGAAGTTTTTCACTCAGAGGATGGTGACACACTGGAACAGGTTGCCCAGAGTGGTTGTGGATGCCCCATCTCTGGGTGCATTCAAGGCCAGGCTGGATGTGGCTCTGGGCAGCCTGGTCTGCTGGTTGGCGACCCTGCATATGGTGGAGGAGTTGAAACTAGATGATCATTGTGGTCCTTTTCAACCCAGGCCATTCTATGATTCTATGTTTCTATGATCTACTTGAAATAGGCTTTTGTGTATGTCTGAAGTCACTGTTGAGCAAAAAGTGGGGGAAGTTGAAGAAAATCTTTTTGTGGCATAGATGTTTGCTCTCAACGGATGCTAGGCACCCAGAAATAAGTGTTGTCTTTGCTAAGAGGTTCATAAGATACTTTCTTGTCCACATAAGTGTTCTATTGCAACATTCATTATGCCTGTGCTTCAGGCGCTGCCTAAGAAAAAACGATCTCAAGCAAATGTTTTTTCCTTGTTTGAGTAGTTGGACTTTTTCCTTGTTCTTTCTTTTTCAAAGAAGGTTGCCAAAGTGCTGATTGGTAGAGAAAATGTGGGGGATTGTATCATCAAAGGGTATTCTCAGATCTTTGCTCTCCATTTATCTGCCCTTAAAATAATAAAAAAAAAAATGTTGAAAAGTTTAGGAAAAAAGTTTTGCTTGCTGAGTTGATCAGTTCTGTAATTCTGCCAGAGCATCTGAAGTAATTAAATGAAAATAGGAGGAGGAAGAAAACTTGCCATTCAGGTTAACAGTTTCCATTGAAAGTAAAAGCCTGTGGTCTCTGCTGTTGTCATTTGCCGCTCTGCCACCCAAAGTGACACTGGTCTAACAACCAGTGCCTTGCCCTTGTGATGAGCGCTGCGTTTCCATCTTGCTGACACCTGTCTGTGAGACTTGTGACCAATTTTGCTTGAGGCTGATTGTTGGTTTTTTTAATTATTACTTGGATTAAGGCTACACCTAGAACTGCAGCCATAAGCCAATGGAGTAGCACCTGGTGCACAGTGAAATGGCTTTCCCTTCTCTGCAGGTGTTATTTTACTTGGAGGAATGAAAATGACTCAGTGAGTATCCACTAAAATAAAATCAAAGACAGTTTCTGCTTAGTGATACTTTGGTTCTTAGACTGCTAAATTTTGCCCAAATCTATTCTTTCAGAGCAAAAACTTGTAGTTAACTCCAGATAAAATTATCAAAGGTACATTTTGGGCATCAGGCGGAGCTCGGGTCCAGAATGAGGAGGAGTCCCAATGACTAACGAGTGCAAGGTTGCCTGTGCCAGCCACTCATCCCCGTGAGAACAAAGGGAAAGTTTATTTCTGGAAGCTTGTTTGGCTGTGGAATAGGAAAAAAAAAGAAGAAAGCAGTGAAAAGAAACAGTGAGACAACAAGGGCAGTTTTGCTATTCTTGCTGCAGCGATAAACCTAATTGTGAGGCAGATGTCAAAACCCAAGCTCTGCCTGCATGCACCAACTGGGAATGGCTGCTAATGCAGGACCAGCAGTGCTGTGCCGTGCCGTGCCGTATGGAGAGTGTGCTGCTGGCCAGAGCCGAGTGACCCAGGAGGAGCAACAAATATGAGACAGTTTGCCAGGAGACTTGTTTTCATGGCAGTTGCGTCTTGTAAACAACTTGTGGCAGCTGCACGTGATAAATCCCAGTGCAAAGCAAAGATAATTACAATAGGGAGGGGATCTTGGGACTGGCAACTGTATGTGTGAGTACATGGGGGGGCATCCCATGGGATGGTGGGGGGGATGTGGCATCCCACACATCTCCCAGGTTTCGCCATGAGGTCAGCGTCTGTAACGCGCTCAAACAGCTGGGGCACTTGCAATGCTGCATGTCAAGGTGTGTTTTTGCAGCCGTTTTTCTTGTTGGCACTTGAGAGCTGCTCCCGCACTACTTCCTAACTCTTTTAAAGCTCATTTGGTTTTTCTGTTTTTTTCTTCCTCTTCTTGGCATATTGCATTTGTCAACTTTCCCTTGGCTTTTGCCAAGTAAGGATTATTGGCGCAGACACAGCTCTTGTTTGCTGCTCAGGACATGACTTTTTCTAAGTCTTGTTTAGCAGCTGCCAGAGACCTTACGTCTGTCCCGTTTCCCTGGGTTAGCCGGCTCTTCTCTGTGAGCTCCAGTGTTCAGACTAAAGGAAAAGAGCTTAGATGAACCACTCACTCTAGCAAAGCGTCACTTTGAGCTGTTGCTATTCCAGACGTAGTAATTGCATCCACATGTGCTGTGTGCCATTTGGCGTCTGCTCTGCTGCCTGCCATAGCAATGAGTTCGAACACAGTCACAAGAAGCAGACCTGGCTACACTACAGAGTCAAAATTCAGACTATCTTCTGTGTCCAAGTTTTGCACCCCTCTCTGCTGACAGTTCAAAGCCATGGCATGCACTTAGCAGTTTTGCTCACCTTTCCCTCTATGGTTTCCCTTGCCTTACAATTCACATTCCACTCTCTTGGCTCTGAGGAATGGGGTCTGTGACTACTACTGGCAGATACTCGCAGCCTGGGGCAGCTCCCCACAGCAAAGTAACCGCACAACCCCGTGCAGTGCTGCAATGTGTGATGTTAACCCCAGCTCCCACAGCTGGTGAGGTATGAGTTGGTCACAAACACCTCCCAGCTCATCCCTGTTTCACTGGATAGCATGGTTTTGGCTGGAATTCATGTCAGGGTTGTACTTTCAGCTGCTTACATAAATGCGTAACGAACCTACAGATGTTCACACAGGTAGCAGCACTTTGAAATGGTGATTTAAAGGAGGGCAAGTGGTGGCTTGTGAGCATGGGTTGATTGTGTGCAGCTGGCAGTTTTCTGTCCCTGCTTGTGTTTGGGCAGCTTCCTTTGGACCACAGAGCAGGGTTGGGGCTGCTTCCCCTGCCTCAAGATGTGTAGTGGCATCAGCCTCATAATGAAGAATCGTCACCTGTGCATTTACAAACTGCAAGTATTACGTTGTTAACCTTTGTCAAATTGTTTGGCAGAGAGAGCAGCTCAGCCCTGGTGCTGTGAAATTGCAGCACAAACGTATGTTTGCATGACTTCCCTGAGTGTTTTTCCCTCTGTATTTTTGCTGTGCTGCTGGAGAAACACTGCCCTGTTGGTGTATATTACCCAAGCTTCTCTGTCAGTGGCATTTCATAGGTTGGAAGGGTTCAGCTACTTTAGGAGAATGTTAGTTTCTATCATTATTAAGTAAATAACTCCCAGTTTGAGACCCCTGAAAACAAAAAATCACTTGACTGGCTGTGGGAAGAATGTCATATCTGCCACCTTCCATCATGAATCTGTATAGCTTGCCTTGGAAATAGGTCTGGATCCCAGACACGGAACTGATGGTGAAGATCACAAGAGTTTTGTAATTCAACTGAGTAAGCACTCAGTTGTTTTGCCAGAGCCTGTAATTTCACTTCCTTTTCCAGCCTGCAACGTTCTGATTGCCTGACCTTATGCTCGATGTCTTACTTCGTTTCTTTCTGGGCTTGTGGTATCATTCCTTGTTTGAACTCTCCCTCTATCTTCTCTCTGCCCGTTTGACTGCTGAGTGCTGCACGTAGCCCCTTTAACTAGGTGAGAGATTATTTTGTCTGGTTTTGTGCTGTTGGAAAAGATCCCTGCTACCACACTAAACTAACCACAACAACAAATCTCACTCTGATGCAAACGGACCAGCTTCTGGTCATGAGAGAAAGCACATCTTCCCTGTGTAGCTAGATTTTTTTCCTAGCTTCTGCTTTCTGTGCTGTGACAGAGACGAGCCTAAAAGAGGAGCAGTGAGTAATAAAACTCAGAGGCATTTTAAAGAACCCAGGGGCTGATTTCAGTTTTGGCCTTTCTGGTTGCAGCGCACTGTTTTGATGGACTACCCATGCAAAGGCCTTCTCCTGCCAACCTCAACCAAGAGGTGAATTCAGGTTATCACATTAAACACTAGTTAGGCACATGCTGCTATAACTCATTCTTCATGTTCAGTGCAGCTGGCTTGCGGTCAGCCAAGGTATTTTCAGTGAAATGCTGCCAACTTTCTGCAAAGGCTTCCTCAAAAGTTTTTCTTCCCTAGCTGGAGATACATGGAAAAACCTCCTGGAAATATTTCCTGTTAATTTATAGGTTCACATCTGCATGTACTGTCTACCACCTTGACTCCCTTGTCCCTCCACAAGCAGCTTCAGCCAGTGTCATCTCCTTGCTTGCTGGCACTTGTTTCCACATTGGCTGCCTAGGCCCAGTGCCTGTCCCTGGCCTTCTGGAGGAAGAATGTGGAAGGCTTCTTTCCTTGCCTGGTCAGTAGCATGATAGATATATGCTGAATCTTTAGGAGACGGCACCTGGCTTTCCTTCACTCCTGCTGTGTTTGGGACACCTTGGGGCAGAGGGGAATGGCCCAGTCACCCTCACAGCCAGTGCCATTCTCCATGCTCTCTTAGATCATAGAATTATAGAATATCTTCAAAGCCCACTCCATCAATGGTCCCATGCCATGCCATGGGCAGCGCTGCCCCCAAGCAGCTCAGCTGCCTAGGGCCCCATCCAACCTGGCCTTGGGTGCCTCCAGGGATGGGGCACCACAGCTTCTCTGGGCAGCTGTGCCAGCGCCTCACCAGCCTCTGTATGAAGAATTTCTGCCTAAATACAATCTAAATCTCCCCTCTTAATTTAAAACCATTCCCTTTTATCCTATCTCTATTTGCCAGTGTAAAAGTCAGTCTCCCTCCTGTTTATAAGTCGTCTTTGGTATTGAAAGACCATAATGAGGTCTCTCCCCCTAGAGCCTTCTCTTCTCCAGTCTAAACAAGACCAGCTGTCTCAGCCTTTCTTCATAGGAGAGATTCTCCAGATGCGGTGCACTGAACAGTATCCATGGTGGCCAGTGGTGGTCATACATCATTTTCTCTCCTTTTTTCAGCCATATGCAACAGGTATTTCTGTTGTGAGGAATCTCCTTTCAACAGCAGTGGTAGGCTCAGATTTCTTCCCTTGGGACTGACCAAGCAAGGTGGGCAGTGCAGCTCAGCTGTTACTCAGACTCTGCATCTGTCTCAGGAGTGACTCGCTTGTGACTCTGCCTAGGCAGGAAACGTGACCTCACTGGCTGCTTCATGATGCTTGCTCAGCCCAGAGGGAACTTGTCTTCAGACCCTCTGCTTCCCACAGATCTGCCTTTCATCCTTGCTTTGCACTGGCCCTCATTCACAAGGGAGACCTAGTGTTGTTGGGAAAGCCCTGGAAAAGAAACAAACCTTTCAGCTATGACTAAGGAAAACACACTCCAGAGCTCTGTGGTTTGTCTGAACTCACTTCCTTGGGAAACATCAGGTTTTGATCTTTAAAAAGTGATATCTTAAAAGCCCACGTGTAAATCTTAACAGTTCCGGTGATAGCAGCGTAATCTGCCTTTGATCAAGTAAAGCAACAAAGCACAGATGTATCTGCTGCCCAAGGACTGCAGGAAATGTGCCCATGCTTACACAAATGCACAGAGGAGGGGATGCTGGCAGGGCAGGGGGAAGACGATTTGCTGTTCTCCAAACCATCACAGAGACAGCAGTGTTCATATTTTGCCTCTACATCCCCGTGACTTTTGCCAGCTAGAGAAAATCTGAACGTGGGTCTGTGAATCTGACAGCAAGAGACAAAAAAATGTATTTGAGAACCTCGAGCAGAGCCAGAGCTGCAACGGAGCTTGGCCTATGCAGAATGTGGAGCAGTGCAGCAGGGCACATGGCTGTCAGGCAGGGCTTTAATTTGTGCAAAATGGGATTTTTCCTTATTTCTAGACTTGCAAAAAAATTTGCAAACCCTCCTGAGAGGCGATTTGGGTTCAGCATGGGACCTTTCATGACCGTGTTCACAACAACTGCCCTTTACACTGGCTATGGGAAGCACTTTCCCTTGCCTTCATTATTATTGGTGCGCAGGAGGAATGAAGTGACACTGGACTTTGGTACCTCACCTGATTCTCTTTACTTTGAATGCTAAGGGACCTGCAGGAAGCTGTCAGGAGAGCAGAGCAGGGTGAGCTGTCTGTCACTCATTTACTCCTTGGGCAGACATGCCCAGTGATGCTGGAAGGCTCCGCCCTGCTTTCAGAGTGGGCTCCAAGACTTTCCATAAGCTGCAGGTGCTGTGCAGGTGCAGAGCGGTGCTCGGCAGAATGTGGGGCAGCGCAGGTTTGTTGTGCTGGCTTTCTTTGTTTTTTTCACCTCCGTGATAATTCTTAACCAGCCTGCAATCTCTGTTCTATGTACTTTACTACTCCTCGTGATTTACCGGGATAATCGAAAACTTAAAACAGAAGCCCGGCCCTGAACCTTTTCACTACAAGGAAAACAAGACCTTTGTCCTGTCGGCTGAGCTCAGAGCCTGCAGCGTGGCTCACCCGCAAAGAGTCCTGAAATCAAAGTCACACTGATGGCAGTCATAACTGGATTTGTACTGAAGTGGGTGGAGATCAAGAGCTCCGATGTGACATGAGCTCTCTTGTGTCAGCTCCCTTGTAACAGAGAGGAGGCACCCAACTGGTGGAAGCCAGCCTGCAAATACCAGGATCGCCAATAACGTGCTGCTCGCAGCTCAAAGTACGGGCTGTGTTGGGCCGGGGCTGAAATATTAACCAGGCCTTGGGGCAGGAAGCCTCTGTAGTTGCCGCTGTGTATGTGTGTGGTGATGGGGCTGTAATAAGGAGCTGCTCGAATGAACTATGGGCTTTGGGAAGAACTGATCATTTATGGAACTGAGTGCTGTAGTGGCAGGGGAAAAAGGGATCGCAAGGGGTTCTTTTTGGCCCACACCTCAGATGGTTTGGGTCCGGGTAGTGTTTTGAGTCTGTATTTGTTTATTTTCTATTTCTATCACTGGAGATGGAGATAGGAAAGGGCAGCAGTGGGAGTGTTGTAATCAGGTTACTGAGCCCAGCTGACACCAGGTGCAGGTAAACATCTCTGCCTGCCCAGATGGGTGATAGCCCATAAATCCTGGGAGCAGCCTGACGAAAAACAAGGCTTTTGCAACTGTGCCTTTGAACTTGGAAGGAGCTGTGTGTGCATGACTGATGGGTGACAGCGTGGCCTGGCTGCACTTTGTGGGGCAGTGTGGCTCCTTGCACGGTCTTCGGCCTGGCTGCTGGGGGACGTGGCTGAGCCAGGCAGGGCCTGACCCTCATGGCTGTAAAACTGCTGTGTTCTTCCCAAGAGCCAACACCACTAGCATGCAGCATTTACTGAAGCTTGGTGCTGGGCCAAAAGTCGTTTCCTTACTGCCTGCCCATACCATATATGTATTATTAGTTTACCCACTGCGGGTTGCTCCCCAGCTGCCAATGCATGTCTGCATATTATCAGTGTGTCTCTTCATGGACTGCCTTTGGTTAAGTTTAAAGGACAGCATGTCCCCTGTTCGAGGAAGAACAGTAGTGATGTTCTGCCTTGCTCCTGTTGAATCACTATGACCTGGTAAGGGCCTGGAGCATGACTCTGGGCTCTGTTGTGTTGTCATGTGTTGCAGCTGAAGTAAAATGTTGGATTTGGGCTTTGTATCATAAGACTGATTTCTGGTCAGGATGATGGAATTTTAGAGAGAAGGCTTTGCTTCACATCTCCTTGTGAAGTCTGAGTAAAAAGACAAATGTGCTTGTTTATGATGCTTTAAAACAGACAACTCATTTTCAAAGATGAGCAATGAGAACATAGCAAGTAGATCTAGAATAGACCACAGCAGTTAATTCTGGTGCAGGGCTCTGTCTTGGAGTGTAAACTCCGTGAGATGCAAACATCAACAGTTGCATGATGTTTAGGCTGCACAACACAGCATCTCCAACTGGGCTTTGAGGTCACTCCATGGGAATGTTTATCTCACTGAATGCCTTCTTGTGACAGTCATGTTTTACAACAGCCACGCACATGGGTGACCAGCATTGCAGGCAGTGTCTGTGTGGCATTGGAGCCAGCACACCAGTGCAGCTGAGGCTGTGCCAAGCCCCTGTTTTGCCATGCTTGCTTTATAGTGGTTGGAACCCTTTTGGGTGCTGTGAATACTCATCACAGTCATGGAATCACAGAATGGTTTGGACTGGAAGGGACCTCAAAGGCCACCCAGTCCCACCCCGTGACATGGGCAGGGCTGCCACCCAGCAGCTCAGCTGCCCAGGGCCCCATCCAACCTGGTCCTGAGTGCCTGAAGGGATGGGGCACCACAGCTTCTCTGAGCAAATCAGCTTCTTGGAAGGAGTAATGTGAGAAGAGTAAGAGTAAGAGCATTGCTGTGTGACCCATCAGCAGATGCGCAAAGGATTTTGTATTGAAAAGGAAAAAAGAAAAAAAAAAGCATTAAAATTACCATTGCCATGTTGCCCTCTGGGTTTACACAAATGCGGTGCAGGGAAGAATTAGGCTTTTGCAGTTTCATGTTTCCTTGACCTTTTGAGAGAAGAATGAAAAATCTGATCCAACTGCTGCTCCCTGTTACAATGCTGAAAGAGCAATGCAAACTTAATGTGCTGACTCCCGAGGAGCAGAATTTCAACTTGCCTATTGAAAAACCTGGGAGAGAACTGAGGTCTGTAGAGATCTGAATAAAGCTGGATAATCTGAATACCAAACCTCTCTCCCAGGTGGGTGCAATTACTGGTGCATGAGCAGATTCCTTCACCCTGCTCCAGTGGTGACTGGCTTAGGATAAGTGCAAAGCAGGGAGAAAACACACAACTCCTCCGGCGCAATGTCTCCCTGCTGCAGAATGGGCAGCACCTCCCCTGTGCTGCAGCTGCTGCAGCTGGGTGCTGTAGCTGTGTCGTGCTTGCACTCGCATCACTCACTTGGTGCTTGGGAAGCTCTCATACCATTAATGGTAAGCTCACATGTTCTGCTTGACATGAAAATGTTTCCAGTAAAAAATCATTTCAGACTATTGCTGTATTGGCTAAAGCAACTGTTGACAAACAAAATCTGCATGGATTGTGTTCTAATGGCAAGCTTTGCATGCTTCAACAGGTTTTCTTTGCTTTGGCTCAGTTTCCTGGTTTTATTTTCATCCTACCAGCTTGCTGAGGACAAGCACAGTGGATGGGTTGCTTCTCACCGAGTCTCAGCGCTGCCTGGGAGATGCCAGTGGACGCCAATCACTGCAGTGAAATGCTGCATGGCAATACACACGCAGCTTTTTTCCCCTTTTAGAGATGAGCACGTGTCAATTGAACAAAGGGTGAGAAGTGAGGGAGTACACCGCAATTTGCTAACGTGTGGCTGGCTTCCCAGTTCCCTGCGCATTCCCTCAGCCAGACTGCAGTTGTCATGATGCTATTGCCAGGAAATATGTAAACAAAAGGGAACTCTCCTTCTCAGCTGAAGCATTAAGTTGATTGTGCAAAAAGCCACTCGGATTGATCCATGCTACCTAGTTATCAAAGATGCTATTTGTTATATGTATAGGCATACAGCACTGTTGACAAAGATTGCTTGTTATTATATCTTTTTAAATCACAGTATTTATTGTGTGATGAGTCAGAGCATTAGGACCCTCTCACACAGGACTGTGATTTAAAATTCAGGTGCTCAGGCATCGCTCTTCTGGAGTCACTTGGAGATTTGGCAAGCAGGCATTTTTCCATGGAAATAACTGATCTTTATGTCTCAGCCAAATTACACAACTGACAGTTAATGCTGGGGTGAAGTCTCCTTTCTTTCCTAACAGTACAAAATTCAACTGTGTAAACTTCACAGGGAAGATGTGATTTTGCCAGAACTATCTACAAGTTGAAGAAGTCTCAGTATTGTTGTTTTTTGGGGGTTTTTTTTTGTTTGTTTGTTTGTTTTTTCCCAGATTATAGGAAAGTTTTCTTCCGAAGACGAGCAAAACAATGAGCACAGTAAGTTATTACCACAAACACTTATTCCCCCGCCCCCTTAAAAAAGAAAGAATGGACACCCTAGGAGATGACAAATAGCATAGCCCAGCTCAGTGTTTGCTATACATTGGCATCTCAATGCTACACACTTTTTTACACAACAAAAGAAGGAACAATTACAGTTGTGGTTCAAGGACCACAGAGATCCAGTGCTGAACATGCACTTGTGAAGCAATTCCAAGCGGCAGTTTTGAGCACTGATAGCCAATACAATAGGAAAAATAAGCCACACTGTATTAAGGATTTGTCTTTGATAGTCCTTTTCATACAGCTAAAAGCTAGGGATAACTGGTAAGCTTGGCATCCCCATGGGGATGCAGGATAGTTGCTTGGGAAGGAGTTGTCTTTTAGTGCCTCACATCTGTGATCCCTCGTTCTGTCCTCCAGCCCCAGCTGTGAGCCTCAGCATGCAGCTGTCTGCACTAGTAACATAGAAAGATCTTTACTGTCAGAGTGATGGCACACTGGAACAGGCTGTCCAGAGAGGTTGTGGGCCTCTTTCTCTGAAGGTATTCAAGACCTATCTGTGCCTTCCTATGTGACCTACTGTCGGGATCCTGCTTTAGCAGGGGGTTGGACTTGATCTCTAGAGGTCCCTTCCAAACCCTACAATTCTGTGTGATTCCGTGATATCTCACCCCCATGAAACACCTGACAGACTCATGAAACATCCTTCTCACCCTGCCCTACTGCTTTTCCCCTTAGATCTGAACAAAGACTGTCCCGTTCCATGAAGCTTTGGCAGCTATAAAACATCACAGAGCAGCAGCTTCCCAGGGATGCTCTGGGACTGAGCAACCTCTGGATTCCCCAGCGGTGCTGAAGAACTCCAACATTTCTCTGCTTTGAATAGAGCTGGCAAAATCCATAATTGCTTCCATTCTGCTTGGCTGGAAAATAGCAAAATCCAGGCATGCTGCCATAGGACTGCTGGGCGCAGAGTGGGTATGACAGAGGGCTCTGCACCAAGGCTTACCCAACAGAAGTGAAGGCATCCCATAGCTCGGCCTGGCTTTTGTGCATCTTTTAATATATATATGGTTTTTTCCTGTGTGTGTTTTTTTTTCCTTCCCTTGAGTAGACCAGCAGCAGTGAGGTGATGACTTACCTGTTGCAGCTTGGGAGATAGCAATCTGGAAGGGATGGTTGTCACACAATGCCCAAGCAGAGCTTTTCTGGCCCAAATTTCTCTGATTACGTTGTTACCTGATCAGTGAAGAGAACCGTGAAAAACACAATTACCAGGAAACACTGCTCCTTTCCTCGTCTCTTTGTCTTGCTGCAGATTGGGCATGTGACTCACAGAGAAATAGAAGAGCTGCCATTTTCATTCATGTGACCCAAAGGGGTGCTGCATGCCAGTCACACCTAAGTGTGGGAAAGCTCAGCCACTGGCTGACAAACCTGATCACATCATGTTTACAGCTGGCATTTAGATGCATCTGATGGACCAGAGCATGGCATGAAGAACTGGAAAACCCCCATCCTGCAGACAACACAGGGAAGGGAGGATAAAGGTTTGAATGAGCTTGGTGTGGTGGGACAGAAAATTTTTGGCCATCAATACAGTATCAGACTAAAGGGAAAGAGGACAAGCAGTCTTTAACTGTGGGTGTTGATGCCAGACTTCCTCAGTGCAAGCCCATGTATCTATCCTGTGTGCTGCACAGCAAGACCTGTCTGTGTCCTCATGGGATGCACAAGAGAGAAGGAGAACCTCACCCGTGGAACAAAGGATAGTGTCCTGAATGGACTGAATGATAACTTCCCTGATGGACTGAAGGAGAACTTTTCCAATGGACTGAGGGAGAACCTCCCCTACTGACTGCCACTCCAAAGCCCTAGCTGAAGTATACACCAAAGACTACAAGGACAAATGCCAATGAGTGACCAACATTTGTATTATGAATTGCAATCAAGAAGAACTGGCTCCAAGTCAGCACAGACTCCTAGCGAATTTGATGGGTAAGCATGCTTCAAAGGGATGGTTAAAATGTATTGTTTACCTACTGCATACTACAAAAATAAGTATTCAAAGCAGGAGAAAACAGACTTTGGCAAGCAAACTGACAACAAGCCATGCTCTTGAGGAAGACTCATGATTTGGAGGAAAACTGAGCTGGAAGGGAATGCTGAATATAAATAAGAATCAGGGTTACCTTAAGCAGCACGAATGGCAGGGCTGTGAGCCACGGCTCAGACTTTATCACTCTTATGCTGAGGGAACAGTTTGAAGCATATTTGCTGTTTTACACTCTGATATGTTCTCATTACAGGAAGATATCAGCCACTGCAGAAAGGTCTTTAAATATTTAAGCATTTTTTGGCCATCTCTGGTTTGTCAGTTTGTGAGTAACCAGGGAGGTCATAAGTTCCAGCAGAGGAAGGGAAATCCCACCGTTAGGTCTTGGTGGCTGTCAAACTTTAAGAAGTTTCCCTGCCTCTAGAACATAAATCTTCCTGATTTCTCTGAGCTGAGGGTGTAATAGTAGGTAAATGGTACATGATACAGCTCTAGTGTGCTGTTTGTGTAACTGTTGGGCTTATAAACTGAACTGTGTTAAATCTGTTACATGAACAACATCATCCAGAAAAAAGAATACAGTCATAGAATCGTAGAATCACTACGGTTGGAAAAGACCTCTAAGATCATCGTGTCCAACTATCCATCTACCACCAAAATTGCGCACTAACCCATGTCCCTCAGTGCCACATCCACACAGCTCTTGAACACCTCCAGGGGCAGTGATTCCACCACTTCCCTGGGCAGCCTGTGCCACTTCCTCACCATTGAGAAGAAATTTCTCCTAATATCCAACCTGAACCTCCCCAGGTACAACTTGAGGCAGTTCACTCTCATCCATTGCTGTCACCTGGGAGCAGAGGCTGATCCCCAACTTGCCACAACCTCCTTTTAGGCTGTTGTAAAGAGTGACAAGGTCTCTACATCTCTACGTCTCCTCTTCTCCAGATTAAACAAACAATCCCTGTTCAAGATTTGATGGCTGTTGTTTCCCAGACTGGGAGAAACCCTGCCTGCAGGCAGGGTCCTGGGAAGGGAAGCTACCACTGCTGGGCCCTGCTCAGCGCTGTCTTGGAAAGAAGCACATGGGATAGTGTGTGCTGAAATGAAATAGCTCAGTGCTGCCACCAGCCCAACCCCTGACACCTCTTTGGGGTCTGGCTCCACGTAGAAGTGCCTGTGAGGGTTCTCCTGGAGATGCAGGAAGGTATCACAGAAGGGTTTGCGCCAGTGAGAAGTTCTGCAAGTGGGAGGCTCTGTGGAATCAGTCTCAAGCAACGGTTGTTTAAGAGAAACACGCTGCTGGTCATACTTTTATCCTGGACCACATCAAGCGAAGCATTCTGGCGGTTCTGGAAAAGTGAATTTGCATTGAAAACCCACAGCTCTTACAAGCAGTGCATTAATTATTTTATTAATTTGCTCTTTTTACATTATGGGAAACATTCATCTATTTACATTTTCCTGTCCACACACCCATCTAGGTAGATAATCCTACGGAAATCCAAATCATTACGCCATAAAACCACTCTCCTCTGTCTAAAGGCTTTCAATTTTTTTTTTTTTTTTGCCTTTTGTTTCATATTAGAAACATTTTCAAAATAACATTTGGGAATGCAGATAGGCCATCAATTTACATCCTGATTACTTAAAATACGCATTTGACCTTTTTCCTTAAAGAAACAAAACCAAAAAGCAAAACCAAAATGAAAAGCCCCAAAAACTTCACAAAGATTCTGTTCAAATTAAAGTGATAGTGCACATAAAAGCATTCAGGGAACACGAATAAATAAACTGAACTATATTACAAATAAATTATTTCTATTTACCTTTTCAAATATTAAAAATCTTTAATCCATTTCTTCATCTTTCTTTACAAAAAAAGATTATGAGAATTTCATGGAAACATCTGCAAAAAATATAATAAATACTGTTTCTGTTTCTTTTTCTTTTCCCTTTTTTTTTTTAAACTTCTGAAGCAGGAGACAAAAACAACCTTTTCTAAAATTTCCCCCAAGCCAAAAAAAAAAAAAAAAAAAAAAAAGAAAGAAAGAAAGAAAGAAAGAAAGAAAAAGAAAGAGAGAAGGAAAGAAAGACCTGAGAACCAAAGTGAAACAGCATATAAGAATTCTGAGTATACACTGGGCAGGTTAGACTGAAACAAGTAGTTACAAATTGTGCTAAAACAGATGATACAGCAAATATACTAGTTGTGTTTTTGTGTCAATAAATGAGTCAAGTGGTTAACTAGTGGCATTCTAGGGACAGAAGTATTATCTTCTATATTTACTGGTCTTGGCCGTATTCTTAAAACTTTGCTGAAAAACAAAGCAAACGTTATAATTCTCTCCCTGGAGCCAAATGTGCTAACAGGCATTCACCTAAGAATAGATTCATTTAAAATATATATGAAAATATTCTGTGATATACAAATACAATAATTCATCATGTACAAGACTAGCCAGTCTTCCCTTCTCTGCTTTATAAGGGGGGCTTTTACTAGATAGAAATTTCTGTAGCCACTTGTCAACCAAAATCTTAACTCATCTTTCATAAAACATCCACGAAACTAAATAATCTGAGACACAGCTGTGAACACAGACTCTCACCTGAATACAGCTTTGTATACCTCGGTACAAATGAGTTCCAAAAAATTAATACTTAACATGACGATATGCTCAAAGTGGCGGTTGGCACTATTACATACTGCAAACACGGTGATCTTTCATTACTGCTAAAAGTCAGATGAAGTGTTTTAAAACTAGCAAACACACAGATATTTGGGTGCTGAGAGGGTCAAGCCTTTCCAAGCTCCTATAACACAAAGCACTCTAGGGTTACACTGGATTTCCGATTACTCTAGTTAAAAGTCTTTTATATATTAAATTATTAGCCCTTATCTTGTAAACCACAGCAGTAAGTAGTTGTGCCCTGTTTATAAAGACATAGCTCAGATATCAATGGCTTTGAGAGGTAGCAAATTCTCTAGTGGTTTTAGTATGCTTTCGTGAAAATACCTGGTGCCAGAACCTATTACCTCTCTTATTTTCTTCATTAAAATTAAATTAGCACCTGGCTATGATGTCGTAGGAAAAGAAGCTGTCTGGCATGACCTTGATGAATACTTTTAGCAAGAGCTTTGCTCGTCGATGACAATTTTCAGTGCTCTGAAGCGCAAGTGGCAGAATGATGCCAGCCCTATGGTGAGATCTGGTCAGGCCAGCCCAGCTGTTACAGCGAAGGGCACAGGCAGCCCGCACCGGTCTGGGGCCACCATGCACACCATGTTGAACCACCAGGGCAGCTGTCCCTCGCCTATCCCCAGCGGGAGTGGAGGGCTACCACCTTCCTTCGTGGGTGCCCTCATGGAGGCAAAGGTAGTGCAGGGTCATGAGAACTTTGCTCCCGGGACCCTGGGCACAGTTGCACTGGCCAAACCCTCTGTTACCAGTAGAAACCAGGGAGGCACGCGTCGCACCCAGCCACCCACCCACACGTGTGCCCAATGTGCTGTGTGCAGCTTGCCTGGCTTTCCTGCTGTCGGCACAGGGCCTTCCTGGGGCGGTATGCCCAGCGCCTGACAGTCAATATGCAGGAGGAGCAGCTCCTGCCTGGGCTGGAGGAGGCCAGGCTGAGAGCCTCGCTCCTCTCCAGCCCTATTGTCTATGATTTACCCCTGGTATTAATGGGCTACTTGGGATGCATATTTTTTGTGACTGCGAAACAATGGCAGAAGCAGGGGCAGGAAGGCTTGTTGTGGAACAAAATTAAGTTCATATCGATCCCATAACTTGTGAAAAATATTTTATTGTTCTTGGTCGGGTGGGTACTTTATACTATCAGGAGGAGACTGTTTTAGAACCTTACACCTAGATATGGACTGCCTGGTGAGGAGCAGTCTGCACGGTAGCATAAACTGGCTGTGGATAATGCAACGCCTCGTCTGGAAGAGCACGGCAGGCTCCGTGTACAACAACTGGCTGACAGGTGTTGGTGTGTGGCTGTGTGTATGTGTGAGATCGGATCGTCCCACCAAGAGTAAGACATCAATGAAACCAAGCTTTTTTTTTTTCTTTTTTTTCTTTTTTTTTTTTTTTTAACCAATATAATCCATACAATACAATACAAGAGGAATTGACAATACAGTACAATTTTAAAAATTCTTAATACTTGGACAAGAAAATCCTTCTTTTATATTATCTTCAACTGTCCTTGCTTCTTATTTCCTTCCTTTTCACTCTTTTATTGCCTTTCAAAATAGATTATTTCCCTGGAAGATCGAATTTACAATCTTCTGCTGATTGAAATGTTTAAGTAGTGATTGATGAAATAAAAATGAGGCAGTTTGTGCAGCTGTGAGTGTGCAGGCATCTTTCCTTGGGATCTTTCTATCCCTCACCATCCCACCTGCGGGATACGCTTTCATTTCTCACCCCCAGGTCTGTGTTTTTACCCTCCTCCCCGCTCCCACCCCGACCTCTCGCCCCTTGGTGACTCCTTAAAATCAGGTGAGAAGATGTGATTCGGAGGTTTAGAATAAAGTGCGCCATCTGCTTTAAAAAAAAAAAAATAATAATAATAATAAAAAAAGGGGAATCTGAGTCATAGCTCCTTTCATCTTTTATGAGGAAGACGGCAGAGTCCAAAAGGATCACCCTGCGTGACTGAAATTTCCAAAATCCCCTGCGGTTGGATATTGCTGTACACTAGGTAACAGGCTAGCTTTAGAGTGACTAAATGTTGTGGGTGGGTTAAATGGAGCCTACTGTACAGGTGCGCGTGTGCATGGGGATCTGAGCGCCGCGTTTATTCACTTCAAACAGAAAAAGGATCGTACTCGTTTACATGAGGCGAGGTGGCAGCATCAGTACATGTGACAAAGCATCATGGTGACATGGGCAAACCTTCAGGAAGCAAGGGTGGTTAGAGGACATCTCTCGGAGAACCGACAACTACGGCACGGTGGTGGGATTCATCGGGGTCACCGGGACTGCGTACAGAGAGCGGGGAGAGGGAGGGAGCAGAGGGAGGAGGAGGTACAAGTACTTGGTGGCGGTGACCTGGAGCAGGAGCCTAGAGGGGCAGATTGTACAGGAGACTTGTCTTGCCAGAGAGAGTCCTCCTGGTCGGATCCCTTCATAGCCTGGTCTGGGCTTCGGGGATGTATATCTCAATGCTCTCGGCGCTTTCGGTGGCTGAGTTCTGCCGGACGGACGCCGCGCGCTTGGCAGCCATCAGCCGCTTGCGGGCCTCCTGACGCTGCGAGCTCTCCAGAGAGCGTTCCCGGATGAGCGGCACCTGACCTTTCGATGGCTTCTTTGGCACTGGAGGAGGGACCCTTCTCTCCTGATCAAAGCAGAAGGTTAATGGCATTATAGAGCTTCTCAGGAAAAGGCGGGAAAAACTAGGACGCGTCAGTAGTTAGAACACACATTTTACCTATGGTCTGTTAGCTCCTATCTGCCCTTTAGTCTTCAGTCAACTGGCTAGAAACTGAGCTAGAGAGGAGAGCATCTCAGGCGCGGCCTCGTACCACTGGCACCGCTTCACGCGGCTGAGGAATAAATCCCGCTCTCGGCAGCGTGGCCCCGGCAGCCTGGCTCCTGTGGCTGGTAACAACCTCGGCTGAGGGCCGTCCTTGGACGGGGCCGGGACGTGTGCGTCACCTCAGCCCTTAAAAACGGCACGCGTGTGGCACAAGGTGGGTCTGTGGCAGCGCTGAGATGCACTGGGCTCGGCATCCCAACCACTAGCTGCCTGCGGCTGGTGCATCGGAACAATAACCATCCAAAACATGAAACATATAGTCAGGCACGTATTTCGTATAGCTTAGTAACTTGCCCCCACATCCCCCTCTTTGAGTCTGACTGTGCAAACACATAAACCCCAGCCTCTTGCTAAATAGACATGCCACCCTACAGTCAGCTCTAGCTTGAAAAACCAGTAGGAAAAAATTAAAAGCCATGAAGAGAACATGCATTAATCATCACAGTGGCGGCTAGCTCCAGCTACGCGAGTGACAAGGAGGACTATTATGTACAGCCTGGTGCGTGCATACAAAAAAAAAAAAAATCAGAGAGGGATCTCTCCTGGAAAAGAAAAGTGTATTCAGGTCTGAATTTCAGGCAGCCACAAAGACTTTGTCAAGTTAATTAGATTGTCTTTTAAGTTACATCCCCTTCCAACTGTGAACACGGCCTCTGAGCGGAGGGATTTTATCACACTACAAAGGTCCCATTCTGCCCTTGCGTTTTCTCTTATGCTGATCACAACAGCATCCACGGCTCGAAAGATAAAGGTGCTTAGTTACACTTATTCATACTTTGCTCTTTCTCTCCATCCAAGGATTAATCTGTGCTGCTTTAAAAGGGACCAGTGGCAAAGGCCAAAGGCAACTGCAAATATCAATCCCACAGAAAGTTCTTTCTTCTTCTTCTTTTTTTTTTTTTAACTATTTAAGAAAGGAGATGAACTTTTCATTTAAAATCATAGACAAATGCTAATTAAACCAGGGACACAGTCAGTGTAATTATTTAAAAAGCAAAATCTCTACCTGCTTACCATAGGTCCATTTATTCAACACAACTTCCTTTAACCCATTATATTCTTTTTGTTAGAAACTCCTTGAAATGTTTTTCAGAAGCGAACAAAAAGCACGTTTTTTGTAAGGAAAGCTCTCATTTCTTACTGTGCAATTAAAAACACTTGGCCTTCCCGCTTGACTAGATAAACTAATGAAAGACCATACATCGGCATTTCTGGGCATGCATGTTTGACATTTTTAACTTCCTTATCTGACAGATAATGAAAAGAAAAAAAAAGAAGATAAGAAAATGACTTGCCTTCAGTACCTTGGCCTAGGAAAACACATTCCCACACATCCCTTTACAAAACACTAGGTGTGCGCAAATGGTGTGAGCATGGCACTCCTAAGTCAGGAATGAACTAGTATTTAGTCTTGACCGGAGGAGGGAGAGTGCTACCAGCATTACCTTTGCAAACTTCCTGCTGCAAGATTAATGGGATTCAATATTGTTATTATCTGCCCAAAAGAAAATGCCACTTTGGTCATCAGAAATGAGTTGACAATGAGTATGGGGAGCCTGGACACCAAGCAGAGCCACAGTAGGTTGTATTCCGTCCTTCTGGTGTTCCTACCTGCTTGCTCTACTCACTGGTATCAGACTGGTCACAATCAGTCCAAAGGAGATTCAGTCATCATATTACATACCTACAGGAGCATGACAGGGCATGGGACCCATGGTTCCTCTAGGAATGGGTCTGACTTTTAAGTATTGGCTGAAACATTTGTGTGTTTTGGCTTACCCCAGTGCTGTTTGTCTTGATGTAGATAGTGAGGAGAAAAATAAGGCAATGGAGCTGAATGAGAGTGAAAAGTGAAAGGTGACTCACACTTGGAGATGTGGTAGTTTTTCATGGTGACACAAGACTACTACATTTTTTAAGAAGCCCAACACTCGAGATGATTTTTATGCTCTCTTGGGTAAACAGCTACCAGCAAAGTGGACCCATTTATGAAATCAATCCATTACAAAAAAAAAAAAAAACAAACAAACCCACAAAACAAAACAAAACAAACAACAAAAAAGAAACAACAAATGAACAACAACAACAAAAAAGATGTAGGAGTTCTTTCATGTGATATTTTGGAAGGCATATTTTTGATATCGCTCAGTTTGTAATACTGTTATCAAGTCAGCGATGGTTACAGTGCTTCCCTCTTTTTTTTTCAGTAACACAACCTAGAACTCTTGCTATATGCAATAATGTGAACCGTAAATGTGATTTATTTAATTTTAAGAATCAATATATAAGGCAGTTGCTTCCAACGATTGATCGTCTAATATGATTAAATGTAAAACTTAACAAAGTACTACATTCCCATTATCCGATTCACAAAGACAGATTTGGTTTAAAAATATGCCTGAAACATATTACAGATAATATCCCAGATGATTATTATGTAAACATTGTTATTACAATGAAATTAATTTGATATGAGCTTCATTTCACATTTTTAACGTCAACGCTGTAACACAGAGGCCTATTTAATTTGTCCAGTGTTTGTGCAGGGTTTTAAATGAAGCATACAAAATCTACAATGTTCTACCTTCTTGTCATGAGGATCCATCTGTTTCCAATTATTGGCCTTTAACTGATGAAGTTCATCAAATTTCATACTAATATTTTCTATGGATAACTGCAGCATATCCCAAAACCCTGCTAAATCCTGGGAGGTTGGCCGTGGATGTGCATTAGGATTCTGTACAACAGAAGAAAGAAAAAAAAAAACAACAGTTTGGCTTTAGTATCTCTTAATGTAAAGCATTTGTGCAAATTATTGCAAATCTTGCTAGCAAAGCAGTTTCAGCAGATCCAAACCATCAGGGAGACACAAAGAAAGAAACAACAGAGACCTCTGGCAAGGGGATGGGGTAGTACCAAGACTCTGTGCCCCCATGACATCACCAGTGGGTTCAAAGATGGCAACCTGAACACACTGAATTTAATTGCCAGCCTCCTCTTCACTATAATGAGGTAGGGTTCCCTGCAATATTTATGCTGGTAGGATGACTGATACCTGTGCAAGCATATAGTTGCTGTGTGTGCAGACAGTGACAAACAAGTGAATGAGCACTTTTTCCATACTCTGAATCTTAGAGCTAGAAAAATACACAATTTCAGGTAAAGTTGCCTGTCAGACACTTCAGGCCACTTTTGTGGTGTTTTTTGTTTATTTTTTGTTTGTTTGCTTTTTGACAAGAGTAATGTCTGCAGTGTGAAAAGCTTACAGTAATCCCGTTTTTTCAGGCATGTTTTTGGAAAGAGAGATGTGCTGACCCACAGCTGTCCCAGGATCACAGAGAAGCTGGACAGCTGGGTGCCTATCAAATATATCAGGAGCATTACATCAGACCGATGGTTTTCAAGCAGATGCAGCTTATCCTCACTTTCAAACTCATGGACCTCAGCATGTAGGTTTGTCCTGCATGTGCAAGATGATCACTCAGTGCAGTGAGGCTGCTTGGCATGTGCAAACTCAGTTCAATTCATCATAGAATCATAGAATATTCCAAGCTGGAAGAGACCCACAAGGATCATCCAATCTCAGAGTATTCTCAGAAGAACACACTGGGATCATCAGCATCCCTAGAGCAGCACGACCAGAAGTCCTCTTCTGTCCTATGTCCCTTTGATGCTTAGCTCTGGAAGTTTTGCGTGAGCATACATGAATTGTATAAATGCAAAAATAAATTATTAGGCCCTGCGTGTTGTTTTATATGGCTCAATTGTTACTCTGTGCTTAAGTCTTCCCCCTCACCTCAGGAACAAACCCAACGGTCAGTTGCCTTTTGTAGGACATTTCCAACTATTTGTGTTTTTCACCTCAACATTGATTTTGATGGAATGGTTATACCACAAAAGCAGCAACTGTAGAAAACAATAAAGCATTTAATTTCAGATTCATAAGGAGAACAGAGATTATATATGCATTCCTAATTTTTTTAGTGCTCGACATCAGCATGTTGCCCAGTTGTAGGACTTTATTTACAACATTGCATAACCTGATAGCTTTTTCAATTTTTTTATTAAGAATTGGAAGACTCATTTAGACAGAAATTATTTCTGTTGCATTTGCCTACTGCAAGCAGATTTCGGTATGGGTCTGGATTAAGTGGAGTAGTATGATAGGGTGTATTAAGTGGAGTAGAAGGTGGTCACTATGGTGAGTGTCCCAGGGTGTGCCTTCCCTGCTCTGTGATGACAGAATATAACACTGTGCTTTTTGGGCTTCTAGGAATTCGGGTCAAAATTGGGAATTAAATCTATGTAATGTGCAAGGATGGATTGTTCACTTAAAGACTTTTTGTCTTTTTTTTTGTACACACTGGCCTTTTAGAGAATACTGTTTTAAACACATAATATAAGATATATTTCTATTTATCGTAATGAATATTATTTCGATGCTGCCACTACTAACAGTATAAAAATAGTAAATACTGATAGTAATAGTAGTGGCATACACAAATTATATACCATTATCATGATTACAACATACTGTCTCTTTGCCTCTTTGCCCTTTTAGCACTTTGTAGAATTACTTTTCTCTCTTTTGCTGTTCAGGCATTGAAACACACGGCACCAGCATTCAGGATCTGATTTCCTATTTCTGTCTTGCTGAATAGAGGTGGCACTGGCATTGTGTGGGAAAGCCTCACTCATGAGACCTCTGGTCTACCTTGGAATACCCTGAGAAGGAACCCACCTATCTCTGTGCCCATACAAACTGAGCTCAGGTATAAAAGGATAGACAGAACTTCAGTGATATCTTACCAAGAGTTTTTTCCCTTTCTTTATTTTCAGGATCTTTAGCTACTAGCAAAACTCCCATCAATGTCATCAATTCTGATAGACTTATTCCCAAGTTCATAACAAGGCCTCTACTGGCAAAAGTTGCTGGTCAGACAACGGTCTACTTTAGGTAAGATTGTTCATAGCTCTTCAGTTAGTAAGAGAAACTCAATAGTATTTATCAGAAAAGTTACGTACCAGGTTTTCTTCACAAAGTTCTCTGAACTGGTAAAATTTCTGGGCCATTAGGAGCTGGGCACTGCCCACTGCAGTTCGGATTTTCCCTAGAACTAAGAGAAAAAGAAGTGTAAGTCATAATGCTCTCCTTGCTGCAGGCAACCAAAAGCCTACAAAACGAGAGGTAAAGCCGCACAGGAGGCAGTGCTGGTTTTCCAATACAGGTTATGAGGAAGCCGAGGAACTTGAGGGCAGACCTGCATCAGGCCAAGGCAGGCTGCAAGGTTTCTCAGTGCAGCACACGTTGGTTAAATGTTAATCTGTTGCTACAGCTGCCTCTTGTTCTGAAATGAAGCAACTCCTAAGTAACACAGAGCACTTTCATGACAAGACAGATACAAGTCCATCACCATCCACAGATACAAGATCACCATCTTTTGAAGCCTATGTGGAAAGCACTCAAAAAAATTACACCTCTGACCAACACTGGACACAAGTTGTGAACACAAACCCAGCTTTCTGCACAATGGTACACAGCTTTCCAAAGCTGACATTAAGTACATGCCCAGAGAAATCACTGCAGCTATGAGCATCTTTATCATCTCATGCAGCAAGCGATGCCTTGTTTTCCAGCTTAACTGAGGGCTGCTGTTGGAATCCCAGAAAAGGATTGGGGATTGTAGAGTACACTGATGAATCTCATCCAGACCCTCTGAGGTTTTTTTTTTTTGTTAAGAGCAGTATTGGAAGTGGCTTTTGCCTTTGAATGTAGAACAGCACTGTCTAGGGATGCTCTGTACTGAAGGCAAGTTTCCCTCCCAGCTGAAACAACTTATTATCCCTTAACTCTTTGTTTAAAGAGTGATTTAAAAATTAACACCACGTAATCAAAAAATAATTACCACCTCATTAGTGAAAACCATGAACAACAACAATTTTATCATCAATTCTACTCATCAATTCTATCATCAACATTTGCATTACCCATTGTTCCAGGCATCATGCAACCAGAGCAGCTTCTCCAAGACAATTTTCCAGTGGTGAGGGAAGGGCAGGAAAGAGAAAAATGGAGTGGACTGCTCAGGGAAGGTGAATTGTTGGCATAAATGGAAGATATATACTGTTCCTCAGCTCTGCACTGTTCCTTGAGCAGAGTCACTTGTGTGCAAAACCAAATGCAAAGTTGGCAGAGCTCCACTGGGAAAGTACTGCTAAATGTTTTGACTTACCACAAAGAAAAAAAGAAAAGAAAAAAAAAGGGGGGGGGGAGGAGGGGCGAAAGAGGCAACTTTGACCTACTTTGACCTATCCCTTCTAACAATATGTTAGGAGTCTCGCAGTCCTACAAGCAGCCGCAGCACATGTTTGCAGAGTGTGATCAGAATGCGGCCATGCAATGCTTGCTAAGAGAAAGGCATCTCCAAGGGATTCACCCATGGATCACATGCTGGGCAAGCTGGCATCAACACCCACCGCCAACCCAAACCAGATGCACAATAGCTTTAAAGCCCCATCCTTAAGAAAAAGTGGGGTGCAGAGTTCATTTCCACTCTAGACATACAAAGGAAAGAAAAAAAAGGGGGAGAGATTCCTTTCACATCTTTTAGAGGACTAAAGGACAGGGCTCTGTGAACACACACAGAGCCCAGACTTTCATTTTGTTCCCAGAACTCTGCTCCGAGCTGCCAGGAAATTGCCGTGAGCTGGAAGATCCACTGAGCAGAATATTTTCAGCATATTGCGCAGGGAGTTTTGCACACAACTCTCATTATTGTTAGCAAGGCTTGCGTGTCTAATTCTATGCGCACAGTGCTGAAAATGGACCCCTTGGTGTGTCTAGTCATTTATGCAACCCAATATGCAAACCACTCAACTGAAAGGGCTCTTCAATAGTGGGAGGAGCTTCTCTGCCAGCTTTCATGTGGTTCCCATTGTTATGAAAACTCTTCCCACTGAGTATATTTGGGAACAGCTGCCTCATCTGGAGCTCCGCCACTCTGATGCTTCCCAGGACTTGAGCAGAGGAGAAAAAATGGTCTCTGGGCTTCTTGGGAGGAGAAAGCAGATGAGACGGGCTGCTCCTGGATGCCTGTGTTAACCGAGTGACGGTCACATCCCGAGCAGCAGTGGATATAAACACACCTTGCTGGCTCCTTTCTCTGGGGGAAGAAGAGCTTAATATTCAGAGATCTCAGCAGAGGGAGAAGGAAGCCCTTGTCCTTGGCTGCCTAGCGACTGGCTGTTTGCCGAAAACCCATCATCCCAGCTGACTGTGGGATGCATGCTGATGCTGTTCCCTATTGTTGCCATTTCTGCTGTGGCGGCGGCTGTATCTAGTCAAGTGTCACTGATTCCTCGCCCCTCCAGTGCAAGCAGTCTGTTAATGTGCAACCAGTCAACAACCAACTCGGTCACGGGAGTTAGGGAAAAAAAAAAAAGACAAAGCATGCAAAAGACTGAAAGGAAGGAGTCCCTCCACAAGGTGCAAAGCCTTATCAAAGCCTTAGCTCTGCTTCCAAACTCGTGTTGCTTTTAGCGTTTCCCGTTTCTTTTACTCAGCCAAAGCCTCCAGCGTCAAAGAGAAAGACTAAATTGTAGCAAAGTAACAAAGAGTCACAACAGCCCTGACACTTTCTTTGCAGAAAATAATTAAAGCCATATCCTGAAAAAAATAAATGGAATTGCAAAGATAGATTATATGTATTGGTAAAGAACCGGAGAAAGCGAGGGGTACAGGACAAAAACATATAAACATTCAAATGGATGTTTTCAGCTAATGCGATACAAACAAAATATACAAAACCAAGTAACAACAAAGCATACCAACCCATTAAGATGCAATCATAACAGAGATAAACACCTATATAATGTTATTCATGCCTGCTTTCTATTCTATACAGGGTTATACAGCACACTCAGCACTGTCGGATCTGAATGCCTTCCAGTAATGCATTAAGCAATGTTATTAACATCCATCATATGCTTTGTTGTCACCCCATCCCCGGGGGGAGAAGTGTGTACTGCAGTGTTTTTGTTTGCCTGTCTGTTGCTTTTTTTTTTTTTTTTTTTTGCTTTGACTTCCCTTCCATGTAAATCCAGTTATCTCCTGTAGCAACTTTTAAGAAATAGGGAGATATATCTGTTCTGTAATAACAGCTTTGTTACTTTGATATGGCTATTTTAACACAATTCAGTCTCCTCCCCATTGTTATTCCAGATCAGGGGTCTCAGAATGTGATTCTGGGATAGACACATGCCAGGGAATTTCCTGATGTCTCTCAGTTCCTCGCCTGTTGATTATGCTCTTTGAAAGCATAATGAAGTATAAGCTTGGACTACATGCTGTTCAAGCAACATATGATTACTTCTCTTAGTTCCAAAAATGGGATAGGTCCCATTTGGGGACTGTACAGCTTTTTGTGGGAAAAGGAATGAAATGACAGTAAAATCATTTCAACCATAAGCAAATAAGTGGTGATATCATGATATTGATCACCCTCCTCACCCTGAGAGGAGACTGCATGTAATGAGGATGACAAACACAAGAAAACAAGATAGAACTATCAGACTGACGTGATGTGATAAGCCATAACAGATAATGCAGGGGAGTTTTGATGAACAGATGCATTATTGGGCCTTACCACACCAACTGGTAGCATTTTAGCTTTGCCAATGCGTACCAGAGTGAAAAAGGAAGAGCTCTGGGCTACAGCTTGATGATGACCCAATGTGCCAAAACTTTGCCAGTAGGCAGCAAGGAGCTGAGATGTGCCAACACTTGGCTGGCAGGCAGCAAGCAGCCCAGATGTGCCAACACCTGGCTAGAAAGTATCGAGCAACCAAGATGTGCCAGCACCTGGCTGGCAAGCATCAAGGAGCCAAGATGTGTCAGCAACTGGCTGGCAGGCTGCAGTCTAGATGTGCCAGCAGCGGGCTGGTGGGTAGCAAAGGGTCCAGATGAGCCAGCAGCTGGTCGGCAGGTAGCAAGGAGCAAGGCACCCAGCCCTGTCCCAGCACCCAGGGGCAGGAACAGAAGCAGAGTGGCAGGCGCCTAGGATGACATTTGCCTTGCAGATGTCAGCTGCACACTGTGCATATGAAGCAATCCTGCCATAGAGCTGTCACAACCCATTCCCAAGCAAGGATGGGCCAGTGTTTCAGCCTATTCATCCTGACAGATCTACATTTAAATAACGCCAAGCATGACAAAAGCCAGGAAATTCAAAGTTAAAGCTATTGCTCAGGTCTTAAGCTCAGCTATTAAGAAGAAAATAGCCATGGAACAAACTTCGGAGCAGGCAGGCTTTGCTTAGAATCGTATTTACTTATAGCAGTGATCTCATTTAAATTAATAGGGCAGTCTGCATGAGTAAATGGTATTCACTGAGAGTACAGAAATTTCCATGTGTTCTCTGACTTGGCTTTTACTAGCACGCTTCACGCCTTTTTCCCTAACTTCTTTCACTGTTTGTGGATTTCTCTCTTTCTTTCTCCACCAGCCAGCATGGCTGCCAGCTCAGAGATACTTTTCCTCGGAAAAGCACTCATGTAGATAAGGCCCTTTCGGGAAGAAATGAAGATGGGAGTGGATGGAGACAAAGGTGCACAGCCAGGGTCTGCAGGCTGGCAGAGAGCACCCAAACAGCTTCATTTGCCAATATTGGCTGAATTTGTAGAGACATTGGTTTGGAGGCTTCCACAGATTTGGGGTCAGTCTTTGTTGTCAGACCAGCCCAGAAGAGAACAACCTACACACAAGGCAGCTAGCAACAAATCTGGTCACAGCCTTTATTTCCCATTTTAACTGGTACATCATTGGCCTGACTTGCCTCACAACTATCGCCATGCTGCACAGATTCATGGAGCACCAGGCCCTGCCGTCCTCTTTCAATGGATGTCTCAGAGCAGGAGTTACATTACAGCCCAGATGGGAAGCATCTGACACTGTGCGGAGTGCAGTCCTGTGGCTCTTACAGCTACAAACACCCACATGGGTCAAACACAGCAGCAATAATCAGCAAAAGGCGGAGTAAGCCATGGGGCTGATCCTAAGCTTCAGTCTGTTCTTACAGCATGTTTAGCCTCACATGTCAAATAGCATTTTTATTATCAATTTATTTTAAGGAGAGCGGTAGAGCTGGTAGCTAACACCCCCATACCAATAAAATATGGAGAAGCCTTATCGGGTACCCCAGCCTGAAGTGTGAGTGCAATTCATCTGCCTGTTATGCATGCTACAGTTTTATCAGAAAATGATTTCAGATAAGACCAGAGCATACCAGCCAATAAATAATTCATGGCACAAGGGGAGCCATCTTCTTTTCTATATAGGCATTTCACTGGGCAGTCACCATCCCAGCACTTGTTCCCGTACACAGCAGCACACTCCGTTCTGGGCTTGGAGCACTGGGCCCATTGGTGGGTTCCCTGCCAGCCCAATAGTGCCCGCGACCCCCTGCAGCACACCCGCTCCTGGCAGGCCGCAGTGGGCTGGTCCCTGGCAGCTGTTTTGCACAAGGGCCGCATTGTCTGCGGGCAACGGAATTGCTTTACGGGCAGAGCTGGGGGAGCGAGCCCTCTGTCAGCTGCCTCCGCGTCCAGGGAGCCTCACTCATCGCATGCTCTCATTACTCAGTTATCTGGCCAAACACGCGCTGCCGATGTCAGGTTGGAACAAAAGATGCACTCCTTGCTCCGCTTGCACTTTTTTTCAGCAAAATCAAACCACGTACTTTTGTCCTCTCCCTCTCTTCAAAGTTTGTAGGTGTATAAAATGCTGGCTTTGGAACAAGCGAGTTTTTGTTTGTTTGAGTGGGCAGTGTAGCCCTACCATATGCTTTCCCTTGGCACCAGGTAGAGCAGGGCACGTTAAACCCTTGCTGGAGGCAGCTGCCCTGTGCCTGAGTGGCCAGCAGCGTCAGAGCCTTGATGACTCCTCTCCTCCTGCTTTCACAAGAAGATCTATTTGAAAAATCCAAAAAAATCCAAAGGCGAAACAACCCACATGACACAGACCACAAATAACACGTATGCTACAAAGAGTGCTGGGGACAGCCAGCCCAGCTTCACCTGTCTCCCTCACAACTGGCTTCTCAAACCAGTATCTAAAAGAAGAGCCTTCCAAACTATCATATATCAGAGAGAGAAAATTCTGCATACAGATGTACACATTCTGCATGCATCAGTTCCATAAAATTCACACATCCTTTCTTTAAGGTGAGTGGCTGCTTTGGTGGACAAATCAAATACATATCATTTTTCACGCTGCTTGTTGCGGCAAACAGAAAGCAAGTGGGTTTTTCTGACTTAGACTTACAAATGCTTGATATTACCTATTTATGATGTGCTCACGCATCTTTTTCAATCTATACCTTTTTTTTTTTTGTTTTATTTCTTCTGTACTAGCAAATTGAAACCCTTGTATTCTGATACATGCTCAATGACATTTTGAATGTGTTGATGATATAAATTAAAAATGAGATTCAAATACTCTAAAACTTGGGGATTCTGGATATGCTTTGAAGGTTAATCCTTCCGTATTTTCCCCCAGAGGAAATAGCTAATCAATTATATAATAGAAATTTTGTAGAAATAGAAAACCTGAATGTACATGCTAATGTAAATGCTAAGGCTATCTCATATTTTCCATTATTAGTCAATTTCCAGTTACTTACAGCACTGTGTAACTGATCAAATCACTTTATGGTTATTTCTTACACTGGGCTGAATGGAAAGTTCCAACAGAAACATTTTATCCATTTCTAATAATTTTGAGAGCAGAGTTTTTTCTATTGTTAATTCATTTCCTTTTTCCTTTCATTTCAAATAAATAAGAAGAGTTAAGAAATCTTCGTACTGCAAGATCCCTAACCACAACTTCCTAACTGCAATCCCAAAATACCTATTGAGTTTCAGAAGCGTCAAGCATTTGCACTCTCTATCAAATTTAATAAGTATTACTGCATATATACACATAGTCCTTTTAAGAATTATGACTATAACTTCATTAGGTAAATAAGAAAGGGCACAATAATGAATTAATAGGAGTCAGGTTGACCTGTATTAAACAATTTTTTCCAAGTTGCAATATTATTGTACTCAGTTACTTACTGTCCTCAGGTAAGTTGTTTTCCCGTTCTTCTCTCTCCATCTGTTGGCACCAGCCCTCCATACGGTCTCTCTCTGCCTGCAGTAGCTTCAGAAACCAGTGGCCATCTCGTGGGCACACTGACCTTTGAACAGCTTCCAGGGGATCTTCAGTGATAGAGTCAATCCAGGGGTCAGGAGGAGGTAAAATAGATGGGTCAAAATCTGTCTCAAAGTCATCATCCACTGCACATGCATGGTAATGGTTTCCTGACCCTTGTATGCTAACAGTAGAGGTGCTTGCATCTCGTGAAAATTGTCTTGATATTTGTCCAGAACACAAATTGTCCTCTTGAGGGTCGATTATTTCAAAGTTCTCATGGAAATCCAGGTCTGCTTGCACAGCTGTTGTTACACTATTAGATCGTGTAAACCTGCGAAAGCTTTGAAGAGCACAAACAAAAATGTTTAGAAAGGTTTTTCTAGGTGGCATGAGAAAAGTTAGGTAAGAAAGGATCTCTTAAGATTCTGCTTCTCCTCCTAGACTGGCAGTCATGGCTTTCAGTGCTACACTCTGTTTTTCTTTCTGGAAATGATTGCCATAAACTCTGTTTGTCATTGTGAGCCAACAGACATCTCTCTCTTTGCCTCTTAATGAGGGAAGCACCAATAATAGTGTGGTTTAAAGAAGCCAGCCCATGTGGCATCTAATAGCATTGGTCCCAGGATTTCAGGTCATCAGTTCATGAAAGGTTAAAGAGGTCCCATTTTAAGTAATGACTGATCATAGAATCATAGAATGGTTTGGGATGGAAGGGACCTTTAGGTCATCCAGTTCCAACCCCATGCCATGGGCAGAATTGCCACCTACCAGATCAAGCTGCCCAAGGTCTTTCAACTTTTATAACTCACGCTCTATTGAAGTTGCACACTTGAACTCAGTAGTCATGTTTTAAAAATCATGTACATGAGATTGATAAGAAACTAATATCAATGAGCTTGCTATCTCTGTAGTATTACACCTTGCACCCATGAAGAAGATAAGTATTTCAAGCCCAGCCAAGTATTTCATATTGCTTCCTTGTAACTGCTCATCATAACGATGTACCTACTAATTTCCTGCTACTCCAAGTACCACTGCCAGCACTCACACCTTTAGCACTCATTCTCAGCATTAAGACATGTTGTTTTACACATTCAATCCTTGGTCTCACAAGTCTCTTTTACACTGAAGTTAATGTTCTGCCTGTATTACTCTCATCATGATGGCTGCTACGATATAGATAGTTTCCTTTCATCTTGCATTGCTTTCATATGTTTGGAGTCTCTGAGAGGAGGGAGCAAACCCTGTGAGAATGTAGGAAAACCAGGAAGGAAGAAGGTATAACCATGGGAAAAAGGAGGTTTGGGTGTTAGTGTCTGTTTTATCTTTAAGTGTGTCTGTTTTATCTTTAAGTAAGCAAGACCCCAAATTTTGCAGTCCACAGAATCTGAGGCGGAGAGGAAGACACAGAAGAAGCAGAGAGATCTATGAGGAATAAGAGACACCTAATGCACTGTAGAGGATGGTAAGTGAGAGCAAATATGATAGCAGTAAATTATGAAGGGAATGAGTGGGAAATTTTCAGGCAAATATACAGATAAGATAGCTCTAGAAACCCATGTGCTGAGAACACAGGAAGAATGTGAGGCAGATACTTGTTTTGCCCCATGATAGAAGATGGAAGGAGGTGAAACTATTATAAAGTAATTAATGTAGATGCTACTGAAATCAGTAATATTTATAATAGAATGGCCTGGGTTGAAAAGGACCACGATCATCTAGTTTCAACCCCCTGCTATGTGCAGGGTCACTAACCAGCAGACCAGGCTGCCCAGAGCCACATCCAGCCTGGCCTTGAATGCCTCCAGGGATGGGGCATCCACAACCTCCTTGGGCAACCTGTTCCAGTGTGTCACCACCCTCTGTGTGAAAAACTTCCTCCTAATATCTAACCAAAACCACATCTGTCCTACTTTAAAACCATTCCGCCTTGTCCTATCGCTATCCACCCTTGTGGATTTAGCCTTCAGAATTAACATAGCTTTTAATTAAGTAGGGATTCCTTAATAATTTAAGATGCCATCACACTGAGGCAGCTGGTACTTCAGTCCTAACTTGTTCACAGTCTCATATTTACTCTTGAAACCAGTTTTAGGACCTGCTTCCCTGTGACACTTTGGCTGCTTTGTCCTCAAACAGTTTGGGCTTGAGCAGCAATAAAAAGCTCAGTGACAATAGAGCTGGATGCTGAGCACCATTTCACTTCCCTTAATTTCTATTCCATCTTCCACTGAAAAGCAACAGCTGATCAGACAAGAGCAACTTACAGAGTCTTCAGTTTGCAGCTGGGGAAGGAGCAGATGGAAGGAAAATTTCAGGTACCCAATACAACCAGGTACCTAAGGAGCCATGTTGCAGAACTCAAGGAGAGCTGTATCAACTCCTGCAGGTTGAGGAGATTAATAGTGGCTGTTGGGGGACTTTGGGAGGACTGGGGCAAAGCAGTACTGGAGTCAGAAACGGTTCTTCAATTAAAAAAACAAAACAAAAATAACTAATTGCTCTTCAGAAAAAAGTTCGAAGTAGTTTCACAGCCAAACCAGACCCTGAAAAACTTTAATAATAGATTCTGGGTTTTTTGTTTTGTTTTGTTTTTTGTTTTGTTTTTTAATACGGTGGGCTAGAACATGAAAAGATTGAATGCAGGAGCTGTTGCTTGTAACTCCTTTGACACGTGCTTGTTAAGTGATACAAAAATATGGTTACAGCACTGCAGTTTTGCACAGCATGCACCAGCAAGCTGAAAAATATGGAGCAAGCAGAACTCTTCAGCTTGGCAGTATTTATCCTTTGATAAGCAGAGCAAAGCATTTTGCTATAGACCAATGTGGCAGAAAAAAATTCAGAAGGGAGGACAAGGATAAGTGGAGAAATGGTATGGCTTCCATGGGAGGAAAGCCTTTTCTTGGTTTAGAAAGCAGATGGCTGAGGAAGGCCAGGAGAGTTTGATGGCGTCCCAACTAGGTGACATCTCACCATTCTCAGAGGGCAAGAGCAGTGGGGAGGAAGGCAGCCAGCTGTAAGCCTGAGAAGCCTGCAGATTTAAATTTAGCAAAAGGAAGTGCTTCTTCAGACAATGTGTAATTAAATTGCTGCAGGATCCTGGGAAAGCCAAAGGTAGAAATATGTTCAAAGAGAAGCTGAACAAATTCACAGGAGACAGGTTCGGGAAGGGCTGTTACACTTGGGTTTCGGAAGTCCCTAACAGCCAGCAGCTGAGCAGGGAGGTCTGTGGGGAGAAGCACTGCCCTGTACACACCCTTCACACTTTGCTTTTGCACACATTCCTTTAGATTTGTTTGGAGGATCTGCTCCTGGCCCCTGGCAGAGAAAGCAGTTCGACTGGTATTAATGGTTAGAAAGATTTTAGCTTCAGGCTGATTTGACAGTGAACATTTTTTGGGTCTGGTTCATGCTGTTTTGTTTTTTTTTTTTTTTAATTTGGCCACCAACCTGACAAATACCTTATCTGCACTAAAATGCATGCTTGCCTGCATACACACACCCACTCACATACAGTCACCAAGCTTACACATTTGTTTTTCAGTCACTTAGCTTGGGTTCACTGAGAGCCAAAGCAGTACACAAGCGTCCTCCACGCCTTCCAGAGTAATGGAGAAAAGCAATGCTCCAAAGTCAACCTTATTCTTCTCCATACCCCTACCTCCATATCACTCCTACTTTTGCTTTCTGCAGTGTCCTAGACTCTGATTTGCTTCTGGTTTGGATGATCATTAACAGTTTCAGATAATATCCTCGATTTTCAGACTACATTGAATCTCAAATGTGGAAACATCAAGGTATACTTGCCAAGAGAATGTATTGCTGGAGGCAGTACATTTCAAAGCTTTCAGGACTATATTCTTACGGGGTTCAATATAGGCTAGTACCACCAAAAGCCAGACTCTGCTCAACAAATAAAACGTAATGACCTACTTTCTTTTGCTTTTGTTTTATCTATATAATAGTATGCTACAGGCTTGCTTGACAGATTTTTGGCACTGGATTGTGTAACCTATCTGTCTTCAAAAGAAAAACAACTTGGCAATAGAATATAGCATCAGTTCAAAATTAAAAAAATACTTCCAAGGAAATGTATGTTGAATGACACGGAAATACAGGAAGACAACCACTATCTGCCTACCTCCAGCACATCTAAAAGAGCTGCCTAATAGATGGTAATCTTAGCCTCTGACATCGCTTCCTCACTCATTTCCAGGATGTTTTACTCTTGCAAGATACCATTTGTGTTCCATGTGTCTTTTTTTTTTTTTTTTCTTTGCTCTCATTTAAAACAGGAGAGTGGTTGAACTTAAGTTCTCATTGTTTCTACACACACAAAACATTCATGGCTTTACCTAAAATAAAACAAAACAAAAAAAGGTTCAGAATTGCTGGTAATTGTTTTTAACAGAGACTTCCTTCTTCCTCTGCTTTCAGGCTTGGCCCTTTTGTATTCAGTTGTGCCTTGAAGGCACAAGGTGTAATAATTACAGCTTCAGAGAACTACAGCAGATACTGGCCTGCGGTGCAGAAAGCCATGAAACCTCAGACTGGATAAACCTGTATGGAGAGCAACAGTAGATGTGTTTTGAACAGCAACAATAGCGTCACCTGTTAGCATTTGACTCTCTACTCCTAAACGTTCTTTGGAAAAACATGTTTACATTTCAACTCACAGAACTTATTTCTTTCCTAAAGAAACAAACAAAAAACAAAACCCCAGAACAGATGCTGATTCCAAACCAATTGATGTCAAACTGTCATACATTAGATTAGATTAGACTTGCCTCGCTTTACCTATTGGCTGACTCTTTCTTGCTGTGTATTTCTCTGTTAAAGTTGCAGTCACCATCAGCAGAACAGAGCAAACAGGGGACTTAGCATATATGGCATCTCTGACATGGAGGACTTTGGATGACAGGATCTTCTGCCATACATCGTCAAGGCACATGATATTAAGTTCTTTGCTCTATCCATCCCCCCTCTTCCACTGACATAATCTTTTTTTTCATCACTAAGAGTCTTAACAGGGAAACTAATCCTCTATTATTGTTTCATGTTACCAAAATCCCCTAGAATTTCTCAATGGAATGGCTTCCACTGTGGAGAACACATGAAGCCAGATAATGCTGCAGACCAAAATCAAGGAAATCTCACTCTCATCTCAGCTTAGCTAACATACAGTTTTGAAGGTTACGTTCTAGAAACTGAGGAGTTCAGAAGTTGAGTTAGAGCATATGACTGGCTGGTTGTGCAGGGGAGACCCTAAAACCTGAGTTTTCTTTTTTTTTGTTGTTCTTTCCTTTTTTTTTTTTTTTTTCAGGATAAGAAGTCATCAACCCCAAAAGACTAAATGAAAAAAAAAAGAAAGTGTTTGTTGTTCCTTGAAGACTATAGAAGAGTATATTTTTTCTAATGTTACCACATCACCACTTCAAGCCATTTCACGTTATATGCTGTGGTATACCACATACCAGACATTACACTATGCCAAAAGGTGGGGAGAGCCTCCTTTATCACCACAGATGCTAGAGAAGAGGAAGGATATGAGGAATATGCATACACGTGCCTATGGTCCTACCCTCCTGTGGCAATTTCCTTAGTCCGTAATCTACCACTGTGTCAGCATTCAAAATTTCTTGTGATGGCAGACCAAGTACAATAACCAGTTGACAGTATGACTAGGAGCAATGAACAAGATAATTTTTGGGTGAAGATGTAACGGGAGGAAATCTAGGGGCACACATGGTAAAATGCAACAAACTGAAAGTAGTTACTGAGTTACGGGACAAAGAGCAATAAAGGACATGGCCTTTATTCAATAAAGGTGTCGTAGTTGGCCTGGCACAATATATGGCTTCTCCTTTTCTGGTCCAGTAGAACTGGCTAACTTTCAACAATTTGACCATTTCCTTTAGGTGAGGAAGGCAAGGTGATCCCTTGAGGCCAAGAAAGACTCAAAGGTAGAGAAAAAAGACAATCTGAAGAGGTTTAAATTGAAGAGGCAGCTGCATTAGCAATACTTTTCAAACCTGTCTCTGGAAGGGACAGGTCATGTTAAGAAAGAGGAGGAATATGTTATTTGGGGTTTTGTTATCATCATGAGGGAGATCAGGTGAGAGATAAGAGAGAAACAGCAGGAAGATCATGAGGTCATTGTTGAAAGAAATGCATGCTTTTTTTTTTCCTCTTTCCCTAAGAGAAGGACTTGAGAATGGTACTCAGTAAAATCTAAAAATCAGAGTTACATTTGGGGAAGGGTACGAAAAGGAGAGTTGAGAGCAGGCGGTATAAGAATCTGAGGATAAGTGATGGATCAGGTTATAATGTGGTCAGGGAGCGTTAGGCACATTTATCCCTTGAGCAGTGCAAGAGGAGGATTCAGAGTCATCTGTCTTGGCAGGAAGCCCAGGTTGCAGAGAGTGAAGGGCTAATGAAAGGTCTAAGCCAAAGTGAAAGAAGGGATAGCTCTGCTCCAGTGATGCTCTGGTTTGAGCCACTTGGATCAACACGGAAGAAAAAACTTTTGCTCACTTGGTTTAAGTGCAGAAGCAGGAAGTAAGGCTTCTTATGGTAAGAATGGCCATCATGTGAGGTGAGGGAAAGGGAGAGGAAAGAGTAGGAAACTAAGGATTGAAACAAATTTTGTACAGTAGGCTTTTGGTGCATTAAGCAAAGAGGTTTCTTAGTGCAGACTACAGCACACTTAGTAACTGAGATTGGCACAGAAACACAATCAATTTGCTGTTATTTATATTTTTTGCTGTCTCATTCTTCTCATTTTATTTGATGTTTATTTAATATTTCTGAATCCTGAAAGGTGTTGTTTTTTTTTTAACTTTTGTCGTGGATCCATCTTGGTAGGACTTTTCTGAGGTTCTGCAGATGTTTTAGTGCAGGGGAAGGGAAGAAGGCATCATATTTACAGTTCTATTCCTGTAACAGATAATCAATACATTGTGTTTTGGTGTGCTTAAAAAAGAAATAAATAATAATAAAAAAAGAATGTGAGTGCCAAATTGTGATGATAAGCCCTTTGTTTCCTGAGTACACTCATTTTCTGAGGATTAAGGGCTGTCCTTTATCAGCCTGTTCACTTCTGAAAGTCCATGATGGATTGCTGCTTGTCCATCTGCTCTCAGTAGCAGCAACCTCAACCTGATCTGCAAGAAATCCCCCAAAACACAGCTGCCATCAGGCAATGCAGAGATAATGCTTCCTCAGGGCAGATCTTTGCAAGCAAATCTTACCTTTTTTTTCTGGAGCAATATGAGCAACAATAGAGAGAGGACTTTGGAAATAAGGTATTTACAAACAGGCATCTCTTTATTTCCTTTTCATTCCTTTTATTTTTTTTCTCCTTTTATTTTCTGTGGGAGAAGGGAGGTGAGGGAGAGTTGGCTTTCTGGGGTAGTTACTGCCTTTGTGCTCAGGCTGAAGAGATGTGGTTCTTCAGCATCTATTCTACTGTGCTTGTTTATCTAGTGTTAGAAGAGCTGTGGGTAAATGGGGCTAAGGTCTCAGGCATAAAGAAATGTCTGCCAGAAGGAGATGTTTTAGCAGGTTAATGGCAAACTTAGTAACAGTCTGACAGTCGTTGCACAACACATTTCTTTTTGCTGATACCACCTTAGCCTTTTGAAACTGTGGGAAAATGCAAAATATGGTAAACTCATATTTCGTACATTTTTCTCAGGAGAGGCTATGAGGACAGCCTTCTTCTAGCTGCAGAGCAGTGATGTGCCCTGTACCATGCTCTGGCCAGGTGCAAACAAAACTTCAGGTCTCCTACTGCTCCTGGAAAATCCCCTCTGAGCAACAAGAGTCCAATGACCTAATGACTCAGACAGGAAGCACATTTACGTTGCCATGTGTGCAGGAACTGGAATTCATAGCAATAAGTTGTAGCACAACTACTTGCTTTAGAAAAACAGTATTATCTTTTACTCACCACTTCTCCTCCTCAACTTGTACTCCTATGGACTGGAACTTACTGGTTGCTTTATTTTCACCTGGTTTGGCAGTTTCTTCAGCACCATCAACCTTAAAAAAATAAGCAGCTCATTAGAATATATTTTGGCTGAGATATCACCTGGATACTTAGAATTTCTATTCACGATCACTACTAAGTGCCTGCACATATGGCTTGTACCATAGCTACCTTCATCCAGTTGGATGGTTTACCTCTGGTATGCCCATTGCTGATGTTATTCATGAATATTCATTATTCTTGTCAGCCTGTAAGGCATCTCTGTTAAGATGACATTAGGCCTGAGAAATGCAACTGGGGTTTGTCCAGTATGTTATGGAGGTTGGATGCTGAGATTTGCCAGAGCCTCTGAGCAGCTCCAAATCCAATTCCTGCACTGCACCATTTTGTAGGTTTTACCTGTTACTTTGTACATGCATACATGGTTATGTTAAAATGGCATATTTACTTTAAGTAGTAGTGTCCTTCTGGCTCCAGTCACTGTAGTTGTTAAGTCCCAGTGCTAGTAAGGGATCATTAGTCACACACACACACACAAAAAAACCAACCCAAACATGGCAGCACACAGCATTTTCGGACCACAGTGAATCCACTCTTACCCTGGGTATATAAGAACCCCGGGTGCATCTCCCATCAGCTTGCTATGGAGAGCAAATATAAAAGCCTTGTGCAGGAAAAGTGATCAGAGAGATAGGAGTTTCAGAACAAGACAGTGAAGTAAGGTAATTACCAAATACTGAGGTTTTGGGGTGATAATTCTGCCTTAAACTACAAAACTGTTAGAGAGAAGTAACTGTTTTGACAGCTTTACTTTGCTTGTTTGTTGAACAGGTTTACAGCAAAGGCTGCTGGTGACCTAGGAGCAACTGAGAGGTGCAGGGCACACACCAGGAGTTCTTACCATAAGTGCATTTCATGTTTATTTATAAGGAAGCAAACTCTTGGCTAATATGGCTTGCACTGCTCTAGGCCAAATTATAAGGAAGGTGTTTACCTGCTCTGAGCTCAGTGTAAGTCTGAACTTGGCTCCTATTGCAGTCAGTGGAGGGAGGCTGGCATATGGATGGTGATCAAGCTAGTCAGCTGTAATTTTTACAGTTTTAGCAGGAGATTTTCAGGGGCTTGAACAGCATTTGGGCCTCTGTTTTCCTCAGATTTCAGCAAACTGGGGCTCCTGTTTCTCCTAAAAGCCCTGTTCTTTACTTGCACCAATGTTACCTTCAGAAAAGAAAGATGGGAGATGGTGTCTTGGGAACCATGGTTCACGTTACTGCTATTCATATGGAATACTGCAAACACAGAGACTTTATTTCTTTCTACCCATTACTTTGTCTGCAAAGGTCTTTGTTGCTTTGTTCAGTGAAAGGAGGGATCAAGACAGTAAAACAGCACCTTAGCCTTGACTGGGTTTGGCAATAAGTAATAGGATGTTCCTTTATCCCTGTCCTATCTGGGTCTTGCTCCTGCATTTAACACTGAAGTTAATTTAGTGTTTCAGAATGTCTTTCAGAATATATCCAAACCAAACAGCTACGAAGCAGAGAAAGGGTACAAGAAAGGCAGCAAACCCACAGGCTGTAGTAACTCTTGGCCTTCCAAGAAGAAGCACAAGGTGAGTAAAGTCACCGTTTGTCTGGCAGCTGCCCCTGGGATGGCATGCTCAGCACCTCCTATCTTGTCAGGTGGATGCAGTGATTTCACGGTAAGTTCTGAGGCTTTGCTAATCAGATAAGCCTGTCCAGGCACAGAGGAGGTTGTAAACACAACCTCCATCTGCAGGGAAAAAAAATCATGTTTTCTTGGGAAGGCTGATAAGCTGTGGATTGCTGTTCTGTTTGCTCGGGATTCATCTCCCATCAAAACCTGTGCTGATTTTCAGTTGATTGCAAGTTCAAGTACTTTGTTGCAAGAGCTAATCCTGCAAGCAGATAGTTGGCCTTCCATGCACATTCTTTTGGGAGGACATGGGAAAGATTAATTAAGATAGCAGATTAAATTGGCCTAGTTTATTTGCTCTTCTCCTTTCTGTAAATACAAGTGAACTTTGGCAGGGTTAGTTTTCTTGTTTCATTCCACTAGAGGTAACAAAATGTAATTTTCCTTAACAAGGGCAAATCAGAAGGAACTTATCCTCTGCTCTTGAGGCTGGGATAGAAACAATGCTGCCTCATTTGAGCGGCCACCAGTCATTATGAAATGCATGAATAAGCAGTGACAATTAATTCAGTGAGGCTGGATGAAAATATTTTTTGGGTGATAGTGTAATGTAAATCATTGTTTTACACATTCCCTCTCAATGATTTAATTCATGCCTTTCTGACCCCCGCTGTGTTATGATTCATAGATTAGTGCTCATGTGTGTAATTTAACAGAGCTGAATAACAAGCAGCAAGGAGACTTAAATCCTCAAATCTGATGTTTTTATGATAAATTAGTAAAACATCATTAGTACCATATAGCATGATTAAGCTGCTGGAAATTCTAACAGGTACCTGACAGGAAAAGAAGAAAAAAATAGACAAAACATTGCATAACGAGCAGTAAAATAAACATAGAAACCCAAAACAATGGCACACATATAATCTAAATCCTGTACTGTACCTGTATTCCGATAGATAAGCATCTGTTTTTCTTGAAGTGGTCCTTCTTTCTATCTTCTACTGCAACGGTGGCAATGGTCGTGGTGGTGGTGACAGTGGCAGTGTTGTTCCCTACGTGTTGACTTGCTGGGCCATGGATCTGTGCATTAGCAGCTTCAATAGCTGCTGTTAGTGCCTTCATACTGTCCAAACTCTCTGTGGAGTTGCTAAGTCCAGACTGACTGATGATATCTCCCCTCTGTCCATGCCCATCCATATATGCATCTTGGGCAGACTCTGTGCTGCTCTGGGCCGTGATAGAGATAAATGGTTTGGTGGTAGTTCTCGGTGGGACTGGAGGCGGTGTCTTCTTATAGGTGGTAATGCAGGATGACACTGGAAAAAACATCAAAGTTCTTGATTTATTGACAGTGCAGGGAAAATGTATGTAAATATCATCTTAAGACACCATGAGCATGGACAGAGCCAAGGCAAGGAAAATGCTGTTAGCCAAAGAAACCCCAAAAGCACCAATAACTGTGCTAGGGAAATACCTTGCTTATCAGTCTTCTGTTCGTACATGTGAATGTCAGAGATTCCAGTAGAAGGAAAGAAAAGATCTATTTGCCAAGTTTCTCATCAATCTTTTAGGATCGTGTTCCCCACCATGTTTTCTGCTACCTCTTCTAAGTCCAATGGGTGAACAAGTCATTATACCAAAATATTTGTTATGGTCATAACTTCCAGACAGGACTCACAAGGATCAGATTCCAACAACTTAACCCAGCTGATGTACACTTCATGCGGCTTTACTGCAATTGTTTTCTCTTTCTCCACCCTGCCCCACTCTATTTACTTATACTTTTTAAGCTACATTTCTTTGTTCAGAGAGAGATCATAAAGCCATCCGAGATCCAAGACTTGACACTCATCATGCTTGAACTTGTGTATTTCTTGTTATAAATTGTTTCAATTTTTGCACAGCCTATTCAGATATTTTAAAATGTCTTGTAAGCTGTGGAGGGCATGTTTAAGATAACATTTTGCTGCTCATATTTCTCATAATAAACATATATGTGTATTTTTGAAAAATGCTTAATTTTGCACAAATGAAATTAACGTAACATAGTCAATGTCTAAAGCCTGTCAGTTGGTGGAACTTCTTAAAGGAAAGCATAAGAATAAATATTTGCAACAAGAAAGACTTCAAAAATTTATGAGGACTCTTTTTCACATGTTGACGGCCATGCTCTCATCGTAAGTACTTCTATATAGATGTAGAAGCTTATCTTGAGGTTCTCAGATTAGAAACTATTGGCTGATGTATACAGAATTACATGCAGAATGCACTGCATGGAGATAAAAATATACTCCTTTAAGGGATAGTTGGCAGCTCTGCTTTGCTGAAGTCCTGGAATGCTCTCAAATGAAGAAAAAAAGTCCATTGAGAATAAAAAACAATCATGATATGCTCTATTTTTTAAGCAAATAAATGCAGGCATTAACCTGCGCAAAGTTCAGACACAAACACGTTAACATAAATTCTTATTAACAGTAATCACATGGCAAGAAATGATTCACTTTAATTGGCAGACGTCTATGCCACCCACATGAAAGGTAAGTCTGCTACAGCTGTTCTGCTCCCTCTTTGCACTGTATGTGCTTGTAGAGCCAGAAGCCATTCTGGCATTAATTTGACTAGCTCAGATCCGCACGCCTCATATCTCCCTATAGTTGCAGGAATAGCTGCAGCGTAAAAGGTGTTTCCAGGGCATGAAATCACACGGGATTTTTTTAGGAAGTCTGGTCTGAGTTTCTGATAACATGTCTGAACCCATGTTAAACCCTTTAAATGCTAATGGAAAAAGAGCATTTTGTGAAGGTTGTGAGCGTTATGAAACTGATTCACTTCTGAAGAATCAAACAGAAACCACAGCATCTTGGAAAGAAGAGATAGATGAAAATGAACTTGTCAAATTTTAACACCCAGGAAGTGAAGTTTATAAGGGTTAAAGGTGCTTTTAAAAAGTGTTTACGACAAGACAAACCTATGAAACTAAGAGGAAAGATGACAAATTTACAAAAAGGCATGTGATTTTGCACAGTTCTTCATTGGTTTTGATGCTGACAAAAAAGCATTTGTTGTGACTGTGCACACTCAGGGAAATTGGCTGCTCTTGCTGCAGCACAAGCAGACTTACACAGAATTGTAGAGGCTGCTGCTGAGGTGATGGGATATATGGGAAATAACTTAAGTGGCTCATGGCCTGCAGAAATGTTCTCCAAGTGATGGAAATGCAAAATGAAATTTACCACTGAAGAATTTAAAGCATATAGATTCACTCATATATCCAGGTAACGCTTTGGCAAGCCTGTTCCAAGCTCATCTAATAGAGGTTTGTGTGCCATGATACCTTGCAATTCAGCAATGTATAAAATGCCCCATTTAAGATATGCTGAGTAAGGGCATTGTGGAACTCCTGGGCAGACAGCAGCACCTTCAGGACATCCTTGCAAGGCACACAGGTGTCACTCTTCTACTTAGCAGATAACAAAACACACCCCAAAAGTGCTCTTAATGAGGAGAAACAGACTGTAAAATAAAAAGAAAGCCCCAGTGTGACTGGTCCGCATGTCATTGATCATCCTGGAAGGGACAGAGAGTCAACAGCAACTGTCTGTCGACAGCTACTGGCAGCTCTGGTCAGTGCAGGACAAATGCAGAGCCCCCTGATTGAGATGTCTTTCATTCTGCTGGTAAATGCACTCAAAGAGGAGCCTAATCCACGCCACAGTGAAAGATGTTTGCACTCAGCTAATTAAATGTGAAGTTATTAAGAGGGGGAGAGGATTGACAAGTCATACGGTGAAATTGTAAAGAGAAACAGCAAACGTTGTTTCAGCAAGTCAAAACAAATCCTTGGTTTCCTGGAGTCACGCAGCACGCACTGTACAGCTCCGGAGAAACAAAGCGTGCAAGTCATAAAAGATCTCCAGGCGCTCTGTTACTGGAAATGATGCAAGTTCCCACCACTCCTGTGCAGAAATGACAACAAAACAGTGCTCTGGCTGCAGCTGTTTGCTCAGCGCCGGAGCTGCCTGAGCCCTCCCAGTGGCTGAAGTACGACAGTAAAAGGGATTTGGTGCATTGGGTTTCTCTAGGCACTTTTCAAGAACCTAGCAATGAGTGATACGGCAACCTGAAGGACCTGTCTGAATTTCACTGGCTGATTTTCAATGCAAAAGTGCTCAAAGAATAAAAAGAACACTCCCTAAGAGAAAGGACAAAACCCTGGAGCTGTCCTTGTGCAGCCTGGATCAGAGCATTGGCTAGGTGAAGGAAGATGCTGTGTTGTGGGCAAGAGGAGATCGTGGCCACCCAGTGCCGGAAGTGGATAGAAGGGCTCTGACAGAGAACATCAGAGGATCACAGGGTATGTGGAAAAGACAGAGAAATCTTCACACAGGGGACATTCAGACGGTTTTGCACTTGAGCGTTTGTTTAATTCACATCAGGAAGTGAATTTAAAGGGCTCCGTAATTCCTAATAAATGCATTCTTGGACATGGATCAAGGAGTGAACTTCTGTACTCAAACTGATCTGACTGGAGAGTCAAGTCAAAGCAGACTCACTTGTCATTAAAATTATTTAGGCATGGAGTTAATCAGAAATAACTTTTTCTGAACATCAAGTGTGTGTATAAACACACGGTTTGTTGTAATGTAGTTTTCTGTATTACTTTACATAGCACCAAGGGTGGCCTGATCAGGGTGGTAGCCCTGCCCATGGCACGGGGTTGGAACTGGCTGGCCTTTGAGGTCCTTTCCAACCTAAGCCATTCTGTGATTCTGATACAGCAGATAAACATTCTTGTGCTGTGGCATTCTCAAGGTTTGGTCCAAGTACGAGTTAAATCATGTGCAAGGAAACCCTGGCTCCCAAAGCACCTTGAGTCAGCCCCTTGTTCCCAGCTCTATCCATCCTCTCAGCACTGCTCTCCTTCTCATTTTGATCTTGATTCTATTTCTGTAGCTCTGCCTTTGGGTTACAGTTTAATCACGAACACTGAGAGAAAAAGAACTTTCCCCAGATTAACAAAAAAGTCACGGTGTTTGTCCTCCTAGCCAGTATTTCCAAACAACTAGCTCATGGGACAGGAATTTGAAACAGGGAGTGTCAACCATCCAGTTCAGAAGGAAGTCTAATGATGAAAAAAAAAAATAATAATCCCAGATTGCATAATAATAAGGACTTGAATTTGAATGTTTCAATGTAAGAGCACTTCAGTTGTTTGAACATGCTCACTAGGGAGATGAGCCCTCGGGAGCAAACATCAGCACTCAAACCCAGAGTTTTAGCTCAGTGAATGGGTGCTCAAGAGAACCCCAAGGCAGATTAACATTTGTGAAGGGATCAGTTTCACACAGAGATTTGAGCAGTTTGGGATGAGATAGGGGAGCAACATCTTTCCCTCTCTGACTTGGCAGTCTCAGGTGAACTTGGTTAACAAATGCAAGGATAAACAAGGGTGCAAACTGAAAGTCAACTAAAATAATGGTGCTTCCCTTGAGAAAAAGGAGCAGCAAAATACACAGCATGTATACAATTAAGTATTAATGAGGTAAGAGCTCCTCCACCCTGCACTGATGGACCTCATCCTTATGATATAACTCCTGTGTAAAGGTATGCTGTCCAATACTCCTGCATATCTGCACAATGAGGTAGGATTGAGGGGGGGATGCAGGCACATCCATGCAGAGCTGAGACTTCAGAGCTGCAGCCCTGAGCTCTCCGTGCAGAGGTGCAGCACATGATTTGCCATGGTACATTCCAACAGAGCTGATGTTTTCTTTACTGTGCATGTGTTTCCCTGCTTTGTTGAAGTTGGAGGGGGGTGGCGGTGGAGTAAATACTTAGAAATGGAGTTTTAGATGCTGTATTTCTGTTTTCTTGTGCAAAAAGTAGGTATGAAAATGGAGCATGCATTTTCTTTATATATATACATACATATATATATATATATAAACAACTATTCTCAAAACACAGATGACTTCTGAGGAAACAGAGACCATTAAAAAGAAACTGAAATAAAGATTTTCCTAAGAAGTTCTAGACTGCTTGAGGGAATAATACCTGAGTGAGTTATGGATGTCATTATCCCAAAAGAGAACTACTGAAATCTCTGGACTGTGCCATCAGGACTTCTGCCAATGCCGTGTTTTTTCCATGTCCCCACCACTGCCAAGCCATAAATCTCAGCTAACAAAAGCTGAAGATACACCAGAGGTAGAAACAGGCACAACTGACAACTATACAAAGTATGTAAACTATCTTTACTGCACACAATAGCATCAAATCTCCTGAGTACCCTGAGGTCTAAAAGCCTGTGCTGCTGTCCATTTTGCAAGTTTGGAATGGCTAGCTTGCAGCTTTCCAGCTGGATGAACTCCTGAAATCCAAGCCTGACCATGGCTCATCCTGTATCTCACGTGAGATTTAATGCTCACATGAGCATTAAATGAGGAGGTTGGTGGCCCTGCATGTGGCAGGGGGGTTGGAGATTCATGATCCTTGAGGTCCCTTCCAAACCTGGCCATTCTGTGATTCTGTGATTCTGTGATGAGAATGAGTTACAAAATCTGCATGAGTGCTGTCAGTGGATGACAGGTGAGTATTTCTCTATCAGATTTATTTTTTTTCTTTTAACGGCTGCTGCTGGAAGCTGCTGATGCCAGTCAGAAGTTTAATTGCAATCCCAAGAAAGGTGAATTAGTGTACAGAGAACAGGTGAGACAGATGAAGGTGTCTTCTAAATGTCTTTTATCACTGCGATATCACTGCAAATTATGGATGCACAGGGAAAAATTCATTGCACGTAGGCTTCCTATGAGACCCACTTCACCTTTTCTACTGTGTAACCATAGCTGAACTTCTCCATACATTAAAATTTACCATTACACTAAGAGTGCACAGCGTCTATAAGAAGCTGAAGCTCAAGGAAAATATTTCACATAAACTGATAGTTATTACCCAAGTGAATAGTTGCTAGGTTGGCTTACTACATTTTGCTCTTAAAAAAACATGATCTGCACTGGTCTTGAGCAGTTAAGGGTTTGGCTTTATATTTTCTGAAGACAGAACATGGCCATGTGCACAGCCCAGATCTCATTATGCATGTGGTGATGGTGCTTTTCTGAAGGGCTCGATCCCGGCCTTGGCCCATAAGATGTGATGGTGTGTTTGTTTGTTTTTTTCTGAGAAAACACCAAGAAACATTACCTGATTAATAGCTTAAATGAAGTGTACAGTACTGCTCTGATGTTTTCGGCATCTAAATGCTTCACCAAATCCCTCATGCTCCTCACTGTCAGAGCAGTGATAGAAAACAAGAAACATTAGACCTCAGATCAAAAACGGCCATCTAAAAATTTTGTGTTTCACAACTTACATGCCATCAAATCACCACAGTAAGAAATTCACGATCTTTCTGAATATCAGTGCATTCATATTATAAAAAGCACTTATGGAAAGCAGAGCAAACAATGTGAAATATAGCAGCTTATCCCACTAAGACCAAGGAAGTGTAACAGTAAATAAATGTAATAATATGCAGCATGATCCTTTTCCCATGTATTTTCCAGGAAGCAACTTCACTGGCACTTTGGTATAACATTTTGTTATGTGTTACTGCAGCACACACAAATTCCAGAATTTGCATCCCTTTCCCTCTGGCAATACTGTTAGTAAAGCAAAAAAAAATTTTTTTTTTTTTAATGTGGTGTTTCACTAACCCAAACCAGACACATAAATGTAAGCAGCTACCTAAGGAAAAACACAGCGCATGACCCATTGTCTGGATTTTGAGAAACATGGAGGACTGAAATTCCTACAAGTATTTGGCCATGTGAGCTAGGCAGATTCAAATCAAAAGCTTTAAACTCAAACATACTCAGAAAAACTTACCACTCTTTTTTTTTCTTTTTGTTTCTTTGACAACCGAAGAACAGTTGAATGTAAAGATTTGGGCTGCACATTGCATGTTCTTGGGGCTAATCACATGAAAAACTCTCTTACTTCTGAATTGGATCTGGATTCTTGAAAATTTGACCTGAGCAGCAAATTCTCAATCTCATTTTCAGACTATGTCTGTAGCTCATTCACCACACAATCGTGCAGTGAGTCTGCTGAAGTGGAGCCCATGTTTGCCATTCTTCTTGGGTATGATAGTGTCAATGCTGCCCCTTAAAACTGTCATGTAGTACTTGGAACTTCTGGACATATTAATGTACTCTTGTATGTATAATTTCCCTTTACTTACAAATTGGATATTTAATATCTGAGCAGTCAGTACACTGGAGACTTGCATCCTGTCAAACGTAGAGGTGTGTGGTCAGGACCAAGCCCATATAGTAGTAAACATGCCATGACTGTATGTTTTACCCTCCTTAATTCATTAAGAAACACTGCTTTATGGAATCATTAAGGCTGGAAAAGATCACTAGGATCATCTAGTCCAACCATCAGCCACCCCTACCATGCCCACTGACCACGTCCTTCAGTGCCACATCCACACGGCTCTTGAACACCTCCAGGGTCGGTGACTCCACCACCTCCCTGGGCATCCTGTTATGTCCTTCTTGATCCTCTGCTCTCCATTCTCTATCTTTGACACTGGAGCCAAGTGGTGACAAAGCAGGTTCAGTAGTCCCTCATTTTAGGAGGAGCTTGTCATGACTTTGATGGAAAAACTGCAAGGTGCAATTGCTCAACTTTAGCCACGTAGGAAATAGGACTAGAGAATAATTAGGATTCTCCTTCTCTTTTCCAAATCCGTGAATCTCAGAAACTAGCCTGTGAACCTTGAGGAGATTTAAGCAGGCCAATTATCTCCAAGTAATCTGAAGCAGAATTTAAGCTACTATTAATATAGTTGGATATCCCTGTTTTCAACATTACTGACACTTCAACATGTGATTCCTGTCCGATGAAAAATGACTGTAAAAGTTATTCCCAGCTCCTCAGTTTGAAAGCACACTTCTTTGTTTGATGCTGATGTTAGCATGAAAACAAGCTTCTACTGGTTCTTACTCCCAGTGGTTTTCTGAATACTTAATAAATGTAAGGTAGAGTAAGCAGAATTCTGTACAATTGCACACATTGGCATCAAGCTGCTCGCACAGAATTTGATTACTGATGCATCTAAATTGGCTTAGAAATCAATTAGTTTAAATTGCTGCAAATCCACCCCTGATGTGGACAAGTATAGACGTGGATATGACTGATAAGGTCTTTTTTTTTAAAAAAAAAAAACTTAAATGAAAATGCAGTGGAAGGAATAGTGATTCATTCAAAGAGTTTATCCAAATAACTGTATCAGTTCACTGATTTAAAACTGATTTTCTTTTATGCCACAGTGTGCAAACAAGCTACACACTGTTATCAGTTACATCCATTTGAATGCACTGGAAATTGTACACGTATAAATTAAGCTGATGAAAATCTGTGAAGATTAAAAGCCCTCTTTAATTTTCTCAGTCAAAATCAGTTCTCAGGGCTGGTCTGTTTGAATTCATTTGTGCCTGCATGGTTAGCTTACTTTTATATCTGGTATTATTTTAAAAGATACAGTAAAACACAGAGCACAGTGATCAGCATTTTTACTAACAAACTTTTCTATAGTGACCCACAATGGGAAACTTCTGCACTACAAGGCAGGTTTATACACAGAGAACAGTTATATTCCTTCGGTCATGGGACTGGTAAATATAGCAAGTAAAGAAATGTGGGTACACCAGTTTTGCATGTTACTCAACGCTAAGGCTGTTCAGAAGCTTTTAAGCAACACAGAAAGACATTGCTCTGGCAAATGCTATTCAAACAGGGTTAAAACAACCCATGTGAAATAGAACATACTATTTTAGATATAGTAGCCACCTCCATTATTAAGTAAACTCCCTCGCGGTGTGATAAGTGTAGGTTTTGCTTCCTCACCATTCAGCAATTGACTTAAAGATCCCAACTTAAAAAAAGTGAATACACAAGCCTCTGTTGCCACCAAAACTTTAGTGCTCACATATTGTTTCTAAAGTCCACCTCTCAATTTGGTTTGAGAATTTTATGTTATGCTGCTTGACTTTTAAGTTTGTTTTAGTTTGGCTAAGAGGTAAAATTCAGATGACAGCAATGGTGAAGGGCTGCTGTGTTAAAATCAGATATAATTTGGAATGAAACTACACAAACACCAAAGACAAGAAAATAAGAGCCGCTACAAACTATAAGAAGAATGTGATTGATAAAAGCAATATGAACAACGTTTTAGCTGCTATAAATTTCCAGGAAGCACCATGGGAATTGATTTATATCCTTTTATTTTCTGTTGCAGTGCAGTTTGCTATGACTCATACAAGTCACGCAGGTTTAAGATCACACTATATTTTTCTCATAGAGAATTACTAATAAACGTAAAAAAAACAGAGCTCAGGAAAGAAAGTATCACGTGGGCATTGAGCAAGAACATCTGTTCAACCAGGGAAATACTGAGCTGTTTTTATGTAATCAGTACTACATTCTTACTGGATTTGGGGCATTCCAGTCCAAGTAGGAATGTCTAAAACAAGCAAGTTACCCAAAAACAAACGCAAGAGCTACTTGAAGCAGGAACAAGGAAGGGAAGAACTGTTAGCAAAACCATGCTTCAGGCACAAGAATAATTTGCTGCTTGAGACAGAGTTATGGCCCAGCTGAGAAATTCTGCCTGTCTGGAGGTCAAGGCATAGTTATCAGGTTGGAAGTCACCTGTTTGGGACAATCTAATCCATTCTCAAATGACGAGGAAATGTAGATAAGGAGTTTACACAAGAAATTATACCTATCTTTGGCATAATTTCAGGTAAACTAGCAAAACTGACTCAAGCCTGTAGACACTAAGTTTTTCCAAAACCTAGGGGAAGAAGAATAATTTAGTAAACAAGGCATGTTAAGAACATATGTCAGATATGTATTCCATGTTGATAGGAAGTAAAATTTAAACCAAAACCTGGTTCCCATCTTTCCATTCTGTGTTCAGATTAAGAAATTATGGCCTTGCTCTGGGGCAGGATTGAGGTCATTGTGGATGACCTTATTATTTTATGTTTTTTGCATTTTTTTTTCACAAAAAGAATCTTACCTATATTTCAATAAACTAGCTCAAAATACTGGATTGGCATGAGCAATTCCTGTTGATCAACCTGAGTGTCAACACAAAATATATTGACATCTCAGCTGCAGTGCACCTCAGTACACAGATTACTATACAATATAGAGATATAGGAATATGATTTAGTAGTTATGATGTTGATGGGCTGACAGTCAGACTAGATGATCTTAGTGGTACTTTACAACCATAATGATTCTATGATTCAGTGTATTTTAGTACATCTGAGGACAATTATGTCTTGTTGGGAGCCCTGAGCCAGCACCAATTCCCAGATTTAGACAGAGGAGGACAGTAGCCCTGTCACACATGGGTGAGGACAGAGCAAGCCTAAAGTCACAAGACTGGAGTGAGAGACACCCCCATCATTCCACATACTTTTGCACTTATTAAATAAATGCACATAAAACAGGCCTTGAAGAAGTTCAGATTCACAATTTGTAGGGGATGTCAAGCACAACTTCCATGGAGACATCATAGAATCATAGAATCTCTCAGGTTGGAAAAGACCTTAAAGATCATTGAGTCCAACCACAACCTAACCATACTACCCTAACTCTAACAACCCTCTGCTAAATCATGTCCCTGAGCACCACATCCAAATGGTTTTTAAATACATCCAGGGATGGTGATTCAACCACCTCCCTGGGGAGCCTATTCCAGTGCTTAAGAACCCTTTCTGTAAAGAAATGTTTCCTGATATCCAACCTAAACTTGGCGCAACTTGAGGCCATTTCCCCTCATCCTGTCACCTGTCACCAGTGAGAAGAGACCAACCCCACTCTCGCTGTAAGCATCTTTCAGATATTGGAAGAGAGCAATAAGGTCTCCTCTTAGCTTCCTTTTCCCCAGACTGAACATCCCCAGTTCCTTCAGTCTCTCCTTGTAGGGCAAATTCTCCAAGCCCTTCACAAGCCTTGTTGCCCTTCTTTGGACCTGCTCCAGCATCTAAATGTCCTTTCTGTACTGAGGTGCCCTTTTTTTTTTTTTCTCCTTTCTACCCTCCTCACTACAATTTATTTTAAAATAAGTCAGTTTAGTGACAGTGGGAGTTTTAAAACTTGTCAACAGGATCCTGAAACCCTGATTGAATTTATGTTATACCATACTAATGGAAAAAAGTCAGAGCTTATTATACATAATTTTAACAAGGCATTGCCACACTGAAGGGTGAATGCGAGTAAAGTTTTCTCTCCCAGACATACGTAGGGTTTCTCTTTCAATTACAGTTTCGTTTAGTTAAAGATTTCAAAATTAGTGTTCATGATCTCAGACTGGAATAGAATTCCCTTCTCCTTAGCTCCTAGACTACACAATAATTCTAGCATTTCTTACATTTACATAATTGTAAAAAATTACAGATGCATTTTATGCTGGGTTAGTTAAAAGGTAAACCCAGACATTTTATGCAGGCTTAGTTAAAAGGTAAATCCAGGCCACCTACTTAATACACAAAAAGAGAAAGTTAACACACCCACATGAGTTTTGACACTTCAAAGTACTCAGACCTTTTGAATCTCTCCACTACAGAAATGCTTTCTGAAGATCACAAGGCCAATACCAGACCTCTGCAAATGCCGCCAAAGCTAATCCACAAATCCATACAATCTCACATGCACATAGCAAATCCTCCACAACTCTAAGTGCACAAGATGCAGGAAAGAGGCTGGGTCAAATTTTTAACCAATGATCCAGTTTTTATGTTCTCTCCCTACCATTTTCTGCCCGAGCCTGAAATGTCTTCTTTAATTATCCTCCTAATAAGCCCCATATAACACACCCATTCCTCCTATATACAACATTTCTTTTGCAATCAAAATCTCAGCCTCACAGATTTCACTGGCTCACTGTGAATCAGAAGGTCACCCAAATCTCTGATGGAACATGCCCCTGAAGACATATAGGATGCAAAAGAAAGGGACAGAATCAGGTCTGAATCCTCATGACCAAAGTGGTTGGTGGAGAAAAGAGACAAACTGATGCAAATAACTGTGCACGTTGTGTGAAAACAAGGATGCTCAGCAGAGCAACAGGCAACCTGTTATCACAGAATCATAGAATTGATCAGGTTGGAAAAGACTATAATGACTCAGCATGCTCTGTTCAGCTATACCCCTATTACTTTGCTTGCAAAACTTTGTATGATCTCAATTTCTCTTTGCACGGATGTTTGAAGAATAGCTGTCTTAATAGTAGCGGCTTTATCAGAGTGGATAACTTTGTTGAGAACGTGTTTTATTCATTAACTGTTATTCACATCGAATTACAGAATCCAAACAGCATCACTGTCAAACACCAATCACTCAGCACAAAAAACCCAAACAATTAAAAGGTACAGATGATGAATTATCCACATGCCAACGTCTGCTTTTCATGAATTGTCTGTTAACAAATGATAAACAAATGCATGTGCAAAAATGAAGAGTGTACATAAACACCTTGGGAACTGGTAAAATTATATATTTGTGATTAATATCAGTTCTGGTGATTAAATCAGTCATCCCTTATTTCTAGCAATATAAATATTCTTTACTTTTTTACCATTAGGGATGTAAGAAGCTATGCAGGCCGTGCCTAGCTGTAGGTCACAGTGTTATCATCTACAGCTAAACTGTGCCCAAAGAAACACTTCGGGTTACTTGGACATTTCTCATAAGAGCTATCATTCCACTATAATTTTGCATTTTGGAAGTGTTTTAAGCTGAATCAATGTATTCTGCTTCAATTTGGGACTAAGGTTATGCAGATTAAGTGTTATTCTGGAAAAACAACTCAGTACTTCTGGAGAAGTTGGAAACTTAGAGAAAACTGGTGTAGAGAGAAGGATGTTGCACACCGAACCTGCAGTCTTCTTCCATGATTTTTTTTTGCTTTGGAGTCTGTCAAAGTGTCAGGTAGGTCTCTTCAGCCGTTAAAGACTAGCAAGGGTGTTAAAGACTATTCAAGGTGTTTTTGCTGAATAACTTGGTTGAAAAAACAGCAACAAAATGTATGCATGAACTCATCTTGGCCTAACAAGTCTCAGGGCACAGCCTTCCTTTCCTGCAGAACTATTAGCAAAATGTCAACAATCAGATTTTAATAATTTCAAAGGCAGCCTATTACATATATAATGTCATTCTTTTGTGTAGAAAATTGCTGCCCAAACCATGTACACCAGGAGTGAGATCTACTCATAAAATAAAGAAGGTCTTTCTTACAATTTTCCTAAATTTAGTGCTTACGACAGTGGTTGAGTCCTATTTTCTTTGTTACCCCATTCAGTTGACTTTTCTATACATGCCTTGAACGTGCTATTTATTAACAGCCAAGTAGGCCACTGCAGCAGTTTTCTTTGAGACCAGGAACCTGCAGGTTTGACCTGTTTCTCAAGAGAGAAGTGACATCTAAACAGGACAAAATTGTTTTTTATTTATCCTCCTTATTTTCTTCTTCTGAGCACTTTTCTTTTAATTCCATAAGGCAAAAGGTCACTGTTCTAGAGAGTCTTTTTTCATTAAAAAAAATCTGTACATAATTAAAGGAAAAAATGTAGAAACATTTTTCTTTATATTATACACTGCTAATGTTCTTCATTTCATACCTTGCCAGAATGGCCTCTAGTCCTTCAGGATGGAAAGCAACATTTGTTGTAGTTTCTTAGTATTTCATCCAAAGAGCTTTTAAGTTTAAAAGTGTCCTGCTCTGAAACGCTCAAGACTGTTTTTTTCATCACTTCCACTGGTGCGTGGTAAAAATAAGACCTTATAGATCATTGTATTAAGCCTCATTAAGGAGAAGTGAGCCAGTTACACCCCCTCCCCGCTCTCTGCAAATTAGATGTTGTCAAAAGAAAAAAATGATTTTAAAAAGATACTTTTCATATCCTTCAAGACTGCTGCATGCCACTTACTGATCTTGGAGGAGAACTTGTCTTGCAGTGAGCTTCCACAGCCTATCACGTAAAATTCATCCTACACGATGACTTAAGCATCAGTTGCATCATTAGCGCGTTCCTGCCTGCAGAATGTTTTTTTGCACTTTGCCAGATGAGACAGAAACGAGATGAATTGTTACTGTGCATATGCAGTTTTCTAATAAAAACAACATAGGCATTATTATTCTTGGAAATGCATTTGGAAAATCTTACTCTACCTTTGTCGTATGCAACAGGATGACAGGCGAGGCACTGCAAAGTGTATGTGGTGTAAGAACGTGTAGTCAACAGGTACAATAAATACCTGTGTGCACGTTCTTGTCTGAACACATAAATAGAGCCACCCACGCATACACATACAAAGCTATGTCTTATGAGGAGTGGCTGAGGGAACTGGGATTGTTCAGCCTGGAGAAGAGGAGGTTCCAGGTGCCCTCTACAACTGCCTGAAAGGAGGTTGTAGTGTGGTGGGGATTGGCCTCTTCTCACAGGTAACTGCAAAAGGACAAGAGGTAATAGCCTCAAGTTGTGCCAGGGGAGGTTCAGGTTGGATATTAAGAAAAATTTCTTCTCAGAAAGAGTGGTTGGGCTCTGGCACAGGCTGCCCAGCGAGGTGGTGGAATCATCATCCCTGGAGGTGTTCAAAAACATGTAGATGTGGCACTGAGGTACATGAATTAGTGGGCATGGTGGGGATGGGTTGATGGTTGGACTAGGTGATCTTATTAGTCTTTCTGACCTTAATGATTCTATGATTTTATGTTCAAAGGTACAGGTAGTGGAAGGAGGGACAGGTAACCAGGGAGAAGTATAGGGATGCTGCTAGGCTGTATAGGGATGGGGTCAAGAAGGACAAGATCTAACTGAAACTCAACAGAGCAAGGGGTGAAAAGAAAGGTAAGAAAGGCTTTTATAGTTAATAGGACCAGGAGTCCTACAGCTTTGTCAAAGACAAAAATCTTCAGCTCACTTGCTCGCACAAACCTGCTTGCTATGAGCTAAAAAAATCCTGCTTATGAACAAAATAATATGCATTATTTCACTGTTTGTTCTAGCACCAACCTTATAATTACTTTATTCTCAGCAGTCTCCCACATTCCTCTTGAGCTGTGAATTACAAGCTTTCAACATAAGGGATACTAGTCTTGTGGCATGATTAGATTACCATTTCCACAGATTGCCAATGCAGAAGAATAGCTCATCTAAGGATGAATAGATTCATTTACTTGAAGATAATTTTCTTTACCTTTCAGAATATCATCTATGTCTAACAGATGAAAAAGAACAGAAATTCTGTGCAGGTCAGCTTCCCTTAGAAAATAAAACCAAACCTCTGGTTTTTCTGCCCTGGAATTTGAAGGTATGTAGGTTTGGGGTTTTGTCTGCCTGCTCAAAAGAAAGCTGTTGTTTGCAGAATGCAGATACAGACCTGTTCTCTGCTGAAGACTGAATGTGTTAGTCACTAAGAAGCATAATGAAAAGTAACCATTTTCTGTTCTTTATAGCGCACAGTCTTGAGAGAAGAAGTGCACCCACATATGACATTTTTTGATGTGCTATCGAATAGAATCCAAAGATTATAAATATTATATTAAGCATTTAGAGGTTAAAAGGATAATATGCATGGAGTAAATATTTCCCTTTGGATTTCAGGAGAACATAATAGCTTTGAATGGGCAGCCTGGTCTAGTGATTGGTGACCCTGCACATAGCAAGCAGCTTGAAACTAGATGATCATTGTCCTTTTCAATCCAGGCCATTCTATGATTCTATGATTCTATGATTCTATTATATGTTTGCCATCTGCAGGTTATGCTTAGCGTGAGAATGTTAACTATGAATGTTCAGAAATGCACAGAGCTGGATCAGCAGTGCTCCAGTGACACCTGTCTTGGTAATGTAGAGCATCCTTTGCCCTGCTCAGTGGGTTTCACAGTTGCCTTATCACCCACACAGAACTCCAAAGAAGTTGGGGGAAATTCACGACTCCTCCTGTCCTCATGTTTGTAGATGAAATTCCTACCACTCATCTGTGGCCTACTTGTTGCTCTTATCATCAGCGTTTTAACTTTCTGGTTTATGACTTTTACTTTAATATGGTCTCCGGACTATCTGCAAACTACCTACCAGGCCTGGCAGCTCACACATTCGGGAGATGTACTCCTCTTTAGTTATTACATTAAAACCTTATTAAAAAGGCGAATCTAAACAACTTCGGAGATGTTCAAGGAGAACCACAGATTTCTTCTTGACATGCATCATTATGCAGTAAAAGAACATTCAGTGAAACATGGGGATATTTATTATTCAACAGATTACACTCCATTACAGCTTAAACTAGTTGAAAAGAAAAAGGACGGTGTTATTTAATTAATGATGGCTTGCAAATTGCATCTAGGGAGAGAACTGCTGCCTTTTCAGCTATTGTCAGACCACGCAGCCACGTGAGCGCTGCTCATAGAAATGCCTCTCCCTGCTCTCACTCACACACGTCTTTCTCCTGACTTTGTACTGACTGCTCCTGAATGATTTTGCATTCAAACAAGCATCTAGGCAAGCAAAAACATGCTGCCTGCAGAAAAAAGAAACCCTTTACCTCAAAGTGCCCACATCTCCCTCTGCATAGGACAACTATTCACTACATCTTCTCCCATGGCTTTTCTCCAGAATTCCTGCCTCCTCCCTTGGTCTGCTTCACATTGCAGCCCTTCTGATGCTCCTTCCTACTCACTCAGCGTCCCACAAACTGTACAATCACAGCTGAGTTCATCCTTCCTTACAAACTCTTGGGACGCTGTCTTTCTGTCTGAGAGTTCAATGTATACCCCTTTTTTTCTGCTCTGATTTTCTCTGAGTTAACAGCAGAAATTGACCTTATGGGATCACTGCAGTGCATTATGAATGATGCATTGAAAGCTATCTCCCTGTCTGCTGTGGGCAAGTTCAACTGCACTGCTTGCAACATCCATCGTCAGAGGGCTTGCACTATTTGCAGAGTCAGCCACCGTGATCCAACTCACCAGAAAGAAGCTACTCAGTTTCAGTGAAAAATAATGATTTCTCATTTTTCAAAATCCTCCTGGCAAAAAGCTTATGATAGCTCCTGTCTCACCTCCTACCATGCCTCAAAACTTCTTAAAAGCACGTTTTATATTCTTTTGTGGGTTCAACGTGTGATTAAAGTGCGATGCTAAGAACCAAGGGAGATTGAAAAGCCCCACTAGTGAGCATGCAGTCAACAAACAGACCACTATAGCCTACCTATTCTTTTTTTCCATCCACCAAAATGTACTTCATTAAAGATGACATTAATGAGTGATCTCAGATAATAAGTACTTTCACCTGTAGGCTGGCTTGTGCTGGTCCCCTGCTGGCATGCTTCTTTGCCCTCTGCCTTGGCCATCAGAGACCTGCAATGTTTATATGCCTAGTCTCAGAGAGCAAAGTAGAATTTGGGCTGTCTTGACACAGTTCTCAATGTTTTGCAGACCACCATCAGTTCGAAAAGATTTCTTGGTATAGAAACGAATTTTTTGGTATCCAGCTCCACTGTTATTTTTCTGAGACTTGGGGACTTTTTGGGAGGTACAAACTATGTCCACATTTGAGTTACTAACATAGATAGAGATAGAAAATGTAAGCAAGGTACCTTTAGTTGCTGACTGTGTGAGCAAATCAGATAGACACTCAAGCAATTAGATTTGTGTCAACAGATCCTTCTGCTGATGCAAGGGCTGTTCTCTGAGCTGCACCCAAAAACAAGCAAAGTTGGTTTTGAATGTTTACTTCTGAAAATTAATCATAAAATGGGCTATTTTAAATGCACCAAATCTTGATTTCCTTATGGATCTGAATAATTTGCACAGACAGAAAATGGAGGAGCCTACTTTTCTTCTGCTCTTAAGCAATTAAAAGTGAAACTTCTGATATTTGCATGCAGTGGGTTCCCTGTTCCCTCACATTGTCATGCCCTGTTTATACATTACCCATCCAAGGATTATATACTTCATGCACATAATTGCTTTTGATCCTGTGGTGGAAACAAATTTCATAAGGCAGCCAAACTTCTCCTAACCAGGTATACATCTGCAGCCTCCCGGAAGCTCGCTGACAGTTAATTCACATATCCTGTAGCTGCACAAGGGATAACATTCCTGGTGCCCTTGTGAGGTTACAGACTGCTCCCACCTCACACAACTAAATCAAAGCATTCCAAGAAACAAAAGGGACAGTCAAGTCTCTGGAATTTCAAAGCAAACATTTCTGCATGTCTGGTGCTTCAGCATCGGCCAAGTAATTTCTCCTGGTAGTCATGTGCTTGGTTTAGCACAACAGACTCGCTTCTGCCTTCCATCTGATGATGGAGCAGGGCCTTGCTCCTGGTCTGACCCACATCTAAGGAAGGCTGTGGAGATCAACAGAGCTACACAGGCACAAATGAAAAAGGACCCAGATCTGGGTTGTGTACATAAAATCATTTAAGTTGGAAGGGACCCTTAAAGGCCATCTATTCCAACTCTCCTGCAGTGAACAGGGACAATGACAGCTACATCAGGCTGCTAAAAGAGCCCCATCCACTGTGACCTTGAGTGTCTCTAAGGACAAAGCATCCACCACCTCTCTGTGCAACCTGTTCAGTGTCACACCACCCTGATTGTAAACAACTTCTTCCTTACATCCAATCTAAATCTTCTCTCCTTTAGTATGAAATCATAACCATGTACTAAGAAGGCACAATTATTCTTGCAGTGAAGCTCTTCAGCCTTCTGAGGAGCGTGCCTGCTGTGTGGAGGTACGCTGCTGGCAGTGGGAAGCCACTTCATGGGCCTGAAACAGCCCCCACAAAATACCTGAGTACTAACAGAAGACAACTCTAATACAGATTTTTCACTCAAAGAACGCTAAAGCTCTTAGGAACATGATAATCATAATCGACGTAGCCAACATTTAATTTACTAACAGTAAAGACTCACAAAATGCTGCCCTGTCCACAGGCAGAGCTCCCAGTTTGTACCAAACCTCTGACTCACAGCTGCGATAGCTGAAGCTGTTAAGAGATAAGTAGTTGGGCCCAGCTGTGCTGAAGTTAAATGCACCCTCTCTTGGGCCCTCTCAAGGAAGGCACCACCTATGATGGGCATGGGATGTATCACTGTACAGTTATAATGCAGTACAGTATTCTGTGGACGGCTGCCACTTGAGATAAGGAGACATGGTGGCTCTTGATGAGACTGTTCTAATTTCCAAAGCAATGGTTCATTGGAACCTCTCCTGTGTTCCCATCCCAGCTCAGAATGGGTTCACAGCAGTTTTTTTTTTTTTTTAGACAGATACAAATCTAAAAAGACTCCTTAAGAATCAATGTAAGGTTTTTTGTTTGTTTTTAAAATATGGTGCCTGCAGGACAATGACTGAGAGAAGAGGAAGGAAGGAAGGAAAGTGGGTCTAAACCTGACACCAGGGTTCTGGACTCCTCTCACCACAAAACCTAAGGACAGGTGTATTCCAAAGAATCAGAATGGCTTGGGTTGAAGGAATCTCAAGGATCGTCAGATTCTGACCCTCCTGCTGCAATCAGGGTTGCCAACTGCTAGATCAAGTACTAGATCAAGTTGCCCAGGGTCCCACGCAACCTGGCCTTGAGCAATGCCAAGGATGGGGAATCCACAACCTCTCTGGGCAGCCTGTGCTAGCATCTCACCACTCTCTCAGTGAAAAAGATCCCCCTCACATCTAATAATTCTCTCACTTTAGTCAAATGAGAAAGTGAAACTGCTTCTCATGTACTGTGCTCGCAGTCTTTATTTCTCTATTCCTAATGCTCTCAGATATTTCTACTCTTGGTTGGTCCTCTTTGTTCTAAGCCTCTTTAATTGGATCACCTCCCAGGTTCTGGGGAACCCTCTGCTGGAGTAATTCCTGAGGATAAAGCCACTATCCGATGAAATTAAGAGATGTTAAATTAATACAGGATTGACTAAGGATATGACTTGTTTGTAGTAGAAATACTGTATTACTGGAAACTACTTTTAATTAAATCTGTAACAAATATATTTGCTTGTGCATCCACATTCCAGCGTAGGTTTTTTTTTTTCTTTTTTAAAATTTTGTAACATTCCGAATCCGAATTTTGTGATCTGTAAATCTGGATTTACAAGAGCGCAGCTTCTGCGCTTCCTGCACTCAGCCTTAGAAACCCCAAATGTGTGGGCACCATTTGAACTAATTTCCCCAACCCTGTTTCATTTTTGCACTCTCTAGATGTACACGTGGCTCCTAGACACATACAAAAGCCCTTGACATAACAATGTATATATCATCTTGAAGTAAATGCAAACAGGAGGCTGCTTTATCCCCTGGGTTTTCAGTCTTTTCTCTCTCTGCCCTGAGCCACGTCACATAACCTTATTTGCTTTAAAGAATAATCCTAAAAATACTTCTCAGGAACCTGGCTAATCAGGCATCACTTATGTTTCAGATATTTCAAGGAAGACCTTCAAACAACATTTAGTTAACAGGCAGTGTGTAGCTACGGACATAATTATTCCTGAGGTAAAGACCTTGAACTGAATGTGGACATGGTTTACATATTTTTTGTTTTTTTTCCAAGTAAGTCCCTGATGAAGCACATTTCCCATCCCACAAGACGTAACAGTCTGCAAAAAATGGTGAACACTTTGGCTTCCCATTAATAATTAAGTATTTTTTCCTACCACAGTGGTAAGCACTGAGCAATTACTTTTTGTCTTCTGAGCTGTTTGCTCAGATAGATAAGTTTGCAAATAATCCCCTGCTTTTGTGGGTCTGATACATTAAAAACAAATAAATAAATAAATAGCAAGCTATCTCTTGTTCTAGAAGATGCCAAGGATAACTGCAAAAAGTTATGGATTCTGCAACAACCACCATAGGTGTTTTGTCTGCATTTTAACCACGATATTTGATATATGTCAATAAGCAGTGATATCCAGTACTATTCATTTCAAAATCAAGTAGTGAACGTTCTGGAAGAAGTTTATAAACTCTGAGTCAATGCAAGAAGCTATTAAGGCCACTACCATCTAGAAGATGAAGAGCTCAGGATCACTTCTGTGCCTGAGAAACACAGTTTATGGGGCTCAGCTAGGGTTTACGTTGCACTGGTAACAGGTCTTTCTAGTAGCAACAAACATGGTTCAGTGTTGGAACATCAGGCATGAGGGATTCAGAGAAGAGGCAGAATACAGGTTTAGATATTTTGAGGATGCTGTTCGTACTACAACCAAAGGGGAGACAATGGCTGCTGCAAGGTGCTCTCATCAAACGTGACAGTCAGCTCACCAATGCTGCCCCTTCCTTCTGGCAGCATCCCTAAAAGTTTTGAGTTTTGCTTCCCAGGCTGCTGGGCCAGCTGTGGACAATCAGCTTTCACACAGACATTTGCAGCATCTACAATTTAGATTTTCACCTTTTCTCAATATTATCTCAACCCACACCAAAACCCAACGAGAACTCACTGTTTAAAGATGCACTGGTTTTCTTTTTCTGTGAGTTTTCAGAATCAGTAACATGTTCACGGCGCTGCTTCTTTTTCCTTTCTTTTTACTTACTATCATCAAAAACACATTTTTGTGGTAAGAACAAATGAGGATGGCTCCATATTTTGGATCGTGGAAGGCTATGACTGTGCCAGTGAAACTATATTAAGAAGAAGCCTGGGAGAAAGTGCTTCACACAATCACAGAATGGCAAGGGTTGGAAGGGACCTCAAGGATCATGAATCTCCAACCCCCCTGCCACATGCAGGGCCACCAACCTCCACATTTAATACTAGGCCAGGTTGCCCAGGGCCCCATCCAGTCTGGCCTTGAACACCTTCAGGGATGGGGCATCCACAGCCTCTCTGGGCAGCCTGTTCCAGCGCTTCACCGCTCTCATAGTAAAGAACTTGCTTATAATGAATTTACCCACTGCCTATTCTATGTTCAAAGTATGCAAAAAGCTGATGTGTTTTTGTGATACAACATCATTCTATAATAGCTCTTATGGATCTAGGTCAGGTTTCAGCACCTGTTTATAAACTGCTCACTTCAACAATATCTTGGAATGTTCAGTGTTCCTGGTGCGTCGCTGAGCATTTGTACCACAGCTGCCTCTTACTGCTCTCTGTTTGCTAATGAAAACTTCTGTGAAGGGCAGAAAGATTGATGACTTCAAAACACCTGCAAAAACCATCTGAGAACCTAAGAACAGAATGCTGCTCTTTGAACTCTCCATGGAAAACATTTAGAAAAAGGAAAGGATGCTGCTCAAAGAGAAGTTATGTTACTTTTCAGACAAAAGAGTATGCAGTGAAGATGACATTAAAGTCCCTGTTGTCAGGTTAGAATTAAAGAATTGTAGAACTTATTCTGAAATCAAACATTATACAAGGTGGAATTCAACGGTGAAGTTAAATATGAAATAAATCCAGCATGATTACAGAAGGGCAACATAACCCTGTCCCTGCAGTGACCCATGTAATAGCTCTGTGCCGGTGCTGTGATGACATGTCAGCAATCTCACGTTAAACATCCTTTAAGGGCACATTAGGTTCTCCTTTTCTCTGTGCTTCCAGGAATTTCCTTCACTCCTTGATGAAAAAATTTCAGTGCCTTCTGCCCTCTCTCCCCATGTTACCTGCAAACAGCTCTGTGCTGTCCTCTTCTGACCTTCCTCCTCAGCTGACCCCTCTGGTCAGTGAATGAACCCTTGCTATTTCAAGATAACACTTCACAGGAGCTAGTTCAATACAGCCACTGCATGCAAGTGCTTTTGGAGGAACGGAGTCCCACACTGAGGTTCGCTGCCTCCCCTGACCCTCATTGCCTCCCCTGGGACTGCGCAAGTCCTTGTGATGTCAGTGGGGCTCAGCTGGTTTCAAAAGACAGGAAGAACTGCAGCCTAATCCATGCAACAAAATTATTTGTCCACCTTGGAAAGGAGATGCTTGGGTGTGCTGCCTGTGCTCACAGTTCAAGAAAGTCCCACTTTTGCTCCTTTTTTTTCTGGGGACATCACTGCAGGTCAGCTACCTTTCAGCTTTATTTCAACTCCTGCAAGAAACACACAGCCAAAGTGGCCACAGGAAAGAGGCCTAGCCCCGATCCTTCCCTAGATGTCATTTGTTTTAACCCTGGCAAACACCAGACACTATCTTCATGAAGCAAGAAAGTAAAAGGAGGAGAAGACTCCCTCAGAGCCACAGCAGGAGCAGAGATGAGTGAGTGCATGCGGAGCACATCCCTCCCCTTCTTGTCTTTAGAAGCATGTCATACTTCTGGATTTGGAGTTGATGCTGCACAGAAATATTAGTGTGTTGTCTGGGACATGCTAGAACAGGAAAACCTTGCAACTGATGAACACAAGTTACTTTTTTCCAGAAACCATCCACTATGCTCTTAGATTTTCTGGGAATTTATGAGCTAGGAGAATAGAACTTGCACAGCTTCTCCTTTCATCTCTTTTTCCCCTTTAATATTTTCAAATCAGAAACTTTCAGACCATACCTCTGCTGTAAGCCAGCAAAGTCCACTCAATCAATTTACAAGAAATAAAATAAAATAAAATAAAATAAACAACAACTTGTCTGTCTTATTTTATTCATTCAAAAGAGGGAAAAAAAGTGGCGCATTGTGAATTTTTATTGTGATATTTAGGATTTCTTATCAAGTATAACAGATATAAAACACTTGAAATGAAGGTTAAATGAGAAATTAACAGCCTCACAATCCTGAACAATTCACTAAAGCTTTTCTTTTTTCTTATCCCTGCACAGTAAAGAGAAATTTCCAAAGCCGCACTCTGTCCAGCAGCGACTATATCACCCTCTTACTACAGCCTCCTTTTTAGATCCAGAAAGCATAAACACTGACTAATATTACTTCTGGGAGAATTTATTTAGCATACTTTGTGTGGGAGTTTTCTAAAAGGTTACCCCAATAAATGATTTACCGGGACTGTAAAAAGATGAAGAAAGCACTGAGCTGGCTTCTCAAGACAAATGAATTTCTTCACCCACTCCTTGAAACCCTTTAAAAACTCCTCATAATTATTAACTTTCCAGAATTCTAAAATCCGCTCAAGATCAGGGCCAGCAACTCCCACATGCATCTCCCAGGATAAAGATCTTGTGCGGTCTGGGACTGAATCTCACTTGGTGCATGCACGTTTGGTTTTGGCATACAGTTTTACCAGGGTTTTCCTGCAGCATCCTCATAACACAGACTCGATATTTTATAATGCAACATATATTTTTTTAACTAAACAAAACACAGAGTAATGTTTTGCCTGCCTTTTTATATTTGTTTTGTTAAAGCAGTTTATTTCATGCAAAGCAGAGATGAAACCAGACTGGCAGTGAGGGAGGAAGAGGCAAATGTGAAGATGTCAGCATCAGCAGAGAGCAGACATAAGGCAGACAGAAAGAAATGGCTTTGCACACCCGGAGGGTCCCTGCCTTTTTGAAATGACAGTGCCTCACTAGGACCCCCAAGGGATTTCACAATGTATGCAATAAAGGAATGATGGTAAGGAAGGAAAACAAATAAGAACAACAAAAAGAAAAAAATGTCATGGGTATCACTACACCTCGTTAGAGGTGCTTTATGGCAATAAACAATGCTATGCATTCCTGGTGATAATGATCCTTCGGTTCACTCTGTGCCTATCCTAATTTCACCTACTGTGCTGCTGCTGTCTAATATAGGATATTTAAATGAAAGATGAGTTAGGAAATTAGATTCCATTATAACAACATCAGGTATAATAAGCAAAGCTGTGGAAAATAGCATTGTTCTTCCTTTGCTGCTTCTACATCTAGCATTTCCATCGGTGTCCAGCACCTATCTGCAGACGTTAATAAGAAGCATTGTTTCCTATTCTATTTGTTTTACTGAAGGGGAAATTGAGGCACAGAACACCTTGCCTAAGGACACAGACCTAGCAAGCAGCTAGGCCAGTCTGCACTTGCATGCTTTAACCATTTCTGATGACTCTATACAGGATATTATTAATTAATTGCAATTTGAAGCAGACAAACCCATACAAAGGCTTTACTTCTGTATGCACTGTACGTACACAGGAGAGCTTCTGCTCCCCACAGCAGCTCCTGGAAGGCTTGCAGCTTTAATAGCCCACAAAAGCTCACACTGGGAACCAAAATCTTTTAAAACATTGCTCCCATAGCAATTTTAATTATGGCAGATCATTAGTCAATAAACCAACACTCTGGGGCCTCTTACTGAGCAGTGAAGTCCTGGTATCCCCAGCTGCAGCTGCCATTCTGGGCTGGAGCATCTCACCATACTCACAAAAGCAATCTCAGAAACACTCTAAGAGCCTTAGCAGAGGCAGGGCAGCTCCTCCACCTATTCCCATGGGGCTAAACAGCTAGCAAAACTCTGGAGGAGAAGACCAGCTGGAGTTGTGGTCACTGCCACAGGTCCCTTGTAACACTCATTTGGTACCTCAGGGCTGCATATGCCTTTGATACTCAGTATGGTCATTTTGAAAGGCTGTCATCCACCATCCCATCCTGTAGCTTATGGAGGTCTACCATGACCTTACAGATCCTAATGTGTCTCCCACAGAGACTGCTGTTTCCCAGCAGGTCTCCTAGGCCTGCCTGCAGTCGCCAGTTTGCAGGGCTGGCGCAGAGCAGTGCTAACAGGCAGCAGCTCTGAAGGAAGGGAGTCACGGTTTGAGAAAGAAAACCACCACCAAGCAGCCTCAAAAAAGAGCCATGCTATTTATTTTCCTGGGAGGTGAGTGGGAAGGCGTTCAAAGCATGGCTGTTATGCTGTTCTGGCACAGAAAGTGCTTTTCCAAATTGAAATCTTCCATTGGAGTGTCTTGGAAAACAGTGCGTGGTTTTTAACCACGGCTCTTTCCTTTTCTCTGGGAGGAGTGTGGGCCACATCCCCAAGTGTCTGTGCTGGCTGACCCCAAGGCATGCAGGTAGCAAACCCAAACACCCTCCAAAAAGGACCTCAGGGACTGGGAGAGCAAAAGGAGAAGCTTTCTGAGGTGGGGAGTGAGAAGAAGTTGTTATTTGCTGGCACAGGGGGAAGGAATGAAGGATGCTGAAATGGTACTGGGCAGCTGCTTTTCCTGTTGCTGTGGGAGCCAAGAGAAGAGCCTTTGATCTACTGAGCAGGCCTGGGCTGCCTGCCAGAGCCTGTATCCTTTCTCCAGCAGTGACAGCAGGCTTCCTTGCTCGTTCATCTCCCACCGCTGAGTCAAAAAACAAGTGACGTAACTCATACAGGGACCTCACTGCAACACTGCTGTTATCACTGGATCTGCAGAAAACATATGGCACAGGAGCCTCAATCTGGAATAATCTTCTTGCCCGAGACAAGAGAAAAAAATAAAGAAATAATCCAGAGGTCCTCTGAATTAAACCCATTGGCTCTACAGTTGTATTGCTTATGTCAGCATAGCACCTTGGCCAAGCAAGTCCTTCTCCAAATTTTCTTATGCTTTAACTCTAGTGACAAGGAGCTGCAAATAGGAATATGGCTTTCTGATCTTTATCTTGAAAGATGCCAACAATACAGCACTTTTTAAAGAGAGACTTATGTCAGAGTGACTAAGACCAGCCTGCATGATCTGTGGTGCTGCCTAAGAAAAGGGAACATGACAGCAGACAGGTTTTTCAACTCTGACCAGAACATAGACCATAGAATAAAAACTGAGTTTAGAAATCACTGACTACTTTTGTCTTTTGGTGAACACAATAAACTTTCTCAGAGTTCTTTTTCAACTAATGCTCCTAAAACCCTCCTTCTTTCTTCCACTACAGATGCTTCCTCAATAGTATATAATTACTTGGAAACAGGCCAGTGTGTGTTGTGGGATCTCATAGCTGAAGTAAACTTGTGCTGACAATGAGAACTGCCATCAATATTAGAGAAGTTGTTTTTCTCACTGCAATACTGCAGGAGCAGCCAAAACTCAATCAAGTCACCACTGCCACCTCCGATGGTGATGTCAGTCTGCTTGCTACTAGAACAAGGCAAATCACTCTCTCTATCTCATTTAGCTACTCTCCCACTGCCAGCGACCTCTATCTTAGCCATTTCCCTGGTCTAATGTGGTATTCTTTGGAATTAATAACCCTTAGTGAATTTTTCTTTTCTCACTTGTACAGTTGCTTTTTGAACCAGTATAGTAACATAGAAGCATCTAAGTAATTTTGCATGTGTTTTGTAAAAACAGTGAATGCTCTTCCCTAGCCATGTGCAATTCAATTTTAGTCTTCTTGGCACACAAACATGCTGCCTTATGTGTGATTCTCTCATGGCATTTTTCCTACCTGCAAAGTGTAAGAAGAAAAGAAACACTTGCAGATGTGGAAACACAGTGCTGTAAGATGTTTGTCAAACAGAAAAGAACAATGTGGATGTTTTCCATCTTTTAAGCTATCCACTTTAATAAAAGAAAATGTAAAATTTATTAAAAAAGACAGTTGACAGTCCACTTTTTAAGGGAACCAAAAGATGAGGCTTTTCCCACTACCTTAGTGCTGGAGGCTTCATTTTAACTTTGTCTGTTATACAGACACGAGCTGTAGAAACGTCAGTTGAGTTTATAGGAAATTAACACAAACATAACTAGAGATAGCTCTGAAGACCAACTGGAATGATGCAGCAGACAATCCCTCTTTACTTTCTCCATAGCTACATAGAAGGTTAAGCTGTGAGAAGTCATTGTGAAGATAAATCAAATTTATCATGTTAGAAGGTATTAATAATCTGGAATTCGGCCCAATTGGGTGACACAAAAAACATTTTGTTGTGACAGATTTTGCTCACCACTGACATTCTGAAACTAAAGGCAAGTGATGACTTGGTCTTTCCTTGGCCATGAAATGCATGGTCATGGCCTCCAACAGCCACTCACCTTCTTGATAAGGCATGGGCAAGAGGTGTAAGGACCTTCCTTCTAGAATACAAAGCCAAGCAGCCCAAATTTGGAGATCAGAAGGATTACAATGCCAGTAGTTCTCCAGCTAGTAGCTCTTCTTCCTTTCCTTTTACTATGCCCATGGCTCTGGCAAATGACATGCATGCATGGAAAAGTTCCTAAATTGGTACCAGCCAAATCTTACTTAGCACAGTGGGCTCCTGGGATGTAGAGCTGGGGCTCAGCCTGCTGGAAAACTAGCTCAGGATATAATGCTTTAGCAATCTGGTGGTAATAAAAACCAGCAGCATATCTCCTAAGCCTCTTCCCTCAGACTGCTGACAGTTCTATATGTCTAGCATGCAACTGGCAGCAGACAAAGGGAGGTAAGCCTATATAGTCTAAAGTAAAAAAAAAAACACTCACTAAACCAGATGTATGGCAGCTATCATAGTTTCCACTGATTTTTTTACATGTCTTTGAGAATTGCCACTCTGAAATGCGATCAGCTGACTGGCTATAACATCTAACAAATATGTTCATGTTTATATACATCCCTAGCTTCATTTCCCACATGTATGCATTTGAAAAGCCTCATGTTTTGCAGCCTTCACCCAAACATCTGCAATCATTTAAGGAATAAAGCAGTCTGCCATCTCAGCCTAGCTTGTTCAGCACACACTACAACTGATGTCATTTTGGTACGCTGGCTTTTCAAAAGAAACAAATAGGTTTCCAGGCAAACCACATCACAGAACATGCCACGGTTATCAGTTCTAAGAGCCTCACTAGCTCAGCTGCTAGCACTGGGTTTCATCACATCTTCCTGAGGTCAGGCAGGGAAATGCTAGGCCAGCAGTACACATCTGTGTGTGCACAAATAGCCTCAGACTGTTGTTCTCGCCTCAGCTGCCCCCCAAAATAATCCTCTGCAAAACAAGAGAGCTGTCAAGCAGAGACTTGGCTGAGGACAGACTTTAATAAGAATCATGCTATGTTCTTGAGTGTGGGTGTTTCGTGTGTCATTTTGGGAATGAAAGAAAACAGACCGAATGAAACAGAGGTCGCTACTGCACTACCACCATAAAAGGCTCCTCAAACTTATTTACAGTAGTGCATTCTGATGCTTTTTGTCTCTACTTGGGCCCACACCAGAGCAAAGGTGGAAAATTAACTCCCAAAAGATCCTAGAGAGTGGGAGTAGGACTGGATGCAGGAAGAACTGCGTAGACCTTCACTTCTCTAATCCAGCAAACAAGGCTAGACGCATTTTGGGTCTCCATAAGACCCTGCATGAATCTGAGTGCCAGTGAGTGGACAGATTAGACTGGACACAACAGAGACAAAGCAGAACCACCTCTGGGGCTGCTCTCAGCTAGCCTGGATGCAATTTTTGTTAGCAGCTTTTGGTGCATCCTAGGCTGATGCTTATGCAACTCTTCTGATGCAAATTCTGATGCAAAAATGAAATGAGAGAGTTCTAGTAGTAAGGCTGAGAGCGTGCTTACAGCTCAGCATTGGAGGGTATTGATTAAATGCTTTGCTGACGAGGCCTGACAAGGCAACAGTGATAAAATTACATCAGGCTCTAAGTCAGTCTCCAGACAGGTAAACTTTCCACCCAAACATCCTTCATTAAAATTAGAGAAATAAACTGGTCTGGCGACATGAAGTAATGCTGAGTTTGGGATAAATATGTAAACTGGTGGGAATAAGATGCCACACTACCTTGAAAATGGTTTTGAACCTAGCTGAGTTAGGGAAACATGGTGTAGGAGATTATTTGATGCAGATGAGATATATTTTTTAGAAGGCCACAATATCAAATCAAGTGTCCTAAGAGATCTATGTAAAAAGGTATGACATGAATAAAGGAAATGTAGAAGTTGGTTGCAGAGACACATGTGATTCGAGAGTTTCACCCCTGGAAGAGCTTCTCTTCCTTGTCTGCATTCTGTAGGCATGCTACATGCTGCTAAGACTGAAGTTTGTTTTACTGTAGAAAATGAGCTCTTAGTGTTGTTCAAAGTAGAAAATCGAAACCGTGGATTTCTAAAGAACTGTTATTAAAAAAGAAATGTAAGAGCTTCTTAAGCCATATTTTCACAAGAGCACTCCGACCTTTTTATCCTTGTTCTTATCGCTCTTGTCCCCGTGTGAGATTTCTTTTCACAGATGCAGATCCTGAAAGATCCTAGTGAGAATTGATTCTTCATGTTAAGAATGCCTAGCTTACTGTCTGTACCTGCTGCCTGACAAAACCTTCTGAGATCTAATGATCGTCTATTGTAATAATTACATTTGAATGCAAGACCTTCTTGGCACTGCAAATAACTGCATGTAGCACCTTTGTTTTAAATAGAAACATTTGCCCCAACAGTTCAGAAGCCTTGTCCTTTCTGCAAGCATACTTATCTGATGAATAAATTCACATATACATACACGTAACTTCTCTTTGCTACTGCCTCATCCAACAGTATCATATCACTATTCCTTTCTGACTTGAGATGCTGTCAGTTGTGGGTGAGATAGTTGTGATTGCTGAGGGCTGTGGTGATGGAGTAAGCATCAACCTTTGTATCTGTTAACAAAGAATAAAGGGAGTCTGGCTTCCTTCAAGTCTGGAAGAATCAGACAATATGAGAAAGATTTCTGTCTTGCAAATCTAAGCTGTTAATAGCACATATTTTAACCAAAAATAGTCACTCCATACTGCTCCTCCCTCCCTAGTGCCGTGTCTGGAGGTTTTCTGTGCTATATCTGGCTTTTTTGATGTACCCATGAGCACTTCTGTTGTTTATGTCATGCACCAACAGATACAGATCACAGACCAGTGCCCTGGCTCCTGTGTCTGCTGTTCACCACATTTTTATGTTTTGAGTGATGTCAGCATATTACTTTCAGCTTGTTTTGAATATCAGTACCCAACAGAGGACCATGGCTAAACCCATGATCTCCTGTGCAGATTCTCCCTACTCCTCAGCAAATTGATATCCATCAAACTGGGCAGGAGGATTCATCATCAAAGATATTTTACAAATGTATTATTTTCCTTCATCACGGTGCTACAGTACTGCTGCAGAAGAAACACTTGCCCTATTGAGGAGTTGTGGGCAAATCACACAGAAATGTTTTAATCTCACATGGAAATGTCAAATAGAAATGTTTAAATGTCTGTGGCGATGATGTCCCCAATGAAAGGGTTGTTTACTCATTCACTCAATGAGTAAATATGTCCTAAGGCCAAGGTTTGATGATAATTGTACTCCATGGTAGCACCAGTGCAGCTACTGGAACCACTTCCTGCCCATTCTGCAGTACAACCAAAGCACATCTGTGGGATGCTGCCATCAGCCAGATCAGGTACACGACTCACATGACTGATTTTACATTCAGGCTGTTTTCCTTTCCCTTCCCTGATTTTTTTTTAAAAGCCAGATTCATGGCTCTGCTTTAGAGAATAGCCATATCAGCAGAGCTGGAGGGAGCAATAAGCTGTGAAACAGGGTCATGGTATGACAGTGTTGCTTCTGATGACAGTGTGCTGTCAGTACAAACTAACTTGAGGAGTGTGGAGCAGCCCCTGCCTTTCCACTGGCTACAAAAACAACCTCGGGAAATTTCCTTTCCTAAGGTGAAGTTGGCCTTTATGTACAACCCTCACTTCTTTCCACATCTTGTGTAGACTGAAGTCTCTATGCCAATGTATATCTTCAGAATTAGGAGCAATGTATTATTTTATAACTAGGGAATCAGCCCCGAAGTCCCAGTAACACTAGTATTTAAACAAATTTACATAAGCAAACCTACCTAAACATCTGATCTGTAAAAGGGTTTCTGTGATTTTTACCAGGCACCCATCCACACCATTAATTGCCCAAATACACTTCTCCTCCCGTATGTTTGTGTTGGTGTAATTAATATGAGAGTTTGATTATATTTCTCTCAGGGTTCTTTTCACCTACTGAAAGAAAAAGATTTACTACCTGCTAATTTGTGTATGGGTCTGACTTAATGAAACAACAATTAAACATCTACCTCTACTAGCACCCAGCTCTAATAATCTTTTAACAAGATCTCTACAGTGCAAGTCAACAACCTGAACGTATGTTCTTCTGCATTCACCGTTATAACAGTTCCAAGAGATTCTTTTTATGATGGTGAGCACTATAAAGCCGACACACCTGAAAAGAAAATAGGTTGGTCTCTGTAACAGCTCACACAGCTGCAATAAAACTGTCAAAATTATTAACCGTGTTGTGGAATCCTTTAGTGTGGCAGCATCTTGGGAGCAGGGGAATACAACTGAACTTCAGGCTCCACCTGGATTTACTTTGATATTTGTAAATGAAGTAAGCATCTTCTCAAAGGCAACTTTTACAGAATACCCTTTTCAGAATAGAATAGAACTTTGAAATCTTTTCTGCTGAAAAGACAGCAGGACTGTGTAAGGAACTTCTCTTTGCTTTCTAATCTACAGGTGAAACTTGGTGTACCGGCTCTGCAAAGTGAAGCACCATGTAAATAATAGCAACTGAGAGCAGCCAGTGCAGAAGCATTAATTACATGAAGAGAAAAAGCAGTGAGCGAGGCTCAGTTTTAGTCCATTGTCCTGGAAGTTCAGCTGCAAACTGCAGAAGCTTCCCATCTGCCCCAGCATTGTGCAGATTATAATGGAGTTCAGTTAGTTTGTTCATTGAAATGCTTTCCTAAAAAATACTGGCACAGATTCACCTCGGAGCTGTCTGTTTTCTTTGTATCAATTACTGAGAATCAAGGTGCTGTAAGAGCCTCTACACGAAGAGCCCAGGGGACTCATCTTTCCTGCCCTGGGCCAGCTGAGGCTTTGTGGGCTCCTTCCGTCTTGCAGCAGGCACACAGTCAGAACACAGGCCTAGCTGCTGGGAGGGCAGAGGCATAGCCATGACATGCTGCAGGTGAAGTGCAGGGGATGCTGACAGTCACCTGGAGGTTCACAGAGAGGTATGTGTCAGCTCTGTACCTCCTGGGTTAAGACTTATGTGGTGTAAGGATCCTTTGAGGACATGGGACAAAGCTGAAGAACAGTGGTGCTTCTCAGCTGTTTGAGATCTACCTGTAAGATCATGAACTGCGACCTGTTGCAGAGAACAGCTCTGCAAATTATTCTTGGTTTGTTTTTTATTTTTTTTATTCCCAGGAAGAAATATATAGGATGCTTGATAGAAATATATATGGTACCATTAAAGTCCCAAAACTTTAGAATTCCAATGAAAAGATATCCCACCTGCATGCCTAGATTTACTTCTGAAGCGAGTCAAGGCAGCTGAAGAAATGGCTGCATCCTGGCCCTTTCCAGCACAAAGAATTTCTCTGGACATGACATGGACACTGTGTATGAGGTGGGACACGTGTGGATGAACGTCAGGAAAAGACTTATTTGCTGGTGAAAATGCTAATTTCTTATTTCCTGCTCATCTGGCTCTGGGCTCTGAAAAGTGAGCCCTTAGCACTGAAAAGTTATTAGGCTGTGGGTGTGGGGAAGTTGTGATGTCATCGTCTCTGGAGGTGTTCAAGAAATGTGTGGATGTGGCACTGAAGGACATGATTAGTGGTTGTGGTGGTGATGGGCTGATGGTTGGACATGATGATCTTACTGGTCTTTTCCAACCTTAACGATTCTGCGATTCTACATGTAGCAACTTTTGGTACAAAACATATGTCAGAGTAAACAGAGAAAAAAGATGAGGAATGCAGACTCTTCCAAATATCACTAGAATTAACAGTTTCACCATTTACAATTTTGTAAAGTCATATCATCTGCACTTTTTCTTCTGTTTAGAAACAGTTGTGCTATTTGAAAGCAAGGCATTCCTTTTGCAGCTCTGCAGTAGAGCAATAACTCCCTCTGGTGTTTGCCTGTTCTTGTTACTTCCTCAGCTACAGCATCCTGCCAGATTACGTGTGTGTTGCATGTAGTGTTTCCTCGTTAGTTCACACTGTGACCAGGAAGGATGGTGCGTGCCCGTCAGGCAGACACTGGTCCCATGTCACTCCCATTTACAGGTGAATATCACCTGGATACAGAAAAGTGAGCTGTCAAAGTGCTGCTGAGTGGCTTGCTCTGCCAAAGGCTTGTTAACGTACTCCCTGCCTAACAGTAGGCTTATTGCAATGTGCCTAGATGCTTTATTTGATGAATACTAGAACTTACCAACACGATCCTATGATTCTATGATTCTATGATCCTGAGTGAGCCAGAGTGCATATAAGGGATATGGCAAATGGCTGGCTGTGAGATCAGAGTTAATGAATTACTGCACTCTGCTCTTGGGACAGACAACGTAGGACTGTCATTCAGTTGCAACATATTTACAGGACAGCTTCAATGCTTAACTCTGACCTACAAATGCGTTTCAATCTGAATCTGCAGGCAGAGGAAGCAAAATGAGATGCAAGACAAACTCTTGTCCTTAAGGTTAAACCACTACCCATCCAATTCCACAGTAATGCTGATTGTTGATCTTTAATATAAAATTTAGAAGAAAATATAAACTGCTAATTTTAAAAATATCATATAATAATTTATAAATAAACTTCCAATTTTTTTTTTTTTTTTTTTTCCGGAGTTTTGCTGTAATCAGTTCAAGAAAGCAAATCTACGAGATGTGAGGAAGGAAATGAAATGTTTGAGATATGCCTTTTGCAAAAAAGAAGAGGCTATTTTGTTGGGCAGTTTAATAGGAGCTATTTCTGGAGAATCATAGAATCATTCAGCTGGATGTTCCCCCAACCAACACTGAGGCTTTTTACATTTGACCTAAATGTCCAGAGGGATTTTTGTTTTCTTCAGCATATCACAGAACAGGATTCTATAAGCTGATTATTGTTGTTGTTAATTCACTTCTGAATGCAAACACATCTTTGCATATTCCAAGCACAATATGGAGCTGAAAGCAGAAAAACTAAGAGAGTCTGTCTTTAGAAAGCTCCCACTAAATCCTGGCTGTCTGGCACCCTGATCCTTGTTACAAATAACCCTGTGGCAGAAGGCTCCCCAGCTTGTATTATACAAAATGTGTAACCATAGTACACCTTTCATGTAAAGCAACTCCCTTTTAATGTGCAGTAATCTGTTATTCTCTTTGTCTCTCAGATAGTAATCCACTTGCATGTGGTAATCCTCAAAATCACATATGCTCTTTAAAGCTCTTCTTTTGGAAATTATTCATATCCATTTTTTTTTCTTTTTTTCTGGTGACTGGCAACAAAATACCCAAAGCTTTTTCATCTGTCTTGGATCAATGCAGCCAGAATTTTTTGTGTTCCGGCTTCATTGCTAGGCTGGAAGTGGGTCAACAAATGAGCAGTTTCTAGTCATCCAGCAGAACTGCAGCATGCCCGCTTTTTGTTTGGCCAAGACAGAGGCACAAGCTTTATGAGAGAGTTAACAGGAAACAACTGAAATGACATTTTCTATTTGGGTCAGAGAACAGAGAATTAGAGAAAAAAATAGATTTAGTTATCTAGAATGATTTAAAAATATATCCTCTTGTTCTACTGAAACAAGCTGATAACAAAGAAAATTCTCACCTCAGCAGTAACAACCCAACCCACTTGCACCTGGACATTTACAAGCATGCTAACAGCTACTCAGAGCTTCACTATTGCAAGATGAAGCCTTTTCAGATATTGCTACCTTAAGTCAGAGGCAGGGCACTTATAACAAGGTTTTAATGAGAGAAGCATGTTTATTTAAATGACTTCATCATGAAAGTAGGTGAATCTCATCAGGTCAAGTGTAAGATCTTAAGTGATGTAAGTTGCATTAATTGCAGGACTTGAAGAGTATTATACTTAGAGTTCAAAGGATCTTCTTCTTTGCTAATAAATGAGCCATAAGCAATTGATAGCAAGCTAGATAGAGTACAGCTTTCAGTGATACAGCAGCACAACTTGCTGATCCGATCATCTCATCTTGCTTGTCCAAGCCAAGCTGGCTTGTGTTACTTACTGAAAAGGCCAAGCTCTGAAATTTCTCCCAGTTTGTCTTTTACAGAGGTCAGGGTCTACTGCCAGCAGGGCAGATCCTGAATGCACTGCTGAGGCTTACGGTTGTTGGAGCGGATCCAAAGGAGATCATTAAGGTGTTCAGAGGGCTGGAGCACCTCTTCTACAAAGAAAGGCTGTTGGAGCTGTGCTTGTTCCGCCTGGAGAAGAGATAAGACTCCAGGGAGACCTCATTGTGACTTTCCTGTACTTGAAGGGTGCTTATACAGGAGAGGGATTAACTTTTTACACAGTCTGATAATGATAGGACAAGTAATGGCTTTGGACTAAAAGACCGGAGATTTAGATTAGATGTTAAGAGGAAATTCTTTACTCAGAGGGTGGTGAGGTGTTGGCACAGCTGCCCAGGGAAGCTGTGGTGCCCCATCCCTGCAGGCACTCAAGGTCAGGTTGGATAGGGCTCTGGGCAGCTGAGCTGCTGGGTGGCAGCCCTGCCCATAGCATAGACGGGGACTGGGTGGGCTTTAAGGTCCCTCCAAACTAAGCCATTCTGTGATTCCATGATTATTACTTTTGCCCTTGATGGGAGGTACTCCCTGCTGACCTCAGGAAGGGGGATGACCCATCCACAACACCTAGAAAGCCATGCTGTCTGCCCCTCTTCTGAGTCACTGGGCAGAGCAAGGGATCAACTTCGGGCTCTAGGTCAGCTGCTGACTCACACAGCAGCTGCACTGAAAGCAGTGGATAAATCCCAGAGCTAAGTTAATGTTTCATAATGCCATTTTAGCCACACGACTAGAAGAGGCTTAAGGTTTCTCCTGAAGTTCATCCTCATAGAGAATCAAAATTACCTTGTCTTTACTTCTTTCAGATGATTCACAAACCTGCATGTGAGCTCCCTAGTTTCAAGAATTTGAGGAAAGGGATCTTGGTGGTCTCCCAGCTCAACCTGCTCTGGATGTAGTTTGAAGTTTAGGAATCCCACTGCAGCCCTCTTTGCAGTGAAGTAGGGTAGCACATGTGCCAGAGCTCAAAGCCTGCCTCCCAGGCACAACAGGAATGATAAATAGGACTGATAAACACTCCAAGCTGAAGTGTGCTGCACGTGGGAATCAGGCAGTACTATTTCTAAAAGAAAGACAGGAAATTAGGCTCTCTTATGTCTTTTCAAATGTTTACAGTAAATCAGCAAAATTAATGGTTCTAGCAGGGAGAAATTCTACTCTCACTGAGAAACACACTGTACTCCAAGCAAACTAGCCAAATATTAATTTCCTTACAGCTGTTTTTGCCATTTATTTCCCTCATTTGCCAAAATTAAGTCAGCTGAATTTTCTCATGAGTGCAAACATTTGTGTTGCAAAAAAATAAGGAAGTCAGTGATTTCATCAATTTTTAGGAAATAAAGTTAACTATAAGGGCTAATCTTCCTGTTTCACATAAAGACCAGAAAGTCCAGATAGATACGAAACATCTGAATAATTTAACTGGTTGCAAGAAGTCTTAGATTCTAAACACTGGAGGCAAACACTTGCTAAAATGATCAATTTGAATTTGTTGAGCAGAAAAAAAAGTGAGGTAAACTACCAACCTTACAAGTGAGACTGTTGGGAAGTTGCTGAACCAATTTTTCATGTAGAAGCCTCATGCATATAGAAATGAAGTAACCTCAGTTCCTCCATTCCCTTCTAAGGAGGATTACAAGTCCAGCTGTCCTGGTAGCGTGCTTGATTCTGCTTTAGTCCTCTTCTAGTCGACAAGAAGCAACTTTTCCTCAACAAAACTTAAGTAATCACCTCACCAAACTTCTTTAGCAGTATATTGATTAGAAAAAGACAACTTTTTAATTATGAAATATATTGTCACAATTTCTAAATGCTTACAATCAGCATAATCATTCCCAAATCACTGCTTTAATATCTGTTGAATGAAAACCAAATTATTGAGGTGTAAACTAATGTTTATAGTTAATACTCCTTCTGGTTCGTCGTAATTCTTAATTGAAATGAAATTAAATTAACAGGAATTAAAATATAAGCCAAAGTAAATCCACTTCATATATATTATTAGTATGAGGAGAAGAAAAAGTTCAATATTTAAACAAAAAGCTTAAAGTTATCAGCACCTACAAGACTTGAATCAGAATGTCCAGATTAAAATTCAGGCTCTAATTCCCTTTATATTTCAGCTTTCTCATGGGTGATGCAGGAATAATAATCTTTATTTTTTCATTCATGGACTGTTTCAAGGATGAACAATATAATGTCAATGTTGAGTATTACCACAATTAGTTTTAAAAGCATGAATGAAATCACAGTGATTTGTTATAAAAAACAGATTATTTGAAAACACGAATACTGAACAGTGAATTCAGCGGGAAATAAAAATGGTCTGATGAGGAAATGAAATATGATATAGCATGGATAAACTCTGACAAGGTGTGTGCAAAGGTCTCCTGCTGTGTATTGTTGTTTGGTATGGATTTGTATCAATGTTTTTATAGTGAGGAAACATACTGTTTGTTGTACAGTATAGGGAGAGGAATGAGATAATTTAAAAAAAAACAACTGTAAAATCATCAAATTTTGCACGCTGATACACTCATCTGCATGGTCATAGACCTCTTCTGTCCTGATTGATTCAATCTGGAATAGCACTGAAACGACCTCATATGACATATAATCTGCAACACTAAGATACCATAAGTATATTCTGCAGAAAGTGAACCCTTTATAAATTGCATTTGCAGTTAATACGACAGTTATTTGAAGAGAAAACAGCATAATGATAGACATTGGTCTAGGTAATTAATTTCCACAGAAAAACGAGGTAGAACATATGATATCATTTAGTTGTCATAAGATCTATGAAGATGTCATCCTTTGTCACTTCGAAGTAGCTTTAAAACCTTAATATAAGACACGTGGGTCTATCATTATATCAAATTCCAAGCTTTTAAGACTAAACACATGATTAGTGTTGTCAGACCCGTCAAAACTCAGCAACTTTGGCAGATACTAAATGCAGTAGCTCCAACTTGCTTGTTGGCAACTGGGTTGGCTGCAGGTGGGTTTTCTGTGGGACATGTTGGGATGCTTCTCTGGGACAGTTCCAGGGTCTCCTGCTCCTTCTGCTCCTGGCAGCTCATTGGGGTGACTTTCTGCATTTTCATCTACTCTAAAAGACTCTGGGAAAGCCTGAGAATGCAAGGAGGTTTCTAGATGATGGAGGGACAGTGAAAGGATTGAACAGGTGGCTGGTTGCTTGACTTTCTGTTTAATTGGCCATCCTAATGTTGCTGAGATCAAATTATACTGTTTACAGTGTGTTATGAAACCTGACTTTGGACAGGGTATTCTTCATTATTATTGAAATCAAGTTACTGAATGCAGAGGGCAGCTGTGCAAGAAATGTATTTTGAAGCCAACACTGTATTGTGTTACATTCTACTACAAAAGTACACAAGCAGTGTCAGAGGGTGTAAGTTTTAGCGTCTATCCTGAATGTAGAAATACTTCTAAAAAACATTTTAGCTTTTCAGTTTTCAAAGACTGATTTCTTGTACAGATGTTACATGCCCAAATCAGTATGGCTCAAGTTTTGAAACCATAAAAACAAATATATATATAAAACTTATGAAAGCTTTTTCATGCCATAAATTGATAATTTCAATTTTGATACATAAGGTCCTTATAGGATTTGAAAGAAGCAGCTGCTCAGAACAATTAGGCAGCTGGAGATCAACCCTCTACAGCGATAAAAAGCTCCAGTTTCTGAGCCTGCAGGGATATGAGCTATCAGATTTTAACCAGTGACGTCTTAACTTGCAGAAGAGCTGTCACTGCTGTTTTGGGTTTCAAGAAAAGGAATTATTTCTGGGGCTAAATGGAAAGTTATGAAGGAAACATCCCGGGGATGTATTAAGGCTGGAAACTCCTTGAAATAGCAACGATTTGAAATACCTGAATGTAACTCTTTTTTAAAAGATTCATTATCAATACAATTACCTTTTCTAAAATGTTTGATTTTTAGCCTTGCCAACAGCATATTCTAGTGCATTTGTGTGCAATACATCTTAGAAACCAAAGGCAAAATTATAGCAGCCTCTAGGATCACTTTGTTCTGGACCTTTTTAGTTTCTGCCAGCTTATTTTTAATAATAGCTTTTCAAGGGGGGGTAAATTTATTATTATGTTTCATCAGCTCTGTAGACACTTGCATACTGCATGGATAGCAGTGCTCTACCTATATCAACTCTGAATTCATCAAACGTTCAAGAAGTGGGGAAACAGGAGGGGAATCAACTCTTTGAAAGGGTAGACAAAAGCAGGACAAGGGGAAATGGTTTTAAGTTGATGGAAGGAAGATTTAGGTTGGATGCCAGGGGGAAGTTCTTTGAGAGTGGTGAGGTGCTGGAACAGGCTGCCCAGAGAGGTTGTGGATGCCCCGTCCCTGGAGGTGTTCAAGGCCAGATTGGATGGGGCCCTGGGCAACTGGTCTAGTATTAAATGTGGAGGTTGGTGGCCCTGCCTGTGGCAGGGAGGTTGGAGCTTCATGATCCTTGAAGTCCCTTCCAACCCGGGCCATTCTGTGATTCTGTGTGTGATTCTGGGGAAACCTCTCTCAGAGCTAGCCAGGTCCTACAGGACTCCCAAGAACTCCTTAGCTCTCCTTGCACCTTCTGCTGATGAAAGAACACCGTATGATTGCTGAAATGACTTATGGGGGAAACAGCAATTCTCATTATGAGAAGAACTGATAACAAATACATGTCCAGGAGATCCTACCAAAAATGTGCGCACAGGGACATGAAGCTACACGTCAAACTAAATTTGGGTGGGAGAGAAAACAGCAAAGAGAAGATTAGTATAAAATATGCATTATATATTTTGCTATATAATCTACGTAGCTACAACATACAAGTCTCCCAGAGGATGTCAGAAGAACATGGAAGCATTGTACTCAGCATTTAAAAATTTACAGCCCCCATAAGCCTAAGCTTGGCCTCCTTGGATGCTTCCATGCAAAATGGCTACTGATTTGGTACAAAGAATAAGCGACGCTCATCTGACCAGCAGCTATCATTTGTTGGCTTTTCTTGCTTACTCAACATACAGTCCCTACTAAATACAGGTAACACTACACACAAAAGACAGAATTACTGTTTTCCTTGGTGGCTAATCTTTCCTTTCAGAATGACTGTACTTTAAAGGCATCCTTCTAAGAGTATTTCAGAGATGGGGAAATAAGAAGTAATACAATTAAATTTAAGATTACTTAGAATTTCGACTGCCCAATCTGAGATGCTATCTAATCTTCCGCATTACATCACCCCTTATATGCAAGGCAGAATTCCCTGTGACTCCAGTTCTACCTGAGAACCTCCATGAATTAAGCCTCATGCATCTCAAGCCAGAAACCTAAAATACAAGAACTCAAAGCAAGCAGACATCAGAGGGAAATGACTTGTTTCACATCACACAGGAGCTCTGTGCCAGAAGTGGGACAGCTTTCCATGGATTTGACTATAAGATCATCCTTATTATTTCTGCAAGTCTCGGGTCTCCTGTAGTACGCACCTTCTGACTTCTGTAACAAATGAAACCTGAGCTCAGCAGATTCCTTTATTTCTTATCCCCTGACAACTGATTATCTCCCGAACACAGTCCAGCCTATCCTCTAAGGGAGGAAGGCAAGCACGTTCTGGGAAACATAGGACAAGACCTGTAATCAAAGACTGTGACACTGAACAGTGTACAACTGAACCAAAATAATCTAAATTTAAGTCTAGGGTTTTCTACTTTATGAATGTATCATGTGATGACTTTAATTGTGCTCTTTTAAAATCATTTCAGTTGCATGATTTTCTCTGTTTAGAAAAAGCAACATGAGAAAACAAAGAAAACAGAAAAACTTTCATTGTGAAGTGTCATATTGAAAATTATGAGCATCCTCATGAGACTGAAACCTACCTCACTGCTGGCTGAAGCACATGGGTAATGGATAGTGGTGGCTGTCACACTCCAGAGAGACTTACATGAGATGCTTGTGGACATTTGCTAAGGAAGGATGAGATACCTCAGGAAGGAGACCCAGGCTCTGAAGGCAAGAGTGCCATGAGGGAACACACACTTTCACTGTTCTTCACCGATTAATGGTTCTTCCACTTTATTCCCATTTCTTTTCCTCTAGTACTTCTGCGCAACCCCAGGCTCATTCTCCTGTTCCAGCAGCTGCTCCTCAGGCATCTTGCCCAAGTCAAGACACTTTCTGGCCATCCAAATCATGGTTTTCCCTTCCATGGTTCCTGCTCTCAACCTCTGCTTCTGGTCTCAGGCTCCTTAGCACTTCCTCCAGCTTCTCAGGTACCCCTGGTATGACTCCCAAAGGGTTTTTCACCTTCTGTCTGCCCCATCTCCCACCTCTGTCTGATCCAACCACACTTCCTTGGCAGGGACAGTAGGTACTTGCCATGCTTGGTCCTTGTTTGGACACTACACTCCTTCCAGCAGAGCGTGATTGCAACAGGGGGTGAGGGAATGCTTTGGTGAAGTCTGCTGTGCCAGGGCTCAGGATGGATGAGAGAAAAGCTGCCTGGAACCAGAGCAGACTGAGCAACTCAATTCTATATGTTTCTATGCCACTCAGAAAGATACAAGGCTGCACAAAGCCAGGTCTGGAAGCAAGAATGCCTTGGGCAGGCAGCAATTTATTTCTCAGTCTTTTTTTTTTTTTTTATTTCTGTGCTGTCTTACTGAGTCACTTTGAGCTTCCTTAAAAAACTACTAGAAATTGCAGTCTGATAAAACATATCTTCCTGAATTTAAAAGCTTTTCTGGGTCTTTTCAGGAAACTTGCTGTAAGGAATAGACTGAGGCTGATCTACTTCAAATCATCAATGGACTTGAGGTCCTATCCCAGCTGATTCTCTTTCTGGCCATAGCACGTCCTCCTAGGGATCTCAATTTAACACTTTCCATTCTGTGGCTTCCCACCTCAGTCATCTCGCCACATCAAGTCACCACACTCCTAACATCTACCACAGTGCTATACTGGTTCCTCATCCATCTCAGAGTCACTGGCAATCTATAGGTAACCTCATCTGCTTTGTCTACCTGACATGTTGCTCCTGCAGCTCCCCAGAGTAGTTTCTCCAGGCACAAACTTGGCTCTTTGTTTGAACATCTGTCTTCCAAGGTTTCAGAAAAGAATGGCAATAACTTTTTTTTTTTTTTTTTGAAATGAAGGACATTGTCATGGTGTAGTATTTGAAAGGTTTTTTGAGGAATCTTCAGCTTCTGAAATAAAACCATCTTGCTGAACATGCTATGTATTAAAGATGACTGTGGAAGACAATAAATATTTGCATTCTGCTTCAGTCTCTTCACTAGGAAGCAATTCTGGCTACAAAACAACTTTGAGGGAAGCAGATATTCATACATAGCTCCAGCACTGCGTGGTAGAGCTTACTGCTGATGCTAATGCAGAATGTTGGAGGAGGAAGAATCCATTTTGGTCACTGTTCTTTAGGAAAGTTATGACCTAGATTTGCATTTTCCTCCAATGCAGTCCTCGTTCATTTCAGTTTGAAATGATCTTCTGTCAAAACCACAAGCATGTATACTTCAGGGGAATGTCAATGCATACTGGAATTTTCTGCCTGGAACTAATTTGCACCCTAAATTAGGGGTAAAAACAATGGAATTGATTGATGCAAGTAATGAAAACGGGAAAATTCATGAAAAAAAAGTATTTCAAGATTGAATAAAGCTGACAAACTAAAAATACCAAAAGTGGGGCACAACAGCAGCATTCAAGAAAACAAGCATTGCTTAGTAATAAATTTGCAAACCTCTGCAATAGAACGGGCACATTTCAAGTAGAGCACCTGTTGAAGGATTTTATTAGCCTTCTAAATCAAAAATATCATTTTACATTCCTTGTTTCCAGGATCAGATGTCAGTCTCCTTGGAAGCAGGAGGTGCAGCAGATAATGACCTCTGTTGTGTTTTCTATGCTGCCTGCTACTTTCCAAGCATGTCTTTCTCTCTCTCTAAATGTGATGAGAGCAGTTTTCATTTTAGCAAGTGAGGGGAATGATGGTATTATGGCAGTTTTACGAGCATGAAAAATAAAGGCCACCCAGACGAACTTCTCTCCTTGGGACTGCTTGTTTTCAGCACTTGCTACAGCTGTGAAATTCAGAGCTGTGCCTTGGCTGCTGTGAGCTACAGCATCACACAGTCATGCATCACAGCCCGTGAAGCACTCAGGCTGTGAAGGAAGTAGCACTAAGCACACCTGCACCATTTTTTTGTGCGTGTGATTTTCAGATATCCTCGCTTCAGCTTCTATAGACATGAAGTAATGGCCTTACTTCTGATATCCAGATGATCTAGGAAATCTTTATTTCAGGGCAAAACTCACTTTAGCTACAGTGCTGCCTTCAGTGTTCAATAAGAATTCTTAATATTTCAGTCAGAATACATAAAAAGAGAAAAAAGGATTTTTTTTCATAACTCTTCAGATCATCTTAACTAGGCTTAATTCATTTTTTTTAGGGTAATTGTATTTTGTTTAAACACAGTTAGCAGTTTTGTACCTTGTGCAAGATTAGATTCTCATGTCCAATTATGACCCATTAATGAAATGAGAGTTCCCTAAAGGCAATCAAATGAGACAAATCAGCACATACACATGCTGCTATTAAAAAACTTGACCCTATGACACAAAGCCCATGCATGTGAGTGAAATACATGCCTTATATTCCCCAATTAATTTTAAAGATTTTGATTTACACGTTGGAAGAACACAATATACTGTAATGGTACTGTATTTGTAACAATTTCTGCAAAAAAGAGATTTTTGTGAAAGAATAATCATGAAAGGGAACTGAACCACTCAGATTACTGACACAGCTTCCTGCTGAGTGTGATTAGATAAAGGGAAAAAGAAGACTGGAAAAAATTGATCCCCTCAGCAGAATTTGCCATAATTATATGCAGGATAAGAAATTAGCTATTATTCCACTGTTAAATTCCTCAAGTGGCAGGAATGAACTCTTGTATAATCTACATGTTCAATCTAGGCTATCCAGAATGAAGATTCCATTTTTTTTTTTTTTTAAAAAAGGGGAGATCAGGTTATACCAACCTGTTAATTTCAACCCCCTCTCAGTCAGACAGTGGAAGGATGCACTGGGATTGCTTTACCAGCAGTTCTCCAATAGCCCAGCAACTTCTGTCTAAAAGTTTTCATTTTCAAGATGTGAAGTCATTACATTACACACATACATACATTTGTTCTTTGCTAGCTGCAATGCAAAAACCCTTTAAATCTCAAGAATGGTGCTTGCAAGCCAGAATCTCTGCAATGGTTCATTGCTGGCACAGCCTGCCCTACAGTGGCAGTCCTAGTCAGGTGAAATAATTCTGAGAAGATATGCATGACTTACTTACTGAAAGGAGGAATCGGCTATGTAGCCTAATGAGAATGGGGGACTGTCCTTAATGCTACTGAGTGCAGTGAAACAGCAACAATGAAATGGTGAAAGCCCATGGACTAACAGCTGACCGAGGTACTGAAGTCAAACATGAGTACAGCTACGTGAGTTTCTCAGTGTCAAACTTCCCAGAGCTTCTGGTTTCCAAAAGTCAGAAACAGTTATGCAGTTATTCTAATTATCAATACGAGCCAAATGAAAAGGAAACAAAAGCAAGACACTATGGAAAGGAACATCTTATCTGAGAGATAACTATACGGTGTTCAAAAAAGCGAGAGAGAAAAAATGCTGTGTTTAGCATGTGATTAGCAATGCTCTTTCCTGCAGCCTGCTTGGTCCCCATTTCTCCTACTACAGATGTTGTAGACAGGATGATCTTACAGCTCACGGCTGGGTGGGTGATCTTAGCTGCAGTACTACTATGAGCCACACAGATCCAGTCTGCTGAGATGGCCTCACTGTTAGTCTAAATGATAAAATAATTGTTAAGTGAACCAGAGAAAAGAAGGAAAAAGAAAATGATTCTGGGGTTCTGGACCACCTCTTGAGTTGGCAGAGCTGTGACACACCATCTCCACTTTGCTCCCTGCCACCTTCCAAGGAACATGCCCTCATGGCTGGCAGTGGCACCTGACTGAGGAAGCTGCCTAGTTTGTCCAACTGCAAATCTGACTGGGAATGCACAGCGTTCCTCTTCATGCTTCTAGAAGGGTGAAATGGAGAGAAACCAGAAAATTATCATATAGGCAAAATTTAGAGGAAATAATTATTGTTGCAGCCATGATTGATTAGAACGTATATGAATAGCTGAGAGAGATGCAGACCAGTAATATTATGATATGAGATTGCATTTAGAAGAGACAAAATATGAATGTAACAGATACGAATCCAGAGGAGGCAGCTGTATTTGAGAGGTGGCTGTAGGGATGGAAATTCACAATTAAACATCTTGTGACAACACCATCTCCAGATATCTGTATGCTGTAATTAATTGATGTGCCATGGGCATCTAGGTCACCATCCACGTGACCTAAAATAAATACTTCATTTTTTTCCGTACATACCACAGGCCCAGATGCAGCAAACACTTTTATGATACGTAATTTTTACATTCCAGTTTATATCTTTTAGACAAAGGCAGATACTAATCTGCCCCTCTCTCTGTAGCATTATTTAGGAAAATGTTAGGAAAAAATAATTCTCTGAAAGAGTGGTGAGGCATTGGCACAGCCTTCCCAGGAAGATGGTGGAGTCACCATCCCTGGAAGTGTTCAAGAAACACTTAGATGTTGTACTGAGGGACATGGTTTAGTGGGAAAATTTTAGTGGTAGGTGGGTGGTTGGACTGGATGATCTTGGAGGTCTTTTCGACTTTAGTGATTCTGTGATTATAAACATTCTGAATTTGCCTCATGATATACAGTTATGCACTACTGGTTGGTAGTCCCTGAGTTTTGGAGAAACTGTCAAATGCATACAGCTGGTTCAAGGAGAAGTCAGTTGTCTGCTGGAAGTGTTGCTGTCTGATAAACTAAAACATATCTGAATTTTCATAGTCAGGAAAAGATGGAAAAAGAAAAATATATGTGATAAAAATGAGTACAGATACATTACTATTTTTTTCCTCCAAAACAGCGTTATGCAATGGCTGGAGAACTGCCGCCTATAAAAATCAGAATAAATGGCCTGGGAGAAGTGAGGTGACTGACAAGAGTGTCGTGAGGTCATCAGATATAGTTTACTAAACAGCAGTGTTTATTGAGTAAAATGAGTTATTCCATTAGCTTCTGCTTGTCCCCAAACAAATCTTCATTAACCAGCCCCTTCTGCCAAGCGTAGCAAACAGCTCAGGCTTGATTACTGCAGGGAGTCAGCATGGGCTGAGCCAGAGAAACCACAGTGTAAATACAAATCTAGGGGAAGACATGCCAGTTGCCTTCAACGTCAGCCAAGTACTAAAATATGGATTCAGTAGAGACAGCACCAGAAAGCTGCAGTGAGAGTAAAGAAAAATCAAAGTTCATGAAATTCAAAGTTCCTTACAGAAACATGTTTTAGGCAGACAAACTGACAAGAATCAGCAAAGCAGCTAAAGTGCAAAGTGGAAAGCTGACTGGCAGATGCCTGGTACATCAGCAGCACATGAAACATTTGCAGCCCTCATTCTACAGAGGAATTTAACTGACATTACCACTTTTGCAACGTGAGTCTCTTTTCACTTTAGCTGGTTTGAGAAATGCAAAACGTTCCCCCATGTTGAAGAAAAACCATTTCTCTGTGACTTACTGCACTTTGAGAAAGATGCATGTTAATTTGGTTTTTGCAAAATCTCTATAAAATGCCCCAGTAAAAAGATGCCTGCTTCTTCCTGCTTACTGAAAGCAAACTTGCACCAGTTTTATTTCAAAAGTAAAATGTTTTTCATAACAATACGAATGAACTAGATATTGCTGACAGCTTGAATTAATGATTTCCCTGGGCTTCTTCTCTCTCCTAAGAAGCACAATGTCATGCTCCAATAACAATAATAGATTTTTCAAGAGGAAAATGTAGATGTAAAAGATGCTGCCAGATGCTGCCAAATGGAGCCAGTGCACTTCAGTGTCAGGAGTTGACAGTGCCTTGAGCCCCATAGAAGTTAACATCACTTTGAAAGCGAGAAAAATAAATGTGGTTTTGAAAGTGGAAATCCAGACCAATGGATATACCTAATCCTTTACCTATAATTAATGTCCTATGTCCAGAATTACTATACTGATGTTATTGGATAACACTGTTTATTTTTAGAGATTACCTATAGTTATTGGAAACACTTTGCAATTACATGGGTTCTAGCTTGGGATAAATAAAGACCTCTATGCTTCTGTTCTTGCATAGGTATTGGCCAGGATGCCAACCTGAAAGGGTCTCTGACTCCTCCTCATGCAGGCTGGAGCAGCTGAAGATGAAGTGAAGCTTCCTTTCCTCCTCCTCCTCCTCAGCTGGCAAAGGTAGCCAGTTTTTCTAAGGTGATGCAAAGGAGGTATGTGTACCAATCAACACGCTGAGGAGAAGAAGACATGGATGGCTGGTAGGAAGTATCACTGTTTAGAGACATGTATGAAATATGGTGTCAGTAGTCAGTTCACATTATAATTTTATGGGGAACAAATGAAAGGTACCTGGGATTGTTCCACATCATCCTGCTAAACACAATATCCTTGCTAATTTTGAGGATAAAAAGAGAGAGACAGAGACTCTTCCTACCTCTTCTATTTATGAGCATAGCAGAAACAAACTTGATATTAGTTAAAAATCAGTTTTTCTTGTGCTACAACTTGGTCCATTTCTATATGACAGAGAAAAGGTAATACTCACATTGCTGCCATTCCTTAGAATTTTGTCTTTTCTAGGAAAGCAAAATCTCACCTTTTCTAATGGAAAACAAAAACCAGCACTTGAAATGATTGCTCAGAAACTATGTTTTGCAAGATATTTCTACACTGTTCCCTAGGATCTGGTTGCAAGATTTGAGTTTTTGTCAGAAGAAGTCTAGAAATTCTTACAATTATATCTTTAACTAAATATCATAAACTGGATTCCAACATTCATACCCCTGATCTGGACTCTTCCGGTTGTTAAGGCACTTGCAGTGAAACAGAGGAGCCAGATGTTTCTGAGACATCAGGCATACAGAAATTATGAGCTGATTCTATGATGCTGGCAGCTAAGAACACTCAGCACCTTTCACAATTAGACCCTCAATTAACAAAGTTTACAGGAAAAAAATATCTGTCTCACTTCTGCAGCTTTATAACACACTGTTCAGATCTGCAATATTGTATTTAAAATATTAAAAAATGTATCTACAAAGCAGATGGAGAAAGAGTTAGCATCCACTTGATGAAATTCCAACATTTTTGCTCCAGCCCCATGAATTCCCAAAGCTCTTTAAGCTTTCTGTCCAGTGCCTATTCTAATCTGTCATGTTTGTTACTTTCCATTCACTAGCTACACCAGCCCTGTAAAGGCACTAAAGAGATTCTGGAAGCAATTACTTCAATAGCCATCTCATATTCCTCTCTATCCCCAGCCTGTAGAGAAATTGGAGACTCATCACAACCAGAAAACGTGCTCTAAAATGTGTCAACAACTGGCTACACTCGTGGATCAAATGGTACCAACATACTGTGCTGGGTAGCACATCTCCATCTAGCCTACACAGCAATTAATATGTGATGAAGGAATAAAGAGAAGTCAAAGCATTTTGGAAAAACTCAAAAGAGCTGTGCAAGGAAAGATGTTACTGATTCTACATTTTGTTGAATGAGCGGTTTTTGAAATACAGGAATACATATTTCTGTTTTATGAAACAATTCTAGACCCTCTTTGCTGCTGAAAGTTAGTTCCTTCTTTGTTCTTCTCCCACATATCTTTTCTTACCCATCAGACTCATCACCCTCCAATGAAAGGAGGTCTATCCAACTAGGAAAAATTATTATGTTAAAAGATTGCTCTAGCTCATATTTATTTTCAGACATGTTTTCTCCATTGGTACACGTCACCTGAAATCTGCGGGGGTAGGCTATTATATTTTATTAGATTTATTGTATTAAAAAACCACATGCTTTCAGACTCAGCACATCTTTACCCTACAACTATTACTCAACAATCTCACCAGAGGTCACAAGATGCGAGACCCAGATTTGCATTTAGTGTAAGCCATCTTAACTAAGTTTCAGATACTGATCATAAAAGAGACACAAATTTTAATTCTCAGCAAACTTTGACAGAAACAGCAAAAGGCTTTCAGGACTGCTGCATATATACATCCAGAAGTCCAGAAAAGGGGATGGCTGGGGAGGTAAATCAGATGAGTTGACGGCATTTTGAGTTACAATGCCAGGTCTGATACGTGGAAGTATGCTGCACCCAAACAGATGTCAGTGCCCCACAGGTAGCTGATGTGAGGTTAAACACAACTTCTCTCACACTGAATGATGCTCTATACTTTATGCTAATGCAACTTGGTTATTCAGCTGTGGATGAAGTCCCAGAGGAAGATTTGGGAAAGGAGAATGTTGGAAATCTTAACTAATTTCTTGCCCTTATTTGTCCCCCTTTTTCTGAACAGAGAACAAGTATTAGCTGTGCATTAACATCACTTTTAACATGATCTAGCTTTCCTGTAGCAGTATCCCAAAGAAAGAAAGAGATGGTACAAAGAGATGTGAATAAAGACAAAGGCAGCTCCCTTGGAATTAAACATCAAGATAATGGGCTTCACCTAAATGAGGGCATGCAACCTTGCAAAAGGTATTACTTTCCCTCACTCTACCTCCTTCACTCTGAATACCTTCTTCCTCTTTGTTCTCACGTTTATTTGAAGGGGCAAATGATAAAACATCATGTGAGAGTTCAGAGAACTGTTTGAGATAAGATAGTGTATGACTGTGGGATGGAGCAAAAGTTAATTCTTTCACTTGGGTGTAAAATACACTTCACAGAAAATGGAAAGCTGCAGATTTTCTCTGGAATTCCTGAGGCAATCAGATTGGGGCTAGTCATTCCTGGATGGGTTTGAATATACCACAGTTTGTGTATTTTTGGTTTGCTAAAACCATAGCTTTATTTCACCCACAAATGTGCATTACTGTATTTCACTCTTAGCAAAGTTCAGGATTATAGGTAACACCCTGTGCAAAGAGGGTTTAGTGAAAGCAAGCAGGAGCAAGGAATTCCAAAGCAGAAATAGCCTGCTTTGTTTAAACAAAAAGCCTGTCAGTCTTTATTTTGTTATGCTATTACAGCATTCTAACTTCCATCTAAACCTTCCCAGAGGGATGTAGTCTGCACTTTACTTTAGCTAAGCACAGAATTTATTTGAAGTCATTACAGAAAAAAAAAAAAGAAATCAAGTCATCATTGTCTTGAATGTGGAGAGATGAAGAATAGGTGTCTTTTTCAGTAGAACAAGTAAGAAGTCTGTCATAGCAGAGGATTTTCTAATATTATTTACAGTTGCTTTTTTTTTTTTTTCTTTTTTCCTCTCCTCTGACAGTTCAGCTCAACTCCTTGATCAGAGCCCTAAGAATTGTTCTGCTCAGATGGCTTACTGCATTTTGAGTGGAATGCAATTTAGTGCTCTCCCATCTGACCACAGCCAAATTCAGTAAGGGAGAACAATTTCCAAAGACCAACAAACCCCTTCCTCTCTGCTGGAGGCCAGACAAAGATTGCAGCATTAGAACAGATTACCCGCATCTGCCTACAGCTGCCTTTGATAAAAGGGACTGTTAGGCTGTAATGGCAGCTGGACTGTCCGTCTCTGCAAGATAACATCAGGTGCTTTCCAAATTGAGCATCTGAGTGGTGTTGTGCTTTGAAATTGAGCATTGTACGAAGCAGTGCAGTAAGATCAGTGTAACAGCACAAAAGAGTTCATTACATCTCTGCACACACTTCAGAGCTTCATTTTTTTTTTTTAACGCACAGATTTCTTCGCTGCTACATTTCCTTTGAGTTTATCTGTGACATTACTAAAGAAAAAAGGAAATGTTTGTTTCAAAAAGTGGTTAGCCATATATATACCCCATAGTCCATAACAATTTCTCAGAGCCAATTACTGTTAGACTAGTGCATAAACATGTATTTAGGGAGCATGAAATATGTAATTATTTACCCAATCTGGTACCTAATACATCTGAGCTTTCAAATGGGAATTACTGACATGATGGAATACCACAGCTCCACACAAATTGCTCTAGCACAAGAGGAGCCCTGCAGAATTGTTCTCATTACACCTAGTTATTAAAAATTACCTGTTTTTGTTATGGAATTCCAGAATCACTCAGTAACTTTAAAAAGCCCATCATCACCAATTATCTTTTTTTATCACTTCTTGGAATACACTATGATCCAAGAGAGCTTTGTAAATATTATCTGAGGACAAAAGAAAAATATTCAGTCCTAAACGAACTATTTGAACCTTACTTCAGATGAGTGCAATGCATTGCTGAGGACTGGGCAGTAGCAAACGCTAAGAAGAACCTGTGTTACTTCTTATCCCCTAGATGGAATTAAGCATAGTCCCTTCAGGAAAGAGGCCTAAGTCTTGTTTCCCTAAAGAACGGCAGTTAAAACCAATCACATTCGTATTATTTTCCTAAAATAGACTAATTATTACTGAAAATGTGACTGTATTATATAAATTGGGTCATGTCTTCAGCTTACTAATCCATCTCATTTGTGTCACCACCATCACAAAAACACAGCACTTAAAATAATTCAAAACAAAGAAAAGATTCACGTCTTTGTTGTGTTTCTCTGTTAAGTGACAACTCAATGATTTGCCCTTCATCAGTTATTGACATCTCAGCTAAAGGACAACATGTATCAAATGCTCAGGGTTCTGTTGTTTTGGAGTGATGACCAGGCCTCGAGCACAGCACTTTGGATAAAGCTTATAGTATCTGTAAGTGGAAACAGACTGCGGGTTTATTTTATATTCTGCTCCACATTTTACCTATTATGTGTAATTATAAGACAATGCTGCTGTGGGAAATCTGCTTCCTTGCAATGTAATTCCAGGCATATTTCAAAGACATATGTAATTCCAGACATATTTCATATACCCTACTCCTGCTTGCAAGTCAGAAAATATCCCCCAGAATGCAGATACACGAGGCCACCAATGAGATCTACTGCTAGAACTATGTGCCTGTTCCAGTGTCCAACCACTCTTTCTGAGAAGAAATGTTTCCTAATATCCAACCTCAACGTCCCCTGGTGCAACTTAAAGCCATTAACTTTCATCCTATTGCCCTTACCCAGAAGAAGTGGCCAACCCCCAGCCTCACTACAACATCCTTTCAGGGAGTTGTAGAGAGCAATAAGGCTTCCTCTGACCTTCCTCCTCATCAGACAGAACACTCCCAGTTCCCTCAGCCGTTCCCCATAAAACTTGTGCTCCAGAACCCTCACAGCTTTGTTGCCCTTCTTGCAGTGAGGGGCCCAAAAATGAACACAGTTCTTGAGGTGTGCCCTCACCATTGCTGAGTAAAAGGTTGAAATGATGTGAAATGATTATCAATTTTGTGTGTGCAACATAACCAAGAGATATTGATAAGTTGCAGAATATATTTAGGCACTATATTTAGGCACATTCCACTCAGAAATATGCAAAGGATATCCAAAGTATTTTTCATATTGGTACAAGTGTTAAAACAATACTAATAAATAATGAAACATTTCATGTAACTAATCGCTGCATCTTCCTCTACTTGTGCTGCCAATAGGCTTCCTCCTTAAAAGCTCTTTTGATCAAATGACATAGATTTCTCTTAAATATCTCCTCCTTTTGAAAAAAAAAACATTATTTTTCCTGCTTCGGTGGACACTGTCAAACCTACAAGTCTGATGGCTGTTCTATTCCCAGCATCAGAAAAAGCTGGCAGGGTCCCACAGCACAGCAGGCTGAAGGACAATCAGCACTATATCCTTGTGCTAAGGATATCTGACGTGCAATCTTGGCCAAAGCACTGCCTGCAGTCTGAGGGAGGCTGTGCGCTGGTGAGAACACATCTGTGATCTGTACCTGGTATGGCACTCTCAGTACAAGAGTCCCGGCACAACGAGGACACTGACAGAGGTAGGAGGTCTGGAGCACGATGTACCCATACAGGTTGAAAGGTGGATTTGTCAGTCTGGAGGCTGTGAGGAACCTACTGGATGAGTGGTTATGGAGAAGGCTGAGTCATGCATTTGTCAGATATGCACAAAAAATGGACAGGAGATAATGGGCACAAGTTGCACAAGGGAAATTCTAGCTATTTTTAAGAAAAAGAAATTCACACTGCAATGTAGTTCAGTGCTGAAAGAGGCAGCCTGGAAACACTGTGCAATTTTTATCTTTGGAGACATACAAGGACAACTGGCGAAGTCAACCATATGGGTGTTATCTGAACAAAAGTACAATTGTCTTTTGCTTCTGGAGATGTCCACAAAGTAAGACCAGCACAGTCCTTCATGACATTTTAAGATCACAGTTTTAAATGCTTAAGGCTGTCTTTCCAAGTCCTGGGAGTGTCTCAACACAAGTCCAAGCAACTTAAAAGAGTTTTAAAGATTAAATTCAGTATTTATAGTCAGAGAAAAGAACCAGAATGAGGGTGGAAGTTGAAAAATTGGTATAATACATCCCAATGCCTGACACTGCTTAAATGGCAAACAGCTGTAACTGCCAAGCATTTCTCAAGTAGGGACCCATGTAATATTTATTCCAGTAATCCCATCTTCCAGGTCACAGAGTTCTGTATGCCCAAAAGGTAAAACAGAATTTATCAGACTTCTTTCAGTTCCTAACCTCAGCATAAAATTACACAGCACACAAACCAACCTGCCAAGTGTTTGGGTACAGCTAACATTTCCAGGGCTGACTCTCATATCTCAACCCTGCCCCTGTCTCAGGCAATTTTCATCAGAACAGTTTCCATGAGTGCCAGCATCATGCTTCAAGTCAGTTAGAAATTTTCCAGCAAGAGCCGCGTTCTCAGTTTTTCTCATTAAAAACCTCCACCAGCTTCAAAAACATCTTGTGTGTGTGTATGTGTGCGTGCGTGTGTGTGCATGTGTGATGTGGAACTTAAAATTCATGAAGCCGACTTTTGGGATAGAGAAGATGAAACCCGCTCAAGCTACAGTCAGATGCCTCTGAAATTAGAAACAGTGTTCTTTTCCAAGGTCAGCTCCTCATTAGTAAAGGAAAACATTCTTAAGTGCTGGTTTAAGCAATTTGATAGTGGATCCAAAGGCACACTGCATGTCAGGATTACTCAGGGAAACAGAGGAAATGAACCATATAAATTTTTTGTCAAACAGTTTTCTAACATTCCAAATCTATTTTTAGGTTCAACATCTGCAGAAGGTCTTAATTTCATTGTATTTCTTCAGGCTTTCTGCAGAGATACCTTCATTTTTAGTACAGATCCAGAAACCAACCCTGGCTTCATTTGGAAACCAAATTTGAAATCCTCATTCCTTGTTTCTTTTTGGACAGAACGGTCTTTGAAAGGACAGTCCCGAGGAGTCCCAGAGAGCTTGGACACAGCTGGGGTACAGTCAGTTCCAGCATCCTTCTCCACAGGCTTTGATTTTATTCTTGAATTCCGCCTGGCACAAGTCTATTTTTAATGCCATTTGCACTTTTTTTCCCAGTTGGCTAGGCAGCCCCTTAGAGATCTTCCACAAAGTACCTGACCCCTCTTGGTCAGATGTTCCAGAGAACGGAAGGAGAACAGCTTGCTCAGCCGAAGCCCCGTAATTAGCATACACTGCGATAACTCTCAGTCCTTCTCTAACCTGCTGGCTGCACAGCATGATTTCCTCGGGATTTTTGTTTGCCTTGCTTTTAATCTGAAGTGTAATGTTACTGAGAATCACCAGATGGCATTGCTGCAGATAATTCTGATATTTCTGTTTATTTAAATATACATAAATTAGATATTGAAAAATGCCTATTGCAATCCATGCAGATTATTTCTTGATATTATTGCTTGAGCTCAGCTACAGAGGTGACATTTTCAATGTAAACATATCCAGTCTCAATTATGTATTTGCATCCACATATGCTAATGCTTGAGCCCTCACAACATCACATGGTTTATCTGTGCTGCAAAGAAGAGTGCATGGCTGCACAGGCATGCTTTAGAAACGGGATATACAAGGTTTTCCTACATTGTACAAGTTAGACAGGAGATGTTCTTTAGACTACCTTAACATTTTATTGTTTCTTAATCACTGTATTCTTTAGGCACACTGAAATGATTTAAAAGCATTTTAAATTCTTAAAATGTTGTCTGTTTAGTGTCTGAATCTGCTGGCCGAAGAGTTTCAGCTACAATGGTGGCATCTGCAAACAACCAGGGATCAAATTACGTACTAATTCACACCTCATTAAGCTCCTCTGAAGAGCCCAAATGATACGGGTCGTAACTTTTAGCGTAGGCTATACTGCACAACATATGCTAGCACCCTGGGGCTGCAGGAGCTTTCAGCCTGCACAGCCCAGCTCTGAGGCCAGAGTGGCAGCGTGGGGCCAGCTGGGATGGCTGGACCTCTTCAACTTCCTAGCCCTCCAGCATGGTAAGGCTGTGATGGGGCACTTCTTTCCCAGGCGTTTCTACCACCACATGAAATGGTAAACTCACATTTTCTCTTCTCAATTTCATAATCCTTCCCTTAAAACCAAGAATAAAATGATATTTAGCCTACAAGACTGCCTTATAAATGAAGTACCCTCTTCCCAGATGCATGTAGAAGCCATGTGCAGTCACCTCACCATGCTGCTGCAGCTGCATGAAGATCAGAGCAGGCCACAGAGGCGACCAGCTGGTTGAGCACATCTCCAGGAACCCAAGAGATAATGGTGTGCCACTAATTTTAGAACTAAACCAATGTGGTAAAAGGTAAGGCAGCTACCACTGTAGCACACACCAGTTCAGTATTTTTATTCAGATGCCCTGGAAGTCTGTGGGCCATTTCTTTGGAGGAATAGTTTTGAATGCAGTGGGCATGTAGTCCTTTTTTCTCTTTAGTTGCCATCATGCTGGCATTTTCTTGTACTACCAGTAGTCAAACAAATTCCCACTATTAGCATATGATCACAGCTTTGAGCATTAGTGAATGAGAAGTCAAGTCCCTGAGGAAAGATTCAATGCTGATGAAAGAAACCTTCCTTGGCTGAACAGGCAGAGGTGTTTCTGGAGCCAAAGGACAGCTCTCTCATTAGGGGATGTTAAATCCATACTTTAGATCATAGTTATCCTCTATGTCTCCCACAAAAGCATTTGAAACATCACCTTAGTAGAGGTAAGACAATTATCTTCCTTCTTTCTTTATATCTGCCTCACTGCCATAAAATTTGTTATTTTATTGAGGCCAGTATTAATAGAAATCAAAGAAGTCTTTCCTAGGATTCCTTTCCCAGTCACAGGCAACAGCGAGGTAGTCAATACAGATGTTTTTGGATGGAGTTAATTCAGCACTAATCCTCATTAAATGGATGAAGGAATGTAAGTAAGGTAATAAAAGGGAAGCTGTCTGAAATACCAATGCAAAGCATGGGCCCTTGGGAGTCCAAGAATTAAAAAAATGAGAAACATAACTCAGTTAAACTCCCACAGCAGAAAACATATCTGCAGCAGTCTCTTAATGCCTCTATGGATGTCCAAGGAGAGAGCTGCAAATCACTTATCTCTCTGGGTTTGAAGGGGCTGTCTACAGGAGCAGTAACGCGAGATAGACCCAGTGGATTACATTTTTCAATAACATAGCCTTGTTCCTACGATTTTTTAATAAAGCCAGCTACCCAGAGAAGAGATCAGAACTCTGTAATTGTGTTACAAAAAAGCAGCAAGAACCAGAGACAATTTACAATAAATATTTTCCTCTTATGGGTTTTCCAAGCACATTTGGCTGGTGCATACAGCCCCCTTCTGCATTTACACACCCCATTTATACCCCCCATGCATCCCCAAACAGGGGTACTGTTTTTCTAAGTGACAGAAACAAACTCTTAAATAAAGGTTAAAGTTACTGTCTCATGGATTAATGAAGAGTTATTTTATTTAAAAAAAACCAAACTAATAAAATGATTCACAAAAAAATGAAGAGCCGCTCTGAGATGGCCAAGGTGATCCACAAATGGAAATCCTTGAAAACCCCCATCCTTCAGCTTTTGCCTCAGAATGTTTGACACAAGCTAAAGCCCTGCAATGAAGTAACACACACCCTATGTAAATCCTGTCTTTGTAGTGTGGTGCAAACCCTTCATGCATACAAGCACTATTTTTGCAGAAGAAATTTTGTCAGACAAACGCTATTTCTTAATGGTTAGTGAATTAGATGAGAATTCCTCCGAGGCATTTGTTAAGAATGCTCTGATGCCTGTGATGCATTGCCAATGTATTTCCAACAGCACTTAGACTTGTTACTTTTAGAAAAATCATGAATTAAGCTGAACATTTTTGGTTAAAAGGATTGAAGGCATCCTTTGATGACATAAACCAATTGACAAGAGGCTTTATAAAAAGACTTGAATGAGAGATTAGGAATCTGCAATGTACAAAAAACTGCAGCTGGAAGACAGGAGACAAAAAACCAAAAATTTAGAATACAGAAAACAGAAGCTACAGAACCTGGAAGAGAGATAGCGGGCACAGTGAAAAACTGTAATAGTAAATATTACTTATAAATACGAAGAGTACATGAATAGTAAATGAAGTTTGCGTAAAGCAGGGGAGCTGGAAGAAAGATGCCATCCCTTATTCTCTGACAGAGAAGAGCACATGCATGGAATGGTTCCTGCCTCTTGCTGTTCTGAATATAAGAGGTGAATTTGGATTTTGGTTTCTGACTTGCTTTTCTTTCCCACAAAGCACTAATTTTGTCATCAGTATCTGGAATTCATTGTGGTTATTTCCAAAAGAGAAGCAACCCTGATAAGTGCTTGTATCTCTCATATTTAGATCCGAACCTCTCCTTGCCAGGCTCGAGTCATTTTTTCTGTAGGAGTAACAAGAAGGTGTGAACATGCATGTTTTGGCTTGCAGACTTCTCCTTCATTCCCAACCCTATAATACAGCTGAAGAGATGTACCAGCCATTAATCACCACATCCAGTAACCTCCAACTTACAGAAAGCACAACATCTCTCAAAGCAAAATTCAGCAGTGGAACCCTCCTTTGCAGGTGAAAGCCAGCAGAGCTGCTAGCCCACAGCCTTCTTACTCAGCCTTGCTAAATTGCGATTGCTCTTCTGGGGATGAGAGCGGGAGGAGATATGACCTTGGACTTCCCTTCTGTGTGCTCTGAGCACAGAATAAATTAGCTCGGACACAGTAAACAACACAACAGCATCAGTCTGGGTCTGTGCCTAGTTTCAAGCTGATTACTCTGTCCAGCTCCCTGCTGAAACAGACTCACGGGTTTGGGTCTGGAAGAGATCTGATGGCTGACCTGATGGAGCTGCATAGAAAGGTACCTTCATTTTTGTCATTCCTGTGCATTTCCCATCTTGTTACTCACCAGTACTGCTCTGGATGGTCCTCACTGTAGTGGTTGTTCGCGGGGGAGAAGAAGACCGCAGTGATATGCACTCATCATCTTGGGAGCAGCCCTTCTCAATGGCTCTCACATAGCTGTGGCTCCTCATACGGAAGCAGCCTGGCATTGGCAGGTCCAGGGCCTCCACTGCCTGAGACTCAAGCTCACTGAACACCGACTCGCAGACGGACTCAAACTGACCATTCACCTCCATCTCACTCACCTGTGGGCAAAGATAATCAGGTTCAGCATGCAAAAAAATAGAGGTTTTATGCAGAGATTTTTATTTCAGCCCTCGATTCCAGCCAAGACCAGTGGGAAGCTGGGAGTTTCCATAACAGCGCATGGTTTTCCTCACCCCAGGAAGATGAAGCTGTGACAATTATTATTACACTGAAAAACAAAAATCACACTTTCTTTGGTGGTTGAAAAAAATAAAGGTCAGCTTAACCTTGGGACAATGAATGCAAGCCAAAGGCAGTGACAGTGACAGAGCTGAGGGGCTGAAAGCCCAAGTGCAGGCACAGTAACAAACAGTGGGAAAGAGGAGGCTGGTGTGGAAAGGAGCTTTGCTGCAGGGGGGAAATCTCTGTATAACTACATACCCTGGCCGACTGCTTTGAGAGCTGAAATGCACCAGGGAAACCTTAGACTCTTTGTGGAGGATACACTAGGTGGTGACAAAGACTTCCACTCAACACAAGTTCAAGAACAGTTAGAGGTATGCAGCTTTGCTGCAGATCTTGTGAACCTGAAAATCACTTATCTGTGCTTATATATGAATGGATGCTCATATTTCTGAACTCATAACTGAGCCCTGAGCTTGGCATTAAAGCATAATGATTATCACTGTAGGAAATATGCACACAAAAACATCACTTAAGGGTTTTGCTATTTTTCAAGCATGCAAAAAGCCAACATTCCAGAAGGTAAGACTTAGAGTGACAGAAAAAAATTAGGATGGCTCTTAAAAAGGAAAGCATTATGCCAAGTAATTTGTACACATAAACGAAAAAGGGAATCTCAAAAAGTAGAATATATTGTTTTATCACTGGGAAGTTGCTTAAAATAGTATGGGAAGATTGTGGAGAGTATATTATACAGAACAGTTCTAAAATGGTGGAGGACAGTGATATCCCTGCATAAACATTTCTGAATTAAGACTTTAAAAAATATTTTCTTATTCATATTGACAAATGGCATTAATTCTTTGGCAGACAGCTTTGTCTAAGAGCTATATGTCCAGCTAAATAAGTAAGCTAACCTAATGTTCACGTAGTTTCCTGAGACTTTCATTTCCACGCTGCTTCTCTTAGATACATCCTAACCCTTCTGCCAGAGCATCAGCCCTTATGCAAAGTGCTTCACTATATTATACACAGGTGAATACTCTCAAGCTACAATGTCCAAAGATAGAATATCACAGAAACTCAAACTACAAATTCATACTGAATGGCCCATACATTTATTACAGCTGAAGTCTTACTATCAATAACATCACTTGCTTTTTTTTGACATTCGGTGATCTGACATCCCAATGTTAAAGGGAATCACAGCATCACAAATCCTGTCTGCTATGCTTCTAGACCTGTTTAACAAAGTTATTTTATCCAAGAGACTTATCTGAATGGTGCACTTAAGCAAACAAGCCAAAAGTCATACCAAGGAGCTACAGGATTTAGCAGATGAACTACTGGCCCACTGCCCTGTGAAATGCTGGCACTTTTGCACTTCTTTCAGATCTGTCCCTGGCCAAATTAACTGAACAAGCATATTGTAGGCAAGGAGAGGCTACTTTATAATGTAAAAATTCATAAACTGAATGAGTCACAGCGGGACTTACTGTTCTTCTGGTTTAGAATGAACACAAAAGAGTCTAACAGAACTTCAGGTCAATAAGATAAGCAGACCTTTGCACTTAATATATTCTGTGATACTTGCACTACGAAGGTGAAACGTTCAGAGGCACTCAGGGTTAAGAATGTATACAACAGGATAACAAAAGCTTTGAAAATATAGTAATATTCTTGTAAGAATTGTAAAATACAAAATACTGTGGAATTCATTTTCTTTTAGCGTTATAAGGAGCTTCATGATTTTTTGAGGGATGTTCAGAGAATTTGGTTTCAGACCAGATCCTTAAGACACAAGTATAAAGACACTGTTGATGAGCACCTGCTTTTGGAAAAGATAAATAAAAGATCAGACTGCTTCTCCTTCAAACAAACTGCATATTGTCCCACTCATCCTTTTGCAAAAGGAAGGCTATGGCATTATCAGATGTTGCATTCTCACAGACAAAACTGTGTGAAAACTTTTTTTAAAAAAATAAAGGTAAATGTTTTGAAAGCATGTAGCCTGCAATAGATTGAGTCTATTTTAAGCAAAACAGAGTTTCTACTTGGTTTGGTGAGTGATGCCCTGGTCTCCCATGCATGCACCCACCTGACTGATGGTACTCATGGCTCTCATGTAGCTCTCATTGCGTGAGCGGAATTTGGGAGATGTCAGCAGCCCTGCAGGGTCCAGGCTGTCCAAGCTCCTGTTGATTGAGACTTCACTCACTGCCCTCAGGTAACTGTGGCTCCGGATCTGAAGCTTTGGCGAGTGTTCACTGGATATCCTGAGAGGTTTGCAGGAAAAGAAAGAGAGAAAAAAAAGATATTTCATCAAACACAAATAGCCTCACCAGAAATGGGGATAAGCAAGTGCTTTTCACTGGGACAGCAGTACTTGAACTGGTTGTTATCCTTATTTCATAAATATACAAATGCTATGTAATGTCAGCACTTTTATTTGGACTAATCTCTTTCATTTGGTGGAAAGAGAGAAGTAACGTGTAAACCATGCCTAAGCAGAATGGTAACATAACTTTAATTTTATTTACTGAGAGCAGCACAGCAAAATTTTACGTTGTATTTATGGTGGCAGCTACCCACCCCAATAAAAACTTCACCATGTGGGATGAGAGGAGCAATGACGCTGAAACGACTTCATGTGTAGGTTTTAAAAGACCAAGTGGAGCCATTGAGGTGAGAGCAATAGAAGAAAGTGCTTAGAGGTGAATGCTGCAACCACCAAAATCAGACAGAGAGCATGGAGAGAAAAGGAGTGGCCTGAGACTAAATCTGTGTGTAGTAACCTCAACACACCTGCCAAACACTTCTTGATGTGGCCAGAGGTTCTATTTTTTTTTAAGTGCTTCTTCCTCTCCCAGAAAGGCTGGTATTGATCAGACCTGGCTCTGTGACTCATGCATGTTCCTGTTAAATAGGAATGGAGTCTTCAAGGGCATATTAACAAATAGTGCAGGCAGACCATCCGCAACACGCAAAATGACTTCACAGCATAGCTTAACTCAGGAAATCATTCCAATCATGGTTGAATTTGATGTGCTTTAATTTTATATTTTAATGCTGGCTGAAGGTGCAAGTTGAGAAAATGCAGACCAGGTAAGTAGCTTTACATGACTTGATGTCAGTTTAGAAGTGTGAAAACCACAGTTGTGTTTCTGAAGTGGAGACAACCCCCATCTTTACAATACCAGCGACAAATGAGATGGACAAGTAGTAGTGTAAGTAATGTGCACAAACTGCAATACTCAGGAGTCAGCCAGCAAGGCTCATAACATTTAAATACAATTTTCTATTTGCGAGATGTTTTACCCTCTGAAGATGCTCAGTAAGTGTTGTCTTCACAATCTGAGATAACCATAAAAATGTGAGTCGCAAAAAAAGTGACTTATGTCTTTTTTATGATACAAATTTTGTTGGGATATATCTTTTTAAACAATGAAGAGATAATGTATTGAAAGGGTATTTGTATTGAAATATCTTCAATATTCTCCAAGTATTGCAAAGCCAACATACTAAATTGACAAAATTTTACATTTTGAAAGGCATATCTTACATGGATACTTGCATGTATATGAATAAAATATTTGTAACCTAATTAAAGACTTAAACTTGGTTAACTAATGCTTAGAAATGCATACCCAGTTGACCTGAAAGAAGAGAATCCATTTTACGTTTAATTCGTCAAGCATTTGCAGATATTTTGCATTCAAGTAGCTAATGATGGCTATTAGTATGAACAATTTCCCAGAGACATGCACACTTCTGGTAACTGTCAATGTATTTTTAGGAGGACAAGTCCATTGTGTAATTGCACACCTAAGTAGTTCAGCAACTGGGCCTATTTCTGAATGGCTCAATGCAGTAAAAAAATCTAGGCCATCTCTGAAATACTTCATTGTCTGGCTGCTAATTACCTGCCTAATAAAAATATGTAAACTTATACTAATTACTAGGTATTTTTATCACAAAGATATATCCTTTGCTTGCCATTTTCAGTGGGTGCGCAGTGCAATACTCACAGGAGCTGTTTTCATATGCTCTGACTCCTTAAGCCATTTGATTCCACATGTAAAAAGCAGAAAGCTTTTTAGATGTCAGAATTAGTAATGTTTCAAATGACTCAAAAGAACGAAGAGAAAATGATGAAAAAACGACCATTACAAAACGCTGCCAGCTACAGCATTTTTATAACTAACACTAACCATAGATCTCTTGGAAAAACAAAGAACCCTGTCTGTTGGTTGATAGAAATATAGAAATAAAAAGAATAAAACACTTAAAAAGACAGAATGAATAATTCAACAGACATTATTTTTTCAGATGCATGCAAGCTTCCTCACTCCTTGCAGATCTGTAAACTGATCAGCGTTGCCTGAAATGCATTTCTTAAATTAATTCAAAATGTACTTCATGAATATGTTGTGAACAGTTTGCTGCCAGTATGTGACATGCAAAATTCAAATATGCTTGATTAGCTGCCAGTTAGTCAAACGTGTCACCTGGGGCTGTCGCTGTTCACTGATTAGCTGAGCTCACAAGAATAAACTGCAGTACATTGCAAAATTCAGTGCACAGATAGTGCCAGACAGAAATTTGCAAGTGCTGAAGCAGGCCCTTTAAAAACTGGAAGCACTATATCAAGGTGAAGGCACGCAGGGCAGCAAGGTTTTGCTGTTGCACCCAGGGCACAGATGCTACTACTACTGTCATGGAAAGTATCCGTAAAAGGTATCGAAATTCATTTTTCACTTGTATTTGCATTGCTTAAGAATGTTTTCCCAACTTTGCAGAAAACAAGAGCATGCATCCATGACAGAAAACACTTTTCAGATTGGGTGGTCAGCACAGCTACCTCCTTTCTCTCAGTACTTTTCTTTCAGAATATATGACCTGCCAGTTTGGTGCATATCTAGAACAATATCTAGAACAACGTTTTACAGGTGGCCACTTATTTTAGCCTGTGCATACCTCCCATCTGTTGTTTAAACCTGACTAGGATATTGGCAGCTACTTGAGGAGGTGGCTTCCAGTTTACCAATTGCTACAATCACTGCTTCACTAGATGTAGCGATGGGGAAGAGATAAAAATTTAAAGCACAGACGAAGAAACATCCACAGGTTTCCATTTATGACGATTAATATTATCTTCATAGCTGTGTAATATATTATCACTATATTGTATAGTACACTCCAATGAAAAGCTGAAAGGCCACTGAATTTTGAAATCATTCAGTTCAGTCGGGAGTATGGCTATGTACAATAGGAAAACATCTGAATGTCTAATTTATTGTTTTCAGAGTTTCTATTACCTAAAACATGCAAATGAAAATAACGTATTCTTTCTTACAGGTTCAACTCCATATTCTGTTTATTCTGCAGATGGTGACATCAATTTCCACAACTTAGTATAATAGGCAAGGGACTCAGACTTCGGGATTCCATGCATTAGATATATTAATTGGCAGGAGGATGTGAGTTATTGAACCTCTTCAATGACCTTTTCTGGTGTGCTGCATCATTTCTGTGCTGCAGTGTTTGCCTGTGTAATATGGGACAAGCACCCAAGAGTGGTCCTGAATTCAGAGCCCAGGCCCTTTCCCAGGACCTAACACCCTGCTTGTCCCTACTGTGGAGCCCAAGGGGACTGACTGGAAAAGTTACGGTGAGGTGGGTGGAAATGAGGTTTCACAGGATTACCGAAGTTGGAAAAGACCTCCAAGGTCATCCAGTCCAACTGTCCACCCACCACCAGTATTTCCCTGCTGATCATGTCCCTCACTGCAACATCTACACATTTCTTGAACACCTTCAGAGATGGTGACTCCACCACATCCCCAGGCAGCCTGTACCACTGCCTTACTGCTATTTGGAGATGTTTTTCTAACACCAAACCTAGATGTTTGCTGAGTCCTGGTGAGAAACATAGGCTCCCCTGGGTGAAGGAAGGCCAAAGTCTTTGACTGACACTGTACCTCAAGAAAGTTTGAAGTATCCCACTTGTGAAAGCAAAACACAACTGAAAGCCTGTGAGGTGGTCTTACAAGGAGAAGAGCACTAATTTAAGCAGAAAATAAGTTTTAGCTAATCATCTAAAACAGAAGATCACATAGATGTGCAAAGGAAATATTTAAGCTGCGTCTGCATACTGCCCTTTGATTTCTGCTCTATACCTTTCAGATATACTGAGATTGAGTCTCTCATTTTCATTCAGGCGTAGAAATGAAAGGACTTAAAATGCACACATAATCACCTCTAACACCGCTGCAACATACATTCTTTCAATCACCTTCTCAGATGATCACCAGGATTAGTGAGGAGTGAAGAATAGCCATAAATTCTCTTTACAAACTGCCTTGTTGTTTCTGACTCATATATTCTGTCTGAAATTTAGCTAATTCACAAACATATTAAAGGATATAAAATAATCTTAGCAGGTTAAAAATGAAATGGCTTAAATGTATTCCTTGAAGAATTTCTTTGCTTTGAAAATGGCTTTGAAATGACAAAGCGGACAAGAAAGATTTCCCTGTTTACAAGAATCGGCAAGTTTAGTTTTTAATATTTTCATTTAAGAAGGCTGTCATAGATGTGCTTTTTGAGAAAAACACTTTCATTTGCAACACTTCATTTCTGAATGAAGACAGGGAGAGACTAGACTGACAGTGGCTGCATCCCCTTAGCTTGGATGTATAACATAACAGGAAAAAGTGCTGTAAGGAAAAATATTCCTGAGACCAGATTCTCTTCCCCAAGTTCAGCATTCAGATTCATAGCACAAAGCACAGGGTTGTGCCAGCTGGGTATGGTGCTATGCCAACACAAAATGACAAAGCAGAATAAAGGGAAAGTCATAGAATCATAGAACAGTTTGGATTGGAAGGGACTTTTAAGATCATCTAGTTCCACCCTCCCCCCCCCGCCCCCTTGCTATAGGCAGGGGTAGAAATATGTCCTGAATACCTCTGGAAACCAGCAAAGGAGTGTACTAAAACCAGCCTTCAAGCAAACAAAAAAGTCCCCAGAAGCACATCACACACACCAAGCCAAACAACAAGAAAACCAGCCCAACTGTACAACCCCCCACTATTACTCAATTTCTCAACTCAATGGACAGCCTGGTTCCCGGAGGCTTGATTACCGTAGGCTGAACACAGCCTGACTACTGGGTCTGCCCAGTATACATCTGTGATTTGTTTCATTTGCATTTTGGTTCTGCCAGAAGAAAGAAGAACTGCAGTCTGACACAGAGCAAACACTGAAGGACATCAGGGAAGAACATGTACAGAACAAAGTCATTCAAGTGCATCCATCCGACTCCAGCCATGACATGGATCAGCAGCCTAGGGTAATTTAATCATGTTGGCACCCATGTTCTGCTGCATTCTCAGTGCAGTGTACAAAAGGCTGTCATGCTACTGACAGAGACAACAGCAGTATGAAAACACTTTTGTGCATCTTCTCCCCTCGCCAGAGATTTTTTTTTCTGAGTTCTGAAGATCTCTGGTTCTGTTTTTGTTTAGGATCAAGTGAATCTCCTCAGGAATTTTCTACCTTGAAGCTACAAAAATAAGTAATCCTCTCAAGTCCTTAGTGGGTTGCTAAAGAGCCAAGTGGGAGAAAGAAAAGTTTAAAACTTGGAGACAACTGGAAAAAGAACATCTGCTGAAGAGGAATTCAGCATTATCTACCCCAAATTGGCATCTGCTTCAGTATTATAAGAGATGCCATTAATAAGGCATCCTTACTGCACGGACAAATGTGCACATATCACAAAGATATGTGGGACATGCAGAGGATATACCACCAGGTGAGAAGAGGTAGAAACTGTGGGACTGTGTATTTGTCTTTCTGCCTTAATTTACAGAAGCTGGTATGGCTAAAGAAGAAAGCAATTTAGAAAAAAAAAACCAACAATTCAGAAGTCTCTAAGTGTAGCATCACACAGCTCTCTAACGTGTCTATATCCAGCTGTTGCAGCTTTTTGTGTAAGCATATGGTGTTCCGCCAGAGATCTTCTGTTTGTTTCACAGAGGACAACAGGAACTGGATCAACTTTTTTTTTTTTTCTTTTTCTTTTTCTTCCCCCTCCCCCCCTCAAGCACTTGCTTCTGCCAAGCACAGTTGCCTTTCAAACTCTCCATGTTGAGCTATTGCCAGCTTCAGAATCAGCCATGATACCACTTCTTTGGGATTTCATGAGAGGGAAACCTCAAAAGACATTGAAGCTTAGGGTTGGGAATTGGTTCTTTTTTAATGAAGATAGGGGATGATGTTGTATGACCGTGTTTGCTCCTTTGTCAGGGCTAAAATGTTACCAAACAAAGCTGACTGCTGCATAAAAACTATCAACACACATCAAAACAAGGATCTTCCTTTAATTCAAAGGTCCTTTCAGATACAGCATAAAGTCAAAAGAACAGGCTGATGAACTGAAGGATCCTTTCACCTGCCACTGACATGCTGAATCATCCCCATGCATTCTAGACATGGTCAGAGAATAGCACGAAAATGATACATTGTGCCATATGCAACTGCGTTGGCAAGAGCAGATGGAAGATGATGCAGACACACATTATAAAATTCTCTTTAATCAGAAATCTGGTCTACACACTGGTGTTGATTCCCACGTGGGGGTGTGTGTGGGGGTAACAGTTGCGAGTATTCTGCTTTTCCACTCTGGAAGGTGAGAAGAGATGCTGAAGTGTAGAAACAGCTCAACCCAATGAACCAGCTCAACTCAGTGATGCCAGGGTAAGCTGTTACTGTACAATGTGCAGCTTTTATTTACACTAGAAGAGATATGCCACACCTAGCATGGTAAGATTTAACATCTCTGAGAGAGCTCACCTTGTCAAGAACAGCTTTCCTCTCAGAAGACCCACAGAGAAAAGCTGTGGGCTTCATTTTCCTATTACCAACCTTAGCAAATCTATGCTCAAATAGATTTTAGAGACCTTTTCTTCTGGAAAAGATCTCTGAACCTACATCAAACATAACACCAGGCTCTTCTGTGGGTTTCTGAGGGATCCTTCTCTGGCAGCACAGATGTTTCATCTGCACCAGGGCCTGCTCTTCCAAATCCCCTCCAACAGCCCAGCCACTCTTTCCATTAAACTCCTACAGCTGTACTTTGAAGAACTCTCCACTCTATTTTCTGTCACAAAAGACACTGCCCTCTCCTCTCAGCTCACCCCTCTGATCCCACATCACACCATGTTCCTGGTGACTTGTGCCACCACTTCCCTTTAGTGAGATTTAAGTCATCTGCAGTCTGGGAACTCTCATTTTTTAAGTCAAGCACTTTGCTTCGCCAGCCAAACCCATGAACATGTGAGGGCAGTCTCTCCAAGTAGGGCAGGTGATGCCACCGGGTCTGCACAGGCACAGCTTTTGGCATTGGACATGGACCACTTGACCCTAATATTTTAATTGCAGCTATTATCATAAGTGCATCAAATCATTCTGTCATTTCTCTCCTTCTCTCAAGTAACTGATAACACAGGCAAAACATCCTCTTGCACACCTGCAGATCTGTAGTTTGGGGCAAACAGTTAGAACACTGATAGAGGGCTGTCCAGGGTAACTGGAACCAAGATATTTCCCATCTCAATCCTTGTGTTATTCTATAAAAGTCCTGGTCTCCATACACTCAGACCTTACAGCCTAATTTAGTTTTTAGGTCTCCCTCATTCATCCATTGAAAATCTGATTAATTCTGCCATTGGGAAAACCCAAGAAGTGCAGCTCTCTGCCAAACCATAACAAGAAAGCTGTTGCTTTTCAGGAATGTCACCCAGGCTCCTGCAGAGCTAGCTGCATACCCAGCCCTCTGCTTAGCACCATGGCTTCTGCAGAAGGACCAGCTTGCTCCCAGGAGTGGGAGGATAGCATCCTGCTCAGCTCAGAGATCTTCTGGGCAGACTTCCCAAAACTGAACATATTCCTGTGCTGAACTGACATGATATTGGTTAGTGTTTACCTATAGGTGATGTTTTCCAGGAAAATACCAAAAAAAAAAAAAGTATTTGTTGTTGAGTGTCAAAGTTTATTCTTCAGTGCACATTTTCTGGGGTGATCATCCCCAGCTCCACATGGAGCAGTAACCAGGTGATGGTCCCCTGCGCAATGCATGGCTTTGAGCCTGCAGGCATCTGCTCCAATACACCTTGATCAGAAAGACTTTCCCCAACACTCAGACTAGATCTGTATAAACATCTCCCACTGATAATAGAAACACATCTCAGTTTTGCAGGTCAGCACCATTTCAGCAACACCTTTACATGAATAAGCAGCCACCTGTGTTTTTCCAAAAATTCGTATTACAGAGACAGCTTTTCTCACTTCCTATTCAGTGTTCTGCCGTTTCAAAATTTTCAGATGCCTACTAAAAAAAACGCAGATTCAACACCAGCTGTACAGATGTGCTACACAGAACAAAAGCATTGGAGAAACTCTGAAAAGCAAGGGCATCTCAAAGCAATGAGGAGGGAAAAATACCAAATACAACTAAGCTAGGAGGCTGAGCTAACCCTCATATGATTGAGTAACAGCACAACCTCCAATACAGTGTTTGAGGAAGGAAGATTCAATCCAGAGACAAGCACACTATGTGACTATTTTGGTAACGCCTGCAAACTACTGAATTGCACTATAATATATGCAGATACTTGTTGTGGGTTTTCTCTTCTCTTTTCTATTGATGCCATTTACAAAGGTTATACATGCACTCTCACTAAATGTCTGTTTTGGTATCCTCTACTTTAGATGGTTTTTATTTGAAGAACACTAAGCAGTTTAAAGTGCCTGAAGACTGCTTTTTCTTATTTTCCAGGCAAGTAATTCTGACTTACTATGTTTTGTTTCTCTGCAGGCACCTGGGAAGTGTTGACTTGAAATGCCAAGTCAACTCGATGTCTGGCTTGAACACCAGCCTCTCCTGACAGCAGAGGGGTTTGCAAGGGGGGTGAGAAGACAGAGCAGTAACCTCCTGCATAATTTCACTGCGGGTTTCTCAAGCTGTGTCTGGATGAGCACAGCTCGAAGCTCAGGTGTGACCTGCAGCTGTCTTTTCCCGTTAAAAAAGTCTGTCAGGAGAGAAACTGTTCAGATGGGTGTTACCACTGCCTAAGATAAAACCCTGCAGCTTCTCTTATCATACCAAAGAAGCTAGAAGTATTTTTCTCTATGTTTTTACCAGAAGTGATATCTAGAATGCAAGTAAATTAAAAAAAATAACGGTGTGAAGTAGGGCTTCTAACAAATCCTCTGCTGATTATCTGGGCTGCAGTCTCTCCTGCTCTAGGAGATTTTCCCTTTTACTCCAATCATCACAGCCATAGCAATACCCCAGGAGCAGGGAGACTTTCCCTCCACATAACTTTACCAAAGCTATTCCTCAGCAAAGAGAAGCCACTTCCACTTTCCCTCCAGCGGCTTTCACTTCAAAAGAAATCCCTTGAAAGAAATCCAGATAATACAAAAAATCTAGCTGTCTATATTTATTTCGTAATTCACTATTTCCATTCCAAAGTCTTTGTAGTGGTTAAGGAAAGATCCATCTGCTGTACTGAGATGCAGCGTGAAGTGGTAACTGAGTATTTCAGGTACATGTGAAATGTATCACTATCTGGACAAATTTGTTCATAAGTGTGCTTACAAACAGGATCAAACCACTGCAAGCCTCCAGAAGGAAGTCTGCAGTTTACATCCATTAAAAAAACTTTTCTTATAAGAAGAATGTTCAAATATTTAAAATGCTGCTTAAGATGTATTTTTATATGCATTAGTATTAAAAAAACCAACAACAAAACAGAGCCCTTATGTGTTATAAGCTATTCTTTGGCCAAGCTTTTTCCAGTGTATCCCAATGAAGCAGAATTAATTATAATTTGGGCTATGAGAGAAAAAAAAAGGAAAAAAATACCTTGAGAAGCTTGCACAATAATGCTAAATCCAGATGGAGATTGACAAGGACTTTTTCCCACAATTATTTAAAATGGTTATCTTTTAATTCAATGAAAATTAAATACTCTGAAACATTTATTTGGGTCTGAGATTAAGAAATAGAGAACCAGTTATGGCGCTGCTAATCATGCTATTGATGTCAAGGGTGGTGATTCAGATGAAGTCGATAAGAATGAAAAAATATTTCTGAAAAGTGGATCCTCTTCAGGGTGGAAGATATTCAAGGGGTTCATGCACCTCATTTTAAAGGAGGAAAACCCTTAATACGCGAGGAAGTCAAATGACGTCTTGACCTGTAACAACTGGCATTCTGAAGTATTTTCAAATACATATTTGTCAGAATTAAAAAGTGTGCCTTGCTTAATTGGAACGCTGCTCTTTTCCAATGAAAAACTCAAAAAAATTAAATCCTCTGAAGTCAGATGAAAGAAAAGCACCCAAATTCCTGTGTTTGCTTAGGAAAATGAATAAAACTTGTTCACCACAAAGGACTGATTAATAGTGTGCACTTATCCCATATAAATCAGAGTCCTGTTGACCATGTGAAGGAGATAAACACCTTTTCCTTTCCAGAATACAATGACAAGTTACATGGTGAAGCTGAAGGTGGCCCTCTACACTGCTCAAGTGAAAACATGCAGATATCTTTGTTTTTGTTTAAAACACCATAACAAAAAACCCTAAAAACTAAAATTTCCAGAATAAGTAAACACTTCTTGGTACTTAAAACTATGGACAATGGACTGTGATTCATGAGTTCAGATGTTGATGCTGACAGAAGTTTGCTGTGACCTGGATGGAAAGTCATATAAACTCCCAGGCTTAGCAAACAAGTACGCTAATACTTCCCTACAGCACCTCTCAGGTGGGTTCATGATGTTGAATTAAAGTTAGCAAACATGACTGAGGTTCTCTGATGGAAAAGAATAGCAACATCATGTTTTTATTGCATTACTGGAGGCAAAAGAGACAGAATGAATGAGATAATAAAGTTCAGCTCCAGAGACAGCTACTCCATGCAAAGCAAAGTGGCTGAACAATAAAGAGTAAAGAACGCTCAGTGTGATGGTCAAAAGGTACTTTAAAAGAAATGAATTTTTAAATGAGAACAATTTCTGACTGAATGACAATTTAAACACATCTCAAGTCAATGGTTTTGCTGAGAAAATACAGAACTCTGAAAATCTCTGCAGCCTACTGATGTTACAGAAAAGTTTAATACATAAAATGCCCATTCTGAGCAAAGGAAGATGGAACCTACATTGCTTTCTTGAGCCTCATGGTTCTTATGAGAGGAGGCTGCAATTTTGCTGTGAAGTTACTTAATTTAATTGAGCTTCATTAGTAGGTGCTTTGTTCCTCAAACGAGCTCTTCCTTGAATGTTTGTTGTATGTGCAGCAACTATTTTTACCGCTCAGATTTTTTTAATCTTGATTAAGAAAAAAACCTAAGTCTTGGTAATGTATACTAATCCCATTTCTTCTTGTCAGAGCAACAGGCAGAAGACCTTCTGACAGTGTCAGAACACCATCATGTCTCTGTGTTGCACTCACAGGTCCACTTCAGAAGCACTGTTCAGTTCCAAGACTTGGGCTTCTCCTGTGATGTGCCAATCTGAAAACCCACCCAATTTTGTTTGTTAGACTATGTAGGTAAGGCATTCCATGCCTGCAGCACCTTTCTGTTTTCCTGAACTACCCACAAGGGAATATAGGATTTTTCTTAATGACATGTATATACTCAAGCTGCCCATTGGCATTCAGAAATACATAGGCACACCCTGATAGGCAGAGAAAGCAGTCATACCCAGCTTGCTGTCTGAACAGTCCCCAGTACTGGACCATGACTGGACAAATGAAGCTGCTTCAAATTTACTTGTTCAGTTTAACACGCATCAGAGATCAGCTGTGTTAAATTGCTTGGATTTGGTGCAGTGTACCATGTGGAACCACAGAAATGCTAAAGAAGTGGGGTCATCTTCTGTACGTGACTGCTACTGGAAATCATGTGATGTACAGAAGGGACAGGAAAAGCTTGAGAACACCACAGAAAAGTGGCCTTGAAAAATTGCAAGGCTGATCATGGCACACAGTCATGGCCATGTATATAGAGGCACCAAGGATTAGCAAGTGGGTGGGGCATTGGAGGATGTTAGTCTGAAAAACATAAGTTCCCAGTAACTAAGCTAATGGAATAATTCAATGAGATGTTAATAAAGAGCTCTGGTTATTCTCCCTGGAGCAAGCCAGCCACTAGAGGGAGGAATAATGTAGTGCTGCCACAGATAGCAATTTATTACACTTTTGCAATACATTAATTTTTTTTTTTAAGCTCCCCTCATGAGGCTTGAAAAATCTTCTCAGTTAAAGGAAAAACCCTCTAGTTTTCACAGTTGGTGAAGGAAGCACACAAAGTTCAAGGGCTCAAGAAACAGAAAGGATATAAAAAAATACAACACATCTATTATCCCTTAGAATATATTCTGATTTTTACAGCCCAGATGAATTGTGGACCTGAGTTCCAATTAATTAGGATTCATAGAGCAATTTGCTTTCACAGCATTCATCACATCATTACAGAAGTGGTAGGATTTAAAGCTTTTTAATGTGCTTTTCATGAAGGAAAGCACTTTCTTTGGTGACTAGAAAGGACAGGTCAGCACTGCAGTTGAAAAAGGAATTGTCCTTCTCTACAGCAATGGGCAACTTGCTAAAAAAAAGTTACTTTCACATTTTTTAAGAGTGAAGGTATTTGAAAGCAGAAAATAAAGAAAAGCCCAGCACAGTAATGCACTTACGCTTTACAATGCTTGTATTGCCAATCTTGCTTGTTTCACTACAGATAACTATGCTAAATATCCATTTATAGCAGTAAGAAAGCAATTCTGACATCAGAAGGCAGATTTTTGTGTGTACAGCTATTCACTATTCAGTGATGAGAACAAATCAGTAATGAGAAAATAATAAAAAGTTGTTTTTTATCTGAAGGCAGGCAAGGAATTAATTAGGTATTTGCTACGCATTCAGTTAATCAGATCCTGAGTTTTGCTGAAGGTCTGTCAAGGGGAAAAATCTGAGTTGCATTTTCTCCCCTCTACTTAGACAAATTCTGCCCACATTAATGGGCTCAATCCCCTTCCACCCTTCTAAATACTAGCTTTAGCCTCAGCAGGAGAAGATTAATCAATAATTACACATAAAATAGTATGGAAAGCTCAAAAATTATCTCTGTTGTGAGCTCTGAGGTCTCATTAAAATCTTGGGGCAGTAAGCAGGAAGCAGCTCCTATGTAAGATCAGATGGGTTTTTCTGTCCCTGACTCTCAGTGGATTGGGTTGCCATCAGCACAGGACTATTGGTGTCACTGTCTCTTCTCCTCTTTAGAGGAGAGATTTAGATTGGATACAAGGAAGGTGGGATTTTTTTTTTTTTTTTTTTTTTTTTTTTTACAGTAAGAGTGTAAGAGTGGTGAAGCACAGAAGCACAGGAACATATTGCCTGGCGAGGTGGTGGATGCCCCGTCCTTGGAGACACTCAAGGTCAGGCTGGACGGGTCTTTGAGCAATCTGATTTAGCTGTAGGTGTCCCTGATTATTGCAAGGAAGTTGGACAAGATAGCCTTTGAGGGTTCCTTTCAACTCAGACAATTCTATTATTTGATTATCCAAAGAGGAGAAATGAGACCTGAACAGAGACAGCCTTCCAAATGGCTTTCGATCAGCAAATTCACAGGTTTTCCAGGAATAGGCTTGCACAGAGGATGCAGTGGGAACCCCCGCTACCCAGTCAGACTGTAATTGTCAGCCTGTGAGCTCACTTCTCTATGCAGCCTATTCCATGGCACCTCTGTCTCTGAGATATATTAAAATATCTTTCCCTAGCCCTGAAGGCCTTCCCTATGGGATAAAAAAAAACATTTTAAGATTTCCTTCTGCTATGGTGTGAAGGGTAACAAATTCCCTTTATAGAGAAGTGAGTGGGAAGCAATGTGTTAACATGCATGGGTAGGGCACAGAGGAATGGGGAGAGGTAGGATTAGCTGGAGAGATGGCTGACTAGCTGTCATCTACCCCCTGTGAAAGCATCTGAGCCACCTCTGGGACATATGTTAGCAATGGGTGTGGGCTGGATGGCAGGAAGAGAGGGGGAGAGGTGTCAAGGAATGGGACGATTGTAGGTATGGATTTAAACAGACAGCAAAATGCAACATGAGTTACTGCTACTCCAAAGAGCAGCATTCACAAGTTGTGGGGAGCACCAGTGAGGAAATACATAGAAGATGCAGCTTCTGCCTTGTGCAGTGTAATGGAGCTCTCCCCAAGCACCTTGGTGAGTACAGGGCAACGCGCTTGCTTGGCTCTTCTCACGCCTACATGAACACTGCAAGCCAAGTTCTCACTCCAGGTGCACTGCTCATGCTCTTCTTGTACCCAAGCAGCCAAATCATACCTTAGTGTGTTCCAGAACTATAATTAACCTTAGTGTATCATTTCAAGGCAGAAGAAGCTGTTAGATTTGCCTGAATTGAAAAAAAAAAAGAAAAGCAACAAAAAACTTGGAAGAACGCTGGCAAGATAATGTTTTTAACAAGCAGCTTGATTAATTCATGGCTAAGGTTATCATCCAGTTGTGTTGGGTAGGAGGCCGACATTTAAAACTTCACATGTACTTTCTCAGAGGAAAAAAAATAACAGCCAGCACACCCTCCAGAGCTCAGATTTTGTATGCTATGCTTGAGACTTGTAAACAGCGCACTGAAAATTCAGATCCCAGTTGCCTAGCATTCCCAAGAACCTTACGAGAAACAGCCTCATAATCATTTTTCTGTGCCATATTAAGTCTCATGTTTTAGAATAATAAAAAAAAAAAACAAGCATCAAGCGTAGTGCAGATTTGGAGGAGTCCAGGAGTGAGATGCTCTCCAAAGCTCTGTCTCAGGCCTGTGCTGGGATCATTGGGCAGCCCAGTGTTAGGGCAGAGGACTGGCATCCATCTCAGATCTATTTTGTTTCACCCTACTCTTCAAATATTCTTCTTACAAATAAAGATTCTTTATTTATGTGTTATTTATTGTTTACTACATACATCATCTAAGAAAGTACATGACAAAACAAAATCTGAAAACCTACCCGAAAGACAAACAATCTCTGCAACATCAACATCAAAACTACTGCCCTATTTTTAAACAAACAGCTTTTCAGGTAATTGATTTTTTGACTTTGAAATTGATCATTTTGCTGTCCTTTGCGTTGTTGCCTCTAAGGAAATTAATTACTTTAAATAACTGACTACCCTTCTATGGACATCCTGCTTGCAACAACAGTGGCTGGAAATACAGCTGTAACTTGTAATTTCACTGGAACACAAGGGCTAGTGAATCTTCTGCCGAAGGCAAAACACACAGACAGATATCATAGTCCTCACAAAGGTATAATGAATCTGAAGAAAGGGCAATTAGAGATGACAGGAGAGAGGCATGCTTTTGCACCAGGGTCCATGCACAAGAACTGCCTAGCCATCGGTATGAGAAGGGCAGTAGACCCAGTTATCAAAAAAATAACTCCAAAAACAGCTGTGTGAAACTAGTCACTGTGTGTAAAGCCATGAAATAAAGACAGGCAGAGCCATTTTTCAGTGCAAACTGCATGCCTCTGGGCAATAAATGCATGCAGAGAGAAGACCACAGGAGTGTTAGCAGCAGAGCAGCTCTGGTTGGGGCCTGGAAACTGCGGGACTTAAGACCCTTGGAAGACTCTCAGTGATGATATTAGTAAGAGGACAAGTGAAAAAGTTTAATAATAAATAACTAGTGAAGAAAATCTTAGCAGGAATAGGACCAGAAATATAATAAATGCATGCTATGCCCTTGTCATTTCCAAAGATATGAAATTCATTGAAAAAAGAAATAATCAGTATGAAGGTGGAAACAGACAAATGGCTGATAGTCAGGAAGTTGTTTTCTTGTGTGAGGGAACAGTGAGTCTAAACATAGTATTCTTCCTGCACACCTTGGCTCATAATTGAGAGTGGACACTTATCTCAGAACTGAGGATCATGATTCAGAATTATTAAGGGATTACTTAAAAAAACAGGAGTAGAAAAAGAAGGAAAAGGACAACAAAAATAATGTCACAATGCTAACATTCACTTAAACTCTTATCAGTCTAACACTGAATATGGCATCGTCCACTCCTTATCAGTTCAAATTCCTTTGTTATTCACAAGCAAACAGCAATCAATTTGTGCCACAAATCAAACAATCTCAGAAAAGTAATAGAGTTACTGCTATGCCAGAAATTACATTCTACCCAACAGTTGATGACTGAACAACTGCAGTGGCACAGCCTGACTCACCAAAATTTCAAGCAAGTCTGAGCAACAAATCTCTGCCAGAACACTGTTGTCTCACAGCTCTTAGAGCCATGTGACTGGTATGAGGCCAAAAGATTCTGCAACAGTCAAATTCATGGCCAGACATTTAGACTGGGCTCCTCTAACTAGACAATGCCAACATTTCTGAAATTTTTAACATCTTTGATTACCACTTCAGGAGAATGGGGGAAAGACATGTTGGCTACACATCACCAGGATAAGGAAAATGACCTTCTCAAAGTCAAAAAGTGACACTTCCACCACTGAAATTCCACCTTTTATAAATACAATTTCTATCACCACTACAGAAATATTGTAAGATGAAGTCTTGACTCTTTTGACCTCATTGTTTGACACCATTTCACCCAGAGCAGTTTTAAAAATCAGTGTTACCTGAGGTTTTGAGACTTATGCCATGTTTAGAAGCAATTTTTTTTCTCTAAATGCGATTAAAATAAAGTAGTATTTTTAAGTTTTGAAAAGCAAGGAGCATAAATAATAAATGAAGTGAGACTCTCGTATTACTTTGCATTCTATTATCTTTTTAAATTTTTGTCATGTAGACTGTAATAAACATTAACTATTAAAGGAGTTTTAGCAAACTTCTGTCTTTCCAATCTATTCTTTTATGCCTATTTTGGTGTGATAAAGCCGTAAGTAATAACTAAGAATATTCTGGGGAGTATCTTTCAAAGGGAGATTTTCAGTTTCAACTGTAAAAGTAATGAAGGCTTAGTGCAGATTTGCAATAGCAATTGTCAAATGTAAAACAGAAGAGATTTATGGACTAGCCCTGAAAGATCCTGAGCTTGCCTTCATCCTGATACATCACTGTCACAGAGCAGAGCTGCCCAGGCACAACCCAAGCATGGCTGCCATGGAAATAGAAAGAAAGATTTGGATGCTCTGGATTTTGCTGAAGGCATTCATGGGTGACAAAACAAGTTTAGTGCTTTCTGCAGTCCCTGGCATTGCTGCAGGCCAAGCTGCTGGCAGCTGGGGCACATGCTGCTAGGGTAGCAGAGGGGAGCTGGGAATTGCCATGTAACTCAGCTGCCATCACAGAAATCCTTCACAGGAACTTGGTAGCTGCTGAAACGATGTTTTCAAGAAAAATAATTTTTCACACTAGCAAATGGCAGTAGCAGCGATCATATGATGTTTTGGTTTCTTTGTGGCAAGCAATGATTAAGAGAGCAAGCACAACGTAAGAGAGCCGTTAAGCATTTTCCCTAGGGATTTAAAAAGGTCACATCCCATCAGGGGAGCTTTTGTTCATATGGGAGCAGAGTGGTATTTGATAGTGCCCTGCTTCAGCACCTGGGCTGCTAGGAGCCAATGGGCTGCCTCTAGCCTTCCCCCACACTGCACCCAAACTAGCAGAACACTAGTGAAATGAGCTGAAAGTTACTCCATTCTAGCAGTAAAACAAACACAAGAAAATGTGAGAAACAAATGGTTGGGAATTGGCATGACTTAGTAATAGTTTCTTCTATTTGTGAGCCCTCCCTCTCCTCCTCTACTCTGCTCTTGTGAGACCCCCTCTGGAACGCTGCGTCCAAGTGTGGAGCCCCCAGTACAAAAAAGACAGGGAGCTGCTGGAGAGGGTCCAGAGGAGGGCCACGAAGATGATCAGGGGACTGGAGCAGCTCCCCTATGAGACAGGCTGAGGGAGCCGGGCTTGTTCAGCCTGGAGAAAAGAAGGCTGCGGGGTGACCTCATTGCAGCCTTTCTGTACCTAAAGGGAGCCTACAAACAGGAGGGGAATCAACTCTTTGAAAGGGTTGATAACTACAGGACAAAGGGAAATGGTTTTAAGTTGAGGGAGGGGAGATTTAGGTTGGACGTCAGGGGGAAGTTCTTTACAGAGAGTGGTGAGGTGCTGGAACAGGCTGCCCAGACAGGTTGTGGATGCCCCGTCCCTGGAGGTGTTCAAGGCCAGAGTGGATGGGGCCCTGGGCAGCCTGGTCTAGCAATGAATGGTGAGGTTGGTGGCCCTGCATGTCAGGGGTTGGAGCTTCATGATCCTTGATGTCCCTTCCAACCCTGGCCATTCTGCGATTGTGTGAGGACAAAACCATTACTCTCTTCCATGTCTCTGTCTCACCTCAACATGATGCAAGCTGGCAGATGATAGCAAAGCGTTCGTCGGCAGAAGAAATATGCTACTGTTTCTCTTGCAATTCCGCATTAAAACTAAACCAAAAATACACTTTTAACTTGTTCTATTTTCAATCTCAAGGGGCTCCAACATTTCATGGTAGAAGAACAGTGCACTTCTAGCTGATCAAAACAGAAAATTGTCATGAATAATTGACTTCATTATTGTTGTCTGTTTACTTGTCTTGTTATGTTGGACATTAAGGACTCCACACTGAATTCTGTGCAAGTGCACATCTCTTTTTATGCCTGTGCATTTTCTGCATGGCAGGTTTAATACATCAGCTGAGCTCCCCTTAGTAAACTAAAACAGATAGTACAAGATAACATACCGAGAGTCAAGCATGGTATGGCTGGCAGCATGTACAACATGATTTCAAAATGCTAACAATGAAATAACATTTAGAATGCATTAAAGAATTGTGCAGTGCTGCTGTGGGTAAGATATCTATATTTACAATTCAACAGTAGGCCAGCAGGAATAATTTGGTCCTGATGAGGGTTTTATTTTTACATTCAAAAAATAAGTTAAAGATAGGAAGTAAGAAAGGCAATACTGGATATATTCAGTAGCCTAAGAAAAACAGAATGATATAAGATTGGTCCAGAGGGAACTTCATGGAATTATTTGGTCCCTCCTCCTACCCTGGAGCGAGATTAGCAATCCCTAAATTATTCCTGACAGACATTTTCTACCCTATTCTTCAAGACATCCAGTGAAGTGATTTCTCTCGGCAATCCACTCCAGTTCCTAACTATCATTACCATTACAAAAATTTTTCTAACATCTAGCTTGTTTATGTCTTTGCAGTCTGAGGCAGCATTCCTTCTCCCATCCCCACTGGATATGATTTTCTTTCTGAGGCAGCTTTTTCAGTAGGTGGGCAGAAGTAGGACAGAAAATAAACAAAACCTATTTTGTACATCTACACGGAGGGTACATAAAAACTACACCCTGAAAGAGATGACTGAAAAGCACATCTTGGTTCACTGATTATAATTGTTTCATAAAGTAAGCCCTCGAGGTGCCCATTATACCCATAAAGTACAGCAAGAGGTTGCCTTATGAAACAGATGAGGGGATGGACTTGAATCATTTGCTTTAAAATGAACAAAATCTTAGAGAAGTTAACTGAAAGAAGCTAAAAAATTGGAAGTCCTCTTTTTAACCATAGCCACTTTCAGAATAAAGCAAAATGTTGCGTGAAGCTATTGTGCTCACAAAGAAGCAAAATCAGTTCTGACAGGTTCTTAGCAATACCAGATAAAGTATTTGTGGGCAGGCCAATAGTTATATGTAGAAAAAAGAGTGGAACTCACCCCACTGGTAAAAAGGCTTTCTGGCCATGCAGTACTCCTTCTCAGGAAGCAGCCCACGCCCAAGAAATATTCTCTTTTCAGTGCCAGGTCCTTGTATGAGCTCAGTGTGGGTCCACCCTGGGTCTATCCCTTCTAGGCACACAGGGAGCACAGGTGCAAATAATGTCCCTCTGCTCCCTGGTCCAGGCACACCCCTTCACCACGTGCTCCATCACCAGCTCAAGTCCTCACCTAACAGTTTCCATACAGAAGCTGAGCCAGATGAACAGATACAGAACAAAGATTTTTGTTTCTGCAAGTAAGGTGATAATCAGGAAAAGGCTGAGGTTATAAATGCCTTCTTCACATCTATCATTAAAAATCAGATCAATTATCCTCAGGGTACTCTATCCGCTGACCTGGAAGTTGGGAGTGGGGAGCAGAATAAACTCCTCGTGATTCAATGGAAACAGAGACCTACTACTCCATCTAGACTGTCTAAAGTCCATGGAGCCAGATGAGATCCACCTGATGGTAATGAGGGAGCTGGTGGATATGATTGCCAAGATGCTTTCCACCATCTATCAGCAGTCCTGATCAGCTGGAGAGGTCCTAGAGGACTGGAGGTTTGCCAGTGTGACTCCCATCTACAAGAAGGGGTGTAAAAATGATCCGGAGATGTACAGACCCATCAGCCTGACCTTGGGGCCAGGAAAGGATACGGAGCAGATCATCTATAGTCTGATCACACAGCATGTGTGGGACTACCGAGGGACCAGACCTAGCCAGAGTGGGTTGATGAAAGGCAGGTCCTGTGTGACCAACCCCTTTTCTTTCTACTGACCAGACTAATGGATGAGGGAAAGGCTAATGATAGTCTACCAAGATTTCAGCAAAGACTTTGACACTCTCCCACAGCATTCTCTTGGAGAAGCTGGCAGCCCCTAGCTTGGATAGGTACGCTATTTGCTGGGTAAAGAGCTGGCTGGATAGACAGACCCACAGAGTGGTGGAGTTAAATCCAGCTGGTGACTGGTTATGAGCGGCATTCCCCAGGGACTAGTACTGGGTCTCGTCCTGCTCAGTATCTTTATTGATGACTTGAAGGAGGGGATCCTCAGTAAGTTTGCAGATGATATCAAGTTGAGGGGAACTGTCAGTATGCCTGAGGGTAGGAAGGCCATACAGAGGGTCAGGCTAGACTGCTGGGCTGAGGCCGATGGGATGATGTTCAACAAGGCCAAGTGTCAGGTCCTGCACTTTGTTCAGAGCAACCCCAGGCAAGCTACAGTCTTGGGGCAGAGAGGCTCAAGACGGTGTGGAAGAAGCAGATCTGAGGGTATTGGTCAGTGCCCAGCTGAACCAAGAGAGCCAGCAGTGTGCCAAAGTGGCCAGGAAAGCCAATGGCATCCTGGCTTTGTCAGAAGTAGTGTGGCCAGCAATAGCAGGGAAGTGATTATTCCTCTCTACAGGGGTCTGTGAGAAAGAAGCACTTTCCAATGACTGGCAACAACCATACAAGCTTTATGGTGAATCTAAACAGGGAACCAACACTTAGCTTAGAAAAACAGGCTGCAAAATTTCAACAGGAATTTGGGTTTGAGGAAGAGTTTGAGGCTTTTCCTCTCTTATTTCAACTACTCTTAAGGCAGATTGGAATATTAAATGATAATTCCCGAAGAAGCTGTAAGTGCCCTTTCACTAGAACTAAGTGAATAGCATAAATATGGTTATCCAAACGTTTACAGATATTTAATATATTTATAATTTAAATGTATTGAATATTATTTTCATTTTTATTGTATGGATTAATCATAAAGCTTTTGTTTCAAATGAAAAACATTATACACATAGGTTGTTCTCCAAAAGTAATTCTTCCTATTTATTTCCATGGAAAGTACAACATATACAAATAGCACAGTAACTCTATTTGATAGAGCAAATTCTGGGCTAAAAAACACCATTTTCCAACATAATCACCACCATTAGCTGTGCATTTTCACCAGTAATTAACAAGAGCCTACGTGCCACGCTTGTAGATATCTACATCAGCAGAGGTGACCCACTGCTGATGTTGCCACTGCTGAAACGCACCACCCACTGCTTCACTGTGCTTACATCAACTGGTTGGTCTCCATAAATGTTCAGCAAGCATCGATGAATGTCACTGGGTGCCATTTTTTCCATATGGAGGAATTCAGTAGCACTCCTTTGTTTCATGCATACTTTCATGTCAGACACCATTCTGTCAGGCTGCCCCTCTGCTGCCATTTGTCACACAGCAATAAAATGTGATGGCATACTGGTGGGAAGATTCAACCTTAACTGCCATACCACCAAAATTCACCTGTGATGTCATGGGCCAACATAGTAACATAGGAAGCGTTACTTTCAGAGCAGCCCTCATATTAGTGTTGGAATTGAGGTGCTCATTACTTTTTCAGATAAGTCAGACACTATGTGTTATGTTCTCTAATTTTCTCTAAGTATTCTCATAGTACATAGTTGTAAACAAATCCCTCATGTGTATGCACCAACTTGCTCTACATGTTTTCTGGAAGCTTGTTCAGACACTTCCTGAGAGGAAATTCAAAGCCAAGAGGGGAAAAATGAAACTTATTTATTAAAAAAATTTCCACCTGATATTCTTGTAAATGATGTGACATCATTCCCTAAGCATTCCCTCCACCTGGAGAGCCATGATGACTGTAACGAAGTGACTACAAAAGCCTCCTGATCAGCAATACCTTACTTGAGGCACTAGTTAAATAAACACTATCTCTCATTTCTAGGAGATGTGGTTTGTGTGAGAGAACAAAGCCCAGAAGGGATGCTGCTCTGGAGCACAAGCATTTTCACATACCCATCACTGATACTTTTTTAGTTTTAACCAACTAATCATGCTCTATATATCCATCAGTTGAAAGTTATTGCTGTTATCTTCCTATTGCCAAAACTCCAATATTTCTCTAAGTTCCTTCAATGAAAGTGCAGTTTCCATCATTATCCTTTGCTTTTTAAATATACACAAAATAGACATCAGATGCCATAAGAAAATCACTGGATCCAGAACTAGACTCACCTGCTATTTTTAAATAAATGCATTTTTTTAAATCATCTTGTCTTCAAATTTTCTTCTGATTTCTAAATTATTCAGTGACCTTAATCATACCTGATGCAGGAGCTTCTGGAGAGCTGAGAGAAAAGACTGCAATAACACTCATAAAAAGCTAAGTAGTATTTCATACATCATGACAGTGGGCTGTGGATGTTGCTACCTAGAGCAACAGTAATTCCAGAATACTGTTACTTCAGCTGAGCATCCAGAGCTTGTGGAGTTCTTCCCATCTCTTTCATGGGAAATCCCAAAAATTCCTGCTTCAAGCAAGCAAATATAAATAATACCTGAAGAAAAACAATTTTTTCCTAGCTAAAGGTCTGATGAAAATGAAAGAGATTGCAACATGAAACAATGAAACACACTTTACTGGAAACATATTGTAAAACACTAATAAAAAACATTCATCAGACTTATTGGACTAATTAGGAAACTCATTGTTCCCTAATTGGACATTATTCAACAGGAAAGAAAATTAACAAGCTTCCCTGTGTGTCTAAAAATACCAATCATAAGGAAGATGGGGATATTGCATCCCCTCACATTTTCCCTCTCGTTTCCCTTTTCTTTGTGATCTGGACCACTGAAGTTAATGAGATATTTTCATTGTTTTAGCAGAATGAGGACAGCACCTCTGGTTAAAGAAAAAAAAAAAAAGTATGCTTTTGTTTATATGACACTTATTTTTTTCCTAGGTGTATTTCTGAGCATGTTAAAGTAATATAGAAACACCCTAAAGCAAACGTGACTTAGTTCTGAAGACCAAGATGTTTGTCATACCTAAGGATGCATGTGATGCTGTATGTTGTAGTGTAGTGTACGGACATCAGACACAACTTCAATTTGTTTGAATTCCAGAATAATCTATCCAGGCTACAATTAACCTCACATTCTATTTCATTATTCTCAGTACAGACACTTCCAAAGGCAGCATTTTAGTAAAGTTGAGAAAGTGGGAGAATCATCTTGAAAGTTTATGTTATTCCATAGTTTCCTGAGAGCTGTATATTTCAGTTTAGGAAGCCATGAAGACATCTACATTTGTTGTATCAAAGGAAAATCAAAGCTAGAATGATCTCTAGCTTTGAGCTCAACATTTAACAAAATCCTTGCCATGAGTCATTCCACTTGCTGGGTCTGCAGTGTAAAAAGCTCTTTGACCTTTTCTCATCCTTTCATTCAGATTAGTCCTAGCATCGTGTTTGAATACAGACATTACGCAATTTCACCTTTATTTCACCCAGTGCAGATGATGCACTCTACCTTCCCATCAGGCTAAACAAATGTGCCCATATGTGCATATCACCTCCCTCCTAACCTCCATAAATTACAACAGAGGCAAAAGTATCCATGAGCTTTGAGACTATAAAATTTTTTTACACACACACACAAGGGCTACTCTGAAAGTCATGCCTCTTACATTATTATGTTGGACCATAATATCAGACGCAGATGTTGGTGGCATGGCAGTAAAGTTTGAACCTTCCTGCCAATATTCTATTACATTTTGTCATCACGTGACAGATAGTAGCAGAAAGGCAGTCTGACAAAATGGTGTCTGACAAGGAAGAGTGTATGAAGCGAAGGTGTGGAATTAAACTTTTCCATGCAGAAAAAATTGCATCCATTGACATTAATTTACACTTGCTGAATGTTTTATGGAGACCAACCAGTTGGCATGAGCACAGTGAAGCAGTGGATGGTGTGTTTCATCAGTGGCAACAGTGGTGTGAAAGACATATTCTGTGTCACACCACAAAGCAATGAATGCCTCAATAAGCTCATCTGCATGAACTGGGAGACTGAGACCAGGGTACTGTTCAGAGCTGAACATCAGCTTCAATGTGTTGGTTGGTTGATGATGGTGGCAGCATCGGAATACTGAAAAGTTTGCACCAAGTAGGTCTCACTGTGCTCACACAAGAACAAAAAGAATGCTGTTTTGCAAGTTTTTCAGGCTTTATTGAACCAATACAAGGCTGAGAGTGAAGTTCCTTTGATCACATCATTACTGGTAACGACAAGTGGTGTCACTGCTATGAGCCACAGTCAAAACAGCAGTCCATGGAGAGGTGACATGTCAATTCCCCATCAAAGAAAAGGTTCAAGATGCAGCCCTCAGCAATTACAGTGATGTATGTTGTGTTTGGAATATAAAAGGGGTGATCATTCTGGAATTCCTGCAACCTAGACAAAATATTAACTCTGATTAATGTTAGTCATGATGTTGACTAAGCTGAAGGCTCAAATTTGTACAGTCAGGCCAGAGAAGAAGATGACCTTTGTCTTGCAACAGGATAACAATGTCAGCCCTATATTGCTTTGAAGACCGTGGAACACAGTCAGAGTCTTAGCTGAACTATCCCACCACACCCAACATACAGTTCAGATTGGGCACCTTCTGACTTCCATCTGTCCAGGATGATGAAAGAAGGACTGTGTGGGCAACGTTTTCCTAGAAATAGCACTATTTAGCAGCTGTAATACAGTGGATCACCTCCATTGGTGCAGAAATTTTGAGTGTGGCATGCAGGCTCTTGTTCATTGCTGGTAAAAGTGCATGGCTGATGGTGATACTGAAAAACAGCATTTTATATCTGAGAATTTGCTCTATCAAACAATGTTATTTTGCTTTTTGTATCTGTTGTAGTTTCCATGGAAACAAATATAAGGCATTACTTTCAGAGTGATCTATGCATATACGCACACTTGTTTTGTTATATATTGGCTTTGGAAAGTTTCTGATCAGCTTCAAAGTCAGGAATTGGTTGGCTTATTCTAAGTATCACTTAGCCATAAGAAGAGAGGCAGCTACAATGGAACTTACACAGACAAGTCCTGTACCACAGGGAAAAAAAAGAAAAGGATATAGCCATATAGACTCATTGAATCACTGAAGTTGGAAAAGACCTCCAAGAACATTAAGTCCAACCCTCCAGTCACCACCCACTAAATCATGTTGCTAAGTACCACATCTGCCCTTTCATTAAACACCTCCAGGGATGCTGACTCCACCACCTTCCTGAGCAACCAACTTCTCCAGAATACTGTGGGAGACAGTGTCACAGTATGCTAAGATCTAAGCAGACTACATCAACAGCCTTTCCCTCATCCATCAGACGGATCACTCAATCAAAGATGGCAGAATGAAGCAGGAAAACTATGGTAACAAGATACATCTCTTAGACCTTTTACCCTCAGAGTTTTTCAGTTCTTTCCATATATCTCATCTTTTAAGGTAAGAAAGTGCTGCCATCCATCTTTGCTTTGGGTTGACTCACCAGCTACTACTAGTTCCTTACAGTTTTGGGTGATTCTAGGTCTTCATCTTAAGCAGCTACAAATCTTTATAAAGTTTACTGAAACTTCCTATCCTCATTCTTTAGTAAACTTGACTAAAGTTAGCCAATGGATTCAAGAGGCACTGGGAAGTGGAAAGGAGACATTGGCATGTGGAGAGGTAATGTAATTTCATACCTTTTTTTCCCCCCTGCTGAAAACTAGGCTAAACATGACCAAAATACATAAAGATTGTGAAGCAATAAGTCCTGAATGAAGCTCAGCTGTAATAGAAAAATCAGTTATCCGCTGACTGAATCTTCTTGAGAAGTTAGCAAACTGTTCTGCTTTCTATCTGCCTACAAATGCAAGATAAATTTCTGCTGTCTTTCAGGAATAGGCAAGAAAATGGCACTTTCTTTTTTTTTGCTTCCAACTGTATCAGTTTATCCGGACTGTGAAAGATTAAACTCTAGGAGGATACTGCCAGCAAAGAGAAAAGACTGCTTGCTTCCTGGTAGGATAATGAGAGTGCAGCAGCGGAGGTGTGCATTTCAAGATCATAGCAAGCTGTGCTTTATTCAGAATGGTACCATAGCATTTGATTTGTGCTGTAACCACATGGAAACCATGGCATGGGAAGAATATTGTAGGAGGGAGATTGTAAAGTGTAGGAAGAAAAAAACCTCAGCGAAAAACAGGAAAATAAATTTGTATTATGTAAAGGGAATATGACCTGATTGTTCTGTTCAGAAGTTATTCCTTATATAAAAAGAAACATTGGTAATAATGAAAATCCTTTCTTAGAAGAGTAGGCACACGAGCTATGGTAGGTAGGTAGGTGGGAGGAACAGCGTGGGTTGTGAGAGTAATATTAGACTCAGAGAGAAGTCCCACAAGATGAAAAATCCTTTCAGAAACAACAGTGAAAGCAAAAAAGGACATGTTCTTCAGTCATTTTCCTGCCAAACACGAGTGCAGCTTACTACCTGTTGTACAGGAGATTGCAATACATAGAACAGAGTAGAGAAAGAAATGCAGATGAATTATCACTGAAGATACTTCCAATTTTACAAGGCAGGAAATGTAGTGAAAATACTGAAAACCACTCAACTTTTAATTGTTAATAACGTCTTGCAGGACAAATAGAAAGCCCACTAGTGTAAATAAAGTGTCTGTTTAAGTGTCTGCTGAACAGAGTAACTTTCAGCTCATTTCCATGAAGCTCTAATTCAGGAGCTAATTGAGCTCTAGTCAACAGTAAGTCAAGTAAGTAACTTGTTATTGCACATGGCACAATTGCTTGATGACTATATTCAGTGAGTTAGGGACCCGAATTTAGTCTCTGGCAGAAAAGATAGCACAACTCTATCATAACTCTCAGAGTAATCAGCATAGCCCTGGTATGAATAAACAAGCCTCTCTAGGTCAAGGTCAAGTCATGCAACTAGGAAGGTGTGAAGAAGTCTGCAAAAAATTTTTTAAAAATAATCAAAATCTAGCTTAACAGAAGGCTTCAATTCCCAGATAGTGTTCTTGGCTACTACTCACATAAAGAAAATACAAAACAAAACAACAAGAACACCCAACAAGAACACCCTGTTCAGCAGAAAGGAATAAAAGCAATGCATAATTATGTATTATACAATTTGTCGCTAAAAGTGAAAAGAGTTCCCAAGAAACATTTCTATAAATTATCAGATTAAAAGCAATAATTATACTTAATGCCAATTAATGTTGAAAAGTCATTGAAAAAGAGGAGTTACTTTCTGTTTTGTCCTCTTTTTTGCTTTACTACCATTTTTCATTTTCCCCTTACCTCCACTGAAATTTACATTGTAGTTCCTTTAAAGTTACATGATTTTTACTAAGTGCAGCTTAAATTAAAGCACATTTCTAAAAGCTTTCCTGAATAGGAATGAAGTACACAGAAGCACTTTGTGGAATTACGACTTCAAGCTAAACCCAAACCTGCTGCCTAGCTAGACCCTCTGACCTAACATCCTTTGTGGGTGAACATTGACATGCAAGTCTTTTTTTTTTTTTTTTAAATACTTCCATATAGGACAGGAATAACCAGAAGCAAATCACTGTAATTGATTGTACTTTAATACAGAACTATGGAACATACTTTTCTGCGGTCTCAGGGTGGATATGGCATGTCTGTGTATAAAGCAAGGCTTTGTGGAGTTTGTGCTACCTAATGTTTATGTTCACCTTTCTAGGTGACTCTGTGCTGGCTGCTGTAACTAATCACAGAAGGGCAATTTTGGCTCAGAAAATGGTAAGATGAAGTCTGTTGGATGATGAGAGGAATTGCTGGATCCCTTGAGCAACCTCTGGCAAGTTCATGAAAATCCCTGCAGAAAATGAGACTACATTCTCCTCTCAAGACTAGTGAAAAACACAGAGCAGACAATTGCCATCTTCCCCAGAGATAGGCAGGCTGCTGCAGGAAGCTGGAATAAGTTTGGTGTGGTCTTCTGGTCTATTCATCACTGACATTCTTAATAAGGATCAAATGCTTTCCTCTACAATCTTTTACTCAGATAAGATCTAGGGAAAAATATGGGGTAGAGGAGGACAAGGAAGGAGAGGAAATTAATGAGGGAAGTGCAGAAGGAGTCTTTTGTCTCTAATCACGGATACTAGAAGAGATACAGCTCTTTTTGTTTCCATTTTAAAGATACAGCCTTAGGCATGTTGTACTAAAATTAGGTTATTTTTGGTTCAGTGAACTATGATTCACTGCAGATTTTTGCAGATGACAGACAGAAACAATTGTTGCTTTAAATCCACACTTTTTTTAATGGATGTAATTTATTTTATTGCTTTAGGGGAGCTCTCCATTTTAGAATCATTTAAAAGAAAACACTAATACCAAAACTGTCGATTCATGCAATTTTCATGAGAATTTGGATTCTTTTGAAAGGATTCAATGATATAAAGTACAACATGACGTAAAACCCATAAATTCTTCTTTGATGTTGACTAAAGCTTTTATAAATAATTTAAGACATTTCAGTTTTGTTTATGTTTTTCCACCAAATAAACAGTGCAATTCCAAATGGACTGAAGAGTGGAAACTACGGATTTATCTATTTTCAGAAAGCCATTGTTCTTTTTAATTAACTGTCAGATACCCTCTGATGAGTTGCAAAGACTAGCTTTGAGCTAATTTTACATGTAGTATTCATGTTGAGTATATATAAACACAGTTACGTAAAGCTTCTGCAGGTGTAAGCTGTAATTCAGCAACGTATTCAAAGAACAGACCTATTGTAAACACTTGAGCATCTCCAGTTAGCACTAACAGGCTGAAATACTTTGCAAAGTCAAAGTGCAGGCAGTTGCATCCCTTTGCAAAATAACACTGAAATACATGACCAAGTCTACCCTCAAACCAAAGGCAGTTATGATCACACTTTTTCCTTAACTGATGTCCAAAAGTGAATAGCAGAATCAAAGATGAACAGACAATACAGGACTTATTGAAGAGCTTTAAATCATGTAGAAAAAGACTGACTTACTTGAGGGTGGTGAGCTCTGTAAGGGATGGCTGAGTGGCCTTGAGATAGCTCTCTCTCCGTGCAGCAATCTTTGGAGATGGCTTCGGACTTGTGTCTGAGTCTCCACTGTCATCATCCCCCATGGCTTTGATGTAACTGCCACTACGCATCCGCCGGCAGGGAATCTCATCATCTTTGCCTCGTGGAGTGTATCCAGACCATTCATCTTGAGGAACCTGTAGTTACAAACCCAATACTTTATTAATATACTTCTCTGTGATGTGGTTTCACAGCAAGATTTGATCATGCTAAGATACCACAGAAACATTACAAAAATTCACATGGGCAGTGGCCCATCTTCAGTCCCATTTAACTGAGGAATGCCATTTGCCCTATTTTTCTTTGGCAACTACCATTTTCATTCAAAGGATTTACAAACTAGATCAGGATATTCTTGACGAGGCACAAAAAGATATAATATGAATTTAAATTGCAGTCTTTTCAGATGTGAATCCAAACATGCCAGACTGATTTTTGGTTCAAGACACACTTAAAGTCACTATGTCTCAAGAATCACAAAATTAGGTTTGCAACCGTGAAGTTATAATACTATGACTTCTATAGCATAATTAGATTAACAAGACCCTCATCAGTGTGTACAGATCCTCTTTTTGAATTACGTTCGTCTGAATATCTGAGTCATACAACTCCCAATGCTTTTCTTTTACTTTGCTTTACTTATATTCAATATTCCTCTTGATCTGAAGTTTGTATTGCCCATTCTTTGCTGTGGAAATCAGAAACACTGGGAATGTGCTTGTTCACGAGATTTAGGGATACAGCAGGGGACAACCCAAGAGCGCAGTTCTCTTGCCCACCTATCCTCTCCCTTCCATTGCTTTTGGGGCTTCTGACCATCACAAACCAACACCTTTCCCTTTTCTGCAACAGCAGAAAGAACATACTGCAGAGCAGGGCTCCTGAAAATTTGTCCTGAAATTATTTCACAGAACCCTTTTTAATAGTAAAGGTGAAACTGAAAAAGCACTTCTTAGGTAAATATATTTTATGTTTGATTTAAATAATACTGGTTATGACTTTACATTTGTTTGCCACTTTGCTGATAATCCATATTAAACAACCTCAAATCTGGGTTTTTAAAATTTGTCCTACAGTTTATAAATACCACCACTTACCAAGATAATCACTAAATGTTTCCTTTCTATGAGCAGCAACATTTAACTCCTAGTGAATATCTTGTGTATCCATTGCTTCATAAACTTCAGCCATAGCATTTACACACCAGCATGTTTATAACTAGAAAACTGTTTGCTAACAGCTTGGCTGTTGATATCCAATGCAAACATAAGTCCAGAGGCTATTATTCCTTTCAAATTTTACTGGCAATGTAGGTCATATTTTATGGCATCAAATTCAAACGATTCTCACACAAACTGTAATCCAAAAAAACTCTGTAAACAAAGAAAAAAAATGGACAGCTCTAAATATTCATGGGCTTATTAATGATTATAATTGACCAAATTACACAATTGCTTTGTTTCCTTCTGATGACAAGCTCAAGACCTCACCAAAATTCTTCCTTTGTTGGCTGTTTTCTGCTGCTGACATCAGGTTTTACAACCTTCCTTGAACCTCCAGAATTCTTTCCTCTTGGGCTCAGCCCAAGCTCTCTTTTTCTCTCTCAAATCTCTCTTGGTCAATCTCTCTGGCCCTGCTAAACTCACTTGAATCTCACTTGAAACTTTTTCCTTTGATTCCTCAAGATTTAATCTTGAAAGTGTAATCTAGTTTATATCTTTATCAACATGTTTTCTTATGATTCTGTGTTCTGTTTCAGGACTCAGACTTCTCACCTACTCCTATTTTTATTTAACCAGATTTTTTCCTCTTATTTTTTTAAACGAAAATGCCTTTTTTCCCCCTCAAATACCATTTTGTTAATTATTCTGGAAACACTACTTCTGTGAAGCATTTACATTCTTACGTTCCAGCAACATGCAAAGTTTGTTACTTTTCTTTTTTCCTTTTTATTTCTTCTAGATTTCTTTTCTCTCTTCTCTCCCATATCCTCTCTCCCCCCCCCTCCCCCCCCCGCCCCCGAAAATATATTTTCATGGTCTTCCATGGTCTTCAAGAAAATATATTCTGTAAGGCAAGAATGTATGTTCAGTCAAGTTCATTTCTTACTGAGCAGAGCTCAGTATTTATAGGAAATAATTGAATAAATACACTTAAGAACATCTAAAATATCCTTCTAGTAAAGGGAAGACTGAAAACTCTGAAGTCTACAGACTGAGAGCACAAAGTATTTTCAGAACACATTGGAGGACTGAATATACAGCCTTGATAAATTTCCTTTTCAAGTAAAAAGACATATGCAGTGTTTTACTTCTAGGACTTCTGAGTTTATGTCTAGGCCTCAGATCAGGAAAGCTGATGATACCCTTGTTTGATGTGTGCATCTTTGCAATGTGCAAATGAATATAGTACTTGGTAGTGGTTTTGATTTTTGACAAACAAGAATGTGGAACATTTTGCACTCCTCCTCTAGCACTGATTCTTGCATTGGTTCCAGGCCTACAGCATCAGCAAACAAAGGAAGTTCAATCTTTATTTTTAACAGCCCCGATATACAGTTAGGAGCCTACAGCTCCTGCTTGTCAGCCTTGGTTTTTCAAGCCACTCATACAAGAAATGAGTTAAGAGAGAAAAACCAAGCTTTGCTGACATTTTGATGAAATGATTGGCCTTCACTAGGATTTGAAATCCAGTCACTTTTCAGGAAGGTATTTCAGGCCAAGTAAGAGCATAATAGAGAACCCATGACTTCTCAGAGGACATGTACTTTTATCTGTTTAATATTTTATTCATTATGCTTTAGTTAAAGATTTGTGCTATTTTTCATTAAAAGAAATTTTGAATGAGTCTTTAATGTGGCAAATAAAAAGTGTTAGTATGACATTAGGATTGGTATCCTTAACTGAGCAAAAGCCAGAGGAAATAAAGTTACAGCACCCATAATTCAGTCAAGGTGAACACTTGTAGTTGTATTACATTATAGACAACCAAGTAAATTTAGTGCTGTAGTTTATAGCTGCAGTACTGATAAGATATAGTTCTGTGGGCACGATAACTCTGAAATTCCTAAGTTCTGTTATCAATAATCCCATAGAAAAGTACATTACTTTTAATCCCAAAGCTTCTCAGAAGGATTTAGATACAACAGGCCATGTTTTGAAAGCTGTTTGCAATGAATTTGCCACAAAAATTTACACATGCCCACACTGCAGATAGATAGAAGTGCCCTGTGATGAGCTTTAAAGCCCCTAGCTGTACAAATTGTATGAGATGATCAGGAGGAAGTCTCCAGTTCAAGCTCTGCTTGCTCAGAGAAGTAGGGCAGCTTATAAATAACAGCACACTATCATTTCAGTAGCTCTTCTGCCTTTTAATGGTGCAGCAAAACACAGTAATGGAAATTTGATTCCAAAGATGGAGGGAATGCTACATCAGACAGTTAAACAGTTCACCCAGTGTTACTGCAGATATTAGGATATTTAAGGTTCAGCATTTCTTATTTATTTTCTTTTTCCCCTGATATGGTTTCACTATTTAAAGGAATAGTAGGGAAAGAAATGTGGACCCAATTCCTCTTTTATTTCAGTTTCACAAGAGCTGGAAACCCTGATTTCAGAAGATGGATTAGGAGGAAACAGTGAGCCATCGTGTAACTGTATGAGAGCACTTGCAAAGTACAGAAATGCAAGTTTTACAAGTAGTTGATCTTTGCCTCGACTGTGCTTTGTATGAAAGGATCTTAAAGCACTAACTGTGTATTTCTTGGGTACAACAAACAATCCTTAAATCTCAGCATTTCTTATTATAGTTATTTCTCTGTTAAAATAAAGACATAAAATAACGCCAATGTTTTTATACTTCTGTGTCTACAGACAAATACCTTGAGCAGTACTTGATAAAAGAACTGACCTGATTTTCAGAGCTGCTTTCTTTGGTGGCAATATGAATGGCTGTAACAGCTTACAATAGGCAATGCAATTTACTGTCAACAGTAAAGCATTTGCATTATGGGAAAGAAGAAAAACATAAAACCCTCTTTAAAATACTAATTAAGAAAATATAATTGATCATATTATTTCCTGCATTCAGTTTCTGTATGTATGGTACTAAACATACTGTAGCACATTTCCTTCTGCTGAGCTAGAAAAACACTGGGGGAATTACTTATGTCAGCCTCCTTTTCATTTTTTTCACTCAGGAGGTTTGCTGAGATTTTCCCACAGGTTCTTACTTCGTTTGAATGGCCACAATTCTATCTTGCAAGGTCACACACTATGCTGCATGCAAGTGCATATGCATGGTAACAGCTGCCTCAGAGGATTAATGGCATTAAGATTGACACACCTGAGATAAAGCTGTTTCATGCTTTTAAGAAAATTGTGTTATCCAATTACATTGGCAATCTCATTTTTTCAGTATCAGAATATCAAACAGAACTCGCTCGTATGATTGTTTCTACTCTTATGAAAAAGGGGAAAGAACTAAACTCAGATCTAACAATGAACATCATTGTTTTTTATTAAAATAGAACTATTATTATTCGCACTACTGAAGTAAAAGAGATCCTGGAAATATTTCACTCTGGTCTTTAAGATCATACACAGTTATTTCTTTACAAATCTAAAAATCAAGAGTGTGCTTTAATTATACAAAACAGCCCAGTGAAACAGAAAGCCTATATTACTTGAAATACACATAAAATATACAGCAATAGCCACTGAGCCAGACAACCGACTGAAAATCGTGACTTCAGTTCTCCATTAGGCACTTTGAAATAAAATGGTTGTTACAAATATGAATACTGAGTTTGACTATATACTCTTTTAATTCAATGACATACAGGTTTTGTAAACAGAAGAGTATGCAGATAACATGCTGCCATCAGCCAATATCACATCTGGATTCAGCCTCATTCAGTGTATTGGTTATCTGTCCTGCTGTTTAACTGAATTTATGGTCCTCTGGAAGTGGTCACACTTTGTCATTAGCCAGACTAGACTGAAAAATCAAAGCTGTCCCAGCTGAAATCACTGACCAATTCCTTTAAGCATTTTATTTTATTTTATTTTATTTTATTTTATTTTATTTTATTTTATTTTATTTTTTCTTTCTCTAATCTAAGTCCCTAAATAAAGAAACTAAGCAAGTAGGTATAGTGGCTCCACAGTTTTCAGACATTCATTGCAGAAGCTCACAGTTGGTGGTATGTGAAATAAACCTAGCATGCAAGGACAAAGATAAAGAAAACATGTTATATTTAAGCTCTAAAGAATAAGAATTAGAATATCTAGTTTCCTTTTCCCCTCTCCCCCCCAGAATTGTTATTAGCTTACCTTATTGGATGAAATAGCAAACAGACTGTCTCTATAGCAAATTAAGTTCATTATTGATTTGTAGTTTGATTTGGTTTATTGCAGCTGAAAACATTAAGGCTTCTCCCTGTGCTTTGCCAAAGCAATGGGGATGACTACAGAAGTAAACACAAGGACTGGAAGGGAGTGGCTAACCATCACTCACAGCAGTAGACTTGTAACTTTAGCTTTCTATTAGTATGCAAATACTTAATGAAATGAAATCACACGACTAAAGAACAATGCTTAATGACTGCTCAGTGCAGATTTTCAAACTCATGCAATTTGGTTTCCTTAGCTGTTATTATGCCTCTTCTGTGCCTTGTTATGGAAGTTTCAATTGCCATCTTCCTCTTACTCAGCCTATTCCTAGCACTCATGGAATTAATCAGAGCAATAAAGGTAAGCAGTATTTCAGTCTATCAGTGTGCATGCATTAAAAATAACTGAAGTACACAAATTAAAAAGGAAGTCTTGCAAACCTTAAATAACAATATGTGTTTACCAAGTTTCAAGACTTTTCCAAAACGAAGACAGGAAGGATGCTTCCATTTAGGATAAATTTAATATTTTCAGTATCTGCCATGACTCTTGATTTAGTTTGTATGATTTCAGCAGTAGAGTTCTATTATAAATTCATTTAATTTAGTTTTATATGAACAATATTAATGGCCTGTCTTCAATAGAACATTATTTCCTCAGCTTTGAGTGCCCACAATTTGCATCAAACCTGGATGAGCACTGTGAAGAATTGCAATCTTAGTTCCTTTAATGTTAATTTGAAAAGTCAGTATGAATCCTCATAGAAAAAACTGCAGGTTTTTTTACAGTCTATAATTTTCATTCATCAAAAGCTTTCTGTATTACTAGCTCAATAATCTGATTCACAGCCTGTCTTATGAAAAGAAATGTGTCTCCTGCATGAAACAACTACAACTGGACTCCAAAATTAATCTTCTCCTTCCGTTTTACATGTAAAAATCCAATCAACAGTAAATAGAGCCACTTGGACACTGTGACTACAGCCAAGGACTTCCCAAGTTCGCCTCCCTCAAACATATTCTGTAGAAAGAAAGCCAACAGCGATAGACTCTATTATTTAAGGGAAACTGAAGTTCATACAGACTGAGTTTAGGCTCTGAATTAAAACTACTTCAGTGATACTGATACTTTGTCTTTCTCAAAACCCCTGAAGCTTTCAGTTGCAGCTTCCAGCAGCTCTTTCAGGGCAGCTGGCTATAATGAGATATTCCTCCTTCCCCAAGGACAGCAGGAACCTGCAGAATGACTGCTAACATTAATTCTAGTCTTTGAAGGGACACTTTCCACTACTAGAATGGAGAAATGTTGTTTCACCACTAGACACCTTCTTTGGGATGAATCACCTCTCTTTCCAGTCACTTCAGCATCTGCATACACTGACTAGCTTGCATCAAAAAAAATGTTAAATGAGATGAAATTTTATCTTTCTTTTGCAACATATGATTACAAGCCCACTATCACCTGGCAAGAAATTGGCTCATAGATGGAAGAATATGTTGCTGAATCTGAATCCTTGGAAGAGAAACAGATGCGATAGATAGTATTTTGAGAGAAAAAGCCCTGCTGCTTTTCTGTTGCTTGACTAGAATTGGAACATCTCCGATGCTTTGCTAACGTTATGCTCTCACTGTAACAACTGTAAGTAATGCAGTTAACCTACCATAATCAGCTGACTATTAGCTTCTGTCTCATATTAGTATACAGTGGCCAGACTTCACTGAAACTTCCATAGCGTTTTCTTTTGGATTACTGCAATGAAATATATTTAATTTGTTGATCGCTTCTAGGGGAATATTACTGGTTTCAGGACTTAATAGTACATCTTCTAAATAACACCAAACTGTCACCTCTGCTCTGCAACACTGTCTCAGTGGATACTGAATCAAAGTCATGGTCTTGACTCACATCTGATGGGAAGCGGACTGATAGAGATATCTAGAAGATTTCCCCTCAAAAAATCATAAACAGGTTGAGGTTATGTCATTAAGGCAAAATTAGACAGAAATTTATTTGCATGAAATACTCAGCAACAATTTGAAGACTATCTCTGGATGCCCTGAGCTATCAAAGCTCTCACACTGTCTTATATGCACTGCATATTGCTTAGCTTAGACAAGTATGTATCTCTCAGAAGTCACTGTGATAGGACAAGAGGAAATGGCTTCAAACTAAAAGAGGAAGATTTAGATGGGTATATGGATGAAGTTTTTTGCAATAAAGGTGCTGAGGCACTGGAACAGGTTGCCCAGAGAGGTGGTGGATGCCCTGTCCCAGGAATCACACAAGATAGGGCTGGATGGAGCTCTGAGCAACCTGATCTAACTGTGGGTGTCCCTGTTAATTGTAGGACAGTTGGACTAATGGCCTCTGAGAGTCCCTTCCAATTCAAACAGTTCTATGATTCTATGGTTTTAAGTCATACTATCACTTTACCCTCCATTCAAACAAGACAGTCCATTGCATAAACCCAGGGTATGTGCATGAAAGTAGAAACAATGTACAACAGATTCACGATCACACTGTTCAATTCACTATTAGATAGAAGCTTAGCTGTACAACAGACAGTGCTGAGCAGAACAGAAACCACTGTCAGCTGCCCATACCTCAAACCTCTCTCCTGACATGGTGGCATTCCCCACTCAAGATCTGTGCTACAAATTCCACTCTTGAAAGGAAGAAATAAAATCAACAACTATATGTAGAAGAAATATTCCTTATTATTTCACACTGAATAAGGAAGGCATGTCACCGCTCAGTGCTTTTTTTCCCACCCACTCTGCAAGTCTCTGCAGGAAATGTTAGGAATTTTGAATTCGGATGTAGATTGAAATGATCCTCTTTGCTTGACTGGATTTGTCTCGAAGGTTTTTGTAAACATTTTTATTTTCTTTTTATCTTATTTTTTTTTTTCCTCCCAGTAAAACTAATGAAAACAATCATATTAGAACACTCCAGATATTTTGTACTACAAGAAGGAATCAAATCAGTGACTGAATCAAATCTTATCTTTGTTTATACCATGAGGAACTGAAATAGATAACAAGCGCTCACTTAGCTGAAACCGTGGCTTTCACAAATATTTTCGATAATAACAGTATATATATAACATAGCGTCACCCAAGTATGTTGATAAATCCTCTATAGTGTATGCCAGAAATACAAAAAAGGGACAGAATTATTTTCTTCGGTGAATGTGTTATGAGAACATAAGAACGCTAACAGGATGAACTGAGAATCATTCTTCAAGTTAATCTGGAAAAAATAACATTAGTGCCAGTATATTCAATATAAAGAAGTTACAGAATGAGGATAAAACCAAGGGATAGAAAATGACAACCTAAGAAACACAGGCAGATAAAATCACAGCTAAGTGTGACGTACTGACATTGTGCTCTCTTAGTACTTAGATGGCCTCCATTATTGCATTACTCAGAAGCCAAAGGTCAGTCCAGATTTTAATTAACTGAATGAGAACACAGCAGTATTTAAGGTGAAATATACAGCGATATCATTCTCTCCATTCTTTCAGCTGACAATTTTTTGGAAAGGTAAATTCATGCACTCTGAGGATGAAGAGGATGGCTGTACTGAAACATTCTCCTTTTCTATCAGTATAGTAAAGACATCTTAGCAACATTTGCAGGTAGGCTAACAACTAAAATATTTATTGGAATTATTTTTTATTAATGTATTTAAAAAAAAAAAAAAGCAATTTTTTTCCTTTAATGTATAACCTCCAAGTGCCCCCACATTCCGTAACTTTATTCATTACTCATGCTAACCATCCCTTAGCACTTATCAAAGGGAAATGAATTAGCTTTGTGTGAATAATACTTTTTTTTTTTTTTTTCAGTTTTAACGTAGCTGGTTAGTAATTTGTTTAAAAATCACAGACATTTAAGGATTCCTATACGTTTATTATTCCTTTACCTGGTACATGCCCTAGATTATGTTATAACATGTGGCATTTTATTTCAAAATTGCTTGTTTAAATTGTTTCACTCACTTTATTGCAAAAAATATGTACTATATGAGTTGAATAAAATCATCATAAAAACTTGCACGTGATATACTTTTTAAATCCAACTGGTAAATTGCAGGAGGAATCATAGACAATTTATTTTTAATTCATAACAGATTAAGAGAGAAAAACACAGGACTTCAGATGCATGAAAAATGGAAGATCATCATTAGTGGACATTAAAACACAACTTCCACATGTACGCAAAGATATACTGAAAGATTAATTTGAATATGATAGTGGTGACAGAAACGCAGACAACACAAATGAAGCAAAAGCAGAGAAGAGATGAAAATGCAGATTGACTTTCACAGATAACAGACCTAATGAACTTCTGTGTCTCAAGGACGAACACTGCAACTTAAACATGCCACATGAACAAATACCACGGCAGATCCTGATCCTTATTAGTGTCCCGATTTAGGATGAGGTCATACCGCATATTTGGCAACCCATGGACACAGACAGCAGAAAGAGACTCAGTACGAGCACTGTCTCCTAAGAAACAATGGAAGTGCCTTTTCTAAGACTAGAAAGCAAGTCACTTTAACTATTTGAGTTTCTTAACACTAAAGGACATCCTGCCTATTACCATCAACCTTCCCATAGGAAATTGAGCACTGTACCAACCGGAATCGTCCGCCACCAGATCCAGTCTTTGAAAAACCAGGAAATGCTTATCACATCCAGAAAGTTGGCTTACAGTTTTTATAGTATTTCCCATAGTCTCCCACCAAAGGGTTTTGATGCAAATGCAGAGTTCAGATGATGGCACAGTCGTCCCCACCTACCGCACTTCAGCTTTCAGAAGTAAACGTCCTTCCTCAGCTCTGAATATCTGACACAACTGACTTCAGTTTCATCAAAGTGGGTCAGAAGAAAACACATGACCGACTCACATTGGAAGAAAAGAGGAATAATAAGAAAAATATCATCCTTTGAATTCTTCTCCATCTCTTAACAAATGGACCAAGGACAGAGGGAGCAGCAATTACAGGGCATAATGAATAGCAAAATTATAATTAGAGACAAACTATGCCATGTATCTGATACTCTGTTACTTCAATACTTCAATAATCATGAATTCATAGCAAAACAAAAGTGTCAAAAATACCTAGTGCATTTAGATTCTAATGTTTGCAGAAAAAGATGACTGCTTATATTTTGTCTTCTTTTGCTTAATCTTAATTATTACAAATGAGAAGCTACTAGAAAAGTGGAAGCTGTCCACTGCTTTGTATGTTATTATCTCAAGTTAGGAAAACTATTTTAAATAATAACTAAGAGAAAAAAACAGTTCCTTCTCACCTTACTTCAAATCAGTCCAGCCTCTACCAAATAAAAACACTTTTCCCGAAGTAAAAAATAGCTCAGTAAAGGATTTCATCTTTCTACTGTACAGCTCCTCATTCTTGAAAGGAGAAAGAGAGGGAAGAGAGAAAAAGTATTCCAACACTTAAACTTCACTGAAAGGAAAAGTTTGTGTGAACATCTTTAAACCATCCCACAAGCCAATATCCCTTTCTGAAATCACAGAGGCCAAGCCTCCCTGGTTGCTCCTTCCCCTCAAACTCAGAGACTGGACACTGCATTTCAGCAGCAAGCTGGGAGCAGAGCCTGCTGGGGTAAGGGAAGGCTGTGATGCAGGAGGATGCTGCACACGGTCCAAATTCCAAGTTATGAGAAATAAGCCCATCTGTAACATGAGCAACTGCCAGCGCCTTTCACAGAACGGCTTTGTGGAAAATATCACACTAAGTGAGATAATTGTTATTTCCATGTTTTTTCACTGAGAATTCATCCAGATACTTTTGTGGTAAAAACTGTTTCAGGCAGAAATGCACTTGATTTTATCCATGACTTCTGACATAGTCAAAGCTACAGGGATTAAGAATTATTTATTTATTTATTTGTACTATGACTTTTAGAAAGCATCACTCCTTAAGTGAATCCAATTACTGTCACAAGAACAGTTTGCATGGACAAAATAGTTGCCTTCCTTCAAGGATCTGAGAGTTTATGTCCTGGGCAATAAACAATGGCTTAAATTACAAGTGAGCATCATTATAAGAGCATCTATTTAACATCTAATGAGTTAAATAAAGCAACAAAGACGCATTGTTTAATTAAAATCATTATCAGAGTTGTCCAGTACTGACATGAATTTGCAGCTAAATTCCTTTTATCTCATTTAGTGCATTCCTAATTGTTCTAACAGCACAGGACGTCAGTCCTTTGGTACAATGATTAGAAGGTCATCGGGGAAAAAAAAAGATATTCAGAATGCTTCTACATCCCATGGACAGAGCGATACTTTACCATTGTTAATATATATTTACATTACAGGATGGCAAAAAGGCCTCAGTTATATTCTGCTCTCCATTGTGATGGGCACTGGGGAAACACAAAAGGAAACAGAGTCCAAGTCCCAGAGGGCTTGCAGCGTAAAAAGATGAGTGATGCAGCGAAGGGAAAGGCAATGGGATGAATTCAACAATACAGAATGAGTTTTTACTGTCTATATCCATTCATTATCTTTTTAAGCTGCCAGGGGAGAAGAATAATCCCAATCTACTCCGTTAAATCTACCATGTTCTGTTTGAATATTTACAATGCTGATCAAAATCTGAGTAAGATTTTAATTTTTTTTTTAACAGTTTCAGTTCAGTTATACTTCCCTGACTTTTTTAAGCAAGCACAAAATTGGAAAAAATGAAATGAAATGGAAAACCACAACAAAAGTACAAGTGAGAACATAATCAGGATAAGAAACAAAGTGAGAATTTAGTTATTCTAATTTCTGCTCTTGACAACTGTTGGACATCTATTTCATGCAGACAAAGATAATATCCTCTAATTCCACTTCAGGAGTCTATTCCCATCAGTTAAACATTGTTTGAAAGTCCCTATGGAGGTGTTCGTTTAAAGCTAATGCTGGCACAGTTTTTTGCTCTTTTCCTGCCATCTGGTCACATACTGAGTTTTCAGCTATTTTATCAAAACTGGAGAGGAAGATTGAAAGAGTAAACAAAAACATCAATAAAAAAATCTGAAAGTCCGAGACAATCAAGTCTCAAATAACAATTTCTTTTCCTTACAGAATTCAGACAAAAGAGACTTAATGCAGCAAATCTCAAAAAATTGCAACCTTAGGCTATTCTGAAACCTCTGTCCCTCCCCAGTCCATATGAACAGCTATAAACATACTGAGTGCTCATATTACCCCCTTCTCCCACACCCCAATCCCCCAGAGATTAACAGAAAATACACTGATCCTCTTCTCCACCTTAAAAGCTTAGAATTCCAGAAGCTGGCATTTAGAATTATTTTACATGCCATTCATTAATACTTCTTAAGATAATTTTTTAAAATGTGGATTCCTCAGTCCTACGCTTTTTCTGCATACTGACTTAAACAACAGAATGTGGAAGCTGACATTAAAGGACCCATATGAGAAAACTCGTTACAGTTTCTATACAAATAGACAACAGTCCCACTACAGTAAAATGAAACCAAATTGTCTTAGCAAACCTCTTTTTTCCTCATGGTCTTCTCTCTTCTCTCTGCAACGTTGCTCCATCGTACACACACACTTAGATGTGCCATAAGTGTTCTGTTTAAAGTGCATAAAAGCTATCCACAGCTCTTCTAGGAATGAAACTGTTTTAATATTTTCTGATCCATGTTCCTGCCACAAACATTCACCGGCAGTATGATAGCTCCAAGAGCAGACATCTGATTCTTGACATTTAAAGATACAATACTGGTGAAAAATAGTGACGCTGTATTAACTGCAAACAGCTTGTGAGGGAGTAGGTGATGTACTCCTAAAATGTATAATCAGAACAAGCAATAATTTCAACCTTTTGGTTTTATATTTTTGACTCAAAGCCATGGAAAAGAGGGATAGCCAGATAAACAAATCTGGACACTTTGCAGTAAGTATTTTATGAGAATTTATATTCAGTGGCAAAAAGGAACACAGGTTTTTCCTACTGCAGAAAGTATTAAGGTACCTCAAAGTTCCTCAAAAGGGTATCAAAAGCTTTCATAATAAAACAAGCAGTAAATGGAGTCAAATCCTGAAATTACAGAAATCAAAGAATTTGTATCCTGGTAACATTCAGTTAATTGACATTGTAATGCTAACTACAAGCACTACAAGATCACATTCTCTGTACCCCTACTGTGACTGCTTTATAAATGCAAAAAGTACACAAAATGGTCTTATTTTTCCCACATGAAAAAAATTAAGCCTGTACCAACACAAAATGTTTCTTTGAAATACTGAATGCTGACAAAAATAAAATAAAATAAAAAGGAAAAAGAAAAAGAAAATAATTTATTTTCAGCCGTATCACCCCTTGTTTGGTGATCAGATACCTTTCAGGAAAGCTGAAATATTAGAGCTAACCTCCATCCCCCACAAACACCTCTAACATGGCAGAGCACAGTTAACAGCAATCAGCTCTCCACACTGTACCTGGAGGTACTGACATGACCGTTCCTGTTGACACGTCTCTGCCTTCACCACTGTCTGGTCCATGTTAACTGATGCTTTCTGGTAAACTTCACGTGCTCTGCTCACGGTTAATGTAGAGGACCAAGAGCTTTTCTTCATTAACTGGGAGTCCAAATTCACAGGCAGGTTAGCACAGGTAGAGCATTTGACATCATTATTGCTTCTGGATGACTTCACAGTATGTTCACTAATAGTGTTATAGGCTTCCATAAAGTATTGGGAAGAAGAACGATCAGGGCATCTTCCCATGGTCATTACCCCACTGGGACCATGATAAATGCAAACATCATTGTCCAAGTTGTCATCTGAACTCCACCATCCTGATGCATTGGATCTGGGCTTACCTTCTGATCGCCTTTCTTTACTTTTGCTGCGCTTCCCATACCTCATCGTTTGTGACTCCTCTGGGCTCGCTTTACTCCCATTGACGCTCCCCTTGGATGGTCCTTCCAGTGAGTGGGACTTGGTAAAGAGCTTTTGGACAGAATGAACCAGGTGCCGGATCCTCCCTGGGCTGTCACTGCGGTGCTCCATGGCAGTCCGCTTGTACTGCAGAGTATGGTAGCCATCCCGATTCAGAGGCAGCTGCCGCTCAAACTGGTCCAAAAGGTTGGCAGGAATGCGGTTAGTCTTGTTGGCAGTTCCGTGGGGAACCAGAGCACACTCGTCCTTGAGTTCGTGGTGGGAGTTGTAGTGTCTCCGAGGGAACGTGCTGCTGGCAATCTGATCATTGTAGGGCACCATGCACTCTGCCTGAAAAGAGTTCCTTTGAGTGTAGTAAGGGTGGTCTGCAGGATGGGGGTCCACCGGGTTTAACAAATATGGCTTCCTGTCCGAGTGATGTGGCAGGCTGTCACACGGAGGGTCACAGGTAACCCCATGATGATGACTACGGCTGCTAGATAAACCCTTCATCGTTGATGTAATGCAAGTCCCAAAGTCATCTAATACGTATGGCTATGCAGCAGGCAGATCTCAGGGAAAGGCCTAAAAGAATGAAATACAACAATGTACTTTTAGCCTTCATTGTTTTTAATTACAAAAATAATTGGAACAAACATTCTCTGATTCTTTTTATCACTTTTTTTTTCCGCCATGCCAATAGTGATATAGGATACCTAAGTAACATGTAAGCAAAATGATCTTTATTTCACCAGCTAGAAAACAGATACAAGAAACTTTTCTGCTATGGAACTTACCATTGCTCACTAATCTACAGCAAGATAAGTATCACTGTCTATACCCTAAAACCTCTGTCCTGAAAGCATTCATGGACAGGAACCTCCTAGGAGGCCTTAATTGCTCATCTGTTTGTTTTTGTGACCAAATGAATGCATTAAGAGAGATCATCTCCTTAATGGAGTGTTTTGTGTTTACTTTGGGCTAAATACAAAGCAAGGTGCAACTGCTGGGAAATGTTCTTCTGGCCCCAGTGCATATCTGATCAGGTGCAGTATTACTTTATATCCATGTTGCCTGCCTATGCTGTAAATATTTACAGACAATACCAACGTTTTATTTCTGCAATACCTTTTCAAATTAATTGTAAAATAATTAAACATTTCTCTGCCCATCAAAATGAAGCCAAACTATCTGTTTACTTTTGGGTTAATTTGTTTTATCTACTATTTACTTACTCCTATTTGTAAAAATACAATCTTACTCTTACAATGCATGCTTTGAGTGTATTTTCCATAATTTTTCAGAGTGCTAAGCAGTATTTAAACACCACTACACTCTCTACCATCAGGAGAATTAGTATAGAGAACACGCATACATTGCTTTAACAGTTTAAGGGATTTCAACGCTCAATACCCACTTCCAGTTATTTGTCCCACAGCGTTACAGACTATTGATTACACGGTGAAAACGCAAATCTTCATCACAAGTGATATAATAACCACTCAGTTTGAAGTCAGATGTCCTCATTCCAGCTCAACCACTAGCAAAAGGCTGTACAAAACTGCTACTGAAATCTCTGAGCTATTAATGTATAAATTACAGGGTTTCAGATGTGGCAAAACATCCTTGTGGTGCTATCTCATCTCCTCATGGGCTAATGGGAGACTTTAGAGGATGCCCTATTACATTACACACAACTGGAATGTGAGCCACTCAGCTGTTCTATTCCCTTCCAGCATGGCTAATCAAGAAATGTCACTCTTAAGATTTTTCCTGGAGTATGGATAGATGGGGCATAGCAAACAGCTTTCACCCTGTTCCTTCAGTGTTCTTTCAGATGAAGTTCATCATTTAACAGATCATATACATTGTACCTACTGGCAAATTGCCAACTATTAAGTTTGCTAAAATAGCTTAAGTCGATATCAGTCTGAAAAAGCATATTCTGCATTTCATCAGAACATTTTTTAATGTTCTCCTGAAACTGTAGTGAGCTTTTTCAACATGTTTCAAAGCTAGAGTGTCCTTCACTTCACTTTTCCTCACTGTATTCCTGCAATGCAGAAAATTTTCATTCTCAGGAGATCCTGAATTCCAAAATCCAGCTTTTAAAATACCACAAAAAGGCACTTCAAATACTCAAAATGGATGAGTTCACTGGCCTACTTGAAGAGAACTGTGGTCTAAGGCTCTTTTAAAAGAACAAAAATAATTTATGCAGAGAGCTGACCTTGTCAGTTTGACTATACTGACAGTCTCAGTTCTAAAGAACATTTTATAACCTCACCAACTTCCTTAAAATGTAATCTATTAGACTGTGTAACAGAGAACATCCAAAGAGATGTAGTAGCGGATCCATTACTTGAACCATTAAAAATGTGAATTGACCAAGAGTATCCATAAAAAAAAATACCAGCAATGGATATAAAGACTAAATAGAAATCCTCCAGTTTTCGGTCTCTATGAATAGATATCTATATTTCATACTTGGAGGATTATGAAAATAAGGCTTTAGCCAGTTAATTTTTATTTTAATCCATTAACAATCATGCATCAGTCATCGAGATGATTAATCTTGATTATCTTTAGGTTAACAACAGAAAAGCGTGCCATACAAGAAGTGCAGTAAAATGAAACATCCCCAGAACTATTGATGTATTTTCCTTTTTTTTTTTTTTTTTAAAATCTGTATGGCTATTAATTTTTTTTTTTTTTTTTTTTTTTTTTTTTGTACTGTGGAAAATGAATGTATGTAGACAAGGAACTGAAAGGATCAATAAGTCACAGAATAGTGAAGTCATGACAGGTACAAGGGACGTAATGGAATAATTAAGAATATGTAATCCAAATACATTGTTGGAGCAGAATGATTGGGTTGAGGAAACAGAAAGAACAGTCTGATTTATGGGTGGGGGCCTGGAACATCTTGAAGGTAAAGATGAGTTTTAAAAATATGAGTATGGTTTGACTGATGAGAGTAGCTATGTCACCAGCTGTGTTTTGGATGGACTGGCAATATGGATGCTAAGGAGATTGGGCAAGAATTCTTAAAAATTGAAAATGTTTATGAAAAATGGCATTTGTCTGTTACACAGAGAAAGAGATGGGCTTTCCATAAATTGTGGAGGAAGATATAACAAGCTTGGCTAAGCAGTGCTGTGTGAGCCTGGATGGCATGTAGGATGGTGGAAAAGTTTAAGAGAGAAGATAACATTCAATTCTATGCTCATTTTGAATCTCAGCTGTCAATAAATCTTCCATAACAAAGTGCTGGAGAAATAAGGAAAAAAATAGATAAAATGATCTGCCCAAAAGGCATCAGGGGAACAGATAGGGAAAAACAAAGGAGGTATGCTTAGAAAGGAAAAGATCACAAAGTTATAACAAAAAAAGAAGGAGGATAAAGCTTTCCAGGAATAGCAGATTGAAAAATGAAGGAAAAAAAGGGAAGTTACCTGAGCCACAGAGTAATGGACAAACCAAATCAAAAAAGAAATGGGAGCCACCTACCTGTGTAAGAAGGGGTGATTACCAATAAAGTTTCTAAAAACTGGAAGAAATTGTAATTCAGAGTAAAAACTATTTATTCCTAACTCTTAGACATAGATAGTATGTATTATAAGAGCCTTTCTGCTGCAGTTGCAGTAGAAACATTTAACAGGAACAGACCCTGAATTTTTTTTCATGTACAATTGTGATTAAAGACCATAAGAACTAGCTATTTCTTGTCCAAACTAGGAACATTAAATTACTCATGAAATAAGACAGGATAATTGATGAACATATTGCATATTAATAAACAGTGAAATAGCATTTTTAAGACAGCAAACCAGAAGCACCTGATGGCATGGAATAAAGGACAAAAATTTATGCAGAACTGTAAGGTTGAAGAATGCTTATTATTTTCAGCAATCACATTATATTTGCTTCTGTTTTCATGAGGATGCCTCAGGTAAGACGTACAAAATATATTCATCTTTGCTCCTATTACAGTGCCCCTAAAACACAATAATTCATTGGATAGTGGTAGGATAAGGGGGAATGGCTTTAAACTGAGATAGGAGAGATTTAGGTTAGATATTAGGAGGAAGTTTTTCACTCAGAGGGTGGTGAGGCACTGGAACAGGTTGCCCAAGGAGGTTGTGGATGCCCCATCACTGGAGGCATTCAAGGCCAGGCTGGATGTGGCTCTGGGCAGCCTGGTCTGGTGGTTGGTGACCCTGCACATAGCAGGGGGGTTGAAACTAGATGATCATTGTGGTCCTTTTCAATCCAGGCCATTCTATGATTCTATGAATTGCACTGATATGTAAGTCAGTGCGTGCAGCTTTGTAGCTTAATTAGAAAACATTTACGTGATATGTAGTAATATCTGGAAAGTGAGTAACATAACTACTTGATGTGCAACATGCCAACAGAAATGCCCTAATTAAGTGTCATTAGGATAACAGCACCTTAACCTGTGCCTGTTCAGAAACTAAGGAGATTTTTATTCAGTGAATGCAGTTCTTCTAAGATACCATTCAGTGAGTTAGACGGAGCTTCTGAATCCTCAGCTTTGTACCAAGTCCAGAAAATGAAGGGCTGATACACAGTAGGAAGGTGTTCAGCATACAGTGTCCTGTATGTACGGCTCTGAGTTGAGGAATGCATTTAATCACATGCACAAACTGAAATACACATTTAGACCTTTAACTCAGATCACAGCAGACTCTCCAAAAAATGCTGGGTTAATGTTTGAAGTGGGAGGATGTGAAATACCCTTTTTAGCAATACTATTTGTAGTGTTGCTCCCATTTTATGAACTACAGCAAACAAAGAGAGATTCTCATTTCCGTTTTTCCATGAACAGCAAAGTTTCTCAACATTTGATTATTTATTTTCTTGCATGCTATGGGGTATTCCCAGGGAAATTCCTTTCCCGTCTTCACAGACTGTTACAAACACAGGGAACATATGTTTATGCTGAGTGTCAGTCTTCCACATGCTCCTCACTTTGCAGCACATCACTTTATCCCAAAGGTCTTGATATTTCACAGCCATTCTGTGTGACTTTTCTGTTATATTACATCACAATAATGAATATCTGGATATCAATAAAAGGATACATCTTCTAAAATGCATCCATACACATTTTATTAAAGGTGTTCAGAAGAAAATGAGATCTCATGTTATTTTCCTAATTCACTTTGGCAAGTAATATGAAAGACCGTGCCTTGGGTAAAACTCTCAAGAGAATGTCTGCATTTTGCTTCCATGTCAACAGTTACACCAGGCAACCGGTGTATAACTTAAAATATAATTTAATTCTGAACAGGAGAAAGGCAATCATCAAGAGAAATGTTTTGAGCAGGAATATAAATATTCTGACTTTATGGGCAGATCAGGAAGCAGGAGTAAAAAGGTAACTAAACTTTAGCTAATCTCTGAGAAGTCCCATTAGGAAGGCAAGCACACACAAAAAAACAAGAGATGTCTCCTTTCCCCTGAACTGGATTTAATGAGAACAGATGCCTCTATTTTATTTTCCTGTCTGTATCCAAACACCATTTTGCTTGCGTGTACTTGTGGTGAAAAGTTTCACACTTACATTTGATTATTCTTTTTATCCATGTGCTTTTAGTGAGCAGCTGTGGTGGTCAGTAACATGGTGTTACTTGCCTTGATGGTATACACTTTCTTTTCTTCATCTCTGTGGCTAATAGTAAGTTGATTCTTCACTGGGAGTGTCACAAAAGCTGTAGTCATTAAAGGAACCTAGCATGTAATTAATCTGAGTCATTTCTAAGTACATCACATTGCTGCTGAAATTCTTGCAGACCTTATGTCAGTAACATTTTGACACACACAAAGGTATTTTTTTTTTTTTTTCAGTTCTCTTAGAAGTGTGACTGGCAATACGCAGGATTGCACGCAAAAATCTTGGCTCTACAAATAGAAATCCTTAACTGTGATCATCTGCACTTCCACTCTCTTGATTTGCACACACAATACTTAGCTTCTTAGAAATTCTGTTATGCTCCAGTGAGTACTGACATAGTGTATAATTAGACTGCTCATGCATTTTCTGCATTACTGGACACAGAGCCATTCTGACAGAGAAAGGTACAGCACATCAGTCAGAGAATTGTGGAGAATTCAGAACTGCCAATCAATATTTTCTTCTCTCAGAAAGAAAATGATCAGGAGGTTGTCTGTATGACATGCATGCAAGAGAATATACTAAACCGAATCATTCAATAAGTAATATACAGGCAACTTTGAAGATTATACCACATAAATACATTTAGATGTTGCATTTTATCCTTTTTATTCTGTAGGATGATGAAATTTATGACCTTAACCCCTATGGAGATTTCAGGTGTATAGATCCCTGTAAGACAGTCACTTATGAATGTTGAAGGCTCAGTTCTACTAGTTGGAATGGAATGCTCAGCATATAAAACCTATATTCATGTATGCAATGTATAGTATTTTTCTTGTGAAGATCAAGTAATTTCGTTTTCTGCAATTTGGCCATGTAGGGAAAATGGACACCTTGCTGTAAAAAAAGCATCTGATCCTCATGGTAAGGATGGTAAGGTGCCCAAGTTAAGGAGCAACTATAGAATCTAGTGTCTATTCGTCAGAGATCTAATGGAAGCTGCCAGTCTTGCAGCAGAATGTTCAACAGCACGGCTCACTAACGCATTTTCTACAACATAATTAACTGCTGTGCAAGTCAGTAACATGGCACATTTGCAATAGAAATCGTTGCTAAATTATTGCTTGAGCTTTTCAAGTTGGAAGTTTTCATGATCTCAAGAGCTTTTTTGCTTATATGTTGAAGACAGAATAATCACTGACAAGCCAGACAGAATAATTTTTTTTTAGTCCTATGCACTACAGTCCAGGTACACACAACCAGAGGACCCACGCCTATGGCAGCAGTGACACTATGGTTGTGTGGCTTTGCTTGTTTTGAGCAGCAAGGCACGTGACTCAAACTGTTTCTAAACTTTGTATTCCTTACTATTTAGAAACCAAGCTAAATATAATGCTAATATTTATTTCCCCACAGAAGAGCACCCAACCACCCAACTCATTTTAATTTAATGAAACATCATTTTATAAGACACATTCTACAGCTCCAATCTTACTCATAGACCTTGATCTCATTTAACAGAATTAAAGATTGATTTCCTTTAAAAATATTCTTCCAAGTCTGTTGTACTCTTTTAAGAAGAAGAAAAAGTGAATTCTAAAAAACATAGTAGCATTAGAGTTTCTATGCTTGCAGATGGTCTCCCATCTTGGTTTTCAATTGGTAGCTCACCCCTGAAAAAATTTCAATTCTGTCACCCCTGAAAAATTGTTGCCAGTCCCAGAAATAATAAAAATGGTGAAATAAATTTCCAAGCGTCATCATGGAGAAACTCCATGGGAGGTTTACAGGAAAAGACTACTGGTAAGACTTACAACATAATAGCACTATAGAGCTTATTGAGTTTCACAGTTAGACAGCCAATATGTTACCTTCACGAGCCAACCAGAAAGAAAAAATGCAAAGCCTCAGTGAAAATACATGCTATTGCAACTACCAGTAACAATGATCAGTAGGAAGTTGGTGTAAAACCCACTTCATAGCCATATTGTTATTTTGGAACTTGGCAGTCAAGAAATGTCACCAGTATGATTACTCCAACTTGTTGTGAACACGTTTCAGGTCTTCCCAAATCAAGAATCCTCACCATCACATTTTGATACTTGCCAGCTGCATTCCCTACCCAGGTTTCTGTAGCGATCGAGTAGGGAGAGAGATGAAGGAATCATCACTAAAAACATTCTGCTCATACCCTAGGCCAATGAACTTCCGTGTGGTAGAAAACATATGGAATAAACAAGAGACCTCTCTGAAGTGATGAGATAAATCAGCTCAGAAAGTGAGGCAGAAACCTCACTGGGTTGGGAGAAAACACTCATGCTTAGATCAAAACTCAGTCTTTCTTATTTTAACCTGTTCCTTCCAACTTAGTCTATAAGTTAAAAAAAAAAAGAAAAAAAAGGAAATGTTAATACGGTTTGGTATGAAATATGAAACCTCTGACCTAAAGGCAGATTATAACAGGACCATAACACTGAACAACAGAGCTACTCCATTTTTTTTCCTGTCATGATTTTGTGCATGTAATTTGTTTCCAATCTGCTCATGCTCTCTTGCTTCTTAAGTAGATTTTTTAAACGATTTTTTTGGGAAACAGATTCGATACCTGAACATATCTGGAAGCAAATTTAAAGATTAAGCAATATTTCCGCAAAATTTGTTTTGAACCAGTATATTGAGGTATTTAGACAAATGCCAACTGACAAGAATTCCTGTAGGAGTTAATCAATTAAGAATCAGGAAATAATTCCAGTAATATGCAGGTAAAATCAAAATAAAGCTTAATTTCTGAATACAAAATACTTCTAATGAAGCCCTGCAAACATCCTGAAAATGATTCATAGAAATCATTTTTTCAGAACAATGAACATACATTAAGCATTTCAGAAATTGCTTTAAGAATAACTTTTAAATCAGGAAGAGGCAAAAATCATTGAACAAGTTACCTGATGAAATTACCCATTATGTGTACCTGTCTGATGTTAGATAGCTGAATAAGAAAGATGAATATACATACTACAGCTTGAATTATACAGTTCAGCTTTCTAATGTCATGGAATTAAACTGTAATTTGTACATAAATCACCAAATGATCTTTACTTGATTTGTGAGTGACCTTTTGTCAGTTTGGTGGAGTCACGCAGGATTCACCCTGAAGCTTTGACAATGGGAGAAATATGGTAATACCCTGAAGTTAGATGCTATCTATCTTGGTTGTACAGATACTTCCAGGTACTCCATGTACATATTCATAGGAAAACCAATTCTGATAATGAGTTTATCATCACTGTATGCATTCTACCCATAAGATCATCACAATTCACTATGCTGAGACATGGAAGGTAATAAAAGAACACCTGCAGCAATTGGAAAGATCAATGATAGGAAAGGCATTACAACAAAGGCATAATGACAGAAGGACCGGCATGACAGAAAGATGCTATAAAGGAAGGGAAGAAGATTGCTCATCCATATCAGAAGATTCTAGGCTCACAGGGGAAAGCTTCACCAAGGAAGTATCTCTAGAAGAGATCCTTCCCCAGTGACAGTCAGCCCTTACATGAAGTCTAAGAGAGGTGCAGCCAGGCTCCACCCCTTCAGGTCACACTGGTGAACTGCCTTCACCTGTGCTCCCAGGGCTGACCGAGTCCTTTCCCCAGGTGCTCAATTAGTTCAGGCCATGACTTAACAGTTACCATACAACATCTTACTGTTGAAATATGCCTGGTTTCAATATACAAGAGTTGCTCCCAAAGTAATGACCCCTATTTAATGATGTTGGCCCATGACATCAGAGGTGGATATTGCTGGTATGGCTGAAGGGGCTGAGACTAGCCACCGGTATTCCATTAGATTTTGTTGCTGTGTGACAGATGGCAGCAGAGCAGGATTACTTGTGCAACAACACATCATCAGTAGGGTAAAACTAACCATTAGTGGTTAGTTAGAGGGGCAGTCCGACAAAATGGCATCTGACATGAAAGTGTGCATGAAGCAAAGGAGTGTCACTGAATTCCTCCTTGAGGAAAAATGGCAGCCATTGACATTCACTGACACTTACTGAATGTTTATTCACTGGAACAAGCTGCCCAGGGAGGTTGTGGAGTCTCCTTCTCTGGAGATATTCAGGACACCTACTTGTGCGATCTGGTGTAGGGAACCTGCTTTGGCAGGGGGGTTGGACTTGATGATCTCTGGAGGTCCCTTCCAACCCCTACAATTCCGTGATTCTGTGATTATAGAGACCAAACAGTGAATGTGAGCACAGTGAGGCGGTGGGTGGTGCACTTCAGCAGTGGCAATGGTGACAGGAGGTCACCTCCACTGCTGCAGATCTTTGTGTGTGCAGCATGCAGGCTCTTGTTCATTGCTGGTGAAAATGCATAGCTAATGGTGGTGACTATGTTGAAAGATAGTGTTTTGTAGCTGAGAATTTGCTCTATCAAACAGAGTTATTGTGTTCTTTGTATCTGTTGTATTTTCCATAGAAATAAATAGGAGGCATTACTTTCAGATAGACACTGTATGTTACACTTGAGGGCTCAAATACCAAAGCACCAGACTGTGCTGTTTTGTAATAGCCTTTGCAGAACCTCAGACACTGCTGACATTAAGTACAATAAAAATAATTTAAATAAAAACTTTATGTATATGCATTTTGTCAGTAAGTCTAAATCAACTAAAATATGGTCAAGAATATTTCTACCTCACTTGAACTTCTTAATATTAATAAGTGTTCCTGAAAACAGGGAATCAAAGTCAAGGAGCGAGAGAGTAGAAAGGAGCAGAGAAAATTAAAAGAAGGAAAAAGAATTGTGAGTTTAATTCCTTTTTATAATACTATTTTTAGCAGTGCTCCAATTGATATAATTTTATAGATCTCAGTGGGAGAGTTAAACAATTACTTGTGATAATCTCATGAGCATCATGAACATGAAAGTGAATGGAATGAACTTAATCTCCACTTTTAATACATGCTAGTTTAAATCTGTAATAAGGAATAAGTGTTTTCTGTGATATTTAGTATGTACAGTTTAAAAATCACTGATAATATACATTAAAAGATAATGGTATTGGCAAGTCACTGTTTTATCATATGGAACTACCATAAATGAAATGCCCAATAAGTAGCTCATGAAATTTAGTTTATAACTAATGCCAAGTGATAAACTATCCACACACTGGAATAATGTACTCTACAAGGTGAAAAGCTTTTTTTCTGAGTTCTACTGTAAAGAATCTAGTCATAAATATTTTTAAAAATGAGTTAGGTAAGAGATTTAAAACTATTTTTAATTTAATTAAGCTTTACATTCTGAAGAACCACCTGCAGAATAATAAAGTGTGTGCTGAACATTTCCAATAGTTCAGGAAAGTAGTTCTTTAAAAGATATGCCTCATAAGCTGACCACTATAGATATCAAGCTGTTGGTAAATATGCAGAAGATCATAATAATCTTTGTTACTTCTGCCACCTAATTTCTTTTTTTTTTTTTTCATGCTTTTGGTAAAAGCAGAATGGATCTATGTAGTCTACTTCAAATCATGTACTAAAGAGCTGTGATCCCTTAAACCTCAACAGAAATACACAGCATTTTCACTTTACTACATTTTAGCTATTCAACAAAAATCTCGTCTTTACTTTCAAAGCATGAGGTTCATTGTGTGTTAAATGTCAGCATTATTGCTCAAACTTGAAACAAGCCATGATCACTACAGAGTTTGTCCCTATACATAAACAAGGGCTATAAAAGGGCTATAAAAACCATCCATAACAATAGATACAATGCAACCACAATTTGTCACTGACACAGAGCACAACCTGCAGTCATTCAGGTTTAAAAAGGTATGAAGCAACAGAATCCACACATCTCCAAGCAAATTGTTCTGGTATTTAACCACCCCATACATAGCCACATGTAAATGTGTCTGTTTTTCTGGTGTGGAATTTTTGAAACACAATAGACCTTAACATGAGACATTTTCCCTCATCATGGTATCATGCAGAACTGTTTCATAAACCGAATTGCATTTCTTTTTCTTAAGTAACAGCAGAAGGCAAGTTTTCAGGCTTTTAGTAACTTCTGAAACTGTCTTCCATCCAGACATTGGATAGTTGCCTAGAGAAGCTGTGGTGCCCCATCCCTGCAGGCGCTCAAGGCCAGGTTGGATGGGGCCCTGGGCAGCTCAGTTTTTGAGTGGCAGCGCTGCCCACAGCACGGGGTGGGACTGGGTGGGCTTTGAGGTCCCTTCCAGCTCAAGCCATTATAAGATACTATGAAAATTGAACACTGGTAAGATATACAAAATGCTATTATGTTGTGTCACTAAATACAAATCTGTTCTTACAAATTCCTCTTCCTACAAAGAACTTGACTGAAAACATCCTGGAACCTTGTCAGAACAAGGTTTGTGTCTTTCCCTGATTTTCTGGATGAAGTTCCTAGCTTGAACTGTAAACAGAGTAGGACATATAAAGTACAAGACACTTATTCACAGCTGTCTTCAGTCCACTTCAATATATAGATAACTCTCAAATTCTTGAAGTTATGCTCACACAGAAATCCAGAGTCTCATTTTACCAGTAATTGTAATAAACCAAAAGCATTTCTCCTGAGACCAGTCCCATCAGCCTGCTTTTTCACATGCAACTCAGGATCATATCCTATGTCCCACTGCCAAGCCGCTCTCCATCATATTTGAAAAGTTGTGGCTGTCAGATGTGGTCCCGGATGACTGGAGGAAGGGTCACGTCACTCCCATTTACAAGAAGGGGAGCAAGGAGGACCCCGGGAACTACAGGCCTGTGAGTCTCACCTCTGTGCCTGGGAAGATCATGGAACAGATCATCCTGGATGACACGCTTGATCACATGAGGAAAGGGCGTGTGATCTGTGACAGCCAGCACAGCTTCACCAGAGGAAGGTCATGCTTGACCAATCTGGTGGCCTTTTATGATGGAGTGACGGCATCGGTGGACAAGGGAAAGGCGACCAATGTCATTTACCTGGACTTGAGCAAGGCCTTTGACATGGTCCCCCACCACATCCTTATCTCTAAACTGGAGGGATGTGGATTTGATGGGTGGACCACTCGATGGATAAGAAACTGGCTGAAAGGCCGCAGACAGAGGATGGTCATCAATGGCTCTATGTCCAAGTGGAGGCCGGTAACGAGTGGCGCCTCCCGGGGGGGGGTTTAAGTTAAGGGAGGGGAGATTTAGGTTGGACATCAGGGGGAAATTTTTTACAGAGAGAGTGGTGAGGTGCTAAAACAGGCTGCCCAGAGAGGGTTGTGGATGCCCCGTCCCTGGAGGTGTTCAAGACCAGATTGGATGGGGCCCTGGGCAGCCTGGTCTAGCATTAAATGAGGAGGTTGGTGGCCCTGCGTGTTGCAGGGGGTTGGAGATTCATGATCCTTGAGGTCTCTTCCAACCCTGGCCATTCTGTGATTCTGTGATTCTGTGTAATCCAATTTTATTTTCCATTCATATTTTGAGTCACTGCAGTTTTAAATCTGTTCTACACAGAGAAAAACAAACAAAATGATGCAAGACCCCAAACATATCCCACCCTCAGTATGTGATGTCAAGTTTCATGTTTGTCCTCTTTCTTGGGAAGCTCACAGGAAAGCCAGACCTAGCGATTGCTATGGACTCTGACAGTCAGGCTAACCCATGCTGAAACAGCAACACATGTTAGTACTATCAAAGAAATGCCATGTGCCATTGTTGCAAAACTTGCATTACAGTAACTGTGTGTAACAAAATTCATTTTTTTTTCCAGAACATACTGCATAAGGCACTGCAGAGGAGGTCCAGTGAAGGAATTCTGGATAACTTGTGTGGTTGCAGACAGAAATGTGTAGTTTCTCTAGATTGTCCTTCTGGCAGATAAATGAAGGACATTGTTTTCAAAAACTGCCCATTTTGAAAGTCGATTTTGAGCATATGCGATGCTGTGTGATCACAGAGAGTTTGACAGTTTGCACTTTGAATTCCTGTGTTTCTACTTAAGGATAGCAACAAGGAATAAGGTGGGTTGCAGTAATACTGGAATATGTATCTCTTTTATCAAGTCTCTTCCTTTTCATTTCAGGTTTCAGAACAAATGCAGCTAAGCTGAGATGAGGAGGCTCATGATTTTATTTCATCATTCTTTGTAACAGATTTTTGTACAGCAGTATGAAAGAGGAAGACAAAATAAACCACTTATGTTCCACACACTCACTGAAAACACACCAAATAAGAATGCACCAGTGAATCCAGTGACGGCTGTTATTCTTTTTATGAGTGAATAAGTAGAATGCTAAAAAATGATTTATTTTAATTCGTTTCGTTTTTTTATTTTTCTTTAGGATAAATAATGTATACGTTGACAGTTCAGAAGAGCCTTATATATTCAAAAATCATTCCTCTCTTTTCCAGAACAGAAAGAAACTAGCAGGTCTGGGACTTCTGCAGGGAAGACTCAAACTAAAACATCTGAGACAGTATGAAGTGATCTATGATCTGTCCTAAAATGTCCTAAATGAAAAGGAAAAAGGTGCTGAGCTTGCTAAGGCTCTTAACGTTGGGTCAATTCTATAAGACTTGTCTGAAGAGAAGTTTTTATGGTCTTAATACCATTGTTGAGTGTAATTGCAGACAATAACAGCACATCTTTGAAGTCTACAGGAGACGAAGGATGGCTATAAAAATGATTTGTTAATCATTACTTGGCATGTTTCCCATGGCAATAAGGTTGATACGATCCATATGATCCCACCAAACTGTGTGTTGGTGCTCATTCTTTTACCCATTGCCCTGCATGCTGCATGGTCCTATTTAAAATTTAAGGCGTCAGGGACTGAAATGCACGAGACTCCTGTGCTCCCTGAAAATTTTGGGTAAAAAGAAGCAAACACTCTTTCTTTACAGCAAGGGAAAAAAAAAAAAACAACACAACAAAAAAACATAAAATCTTGAATCTTAGAGATAAAAGAATCTGCTATCTTTGCGCTCCAATGAAAATGAAGCAGGGATATCCTCCATAGACAGGACCTTTACAAGATCTATAGTGCAGTGGCATCTGAAGATCAAAGAATAAGATAAAAAAGCACAGAGGATATCACAAACCCTCCACCTTCTCTCCTCATTTCTTCAGAAAGCACTGACTTCCCAAGTATACTGCCTACCTGGGAAACCAATGAGCCCACGGACAGATCCCTCCTCGTGTTTTGCACAGTCAACCTTCAAGGACTGTTTGATGCAGGAGCTACTGTTAAGCCCAGATGTTGCCAGCTATTTTGTTCTCTTTGGCCCTTCAATTTTAAACCTCTTTGAATGACTGAGCATCTCTTGTACTCCTCCTGTTTTTAGCAGACTTGAGATGTTTCATCTGTTTGCTCAGGTTAACTTCTGTTAATTCTCACATTGTGTAGAAAAGAGTGTATTTTTCCTTTGTTGTTAAAGGGCTATGTGACAATTTGGACTGAATACGCAGCTAGTTTTTTGCCACTTTCTCATAAACTTTTGAACTCAGATCTGACAGAGGCAACCACAGTGGCTGTATAGATAATTGCATTCTTACAGGTTCTCATTATTAAAAAAGAAAAAGAAAGAAAAAAAAGAGAGAAAAAGGAACTCACACACCAGGACCGAACATTTACAAGTTCACTTCTTGAAACTTCTTATTCCAGTGTTTGACTACTCTGGTTGAAGAAAACAGCTGGACTACTGCTGCCAAAACAATTATATGTGAAAGGATTAAAGATACATATAGAGTAACAAAAACACCACCATGGCTCAGTTATCTAGGCATTCAGTCAAGAAACACAAAGCTCTAAAAAGACACATTTTCCAATTGACATCCATGCATTATTCACACAGCTACTGGCTTTGTTATGATAAAGAACATATTACCATCAGCATATTTAATGTTTTTATAAACTAGGCTTGATATTTATTATTTATACTCCTCTTTTTAACACAACTTCCAAGAAGGCCAAAAAAGGTAATTAAAAAAAGTAAAATTTTCAAGTCTTTTAACACTGTTTTAAAGGCTGGATTGGGAAAATTAATCAAAATAAAAGGTGTAAGACTTAACTTTTTTACACATAATGAAGGTAGCTTACAAGGATTCCAGTACTTGCTAGTCCAAAAGACAAGGTAATCAATTTAATACGAATCAGAAATTGTTCTGCTGTTTTACATCTAACTTGGATGCACAGAGCATTTTTGAGAAAGTAATTAAGCAGAATGATAAAGGGAAAATTTGAGTTTAATTATGGCAATTGTAAAAACATATCTGTTTCCTTTTCTTGATGGTTCAGCTGTCATAGAGCAAGAAATATGTCAAAGTAGGAAGATTTTAGATTTGAATTCAGCAGTGAAGATTTTTTAATGAACATGCTAAATCCAAAATGGTATCAGTAGAAGCATTTCTAATAATGTGAACAATAAGCTTCATTGTTGTAGTGAGTGATCCTACCCTGGCTGACGCCTCTGTTTCACAGCACAACCCCTGTCCTCTGCCCGGAGGACATGCCACCACCTTGGCATGAGGGCAGGCTTGTCTGTGGTATCCTTCTCGGATCAGTGAGGTATGACTGTCAACTTTCAAAAGGCAGCCTATGAAAATCTTAAGAGTAAATACTCACAGGCTTCTGCATACTCCTTCTAGCACTGCCAATAAACTTCTGGTATTATCAGATTTAGTGATCAATATTCTCCAATGGCCTGAAGCACTCAGCTATTGTTCTTCCTCAACTAGCTCAACAGACAACAGGATGCAAGCAAGAATTACAAAGCAGTTTTGGTTAAAATGGACTGAAAAAGTAAGTTCTATTAAGCTACCAATTTTCATACTATGGGTATGAATAGCCTGGCTAAAACCAACATGTCGTGGATAAAAATTACCCGGAATACAATAACAATGCAGGAACATTTAGTGATGGAGTTAACTTAAGGCTTCTGTCTCAAACCTCTTCTAATGACAAACTGAATGCCTTTTGTGAAGTTAGAGTAATAGGCAACTTAATTGTTAGTTGTCAGTAACCAAATATTTTTTGATAAATACTTAATTATATGATTTCTTTTCAAGCTAATTTCAGTCCTAATGAACTTCACAATGATTTCTTTTTTATCTTTTTCCTTTATAGCACAAGGGACACTTTTCTTTCTTCTGTTTCAGTAGATAACTTCATACAGCTAACTTCCCTGTGCTTGAAGGTGATTTGCCCTTAGAAGTACATGCTCAGGGACATACAAGCAGCGTTACAATACTATAGAGTAATGGTCTAGTTGAAAAAGAAATAATGAAGTATGATAAGAAACACGAAAAGCAGTGGGAAATGAAATGTATGGCTAGGAGAGCTTGGCTACTTCAGAGGCAGAGGGGACAGTAATAAGGAAAGAAATTGGCTGGTGTTAAAATATCAGCCTGAGAAAAGCTTTTCTGTTTCATCTCCCAGTTAGTTACACCTTGTGGTACATTTTTCTTGACTTCTTGGAGTTCAGAATATGCAACGGCATTCTCTGTGAAGCATGAAGAAACAGAATGTACACAACTTCCCAGAACATCATATGATACTAGAGAGATGAAGCGAAACAGGAATGTCTCAGTGACGCCCACAGGAACAGTCACAATCGCCAAATTGTCAGCATGCCTCTGCAATTCCAGACCACGGCGAGCATATGGATAGTTTAGGCTTTCTGCCATTAGACTAGATTAACTAAGCACACAGCCCATGAATATTTAGTCTAGATTTTTTCAGTGGAAAAAATGTTTCTACTACAAGTAGCCTCCTGGACTTAGGCAAGAAAGGCAACTTCCACTAAAAAGTCTCCTGCTGCCTTGTGCACCTGTGAGGTTCTGCTACTTCCGTAGCAAAAACTTTCATGCGATCTGTGATTACACATCTAAGACTATGATGTGAGAAGCAGAATACCCTTCTCTTCTGTGAACAAAACTGACAGTTCTGCGAAATTCCTGCAACAGATGACACTGCTGAGGCTTTTCATTCTGTTACAACTCAGGCAAGCAGCATGGCAGCAGTGCGCTCCATGACCTTCCCAGGAGAAAGATAGATGCTGCCCTTTGCAAAAAATTGCTCTGAATCTTTTGGAAGAGAAAACTTAGGCTCTGTCTGAATTGGATCTTTCAAGTTTTGTTTTCTTTAGAGCAACATCAGTCTCAAGCCCGTACAAAACCTATAGGGTACATAGATTCTGGTATATTCTGCTCTGCCAACATCTACTTGCAAAATGACTGAGCTATGTGATGACTTGCTGTGTATTTTCCTTGTGGAAAATTATTTCAGCTATAATTTAGTATTTGCAGTTGCTGTATATTGATGAAAATACGAAAACCAGAATACACTGTCCTGTGCTACTGACAAAGTTGCTAACTTTTGTCAGACCCGAATGAACTAAAAACATGATATGTAACATATTTATTCTTTTAAAGATGACCTGATTATTTATATCCCAGTATGTAACCTATATTATAACTCTTAGATGTATGAAGGTTTCCAAATAATATGCTATGATGGTAATCAGGTACATTTGTTCCACTTTAAGAGTCAGAATATAAGATGGGACAAAAATTAAATGCCAAGTCAAACACTGTTAACATATACATACATCATTCTGCAAACATGATTAACTTTACTACCTTGCAAATTAATCTATTTGCAAATATAAGTTCCTAACAATAAATATTTGTGAAATAGAGGACAAAATGTTCATGCTTATCTCACAGAATTTAAAATATTCTTCTAGTGTCTATCTCCCATCTTCTTGGCAGATGAATTGAATTTTCTTTTGCACTGGCAGCACACAAGAACAATTTGATTAAGAACTTTTTCGTTATTAACAGTAAGCCAGAGGAATCTCAGAGGAAAGAATTTTGCTAGCTGCAATGTAAAGGGCAAACATATGCAATGTTTATTTCTGGCAAACTACTACTGGTCTGTCTTAAAGGCTGAAAGCCTTATTATACAGCATGTTTTAAGTAGATATCAATTAATACAGAAAAATGTTCTTGAAAGCCCATCAATAGTCATGTCAGGTACCAAAGTAATTTTTTTGATGCTTAAATGCTCTGTAAAGATGAAAATAAAGAATTAGGTCTGTACACTTTCAGTAAAAGAGTACTTCCAACTATCTTATAAACTTTCATTATACAATTTTAGGCAGGATTTGAAAAAGAAACTCCACATCACTATATAAGCTTATTCTTGAGCAAAAATTACCACATACAGCATTCAGTAAGACCAATCACAGCCTTCCCTAAAATCATCATTCAGCACTGACAACTGTTAATAATTTTACATGACACAAATTTTCAAAGCAAAATATCTTTTAAACATATACTGGAAACATTCTCAATATTATCTACAATTCAGAAAACAAATATTCAGGATTTAACATATTAATTATAGGAACCAAAGTGTTCTGGCAGGTCTTCACATCCCTTTTGCTTGTTCCTACACACAAAAGTTAGTCACTGCTTGCACATGGAAATATTGGAATGAAGATCACTCCAGACTGGGTACACAAAAATAGGCATGTTTAAATAGGTCATAGCAGAACTCTGTTGGGAGCAGCCGAGCAACCGCTTTTAAAAACTCCTGACTTTGGACACAGGTATTTTCTTAACAAACCTTGGTTGCACTGAGCATCATGTTCTCAAGCATAATCTTATCATTTGTAGTAAAGGTACTGTTACGATGCTTCACTAATGAAACCAGATCTCGGAAGGAACATGATTAATACTGCCAACATCTCTGAGGCTCACTAATGCTTATCTTCAGCTGTACTGGATGAAGTTTGTAAGCAGCGACATCGACACCATGATGAATTTAGTGCATGACAAGCTGCAAAATATCAGAAGAACTACAAAAATATTCTTGAACATCTTCTAACACGGCAATAATTACACTTAAGAATGCACACATACAATGTGTTCCCACGAGGTAGAGATGTTTCTGATTTATGCATTACATTATCTCAAATAAGTCTGTTTGCTATATTCATGACACTGCAAACACATTCACACATGTTCTTACTCATCACCTTCATGAATATTCATGTACCTAACAGAATTGGAAGCACTGGTCTTCTAAGTATTGGATAAGCCTTCAGAGAATTTTGCAGCCTGAAATGGAAACATTCTTTTTACACCCTACAGTCCTCAGTGGTTAGAAGAATTTGAAACTTGCAATTTTACCCTTCATTCAAGACCACCTTAGCTTACTCCTAAGTAGAATGAAATGAAATTTGCAGTCAGCACTTTTTAATTGAAATTTAGCATTCGTTGTTATTGTTTGTTCATATAGGATTTTTTTAGTAAGTACTGCTCAACTAATTTGTTTCCAGATTCCCAAATTATGTATGGAATACCAGGTCCCTTCAATGGTTTGAAAGACAAAAAGGGACTCCTAAGTATTTAGAGATGGTATGCAGACTGAAAATGATGAATCACAGTTTCTCATATGCTGTACATGGCACTCCTCCCTGCCCATCTGTCCTGCTAACCTTGACTTAGCAACTTTCAAAGAGCAGTGGTGCAACACAGCCACAAGGAATTCTATACGACCTTCTGGGAATCAAATCCTGACATCCATGGGGAAACATCCACATCAGTAGGAAGTTAAATGAAACTGGCACTTGATTTTTAAAGCGTACTTTAGAACTGCCATTTCCTACACAATAAGGAATAAAATAAGAAAAAACCCACAGTCTTAAAAGATATCCATTGTTGGAGTATGACTATTTGTTCAGCAAAATGTGCCATTGCCTGTAATTTACTATTGCATTTCAATAGTTGGAATGTGCAATAATAATGAATTTGCAGTATAAAAAGTCAGATATAAAAAAAAAATTGAAAAAAGAATTGTTTTCAGCCTCTCGCCACTTCTGGCAATTACAGTCAGTGTGGTTTTGGGAAGGAATTCAACAGATAGATTCTTTGTCTACTGAAAAGAAAAAGAAAAAAAAAAACCCACAGCTATACTTATATAGTGAAGCAACAAAACATTTATACTGGAAAACACTTATATCACTAATACATTTGTATAACTGTTACTGATTACACTAAAAATAAATCTATTTATCATCTTATAATAGTATAGAATCTGTAGAAAAACTACATTAGCATGTAAATTACTGCAACACCTACACTGACTTACACTTTCACCTTACAGAAAAATGCTAGACTTCCATAAATGTATTTATAATAGCTGTAGCCAGCTTAGTGTTTTACACAGAACCAAGGGCCAAATCAATACCGATACAAATCATACAAACCTCTGTCATTTTTTCTTTCTTCCCCAAGTTTTTGTTAATTCCATGGATTTAAATTGAAGGGTCAGCAGGCTTGAAGCTTCTGTTTTATTATCTCATGCTGCAGCCCTTTGATCTCCTCATTTTGGCCAAATGAACGTGAGGTCCAGAATAAACCCTTGCAAGCCTATGCTGTTGTCTTAGTTTCATCCCTTTCCAAGAAGAAGACAATTTCTTTTTACAAAGCCTTAAGCACTAAACCTGAAGCATAAATCTGAAATTAAAAAGTAGCAAAGTAGATTAAAGCAAGATTTACTGTTACCACAGAAGCACCTATGGATTGCCACTAGCACCATAAGTATGGCAAGAAAATATACATCATCAGCGGCAACTGAGGAATAAATAAAAAGGAGGGAGAACTGAACTGTGACAGATGATAACAGCAGGTTGCTGAATTTTTCTGTTACTTGCAGACTGCTTGTGGGAAGAGTTCAAAATGATGTGCTCTGAACTGTGCTTTATTAGCATGGTGGTGGCATTCACAAAACATTCTCAGATTTACAAAAGTAAAATAAATCTCTTGCTAGAGTCACTTTCCCTTCTCGTCTACGCTCAGATGCGTCCTTAAAAATTAAAATAAACTTGAAATTTGGTAGCTTAAATGCTGCATTTTTCACGAAGGTGAAACCAAGATCTTAGTGAGGAAGAAACCCCCTTCCATTGCATGCATTTGCTCCTGTTAGAAGACATGTATGTAACTGCTCTGAAATATATTTTAAAAATGAGAGATTCAGAACAACTTTCCGATTTAAGCAACAACTTTGTGAAAGGTGCTTGTAAGCAGAGGACTCAATTTTTTTGGCTCCTATCCATCCATTTATAGCCCCAGTTCTAGCTGTGTCTGACCAGGCGAGCACTGATCTAAGAGCATCATTAGAGTTGAAGGCATTGGATGTGGGGACAACTGACAGGAGTCCCAGCTGTGCCCTGACTTGCACACTGCTAGAGAACTCATTGGAAATACTGCAAAAAAAAAAGCTTGATGACATGACCATGTCATCATATCAAACAGGATTTATGAAAATTCTGTGCCATGCAAATGTGCTTATTGTATGTGTTTACCTGGGCTTACTCACATTTGCAAATGTAATGCAAATGCTTTGGACACACAAAGCTATGCAACTACAGCTTTTAAAAATATATATCTTGAATATATGGATGCTTTATATACATTATTGAACTTTTTCACATACACAACTTGTAAATACTGTCTATAATGTTTCAAAAATAGCCTACGTATACAAATGAAAAAGCATCTCCAGAAAGCTACATTGCTTTATGAAAAGAAAGAATTATTCTGCTACCAGATTCCTAGACAGATAAAGAATCACAGAAAAGATGAATGATTCTCATCTTAAAAAAGTCAAAGTGATTAATATTTACTGTGCAACAGTTTCTGGGAGCATCTGAAAGCCATTCAGCCTTGGTAATTCTGTAAATATTTCAGAGTGTCCACCGCTAAGCGTCAGTATAAAACAAAGTGCCTACAATACAAGTGATGGAAGGGTACTCAGCAGGTATGCTACCTACCACATGGGAAAAAGGACAGTGAGCAATTGTGGAGAGTTATACTCTTCTGGCTGCCAAGCCCTCCCGTCCTACTGCGGGTTGCTCTCCACAGGCTGCAACCCTGGCCCAGGCTGTGCTGTCCATGCGCTGTACCTCCTTCAGGCCTCTTCTACTGCTACGCTGTGGGCTCCTCCATGGGTGCATGGGGAGATCTGCTCTGCACAGTGCCTGTGAGCTGCAGAGGGACAACCTGCTTCTCTGTGGGCCTCTCCTGGGCTGCATGGAACTTCCGGAGCAGCATTTACATCAGCAAAGGTTGAACCTTCCCACCAATCTGCTGTTACATGTTGTTGCCATGTGACAGATGGCAGCAGAGAGGCAGCCTGACAGAATGGCATCTGAGATGGAAGTGCGGATGAAGCAAAGGAGTGTCACTGAACTCCTCCATGAGGAAAAAATGGCAGCCACTGACATTCATTGATGCTTTCTGAATATTTATGGATACCAAAGAATGAATGCGAGCACAGTGAGTGGTTGGTGGTGTATTTCAGCAGTGGTGACAGCAGTGCAAAAGACAAACAATCTGGATGACCATGCAGACTTCTACATGCAAGGCATGCAGGCTCTTGCTCATTGCTGGTGAAAATGCATACCTAATGGTGGTGACTGTGAAAAATAGTGTTCTGTAGTTGAGAATTCTCTCTATCAAATAGTGTTTTTGTGCTCTTTGTTTTAGTTTCCATGGAAATAAAAATGAGATGACCTATGTACTTGTCAAAATGCAAACCACATCCCTCCTATCTCAGCATCTTCCACTTCACTGTCCATTGCCAAAATGCTACCTTTATATTTGGAGGCACTAAGATAATTTAGATACCCTTTCTGTATCTAAAGAGGATCTACAGGAAAGAAGGGGATAGACTCTTTAGCAGGGTCTGTGGTGACAGGATAAGGGAAAATGGCTTCAAACTTAGAAGAGATTTAGGTTGGACATAAGGAAAAAGTCTTACAGTGAGGGTGGTGAGGCACTGGAACAGGTTGTCCAGAGAAGTGGTGGATGCCCCGTCCCTGGAGGCACTCAAGACCAGTCTGGATGGGCTCTGACCAACCTGGACTAGCTGTGGACTAGCTCAATCCTCATCTTTCTTAAATATGTTCTCAGCCTCATCTGCTCTGGGAGCATTTACAGAAGACAATATATTCTACTCTTAATGGAAAACTTAGAGCATTCATTGAAAACACATATGCTAAATTTCACCCTGCCTTTTCTCTGGCTTGCCCTCTGTGCAATTCACTAATTCAATACTACCTGTTTCCCACCGCTTTCATCTGCATAAATGTCCTGATATTCCCATATTTGCCATTTTTTGAGAGATGAAGACTAAATGAAAAAATTAGGCAAAATCTTGTGACATCACCTAATACATTCTTCATGCTGTATGTTGTGAAACCCCCTCCCCAGGGTCTAACATGATGATCCTTGTGCCCAGATTCTCTGATACATTTTGCAGATTCAATTCTATTTCAGTTTGAATTTAGTTGTTCTGGTAACTATTTCTGAACTGTAAAATGATTCAGGACAAGTTGGCAACAGAACGTTGTTCAACCTCTTTAATATCGTGTGAAAAAGGAGGATTTATTCAGTACTTGCAGGTTTTATGATTATATATCACAAGAACCTGACTTTACCTAACACAGAAGAATATTACTTGCCCTGCCCTTGCCTTGCAATAGGACCGTGGCGTTTTAACAAAATCACCTATTAAAATGAAGATGACTACACTGTGACCGCAAGGCCTATGCAGTACTCTCTTCCTTCATTTATATAACTAAAAAGACTATAAAATGGACCAATTCATTAAATAGGGGAATTGAACTCCCATTGCAGCTGTTCTCTTTTTTAATCCTGGCTTGCTTCTCAGCATTTCCCACAGAGCAACATCCTATGTTCTACTAGAAATATCCTTGTTCTCGTGTCTTAGCCACTTCACTGACACCGAGTTGAGGGACTGCTCTAGTAACAGATAGTGAAAATCACCACATGGACTTAAATACATGCAACACATTTACACACATATTTATGTTCACTCTAATAATGTGCAGACACTTCAAGTTTTCACTTTTTGCACAAGTTTTCATTTTTTGCACTTGATGTAATTTCTCTCTTAACAGTCTCAAAAGTAATATGAGCATGAATACTTCTAGAAAGCATATTTTTAGAATGTGAACATATAGGGATATGTATTAAAATTGATGTATTTTATTTAACATTTGAGGACAGGAGCATCTCAAGCCTGAGCTGATTTTTTTCAGAAAGGCAACTGAAAGCCATCAGACATCTAAGAACTTGGCCAAAGCTTTATTTTCTCTTTTCTTTAAAAGCCAAATTAAACACTTACCAATTAATCTCAGAGGTTGCTCTTGGCATTCTCAGCATTTCATAAAAGGGAGCCAGCTGTAATGGACTGTAAAATTTTCTTTGGGGATATATGGTAGTGCATATATTTGATGGTCATCCTTGACTACTCTGGTGGCCTTAACTGATGGAGAGATGGCACCAATAGACAAAGGAAGAGTAACTGATGTAATCTATCCGGACTTATGCATGGTCTTTGATATGGTCTCACATCACATTCTTATCTCTAAACCGTGCCCAGTTCTGGGGCCCTCAAAATAAGAAAGATGTGGCGATGTTGGAGCAGGTCCAGAGGATGGCCACAAAGATGTTCAGATAGTTGGAGCATCTCTCCTGCGAAGAAAGTCTGAGAGACCTGGGCTTCTTCAGTACAGAGAAGAGAAGGCTCCAGGGACACATCACTGCAGCCTTCCAGTGCATCAAGGGAGCTTATAATTGACATAGTCCGATAATGATAGAACAATGGGGAATGGTTTTAAAGTAAATGAGGGGAGATTTTGATTAGATATTAGGAGGAATTTTTTTATTCATAGGGCGGTGAGGCGCTGGCACAGCTGCCCAGTGAAGCTGTGGTGCCCCATCCCTGCAGGCGCTCAAGGCCAGCTTGGATGGGGCTCTGGGCAGCTGAGCTGGTGGATGGCAGCCCTGCCCATTGTATGGGGTGGGGCAGGGTGGTCTTAACGGTCCCTTAAAACCTTTCTATGGCTCCGTGACTCTGTGAATTGTATTACACTGATAGAGCAGATGCTTATATTTTGTCGCTAAATACATTATTGTAGTAATCTTGGCATAGGAAGAAGTGAGGAGGAAAGAAGCAGAAATAAAAGAATTATCAAAAGCTAAGTTATGATATTACAACACAGTAATCTCTCTTTTCATGGCAGTAAGCAAAAAAACTTTTTCTCAATTCCTGATGTGCAGCACTCTTCCCACAGCCCTGCACAGAATGTTGCTGCTTCTCCTCCACGACTGAATGAACATTACTCTTGAATTCAAGCTTCTAACACGAATGCTCATAAAAAGCTAGTGTGAACTTCCATAGAAACTAAAGGACAAGCACAGAACCTGAAAATAGTTTAGCTGTTTTTTTTTTCCTTACAAATTGACTAGATTTTAAATGCCCTTTTGCATCCTTTATTTTGTTGCCAAAGCATTTCTGCACGGCTACCAATGGGCAGTGTTATTTTTTTGCATGATTTCCAAGTTAATTCTTTGGTCTCAAAAAGAAGTGCTGTTATTTGCTTTCCTCTAGGGGAAAAAAAAAATCACAGTATGAGGGGTGAGATGATAGGGATAATTAGACTAAATGGTGGTATAGAGTACAATGGGAAAAATATCTTTTATGAAGACCACCTGTCTACTCAGTTTTGTAGCCCAAATGATGTTTTGTTTTGTTCATGGAAACAAATTCACTTAATAAAATCCAAAACACAGATGGCAGCTGCTAGGAAAAAAAAAAAAAAAGCAACAAAAAACAAAACCCAAGATTTTGTTGAAAAGGGTTTTGAAGTGATCTGAGCGGAAGACAGAAAAATTTCCTCTTTCTCTGTGAATGGAGTTGTTTTCCAAGAGCTTTCTCTGATGCAGTCTGAAATTAAGTTAGAGCAGCAATTCTAATCCTGAATGTTGGGAATAAAGCTTCCTTCTATGTCAAGATAATTTTGTAAATTCTTTTAGGCACCTTCATTGTTTTACTGTAAATTATTTGAAAAATAATGCTTCTAGCTACATGGCATTTATTCAGAGTGGCTTAAAATGGATAAAGAGAAAATAATTAATTTTTCATTCCTCCTATAGCTTCAAAAGCATATTTTAATGCATATATACTTAATTTAAGAAAAGATGGCAGATTTATTTACTTATTTATTTAGCAATTAGTGCCCTTTATCCTAAGTTCCTAGGATGGTTTAAATACAAATCTACAACATCTACAAAAGTGTACTGTGAGCTACCTATAGAGTACCAGAACCAAGAGTTATTAAGAGAAATATTTAAGAAAAAGGTAATTTAATATATTCACAGTGTCTTCCTGGAAAGTCCACAAAACCAAAAAAATAGTAATGATTTGTTATTAATTCCAAGTCTGGCTCTGCTCAGGAGTTGAGGAAGACAGGCTCTTGATTGGGGACATATCTAGATGGCAGGTCAGAGGCATATGCAGTATCACATTCTGGCCTAAGTCCAACATATTTATCCAAATATGCTGCTAAATTGGTAGAATAAAACAAGGACTGTGAACAGCCAATGATTTTTATGCTTTAAATACCAAAATAACTCTTTCTTTAAGAATATTATCTTCTAAGGAATGAAAAAATTAAGTAACATTGGGGACCTATTGCATCATTTCCCCTAAGAAAGGGGACATCTCTCATGAGAATCTTTTCTCTGTTTAGAGAGGAGAGACATATGCTGAAAGCACCGCTATTCCCCAGAAAAGCGGAATCCCACTTCCCATGCAGTTCAAATAGCATTATGATCTGTGCAGACATCTAATATCAAATCGTGAAGTTCTCCAATGAAAAAGCCAAGAGAATAGCAGTCTCTGAACAGATTAGCTTGTCTGTAGCCAGTCTTTGGACAGGACCAGTGTCTGGCGCACGCATCTTGGCTCAGCATCAGAAGGGTCACTGCTGATACAGCTTGTGGGAGTGGTTGGTCTGGGAGAGTTAGTCGATTAGAACATTTCCTATTTGCTCCTCTTTCACAAATATGAGCACTGCTCTGAAAGTAATGCCTCCTATTTTATGGAGACCAAACAGTGGATGGGAGCAAAGTGAGACGACAGATAATGCATTTCAGCAGTGGCAACAGAGATGATAAAGACAAGCCACGTTCCAGAAAGCCATTCAGATTCTATATGAGTACAGCATGCAGACTCTTGTTCATCAGTTGTGAAAATGCACATCTGTTGGAGTCAACTATGTTGAAAAGAAGTGTTTTGTATCCGAGAATCTGCTCTCTCAAATAGTGTTAATGTACTCTTTGTATTTGTTGTAGTTTCCATGCAAATAAATAGGAAGCATCACTTTAGAAGTGACATACATATTATTTCAAAAGATTTTATGTTTTGTTGTTGTGACCAAACGTTAGTATAACAACTGCCTCAGAATCTGTTAACTAACAACATAACTGCAATTTGTTATGATATTCCCATTTTGCTAATGTTGTGAGGAACAAATTTTGCACTCTATGCAAGTCATCCTGGGAAAGATCTTGTAACAGTGTTTTTATTGTTGTTGTTGTTGTTGAATATACATACTATTGGGAAAGAAACAACTAAGTTCATTAACCTCCTCCCAAAGTATTTAAATGTGTACTTTCCTAAAATGGTTTTGCTTATTTTAAGCAATACGAAAATCAAGCATTAGGATTAAGTCTGTACAAACATATGTCATTTGAAAACTTTTAAATGAAGTCTTATGCTCCACAAAGCTTACTCTTACTGAAGTAGCACTGGCTGTCTCGTACTTGAAAGAAGCATGCAAAGAGGCTGCTTGAAGCTATAGATAAATAATAGATAAAGCTCTTCCCAATGGAAGAGCATTAAGTGCTTTAAAAACATAGCAAAATGAAGAAAATCTGTGCTAAGAAGTCGAAGGGAACTAGGATTTCACTTTAAAAGAAAGTGGTATTCTGTTTAAATTTGTAAGTGATCACGGGATTTTTGGGTCAGTGCTCATTCCTGAGTTAAAGTAACTTGTGATACATTTTGAAGTGTTACACTACATCAAAAAGAATGAAGAAAAAAGAAAGGAAGCCTTCAGTACATGAAAATAATAATAATAATAATAAATAATTACTTTGTCAAGTTTTATGTTGAATGGAAAGTCTCTGCACACTTCAAATTGTGAAAGACATGGTAACAATATATTAATGGTTTAGATTTTACTCCATTACAGAGGAAATTATGTTATGTCCTGATTAGCTTTTAAATAAAGTCACAATATGCAGTAACTATTCTCCCGAGTCAAGGCAAAGACTTCCTTTGTAAGCACAAGAGAAAAATCTGCCTCATCCTCAGCCTAGAGAGGCTAAAAATGAGGCCCTGACTTTTATGGATCTCATGAATAAGAGTAAATTTTTTGTTTGTTTTCTCTTTCCTCCAGTGCTTTCTTGCTTCATTTTTTTTTTTTTTAATAAAAATATCTTTGCATTCAAGAGTGGAAGGCTAGGAACCACATACATTAGTCAAGCAAGAAATAACAAACAAAGGATTCCGGTTACTTAGCCGCTCCTGGAGAGTGAGCCAGAAAGTTGTTTTGGTTTCCATCAACACTGCTGTCAAGAGCCCATATCAGCACACTACTGAAGAACCTCATGAGTGGTAAGGAACATTTTGTAAGAAATCCACTTCTCTCATGGCAACTGAGCTCTCTCAGAGCAGAAAATGCTCTCTCATCAGCAGTTAAAACTGACTTAACAGAGAATTGTTTCTCTCTGAAAGAGCAACTTTCAGGAAAAGTCATGGCCAAATCTTTTCCAATTTGCTCTTCAGACAGTCTGAAAACAGGCAGCCTGTGGTCTGCTTCCAAAGGCTGTATCCATCATCTCTCACATAACTGGCTTTGTTTTTGAAAGGTTCTCTCCATTCCTGAGATTTCATGTAGAAATTTTGAACTGAAAGAGTAGATTCAGGACATACCCAAGGCACTAGCCACATCCTCCCCACCCCCCTCATTTTATGCTCGTACATGAGGAATATATGCATATGCAGGAAACAAAGAGGAATAAAAAGCAATCATCTCCTCAGTCTTATTCTACATATATGCAAACACTGCTCCTATTTCAATCATACAACCTTTGTTGGTTTTACTAAGAGGTACATCATTTGGCAGATTTGGATAGGCTTAGCAGTGCTACCATGTCACAGACCACCAGGAGTGTTGCTGCAATATGGTGCTACAGCCAAACTTCTCCATGGAGCAACTGTTGAACTACTGAAACTGTTCAGCACGTCACATTTTAAGTACCTGAGAACCATTTTGCATTTTACCTTTTGTTTAGCAGAATGAAGTAACTTTGAATACTCAGCCTCTTCAGTGACACCAAAGAATGGGTTATAGAATACAAGATACTGCCTTATCCTTGAAGAAGTACTGGAATGTATGGACATTGCTTCATAATTTTCAGCTCAGTACCAAAGCTGCTGTCACATTAACTTCCAGAATTCACTTTCATTACTGTGAGCTCCATATATTAGCTACTGTTTTCACATGTAACTGGATGCATTGGAAACAGATTTTGTAAACTCAGGATATAAATTTATCTCAAAATGGAAAAGATTTGTAAGTTCATCTACACATTGTAATATATACATTTAAAAAAAACACTATTTCCAAATTCAAGATTTCCAACAATTCACACCACAAATATGAATTTTTCATTAAAGGTGTAGAGATAGTTCTCAGCACACAGGAGATTAGAAATGACATATAAACCTTAGCTTTTGTGCACTCTTATAAATCAGGTACTTACATTTTTTCTTCCCTAAAATTTGGAAACTACAATCTTGTGCCTGAATACTGAACTAAATGAAAACATGTGGCTTGAATATTAGCCTTCCCACCCCACAGAATTTCATTGACAGCATCAAATTACTAACAGGTTCTATGAAAAATATAAACCTTTCCTTAAAAAAGCATTCTGTCCAAACCCTCAAGTAACTTCATGCTGAAAAGCTGCTCCAGCAGGCCTCTGCATTCCAAAATGTTTTCCTAAGAGTATGACAGGTTCTTATCCTCACCGAAGATTTAAATCGTAATTAAATCTATATGCAAGTGAATCAGATAGATTGTAATGTGCAATCTGGAAAATAATCACAGTTAGAAAGACTGCAGTTTACTACTTCAGTGTGGAATCCCTATCTCAATTTATTTCATTGTTCTGCTACGGGAATTTTTAAATTAGGAAGACTATTCTTAAAGGTGCAGTAGATGTAATTCAGAAGCCAGAAGTCACAAAATGATGTTCTCCACTACAATGTGTTTTCCACTGAAATGACATAAATAATAATTGCAGAGGTTAGATAGTGTGGAATGTAGTGGCAAAAATTATGGAGAGTTCAGAAGGTTCTTATGTCTTCCAAAGGCTGATCTAACTCACCCCTGCACTGCTGTGATATGTTGGGAGCTTACCTAGTGCTAATAGTGTTTGAAACAATGGAAAAATGCAATGTACATCATAAAGAATAAATATTTGAAGTGGTAGAGCAATGACACCAAAACCACAGAATTTTTTGCATGCCTGCACATACTGGCCCAGCATTATTTCTGCTTCAGCAGAGTTTCAATGCTGAAAAAACTCTGCATGCAGAAGGAAATTGGAGTGTCATTTTCTAGTTTCCTATCAACTACTAAATCTGTCTTATTCTCTTTAAATTAGAAACACAATTGACCAAGACACTTGCTGGAAGAAAATAGCAAGGAAGTGTATATTCACTGCCCAGTGCACATAATTACCACTTTTGACTCAATGCTTGCAGTTTAACTAGTTCTCAGATGAATTTTAGCTGTACTGCATAAGGCACATACAGGAAAACATTTCAATATGTTAAGTATTACAAATTAAAGAATTGGTATAATAAAGAACCTTGAGCAATGTTATTTGTGCCAGTTCATTAAAAATGATGTGGTCAATCACCTGAGTCTGGATCTTCATTTAGACTGTGCTTGTTGCAAGTGGGATGCACCTTCAGCTGAACCGCCTTCGTGCACCGAGGAAGCAAAGAGCTCAAAAATGAGTGGGCTCACTATTTCCACTGAAGCCAGAGCTATGGAAGTGACCTGATCCACTCTTCTGCTGCTCCCAGCGAGGTCTGGGATCCACTGCACAGCATTTGCTCTTGCATTCCCTGCATTTCCCTCTACAGATGGGCTCAAAGGAAGGTTCTTGTTATCAAAAGATGAATATTTACAAGAAAGGGCCTTTCACTTGAATATGATATGAACTACATTCAGGCTAAAAATGGTTGAATTCTCAGTATTCCTGTATGTTGCTAGTTTTTTTTTTTTTTTCCCAACTATTTGTTACACTCCTGCAAGTATGCAGTTTTGAATAATGCTAATGAAGAAGTACCCTGAGATGTCAGTTTGCTGTTATACATCCTGCGGATGTTAACATTCTATACTCCTTAAGGCTAAAGAAACTATACTATACTAAACATATAGAATATAAGACTTGACATGTATTTAAATTTATGACTTTGAAAATTCCAGATCTTGTTTTACCTCTGTACTAAGAAAAGGGAAAAACCACTTTGATAGAAATGCAGATGGAAGCTTCATTTTTCATTTGAAACTTGTATTTCCTAGTGATATAAAAGATCAAGGTCTGGCCTTAACAGTCAGCTCTGCATAAGCCTGAGAAGTTTCCAGCTGAACAACTCATCATAACAGGGGAGATGAAACAGCTTGGACCTACCCTGTTTCGCTGCTTTAACTCAAGCTACACTTGAATACACATCAAATTCATTCTGCTGTTTTGACCCTTGAAGTCAAAGTGTGGCAACTACAGTGGAGCCAGAAGAGCTTAGACTGATGATATCTGCATGATTAAAATGGGGTTTGAAAAACTTTTGAGTGGAGTTGGAGAGAGACACCCATTAACACTTAAAAACTGCAAGATACCTTGAGGAATAACACAACAATGTTGTGTTGATTCCAAAAGTGCAATTTTCTTATCCTGGCAGATGCGACTTCATAAATAATTTAAGCAAAAATATGTGCAAGAAGATAAACATCTCATAATCTAAATTCATATTTCTTTTCATAAAAAGTGACCACTTGGTAAAATACCACAGTTGAGTTTAAGTAGTGCTTTTAAAAAAATTCAGTGCATTTAAAAACAAAAAATGTATCCATTCCATATTTAGAATTTTTTAAGTATTCAGGAAAAGTGAAGGTGCTTGTGCTGAAGCACTTTATTTCTCTCTGCGTTAAAACGATAAATTTATTTCAAAGGCATATTTTATTTGGAAACAATAAAGTTTGTTTCTTGGCATGAACTGAGTGTATCATCTGGAGTTTTGTGCAAAGCCAGAGTGTGAAATAAATCCTAGCTATTTTCCCCAAGATATATAGTTAACTTGAATCAGACACTTAGAAACACTGCAAAATTAAATGTCAGTGAGGAACGGCACATTTTATTGTGAACTGTTTTTTAGGCTAGATACAATTCCTTTTCCAAGCCAGGGTGTGCACAACAAAATAGTGAATAACAGAACAGGAAGCTGGAGCCTTTCCTATGCTTTTGTGCCTGATACTGGTTGCACAGGAATGGAGACGGGGTCTAATTCCACTTTTAAAATACTCCCTATGGCATTCTGGGCCATGAATTTCATGGATATATGTACTAAGAAGCTAACCTTACTGACAGCTGAGGCTTGGAACCCTTTATTTACCCTCTGTGACCTACATGGCAGATAAAAGCAGAAAATTAAGGCTCAATAAAAGTATTGTTACCTACAAAGTGCCCTCTGGGATAAAATTAAGAAAATGAAATCTGCTCAGTAATACTTTTCACAAAGTTAACAAGTGGCAAAAAAGGGAAAAAAAAAAATCAACCAAATATTCTTTCTCAACTTGCCTCAGTTGATCTTAGGGAACCTCAATAGGTCTGTTTTAGAGAAGGGTAAGCTGACAAGGAGGAATAAGAAACATCCAAAAAACTCATGAAAGCTTAAGAGAAAAAACGGAGAGTTTGAAACATTTGGCTTTCCTCCCTGTTTTGAACACAATAATACATAAAAATTCTAAGAACAAGTATGCAATTTGAAAAAGATTTTAAAAAAAATGCCCACTGGAAGAATTAATGTGGACAAAATATGTATATGGAAAGAAGTACCATAAGAAAAAAACAACTGTAGCAAAACTAGCCAGAGTCCATATGAAAATGCTAAATGATTATCCATGTGATGGCCTGGTTAAATTTGCAGCTAAATGCTAGAAACTTGACTTGCTGAAAAGAAAAAGTACAGAACAGAGGAAGATCAATGATCACTTGGCCAGACTAAGGTAACAGAGCTGGTTTCAGCTGACTTCTCTCTATTGTACCCATGTTGTAGAGAGCAGATTGTTGTCCCCTTCAACCAAAAATGAGTTAAAATTTCCTTCCGGATTTACGGCACAAGAAAGAAGAGACAATAGCATTTGTGTTTATTCCATTGAGTTTTAAACTGTTGAGATTTAGTTGGAATTGCCAATGATGTGCCAACTACTTGGCATGCTGCCCAACTTGCCAGCTCTACTTCAAGGTCTACAAATTTTTTTTTCTTTCTTTCTTGGGGTCTGAATTGCCACCTCACAGCTGTGAGTTTTAACCTTATGAACCCTAGATTGAGCTGTGAGAATATATCTGCTTTTCCAGGTTGGTAAGAACTTTTCTGGGTTTGATGTGCTCAACTAGGAATTGCACTCACTAAGTGCACAGTATGGGGATTCACCTCACAGCACCTCTTAAACTCTACTTGCATTACGGATTCATACAAATTGTGTTTCGCTCCAGTTGTGTAAGCAGTGTTTTGCTCTCAGCAGCACTTGGGCTATTTTGAGTGTTCACTCCTATGAGGGCTCTGACTAAAATCAAATGAAAGTTCTGCTCCTTTCACATGAAAAATACCAACAGTACAGAGATTACAAGGCAATGCTAATTTTACTGTGGAAAACAAAGCAGATAGAATCATAGAACAGTTTGGGCTGGAAGGGACCTATAAGTTCATCTAGATCCAATTCCTTTGCTACAGGCAAGGACACCTCCCTCTAGACCAGGTTGCTCAGCCTCATCCAGCCTGGCCTTGAATGCTTCCAGGGAGGGGCCATCCACAGCCTCTGTGGGCAACCTGTTCCAGTGTCTCACCACTCTGATAGTAAAGAATTTCTTCCTAAAATCCTAAAATAGATATGAAAAAGTTTTATCAGCTGCCATGTTTTAGACCACTGAGCATCCTAACTGTATCAAAAGTTGGCCTTTTATCTTTAGAAGAAACAATCAAACTTACTGATGTGTATAAGACATTGATGTATAGTGACAAAAGTAAAGCTAGCAAGGCTTTAAAATCTTAGTAATACAGGCATGGCCAAAGAATCAACTTGTATTTAAGTAATCTTTAAGGATGTGTTCTTGGAGTTCTTAGTACAGCAATGACAATATGCCATTTGCTTTCTGACAACACAAATAGAAAGGACACTGCAGCTTTGATTTTAGTGATAAATAAGATTATCTCTCTACTGCTTTCTTCTAAAGTGAGTTAGCTGCTTTATCCAGCACTTCTGATGAGATTCTGATTGGTCAGAACACATCCCAGTGGATACGGTTGCTAATTTGACATGATCAAATTTCTAATGAAGACCAATTTTGAAATTTGTTTATTCATTCCGAAATTCAGGAAAAGCATAAGGATATTTGTCTGTTTGTGAGATGCATCTCTAGTCTTTTGTAAGTGATCAGTACAGTGATAGAACTCTTATTAAAATTAAAAGAGTATTATGGATGCATGAGTACACAATTTTTTTCCTATATCTAAATTTTCAACAAATTAGGAATTTTGTGTTTGCCATATGCAGAGAGATGTGTCCGAAATTAATTTTTCAGTTTGTTCTAATAAAATTGACTGTATGAAAAAGTAATATCTCAGGCAATATCTCTGTTCAAAAGGTCTGGCCCAGCAACAGTTGAATTCAGCAATGAGTATTCTGAATGATTTTGAAATATGTTTTATTAGCTGTTTGAATACTTTTCTTCTGGAGGCTAAAAGGCAGCACTTTAAATTCAATTAGAAAATTACTAGCAGCTTTATTTGATTCAGAATGAAATTCATATGAGATCTGTTCTCATTTCTGTCAGATAACATGCTACATAAGAACAAGGTCATATACTCAGCAGATATTACTTAAGATGTAATAAAAGCAACGTGCTCTGCATGGGATGCATGGGACATAATACATTCAGAGATGTTTCTAACTATTGTCAAAAATACAAAATGTACAGATTTAAGTTATACACATGCAAAACATAGTTCAACCATATCAATTGTTTTTCCTGTAGGCTCACTTTCACTGCGTAGTAGATAGCTAATAAATAATTTTCTACATGTGGATATCAAGTCCTCTAGGAATAGCTTTTTTTTTTTTTTTTTTTTTTGGGGGGTGCAGATGCAGGGACTGGTGCAGGTCTTTAATTTCTTCCTCTGTCTTAAAAGGATGCTTCTGATTGACAAAGACAGTTAGGCACATACTTTGCACTGGAATGAATGGGCTATGATTATTTTTTCCTAAGGGAATTTTATTTCCAAAATACAAGCTTATTATTTACGTAGAACTTGGAAATCTTAGCTTAAGCATAGATCTGGAAACATTAAAAGAGCCTGCAGCCATAGAATTCTGGAGGACCCAACTGCCATGACAAAAGAGCCTCTTGGGTTGTAGCATAATTTCATAAATGTATCAAATTCATTGTTTTTAGAGTGAATCGGCAGCTCATCCAACAAAAGAAGCGCTTTCCTCTAAATAGTCTTTGAATGACACACAGGTGCATATAAAGTTGTATTTCTTCCCACAGAAAATATATTTTCTTTTTGCAAAGCAGTGCGGGAAATACTTAAACATATGATAACATATATTCACCGAGTATGACAAACAGAATCCAATGTAGCCATGTGCTAAGGTCCCTACTTAACAGAAGGGACTAGTGGCTTTTTGACTAACAGGTCCTGGCTCAGTACAAGTGCAGTTTATTCAGCAAAGAGGTCAACCTGTCTCTAAAATCTCTTGGCAGACCTTAACAAAACACGTATGTTATCCTGCCTGCCATCCCCATCAGGCTGGGGAACCCTGAACAACTCATTTCCCACCTCCCCACAGCCTGGGTTCGAGGCTCTTTTAAATCTTCACTCCCCACTGTTTGCTCTTGAACAAAAGGGAATTACTCACAGTTCATAAGCTCTAATACTTGTTGAAATAGTTCTTCCCTACAGCCCTCTATGCATGTTTGGGAGAGACATAACCTATTGCCAACAATGTATAATAATTTATCTTCTCAGACTGATAGTTCAGTTACCGTAGATATCCAAAGGGGAACAAAAAAAAAAGCATTTAAAGTCTAAGTAAATTTGATTTTTATTCAGCAGAAATTGTTACAATTTATTTTGAAAGGAGAAAAACGGATTTACCCTTAACATGCAGAAGCACACAACAAACGTGTAGGCTCTGCAGCAACACCTACAGGTAAGTTGTACAGAACTCACCTTCTCTTCCTATCATAAAAGTAACAGAAGGATTTAATGAAAAACAACAGAATCCAATTTTTCATATGTAGCAGAGACAAAAAAGGAAACATAATCCACTCAGTTACCATTCAAGTCATGGAGATGAAACACATGTATCCCTGCAGCATTTTAAAACCTCACAAAAAATATGCTTATGGATATTTACCAAGCAAAACTATCACCATGTATTTAGATTAAAGTAAATCCTACAGTTTTGCTGGAACTTTGGCCAACAGCTTGAAACTGCGCTACATCATTTGCTCCCAGGAATTACTTTGAAGGTCAGTCAGTCAAAAGCAAATGAAACTCTTCCCATTTTGTATTTCCTTCAGTTTTTCCAAGCAGGCACTAAGAGGCAATGTTGAGACTTGTATTGAAGCTTTCCTCTGGGAAGAGCCATTTCAGGTTATTGTTTACTTTCCATGTACTCACATGTGGTAAAGGTACTGAAAGGAAACAATGTGAGGCAGTCCCAGCCCCATTGATTTCTGGCAATTGGGCATTTTCCACACAGCATTCAGCTGGTAGCTCTCCAGAGTCTTTCCTCTTCAGAGAAGTGAAATTAAAGCTACTTTCCATTGCAAATAACTACAAGAATAAAGCCTCTGTTACCAAACTCTTAAACCTGTGTATCAGTTCTCTCACTAATGGCAGCACTAATGGTCTGTATAACAGGAGCAATCACTGCGGGTAATCAGCACTGTTCAAATTGGTTTTCGGGAAACTGTCCTTTCCTATGAGAAATTCTGCCACCTATCAGCAAAAACTTGCAGCATCTCCTTCACACATCAGAGGTGTAACAGCTCTACCTCAAATTTTGGCAAGACTCGTGCATGCCTGCCAGCAGCCTTCAAGCTGTTTTGAGACTGCCTCATGTAGATGGGCTGCGTATCATCAAGAAATTTTTTCAGTTCATTTTGTCAGGAATCACGCTCAGGGAGATCTGAGCACTATATTAACTGTGGTTTATATATTATGTGTGTGTGTGTGTGTGTGTGTGTGTGTGTGTGTGTGTGTGTGTGTGTATAATATATATACATACAATAACATGTATATATAACCTGAGATATCAGGTACGTAAAAATAGTTGCTTTCTGCTTGCCTGGCACCCATTGCTTCATAGCAAACCTAGTGTATCAATTACTATTCCCGTAATAAATACTTTTTTTCTTCTGGCCTATACGTAAATAAATGAATAAACCCTTCCATGTCATTACACTTAGAAGATTTCTCCTCAGATCCGGTGGTGGAAGACTGGGATTCTTGAAAGCAAAGACAGTGTTTTACAGACAGGAAGCCACATGGCTTTCACTTTACTGTTTCTCAACTGAGCAATTTCACTGGAAATGGACAATTTCATGGAGTTCTTCTATAAAGAATGAGAATAATGATACTGGAGATTTATAGAATGGAATCAGTAATTTTATATTTCATTTTTATCAAATCCATTAACATCTCACAAAGAAAGAAATCCAGTAGGCTTCTCATATAATCTCTGTGTATTCAATCTCATTATCACCTTTATTTTATTTTGGATCTCTTTCATATTTTAGGCTATATCTACTTATCCCAGATGTCTTTCAATTCTAACTAACAGGACACTATTTCTCCTCTCTAAATCCTCTCACCCTTCATTATCACCATCTCTTTATGCATAACAATCAGAATCTTAGTCTTTTGTTAGCAAAGCTACTCATCACTGTTGTGTTTGTATGCTTTTTTTTTTTTTTATAAATCTAGGTTTACTTGCTGAACAGATGCTTTTAGTTCACCTCTTTGATAAATAATCAGTTTAATTCTTAACCTTTTTTCCTCTTCTGAACTACCATATTTTTTGTTTTCTACTCTTACCATACTTTTCACATGGTCTGCTTGGATTCAAATCTATTTTTACAAAAGTGGTAATGTATTTCAAAAGACTTGTGAACTCAAATTCATGATCTCAAATGTACCTTTTGTACTGTCGAGGTGCTTTTTATTTTGTTTGTATCAGTAAGAACATGCCTTCCAGCAAAAACAAACAAACAAACAAACAACAAAACAGCAATAAAGTTAATCAGTAATCACTGTGTTTGTCACAAAAAGCCAAATACCAGGTATTTCTTTTCAAAATAAAGTTTTTTGCTGCTAAAAAAAAATCTCTACCTTAATATTATTAGATGTAGTAATGAACACAACAGCTGAAAGTACGCTCCTTCCAAAACTCAATCTAGGATCATTAATCATGCAAGTTTATCAGAGAAAGCTGTTCCCCAGCACTCTATGTGCTGCCAGCTTACCATAAATTGCATACCTGGACTGCATAAAGGCAGTACAGCTGAAATAAGCTGGAAAAATTATTCCTTTTTTTCTTGAAGTTTTATCATTTATACCACTAGAAAAAAAAGTGGAAGTGATACCCAGTATTAGGAATTTTACTTCTGTGTTTCAAAGGGGATGTAGCATTCCAAATTAAATTCTAGATATTTAATAAGTTTATATAAAAAAAATATGTACAGGCTATGTCAGAAAAATTTGCTGGTGAATAGAACAGGAATTTTCTGTTACTTTTATTAAAGATTGGTCACTGCTACAAGACAGTGCAAGTCACCACAATATTCTGACTATATATATATCAAGAAAATAATATAAAATGTAATGGGCTATTAACTACTCATTTAAGGTGCATTGATATGGTATGTCTGTCTGAAGTCCTACCATTACACTAGGAAGATGGTTTAGTATGTACACGCAAGTTTCAGTGCTACCACAAAGTATTTTCTATCCATTGCTGTCTCGATACATATTTTCACACAAGTTTTGAATAATTTGTTTTCCTGCAGCATTATAAGTTTATTACCTAGAATAGCTTTACTGTATCTGCTAAGAATAGTTGACTATTGTAACTTACCTAATCATATTTCTAATTGAATTTATTTCGTATTTTTAATTCAACTACTGCACAATTTGTGGTGATCTTCCAAGTCACTTCGCATTAAGAGGAATAAGACAGCAAATATTTACTCAACAACTTCAATTTTGCATTATATATGAAGCTTCCATGGTTTTAAACTGATATTTTATATTATCTTTTACAAGTTCCTGAGATCTTGTTCTATATACTTCAAATTTATACTTCAAATATATTACAGAATAACCACTACAACAGCCATAAAGTCTCTCTCAGGGAATTATTCCAAAGCTGATGAGAGTTGAGTGCTGAAAAGTGGTCTTAAAATACACTCAGGCTGGGGAGGTTGTTCTACTTCCGAAGACTGCTAGTCTAGCTCAAGATTTTATCTTGAAAATTATATGTGCTTCTCCAACATTTTGCTGTTTTCTTTCTACCCTTTTATTTAGTATAAAGTAGACATTTTATATGGCGAGGTAATTAAACATAATACAGTGAGTTATGATTGCAAATTTATAGAATAGATAGTAAAACGGGTGATAAAAGATTAACGAACCACCAGGTCTGTTACATAAACCTAAGCTTGACATATTTTTCCATACCATTTTGGTTTACCTCCTGTTTCAAAAGTGTACCAGAATATATTTTTACCAGATTACTCAGTACATTAAGTATATAACACTAAAGCATGGTATAGCAGTCCCAGTTTACATGGGATTGAACAGATAGTTTACTATTTCTTGATGGTTTCTAATGATTATCAGATCAGCAGCAAATCTAGCTGAAATAATTTTTGATGAATAATAAAAAAATACAAATTAATCTTACTTATACATTAATCCAGAGTCACACAATACTGATCCACTCCAGCTTCCTATTTAAAGACATAATCATTAAGAGAGCATCTATACTACAATGACTCTGTTCCTCTTCCTAAAGATGAGATTTAAAGACTTTAAAAGATTTTCTAAGGTTTTCAAATTGCATTCTGATTCCCCTCATTTATACAAGAAAGAAGACCAAGCCATTTCAAAATTAGCTAAACTTTGTTGTTACTGAGCTTGAAGTATATTTTAACCATCAGCTTTTTAGAAGAACTTGAAAGCAGAGTGCAGGAGTACATTAATACTCACAAAAATCCATATTCTTCATTCACAAATGAAGAAAGGAAAGAAACCATTCACTAGTCTAACCCACCATAGCACTACTATCTCAGAAATCTTCTGGAACTACCTAGCTTTATGAGAGGAAGAGAGAAGGAGAGCACAGAAATCATGTCTTTTACATTTTGTCTTTGTTCAGAATAGATTTTTATGATAACTGAACTGAAGTTCAGTGACCTTAACATCTAGAAAAGCTCACACTAAGGTAGGCAGAGTAACTGCAGAAGAGTTCTCAACAGAGAGAGAAAACAGTTGATGAATGCCAGGCAAAAATACAAAAAAAAACCCAATCCATTCCCAAAACATAAGGATCAGGTTTTTAGTTCTGAGGCAACCAGCCCGAATGGAGAAGCACGGGGAAAAGGTAGTCTTCACTGGGAACACTCAAGCCATTCAGGTTGGTGGTTAGGAAAAGGTTCTGCACCAGAGGGTAGTGGGCATGGAACAGGCAGTCCAGTAGCCACAGCTCCAAACTGTCCGAGTTCAAGAAGTGTTTGAATAATGCTTTCAGACCTATGATTTGGATTTTGGGTAGTCTGGGGTAGGACTTGATGATCCTTGTAGATCCCTTCCAATCCAGAATATTCTGTGGCTCTAAGTATTTTACTACGCAAATGCTATTTTAAAATAGAAGCCATATGATGTTCATGGGGTTCTATATTTTTCAATTTGTAGACCAACTAATTTTATAGACAGGTGTTTTGTAATATAAAGTCAAAGAAGTAAATAGGCAAATTGCAGACTCCTGTACTCTAAATTAATTGACTCTATGCTTATCATAAACTCTGAGGCCTCTTCATGTAGTGTTTGAGCATTCATTTTACATGTTGACTTCACACAAATACTGGAAATAAAATTACACTCAAATGAATATTTTCTTTACAATGCTATCTCATTTTTAGAAGATATTAATTAAAAACTGGGTTATAAGTTTATCAATAGGGTCTGAGAAAAATATCATGAAACTAAAGCAGCAGTTTTCACAGCATTTTCATGGATGCTGAAGCATAAACATCTGTTTTCATGTCTTTTTTTCTTTTTTTTCTTTCTTTTTTTTTTTTTTTTTTAAGTTTCTTCAGGCTTGAAAAATAATTTTGCACCATAAATATCCCTCTATGAGTCATTTACTTAAGTGAACAGCTGCCTGCTAATTAGCCAAATGCTCTCCATTTTAAATCATACACTTAAATGAACACACTGCAAGAATGAAGTGCAGGAATGTTTCTAAAATGATGAAATGGCAGAAACTTGATATTTCCGTAGCAGAGAAAAACAAAAGTCATTTCCTTTATGTGCAACTGTGGCCTGACAGCCATAATGATCATTTGCAGTAGACTGTGGGTATGAATATAGAAACAAGGCAAGTACTGCAGTATTTTGGTTAAAGATATGAAATGATACAGCTTATAGACTGCCACTATATTCCTCTAATTTAATAATACTAGCTTTGTTTTGTCTCAGAGAACAGAGCAACAGCACTAACATCTGAAGAGTCAGATTAATAGGCATTAGCAAGGATGGCTGTCCACATTTACTGGAAAACTCTTCTGTTCTGCAGTGATTTAGAAAGCTAATCAAATCTACACTAATGATGAAGTAGGCATACCTTCGTGGAAGAAGTGAAAAAAAGACAAAATGAAACAAAACAAAGCTTTTTTTTCCTCATGACCATTCTCCTCTATCACTATTTTGTTGTTGTTGTTCTTGTTGTTGTTAGCATAATTGTTAACAATGGAAAAAAATTGTATGAATAAAGATTTCCCTTTGAGCCTATTATCCCATAGAATAGAAGTTCTTTAGTCTAAAATACAATAAAACAACAACATAGATCCACAACTCTCAAATTAAACTCAAGCCTTACAAAAAATCCTTTAAAAGTCTCCAACAGATTACCATTACACTGCATGAATGGGAAAACTGAGAACAAAGCATCCAATCTATCTGATTCTAACTAATGGGACACAGGTGCACCTTCTAAAGCCAACAGGCTTTGGGCATGCTTTTGCAGAGTTACTTTGGGATAGGTTTTAAAAGGTTTTCACATCTATCTGCATTGTTAAGCAATCAAGGTAAATACAGGAGCCATAGGATCCAAGACATCAAAATTTTTGCTCAAAGTATGTTTTTCATTAAATTTTCAATTCAGATTAAGAATAATAATAAAAAAAAAATAATGGAAAGGGTACTCAACTATTTTTTCCCAACAAGCTCTATTTTTCACAGAAAATTGTCAGTTTAAGGAGAGAGTTATTGTAAATGATTGGAAGCATTGGATCTGATTTCACTAGGAATAATAATATACACATTCCTTCCTATTCTCTACTCATTAAAATTGAGAAGTATAGATAAACAATTAATTAATCTTCAATATAATTACAACAGAGACATCCACTGAAAGATAACTGTAAAATTAATAATTAATAGAAAAGATATAATGTGAGGCTTTAAAAATGAAATTGTGTTACAGTATTTCTCATTTTTCAAATTCATTTCATGAACATTCATTAGACAGAGAAACTATGAATACTCTAAGAACAGAGTTTCAGCAATCCAGTATTCTACATCTTTGATTACATTACCAAAATCATTTCCGAAATGGGGAGAGCTACATTTAAGATATAATTTTCTGAGATGCAATTGCTTGCAATAGAAAAAGTTGACACATCAGCCCCCAAAATCATTGCAATTCCTATATTCATTCTGATAATCAATACAGAAAAGTTCCAAAGGCTACAAATAATTTTTGTTACTATAGAATGATCCACAATGACCCTTTTCTACTATCAGTTACCAATCAGACTCCAAATTCTCATTTGATTGACCTTAGCCTACTGTTTTCGTTTTTTTTTTTTTTTTTTCTTTTCTTCATTTTCTCATAAGTCTATGATAGTTAGGGGCTTAAAGGGACATGCAATTATGTACACCTATCTTCCTGATAGTTTATCAGTTCCACAGTGATCCATCCACTAATCAAGCCTCACAATCCTGTGAAGCCTATCCAGTAAGCTAGGCAAAAACCAAAATAAAAAATGCATTCCCATACATAGAGGTCGGATGTCAGTCATTCAAAAAGTGACTTTTCCAAGCCCATTGATCCTGCTGGTTTCCATTTCAAAAGCATGTCTACGAACTTTTGAATTTTGAATTTACAGTTGCTATTCTATTCTTTCATAAGATGTGAATGACTTCTCAAAGACCGGAGTCTATGAAAGGAAATGACATGTGGACAAACGACTTCTTTCCTTAATCTGTACTGCCACTTAGGCACTAATGACTTTAAAGGAAGGTGTTTGTAATATGCTTCTTTCATTGTTTGCCTCTGTATTTGCAAGAAGAGGCAATATACTGCAGTAGCTAGAAACAGTTTTATCTCAAATGAATTGTCAAAAATTGAAAACCTTTGCACAGAAGCCCAATTGTTTTACGAAGGAGGCAGAGGACAAAATTTGCTATTAAAAGCTGTAGAAGCCATCTGTTAATTGGGACAATAAACTGTATCACTCACCTAGTATCTCTCTTATTCTTGCCAACATGCATGATTCAAACGTAAGTCACATTTTAACCAAAATTATTCATAATGCACACATTGCATGAATATTTCATTTTCTTAAGTATATACATTCCTTTTCCTTTCCTAGTGACTACAGGAAGGAGCCTTGCATCAAAAAGTGACTGAATCCTCATAAACTACATCAACCTCTCACCCAGCCAATAATCTCCTTCCTGCTCTATTGACAGTACCATGTGCCAAATAGGCAAATATTTTAGGAGTGAAACAGCCACAGGTATAAAATCATAGAATCACCAAGGTTGGAGAAGACCTACATGATCATCCAGTCCAACTATCCACCTATTACCAATATCTTTCACTATACCATGTCCCTCAACACAATGTGTAAATTTTCCTTAAACACCTCCAGGGTCAGTGACTCTACCTTTTGACTCTTTGGGCAGCCCATTCCAGCTCTCTTTAGAAGTATTTCCTATACCCAGCCCAAATCACCCCTGGTGCAGCTTGAAGCCATTCCCTTTAGTCCTATCACCAGTTACATGAGAGAAGAGGTCAACCCCCAGCTCACTGCAACCTCCTTTAACGTAGTTATAAAGAGTGATCAGGTCTCCCCTGAGCCTCCTTTTCTCCAGACTGAACAATCCCAGTTCCCTCAGCTGTTCCCCATTAGATGTGTGCTCTGGACCCCTCAGCAGCTTTCTTGTCCTTCTCTGGACGAGCTCCGGGGCCATGATGTCTTTCCTGCAGTGAGGGGCCAAAAGCTGGGGGTCACAGCTGAATGCCTTTTTAGCTTGAATTGCACATGACTATTGCATGTACAGAAATGTACACAAGGACACCAAGATCCACAGACAGATGGATACTGGAAGACTTCCTAAGTAATTGTAACCAAAAACTGCAAGCCATAATCAGAATCATAATCAGACCTACTCAGTCAATTATTTTAAATCAACAGTTTTTTACAAAGAAAAATAAATAACAAGACACAGGAAGTAGAAGTTAGACTTAAATTGATAGCTTCATTATTTCTACAAAGTGATTACACTTCTATTTCATCTTAAATGTTCTAAAAATGCAGAAATTCATCTGAGATGATTGTCTTCACAGGGTTTAGTGACAATTGGATTTTTTTCTTTGTTCAGAACACTTTCAACCTGAATCAAAGTCACCCTGAACTTCTGTGCACTAGTTACATGTAAGGAAGACACATCCCAAAGCAAATGAAAATCAGACAAGATGTTTGAAAACAAGAACCCTGAAGCAGTGAAATGAAACTTACTTCTGTTCCTAGATTAAGGGGCAGAAAAATCACAAATATCTTCCCTTTCTCATACTTTCATTTCTCACTCTCTAACATTACATATATATTCCCTGGCACAGTATTAAGCTTACTTGCCTGGAGTAAGACAGCCGTGCATCTTACTGGCAGCCTCAACCATAGGTTGAAAGTCTGCATGCAGCTGAAACTCTTAGCATGACTTGCACAACTGGATTTTGTGCCCAGAGAACAATACCCAGAGACGTTCTATCTATATAATTCTAAATGTGGTATCCACAATTTTGCAGCCTTCATCTTTCTACTTCTTCACTGTGGGTGCTTCAATATGCTTACTGGGCTGGGTGTCTCAAAAGGATATATCAATCATTTAAAAGCCTTTATATACGGTCTCACAAACAGAGGTGAACAACATTTGGATGGCAGAGAAGTTACTATACTCAGCTGTTAGTTCTACTTTTTTCCAAAAGTTTACCACCCCTACTGGGTAAACCATACACGAAGTGTATCCTGAAACCACTGCAGTTAACAGCCTGATGCTTTCAAGCAAACCAAAATTGATTCTGGGCTGTAAACTGCAGCAGGAGATGCTTTAATAAAAAATTCAGTGGTTTACATAGTATGTTCAGGACAGCTGTATAATCAAACACCTTAAAATCTGTCCCTCTCTAAAATGGATCTAAGCACTTTGAAACCTGGAAATCATGAAAACACTAAAAAGGTGTCTTCTTTTTTTTCCAGCAACATGGTTGCATATTTCCTTTTGCAAGTAATGTAGGTATTTCTGTTAATCTCTTGCTTTGCTGTCTCAAAAAAAATAATAAAAGAGAGGTCTGTCGTTATTAAACACTCACGGTGCCTAATGAGAGTGTGGAGCTCCTCCTGGGAGTGATTCATCCCCTTCTAAGAGAGTTACCAGGGAATGAATGGCCTTCTCGTGATACTCAACTCTGACCATTCCTTGACTACAAACCCACACGATGACTGGGCAACACCAGGCAACATACCTAACACTTAAACACTCTGCTAGATGTGTCTGCTATATGAACAAACTTCAGTTCTGATTCACATTTCTTTTTACCATGTATTCTGTCTTAGAAAAAAAAAAGCTATTTCAGCCACTTCCTTCACTAGATTACTACCTCACTTCTCAATTTTGACATTAGAACATTCTCCTAGTGCTTGATACAGGTTTCTTCTTTTTTAATACTATCATATACTTTTAGAATATTCCCTCTTCATTCTATGCCAAATGGATCAACCATTACCATTTATAGAAGTTAGAAGTGATACTTCCAAGTCCATGAACTTTTAAAAAAAATGTGCTATTGGATTTGATAACTGAGTAGATATCATACCAGAGCAGAGGAAATAACACAGTTGGGATGACATGCTTGACTTTGCCTTGTCAAATTGTCCACATGACTCACTTAAATATTAAGTACTCTCTGTGGGATTGGCAGGATATCTGCCAAATCTGAGACTGAGGTTCACAAAAAGTCTTTTCAGGTTGGGAGGTACTGCTCTGTATGTATCACTTATAACTGATGAAAATAAGCAGCTGTGAATTGTTATTAATAATAGTAAGAATGTGAGCTGAAGCTATCAGATGGGACTTTGAAATCTCTGCACAGATTTAGTTTTGAATGTTTTTTTTTTTTTTTTTCATCAAGTAACCTTTCCTTATCCTTGAAAAGAGGAATAAGAGAAAGCTGTCATTCAGCCTGAATTAGATCTTTTTCTAAATTCTACCCAGACAAGGTTATTTTCTCCTTACCACCAAATACTTTACTGGATCCTAAGATCATATGCAGCAGATTTCACACACCTCAGAATCTAAAATCCATCCTAAGAAACTTCAGCCAGGAATATATCTCTGAAATAAATTGCTTTTGTTTATCTACCACAGAATTTCTCAAGAACTTTCCTAGGACAAGGAAAATAAATTAGAAATAAAAGGTTGATGTAGAAGACCAAGTGATAAATGATATTTATACAGAAAAAAGTCCCAAACTAGTTTGTGGAGATGATAGATATATAAGAAAAAAATCACATAAAATCTCTGAAAGAAAGCTGGTACTAATTTCAAAGGCTAGCAGAAAATATCATCTGTTAAGCAATCTAATGACAGTAGCAAATTATCCCTATGCATTCCTATTAATGTTTGGTTTTGTACCATACACATGGTTAATTCATGCAACATCCTGTACTTATCATAACATGACTATATTGCATCTGGACTTATTACTCTTTTTCTCAATTGCAAGGTCTTTGCAAGAGAGTCATCTGTAAAGTCCGTATGTTTTTACAGTAGCTTATACAATGGAGGCCTAACTTATTAGGACCCTGTGTGCTCAAAACTCATAAATAGATATCCATATATTGTTCTTAGAAAGGCTGAGATTTGATTAGAAACACATATTGAGATTGTTTTTCCTTTCTGCTTTGTAGCTATAGTGCATGTGTCTCTTTGTGAAGGGGAATATATTAAAAAAGTTTATAGACACTTAATAACATACTTTACAATATTAATTCAATATGAAAACAAACAAGAGTATGTTGTCGCAGGCATTCAAGATATTGGCATTTACTTCATTAAAATTCATGAGAGCTGTTTAAAGTTGCATGGATTTTTTTGTAGTTTTTGAAGAATGAAAGTAAAAATTCCATACTAAGTATACAAAAACACATACTATGATTTATGAACATATTAAAATTTCTTCTCAGAAAGAGTAGTTAGCCACTGGCACAGGCTGCCCAGGGAGGTGGTGGAGTCACCATCCCTGGAGGTGTTCCAGAAATAGTTAGATACTGTAATATGGGAGATGGGTTAGTGGGCATGGCGGGGATGAGCTGACAGTTGGACATGATGATCTTACAGGACCTTTCCAATCATAATGATTCTATGACTCTATTTTCAATGTGGAAGAAGAGGTTAAAAAAAAAAAACAAAAAGTAGAATGAAAAAGAGATTTAATTCCACTATAAACGTACATCATTACTCTATTTCTCAGCCTTAAAGAGAGGGAAAGAAGAACTACTACTGGAAAACACAACATATACTGTAACAAATTAGGTTTTAAGTCACACAAAGAAAAAAAAAAGCTCCAAACATGAGTCACTTGTAAGGGTTTCTTCTCTCTTAATTACAGATATTTGATCTGACATTAAATAATTAAGAGGACCAGATTGTCAGTTTTCATCAGCAGACACTTCAACAAGATGACAACAAGGATATTTTGAAGAAATTGCTGTAAGTGAGAGGGGACATCTTTGTAAAAAATCCCTTGCTATTAGAAAATGGAAATTTTTGTCTAAAATCCTCTATAGGTCAGTGCTGTGTATTAACACTTTGGTATGATGAGAAATATAGCAAAAAAAGGCAAAGGCTACTTACTCTGGAAGACTACAAGAAGATTTCTCTTATTATAAAAATTTTTAGAAGCATCTATTATGCTTCTAAAATATTTTTAGAAGCATTTACTTACATATCTTGATTTTGATTCCTACTCTGTGACAGAGTCCTCAGGACACTGGAGGAAGACATTTGGAAAATCCCAGATCTATTTTTTTTCTTCTGCATCACTGTGCTTCAGTGAGGCACTAACAACCAGGGGGTGCTGTGTAGGTCAAAGAGTCAAAGTACAGAAATACCTTTAATTTGTGAAGTGCACCTTAAAAGCTTAAGTCCAGGTTGGGATAGGCCCAGGTGGCTCACTGAGCTGGCTTCACAGCACCTGCATTCAGTTAAGCCTTTCTGATGTGGAAAACAACCCTATAACTGCATTATTCCTTTCCTGCAGTATCTCAAAACCTTCAATTAGGCTGCATTTCATGAACTTAAAATTGGTTCATGAAGCCTGCTGATAGTACCTTGTAGATTCACTTAAATAATCAGCACAAGGCCCTGTAAAATCAATTCAAACATATTTACTTATATTGAGACTGTGTAACTCTGTACCACTCCTGTAATACCCACTTCCTTGGATTTTGCTCACTGTCCTTAAAACAGTGACTCAAGTAGAAGAATTACCAATGTTTTTCTATTAGCTGCTCTTTTATCTTAATGAGTTACTCCAAAGGTAATTTTAAACATCTCCATTAAGGTGTTATGAAAGAAAAAGTATTCAACTTCCTGCATTAAATGTCATACCACCTAATCACTCTGGTTAAAACATCCTTGCTTTGAAGGAGCTGCAGCATTTCTGTTCACCTGCAGTGCTTGTTCTAGCTGCTTCTGTTTTCAGTATTTAAATACGATCCTGCTGTCAGCTTTGATCACAAAGACTGCATCCCAGGTTTTGTTCTCCCCTGGAATATAAACCTTAAAGTTAACTTAGATGAATTGCATTTAGTCATAATAACACCTTGACAATTTCCCTATCAGACGAAATGGACAATTTAGGCAGCATGTGATATTTAAATCTTTTGTGCTAACTTCCCTTTTTCCAAAGGATGTCTAAGGCTTCTTGCTTGTATTTCATAGTAGTCATTTTAAGTAGTGCTTCTTAATGAGAATACTCTATGATAGTAATCTCCCTGCCATGGAGAAATGTAGTTGCAAGTGAAAATAGAAGAGATTACGTGATTCAAGCTTTTGTTTGAGTGACCTGGATGTTCTATTTCTTTTTTCTTCTTAAAATTCAGGTTTGATAATTGTTGTTGTGTAATGTGAATTTAATAGGGTTTAATAGATTCACAGAGCCTTAAAAACAGGTGGAAGGAGGAGGGGGGAGTGGAAGGGAGTGAAGTGGAAAGGAGAGGAACAAAGAGGAGAGGAAAGGAGAAGCCGGAAGTAACTCCTTGATGTTCAGCTAGCAGTTGCCTAGTTATCATCTCTTCATGTTTCAGCTAAGATTACCCTTTACTATTTCATTCTTTCATTTCTGCAACACGTTATTCTGCTGATGCTGATAATTCTACAGACAACATCAGTCCTCATCAAAATGAGGTAAACTTCAAAACAGCAAGGCATGGAAAGAAATTTAGTCTGGGACATTTGCACGCAGTCACCCAGGAAATCTCCTGCAGGGCATGAAAAAACACCCAAGACATTCACTCAACGTCCTGATGTCATTTTGATGATAAAGTGACCAAAACTAAGCACAAGGAATTGGTTTAATTAATACCACAAATGGAAGAACCCCAGGCCCTGACTGAGCTCCATGAAATATTTTTAAGTCTTTTGCTCCGTTGGCTGTGCTTGAAATATTTTGGATAACACTGCAAGTAAGCAGCACAGAACACAGAATATCAGAGCAGGCAGTAAGAGTGGCAGGAGAAAGCAAAGAAACAGCAAGGCTTGTGATTTGTGTAGTAATTCCATCTAACCAAGTGGAGTTCCCCTGTAAAGACCTCCTGCCTAGGAAATGTTCTCCACAGTTTTAGAAAACAATATTCAGTGCCTGTGATGAATAATTGTAAACCAAGAGATTGTCAGAATCTAGAGAAAGAGCACTGCTGAAGGTGAGCTACTGCAGCTTAATGTTATTGTGTGCATCATTATCACCCACACACACCATTTGATGGATGGATGAATAATTCCTGTGTGTGGGAAAGTAACACCAAGTGATGGATTTCACCAGCATAAATATCATCAGCAATTAGTTGGAACAGTAAAAAAAAAAAAAAAGACAGTACAGTCAACACATGTATTTGGAAATATATTAATTTTTGAATAATTCTAATTAAAACTTATTTATAGCAAGACTTATTTAAAAAAGAGTTTTCAGAACGGGATGAAGTTTGCTGTTCCACCTTCATAATGACTGCACAGAGAATGCATGAATGATGAGACATCTTTCAAAGCACAATGCAAAAGTTCTTTAGTTTTCCATCTTTTCTGCTGCTATAAAATAATGAATTTTTGTGTGTACACGATCCACATATAGACAGTCCTACACAAGCCATAAAATGAAATTCTCCATTGTCCGTTATTTGGCCAGCAGGTGCTTAATATTATTATGAATAAAATCATTTTTGATCATAACCAGTACCGTAGATAGTCGTAATACAGGAAAGATCAATATATGTCAACCACATGCAGAAGGCAAGGACAAGTCTGCTCTCAAAAGTGCAGCCACTTCTGAGAGACAGATATTCTTAACAACCAAATTACACCCATTTTTATTTAAAAATAGTGTCTTTTCAAGACGATTAAGTACTGCTGTTTTCAAATTAATCACTCCAACTCTCCATCCTTGTATGCATCATGCTCTGTAAGAAGACATTAAGTCATTTCTTAAATTTTTCCAATATCTTTCAGATTTATACGCATTCTGTAGCATGAGATACATGTGTAGATCACTTGTCTTTCTGTCAAGTTGCTCTACTTGCAGATACTTGAAGATGACAAAATAAGTGGCCAGACAATAAAAGCAGAAAATTGAAATTGCCAATGGAGGATCTCTGTGTCACTGAAGCACAGGAGTGCTTTCTAAAGAACATAAGAGTTGGTAAATCACGAGCAATATCAAGTGGAGCCTGCTAAGATGGATGCTAAGTAGAGCCTGCAATCAAGGGCTAAGTAAGAATGCATCACAGTGGGCCAAACTGGCTTGAGGAGGACTTTAAGAGCCCTACTTGAAAGATGGAATTGCCTTTAAACACATTCAGTACTGAATCCTTACGTACACACACAAGAGTTTGAAGCTTTTGGAAGTAAAAATTAAAGAAACTTGTCTGTAGCAAAGTTCAGCACCTGCAAGTATTTTGAAAGCCTTTTTTTGGTATAAAATCAGAGTACTGGAAAAGAAAATCAAATTTTAGGAACTTCATGGGACTTAATTGATTGATGTTACATGGCATATACTTTAAAATAGTTGGAAGTTGATAGAGAGGAATAAATAAGAGCATCATATCACTGTTTAGGTTGTACAAGTTTAAGATTAAACATTCCCCATTGGTTCAAGGCTTCATACTCCCTCCAATTCAATCTATGTAGCGCCAAAATCCTTTTATTATAAAGAAAAACAAATAAAGAAAAAAATAACAAAAACATTTCTGGGACAAAACCTAACCTGTATTCAAGTCTGCCACAAGTTCTTTATAAGACAATACACAAGTAGGTATGTGTTTACTTGGTTTTATCCTAAGTACACGTGCTAGCCAGTTAATTCAGTGGCATTAAGTATGACATTGTTAAATGAGGGCTGGGAATCCGTAAGCAATATACTGAAAGTTCTGAACCACATTTAGTGGGACATGTAGGAGGCACTATGCAGAGTCCAGATGGCTGTAACATGCCGTCTTCTGGGAAAAGGTGCTTGAAGATACTGTTTCCACAGGCATTAGTTATTGACTTTTTTAAAAAAAACTCAGGGTTTTTCCTGGCTCTATTCCTGCAGTTTACATGGGACATACAGGTTCTTCCCATCAGTTTTGAGAATAGCAAAACTCCAGCTCTTTAGTTCCTGTTGCTTGTTCCACATCCCTTGCAGTTATCTGCTGTCCTTAAAACTGTGAAGACCCTTGAGATCAAGACAGATGGCAAGGCCTATTTAGTTACCAAATGTTCTTCTGAGAAGACAAATTCAGTTGTTGAGGAGAGACTGCAAACAACCAGACCTAGATTTTAAAAGACTACCAACTATAATGGTAATACTGTTTCAAATTATATTTTATGGATGTTTGTATTTTTAGAAGATCCATTATTTATATCTTTTGGAGCAAGGAAAGGGAAATAAATCTCTAATCACATTATGTATTCTGACTTGTATTTTTCTGAAGGAAGGTGGATATCTTTAAGACTGTTCCCGTTATTCCATTATGGGTTAGCAGAACCACGTTTTCAGTAGTAATTGTGCTTTTTGATGCTTCATTTATAACCCAAAATGCAATTTGGATAGGGAAATATGCATATGCACTGATACACTCTTTATATATTGTCTACTTACATCGTATGTGGCAAGCAGTTTGAAGCAGTACATGCAGTACTGTGACAAACTGAGCACAACTTCAGATTCGGATATCAAATAGTCCTGCCATTTATTTTCAGATATGTGCTATATTCTGTTTATTTCCTTTTGACTATTTGGTGTCTTTCTTTTCTTACTCTTAAAAGTTCACTGCCTTTAAGTTCTCTTCATTTTCTCTTAGGTGTGGAAGCAATTTGCTTCCCCTTACCTCTCTCTTCTGAATCAGTTCCCCAAAGGTATATACTGCTTATGTATTTTTAATGATCTTATCACTATGGTATCTAAGCACCACAATTAAACATTTATGTGCCATGCTTTGTAGATCAGAGATTCTTTTCTGTGTCTACACAATAGATGGGTTCTAAATTTAAAAGGTGAATTGGAGTAGAGCCATTTTTTCCCAAACTTTTTATGGACCTGGTCATGGAATCTGAAAAGTCAGCGACTTTTAAAAAGCACTTCTTTATGGTAGAGTTTAGACTGGCACTTACAGACACTTGGGATTTCACATGCGGTTCCTCAGCCTGGTATTTCAAATGCCATATCCTTTCTTGCATATTTCCATTACTTTTATTTTAAATCTGATTTAGCTGATGGCATTGCAGTCATTATATGAACTAGCTGACTGTTATGTGTCTTACAGACAAAGTTACCTCTGTTTCATTGGAAAGAAAACGTGTTTGTATTAAACTGCAAAAGAAGATGGTGAGCAAAAGGAAGATTCTGCGTTAATGACATTGGCTACAAAACAATGCAAGTTAGGGAAAAAGTCTCCTTTTGGAGACCAAATCTAAACCAAGTTCAGCATATCAGTACATGGCTAAGATAGAAACATCACTACAGCAGGTGGCCACAGGTGATTTCACCTTCATTTTCCACAATCCGTTCCCAAGGAAAGAAATGAGAAAAAAAGTGAAAGTATTAGATTAGGTATATTTTTGATAGCAGTATATAATCAAAATTCTTATCCCTCCATTGACCTTCATTGACCAGGAATGCCCCGAAGGACAGAGAGGAAAATATTCTTGTGTTATCTGCCAGCGCATTCCAGAGAAAGCTGAATGACTGGGCTTTACCTTGTGCTGAGCTGCCAAGTTGGTGTGTCACTCCAAGTTCAACCTTTGTGTAGTTCATCCTTCAATTTATTGATCTCCTATAAATGATATAATTACACTTATCCACCCACTAAAGGGTCTCTCAAACAAGTTATGTATTTCTTCCATTATTCTACAATATTCTTGAGATTTTTGGTTCCCCTTCAGGCATTTCATTATCTACAAATGTTTATTTTTTTAAGAAGTGAAATTAACAGTTAAATTTCACAGAACATATTGGCTGAACTTAATGAGTCTTAAAAATTAATGAAGGGAATGGAATTTACTTTAAGAAGCAGGAAAAATAGAAAAGCAGGCTAAAGAAACAATTTGAGCTCTGACTTCAATGGGATAGTTAATGATTAAAATTACCTTGGGAAAGGAATTTGAAATAGACAATCAATGCTTTGATGTTTTTAATCACAGTAAACAGTAAGTGTATCTCAAGCTGCACAGTTGAAAGGAAGCCTCAGGGAAAATAGACCACTGGGCCCATCAGATGTGCTGGGCTGGAGAACATTTTAAAATCCCTTTAAAAGTATAATTTAAACTACATTAATGGGCAAAAATAATTTATGCTATGTACTTTACAAATGGAAAGCTATGCAGGCCTAAGTTGCAGATGGCATCTCACCTGAAAATGACACTATATTCTACCTTAATGCACCCTTTTCTTGCTTCACAGGCTGAATGTGATTTGGGATGTGTGCAGAGTGAAATCTCTTTGCACACAAATCAAAATTAACTTTAAAAAGTCTTAATTCCAGGAGTTCTGTCAAATGTGAGACATTTGAAGCGATACAATGCTACTCATGGTTTGACTCTAAAACACGTACCTGATCTATGTCCTGTAAAAGCTTTCCCAGAAAGCATTCAGATAACAATGGAAGATATGCATAAGCATCAGTAAGAATAGCTTTGAAACTAAATTATTGTTTTTTTCCTATAAGTGGAAAGTAATAGAACACATTTCCTGAATTGTTCTCACCCACTAAAGATGGCAAGTGTTTCAGTGGGAATCTCTCATAATGCTACAACCTAGGAACATTAAAAGTTGTAGGGTGTAGTTACTCCTCTAAAGTCTTTTTTTTTTTTTTTTTTCCATTTTGGGGAGAAAATTTATTTTCTTCTCATTAAACATCTCTCAGTGACTTATGTTAAGAAGTGAAGTGTCATAACCTCTGGTTCTCTATATCCAGCATGCAGGAAAATGGATTAAATACAGCAACAAAAGAAATACAAAGATTGGAGAAGAAAAACAATATTCAGAAAAGGAATGACAGATAAAGAGAGGACCACTGAATGAGAAGTTAGGAAAATAAATGCAAGGAGCATACAGTGAGGTAAATATTCATGAAAGGAAAATATTACATTCTGTATGTTGATGCTATTGTGACATGCAAATATGTATGTGTGTATTTGAGCTGTGACTTCAGTGGAATAGTTAATAACTCAAATTACCTTCACACAGTGATGTTACAATCTTCTAATGCTGTTTATAAATTCACATTGATATGGCTTCATTTTTTATATGGTAATAAATAAGGGATACTTGGTGGTGATTTGGTGGCAGTTGTTTGTGTACCTGATAGACTTTACAATGATCCTGAGATTCACATCACATTTAATTCATAGTTTCACTGTTGTAGGAGCCTGGTAAGAATTATTCATTATTTTGGCTACCGTATATAGCAAATATTTATTGGTGCATTAAGAAGTATTAATATTTCACTGGTGACAGGTGACAGGACAAGGGGAAATGGCCTTAAGTTGTGCCAGGGTAAGTTTAGGTCGGATATAGGTTGGAAAAACTTCTCTACTGAAAGGGTTGTTAAGCACTGGAATAGGCTCCCCAGGGAGGTGGTTGGATGTATTTAAAAACTGTTTGGATGTGGAGCTCAGGGACATGATTTAGCAGAGGGTTGTTAGAGTAAGGATAGTATGGTTAGGTTGCAGTTGGACTTGATGATCTTTAAGGTCTTTTCCAACCTGAGCAATTCTATGATTCTATAAATGAATTTAATAAAATCAGATGTCAAATACCTAATAAAAATGAAAGCCATTTTAATTACCACTGAAAAGATAAGATAAAATTTGTGCATGTATGTGTATAATCATACACTGGTGACAAGCATTGCTAATAATGCACCAAAAGCATTTCCAGGCTTTTACTAAAATTTCATTTTCTTTTACTGACAGAAAGACAAAGTGATGTGATTTCTAATCAGAAGTTGAAAGAAATAACAAAGTTAGTTTGGAAATTTATCAAAGTAGTCAACCTTAAAAAATTGAATGGCAAATTCTTGGAAGTATGAACTGCATGTTAGCAATACTATTATTCTTAATGAGTACATTACAGCAATATTTTCAAATTTTTCTTCCTTTTTTTTGAAAATTTTGTTTATGAATAATATTGGGTAACAAGCAGTATTGATGATTTAGTGATTTAATTTACCAATAGATGTTTCAATCCTTGGTTGTTATTTAAATTCTGTTGAAATGAAATAGTGTGTTTCCAGTAACTCCCATTAGTTTGGAAGCCTGCAAAAGCTCAATGACTGATTATTTCTTCCTTATAACTTAAACCAAATGCAAATGCAGTATCTTCAATTGTTTTTGCATACACTGCTTTAACGGTGGTTTTCAGCATTGAGTTTATCTGCAGCCGTCTAGTCTGAAGTTGCTGAGGATCACATATAAAACTCAAAATGTTCTGTCACTGGAGGCATTTAAAATAGGTAGTGTTAACACTCTACTTGCATTTTCATGTGTAAGAACAGTAGCACTGAACTTTTTCATGACAAACTGAGCAGCAGCTTTAGAATGAATCTTGTGCACTCTAACGGAACTCTTGTAGCACAAAATTGATTTCCAAGTGTTCTAACTTCCATACAGGTGCACGTTTTTGACTGTTTTCATCAAATTCATCAGTTCTGATTTTTTTATTTAAGCTGAACATCTTCTGATATTTTATCTAGACTGAGAAACACATTTGTCTCCCTCTGTTTTACTCTTCCTAGAGATGCTACAGCATCTTTCCAATTAATAAGACCTGCACACTTTGTCAGCATATATTTGAATTTCTGTCCTCAAGACTAAATTAAATCTTAATGAAATTGGATCAAATCCTACCTCTATGTTTTCTATTTAAGATACCTTCACAACATTGGTTGTTGCAATTTGAAACGGTCAATTGACTGAAACAAGGTTTCAATCTCAGGACAGAGTAGAATTCTAATTCCATACAGAATATATTTAGAAATATTACAGTAGATAGGTCATTTTCTATAAGAGGAATACTGGACTGAAGACTACCATTTTAAATTCCCTTCCCTACACATTTCTATGAGTTATCAGATCTGCAGATCACACTCAAGTCACTCAGTGTGACTTGAATGTCAGAACGTGTGCTGACTATTTGTAGATAAACCAAAGCATTTAACATTACTGAAAACTGATCTCAAATGTGGGAATATTATCAGCTCTAAGCATAATTTTGCATACATTTCTACTAGTGTAAAATATTCTTAGGGATTCGTTTCCACTGTTTCATATACTGGAGATGTAATTATGTCCTGCTAGTATCACTGCATTTATACTTTCCAAGCAAGAGTCTGTAACCACAATGTTATGCTGCTTAGTAATACAAGTTACCATTGAACATTTTTGTGCATTTCAACAGACAAAATCATTGGTGCAGCTGAAGCGAGGTGAAACATAGGGGGCTTTATTCCACTTTTGCAACTTGCCCTTTCTGTGCTGTCGAAATCCACTTCCCCTATATTATTTACCTGTTGCAGTAAGATCATGCAGAAGTTACTAGCCACAGAGTGAATGTGAGGAAGTAATTACAGCAGTTCATTTTGTGACAAATATATGTCATAGTTTTGTCAGTGTTATACTTCCTTTGTGAGAAGAGAAAACATTTTGTCCAACTCACTAAAGGCACAAAATGGAATGAAAAAAAATCCCACACATTGAAACTGAGAAGCTTTGGGTGGGCAAAGCAAAAACAAAACAAATCCCCAAAGAGAAGACTTTACTGGCTTGCATTCAAATGTGCAATTTGTCTTTTTTGGTCCTGAAGAAATTACAATCTGAGTTTTGAAAGGGCATTTTGTTCAGACAATATCATAATAACTTGTACTTGTTGAGGTTTTAATTAGAAGTGGCAGTATATTTAGAACTGTCTTTTCAGTGTTTTCCAGTCAGGGAATATGTAAATTCAGTGATATTTTGAAAAAGTCAGAAATGGCAACACTGGACTACTTTTGGATGGTTAACAGCATTCCACATCCCAGTGCAACTATATTACTAATCTTTCCAAAATGCATCTTCTTCTTTTTATTATGAGAATAGGGTAATGCACATGAAATTTGTACGGGTAGAATTCCCACATAAATTTTTGAATGCTGTTTCCCTTGTACGATGGGCTCAGTACCATCCTGTATTTGTCTCATTTTGGAACAGTCTGGAACCAGCTGTGTCTCTGGGCTCTTCTCACTGCTCCTCGCTAGCTTCACTTATCTCGTTAAAAAGCCAATTCATTTGAACAGAAGTAAGCTGAGATACTTGACAATTAATTAAAAAAACCCAACAAACAAACAACAACAACAACAAAAAAACAAGTTTTGAGGGAAAAAACAACAGAAATGATAGAAATAATGTGCACAATTCACAGTATCTACCACTCTACAATGCCATTTTATTAGATGGTATCATAATCTCAGAATTTCATTTGAATGGCAGAGAAACAGAAACCGAACAAGAAGTGGGGCATGTAGATAGACAACATTAAAAAGTATTCAAAAAGGCAATTAAGCATCCCCCAGACCACGAAATTAACTTCCCTACAGCTTGTCTTCCAGAGTAACTTGAAAGCAAGAATTAATTTAGCCCTATTGGTGAATGGGTAATTTTTTTTTTTTTTTCTGCTGGGGTCTGTGCTGAACAATTAGAATCAACAAAGATTGAAAAATTCTGCACAGAATATAAAACCAGTTAGGTGCTAGTGGAAGCTATACATAGCGTAACTGGAACATAATCCCAACAGGTAAAATTTAATTTCTAGTAGGATTTCCATGATATGGGTTAGACATCATGTTAGACATCTCTCTTGAGTATTATTTTCACATTGTCAATTGATTTGGCACTAATTGGACCTGGCCTTGTTTTTTGATTCTTGATTAAAGTAGAATGAAAGTCAAAGTAACAATTGGTTGTCACGCTCAGCAGAACAAGCTTATATTTGTTTATTTATGTTCCAGAGAAAAGAATCTTAAGTGTTGGAAGGGACATCTAGAGATCATCCCACCTGCTAAAGCAGGTTCCCAGCAGCAGGTTCCATAGGAAAGCATCTTGGCAGGTCTTGAATATCTCCAGAGAAGGAGACAACCTCTCTGGACAGCCTGTTCCAGTGTTCTGTCTAAATTGATGTGTAACTCAAATATGTTACATGCCCCACCTGGGGCAAGAAGACAGCAATGTTAATTACCTATTGTTATTTAAAGCTAAATTTTAATTTATTTAAAGATATTGGTACTCTTGTTAGACATATATGGAAGTTATTTAGAAAATATGTAATAATTATTTAGAATATATCTTTCAAGGAGGAATCTTCTAGAAGTCTAGGCAACACTAACATCTTAATTATGTTTGGAAGATGCAGTAATAATGTAGATCTGTCAAGGAAAAAATCATTTATTAAATAATGTAAATTATTATAATGTAATATTAAATGTAAATGGATTTTTCTTGTTCATGATCAGGCCTATTCTGAGCTGTAAAAGAGCAAAACATTTAATTAAAATGTACTGTGAACCTTGACCCACAGCTGATGAACCAATACATGATTATATGGTGCAAGCTTTGAAGGAAATCTTAATCCAAAATGCATGGTATCTGTTGCACTTTCACATCAAATGCTGCTGTACCTACGATCATCCTAGCTTGACATATATTGTGCTACTGTTGGAAGAAAAATAAATACAGAGGCCAATAATAGCTCTCAGGCAATAACCTGATTTCCTTCTCAGCCTCCTGTAGCTCAGATCTTAACTGAAACCCCAGGTCATAATGTATAAAATTTAGAGTAACACTGTTTTCTCTGTATGTTGAGAACTGCCTTCAATATATCTTGGATCTAATTTTGAAAAAATCTCACACCATCCCCCAACAACCCGGAATCAAAGGAGTAACTTTAAAGGATTACGGTAGAATTTTAGAAGTATGTTTCTGTAGTCAGAGATTCTATCTTTTATTAGACAAGCCAACTGACAACCAAGTGGAAGGAAGTCAGAGTTGTTCTCATACAAGCTCTTTTTCAGCTAAATGCTTTTGTGCATCACTCTTTATTAGTGATACTACAGAAGCAGATGTGGACAATAAGAGAGATTTAAAGGTCTATCAGTATGAAGCTGAGTCAGCTGTGATTTCCAGCTGTGCGGTTTCCAATAACCTTTGTGAAGACCAATTTATGTAAATATAACTGCCTCACAAATGTACAAGAACAAGCAGCATCCATGCTGAAAGTTCAGCATACTTGTACCCAAGTGGGTGCAACTCTGCACCCTGCAAAAACTGGGTGAGCTAGGTGAAGGAGGCTGCTCTTCTCCAGTGATTCTTTTCATTAATGCAACCACTGGAAATAAAACAGCAGCACTTTGACCTCAGTCAGGCACTACAGAGGTTTAAAAGAAAACTCATTTAAAGGTATTTCTGTGTTTCTTAGTCTAAATATAATTCAGAAGAAAATGAATGGAAGATCTAATCAAGTTGGCTTGAAGATAACACTGAGCATGCACACTTAAAGAAAGTACTGAAGTGTAAGAAAGAAATAGTCCAACATAAATTAAATACCAAAGAGAGATGAAAAATCTGGAATCTGAAATTCATACTTTTATACTTTTATGAAAAAGATAAAGGATGTCAAGGAATATGAATGGTGAAACCTTTATATTAGTTTCTTTAGGTGATTATTTTCTTCAAACATCAATGATGTTGTGTACTATTTTCCATTTCCAAGGTATTATCTTTGAAAAAGCCAACAAGCCATTTCCAAATTTAACTTTTTGAAGATGGAATGAAGTTTGAAAAGTAAGAATGACATTCTCTAATTTATAAGCTACTGTACAGCTGCAAGCACTTCTATGTCTTCTATTTAATATTTTGTTACATATAGTAAGAATGTGACATCCCATTGTGTAACTCAGCAGAAGAAAACTAAAAAAGGAAAAAACAATAGCATCTAGAAAAAAACAGGCAGTGTATTTCTACTCTCAGTTACTATTAGAAGTCATAGCTGGAGCTTCATGGTAAGCTAAGTGCCTGGCACCTTATCATAGAATTGTAGAACAGCTTGGGTTGGAAGGGACCTCAAATCACCTCATCAGCTTCTTAAGAAGTTTCATGCTGCTGTCTTTAAGGCAGTCATTTCATAGTCTTAAAAATTGAAGAAGTATCCCTGAAAAGCCAAACATTTATTTGACAGCATGGGAAAAGCCCTGGCTGGTGCAAAGGCCCAGACTATTCCATTCACCATTTGTAATAGCATAGGTGATGACATCTGAAGAGTGCATGCTTCTACTAATCAGCAGGCCTGCAACATCTTTGCACATCAAAGAGATGCTTTCCTTATAGCAGGATTCAGTGGCCTCCCAGAGATCCCAACTTTCCTGCCCCTGCTCACGATGCCAAGCACACTATCAGTATCCTGTTTATATGTTACTGCCTCCTGTTAAATGATGTCTGATCTCATTTCACTTGCAACTTTCTAATATGTTGTTCTTGCCTTGACAGATAGAGAAGGATGCATATTTGTTCTGAAAAAGCTATGTTCATACCAAAATTACTCTTCTGGCAAGTATGAACTGAAAAAAAAGTTCAAGTGCAGGATCTCTCCACTTTCCTTCAGCTGTGTAGCTGGGCTTCTGGAACAGACTTTCATCCACTCAAATAAATTCCATTTTGAAATGTAAAAATAACATTTACTGCAAATGGTCTTCCTTGTTTATCTTGTTTTAGCATTTTAACATCTTCAGAATAAGACTAATGAGATTCCTCTCAATTAAAACTGTAAATACCTCTGTCCCAGAAAGATGAAAACTCCATCTGTGGGCAGTGTATTACTGACATATTGATAGATTATGGTAACCTGGACAGCTCAGGAAAGCATTATTGTCCAGGGGTACTTTTACCATACCACCTAGGATTAAATACTCTAACAGTGGGGTTCACCATTTATGCATTAATTTGCAATCCAGAGCTTCCATGTATCATTCTACTGCGCTGTGGGCTAGAAGTATTTTCACAGCTTGTCACGCTGCCATCACATCACTGATTTATTTGACACTATAAAAGCTGCTAATGGCTATGTCGAAAGATTTGATGTTTTCAACCCTAAATTACCAAAGGGCTAGGTAAGTTTGTTCATCAGCTCTGTGAAAAGCCCAGGGAGCTTGCTTTACTCTTGGTTATGGAATGGTAGCTACAATTACAATGTTCTGACTGTGGACACTGCATGCTTGCCTGAGAGCTGCTACTGCAGATCCTGCACAGCTGAAGTGTCTTCACCCACACCTTCCTTCTCTGGTTTCCACCTGTATGGAGTAGTTTCATACTTGGAAGATGACCAGAGGGCTGGAGTACTTCTCCTATAAAGAAAAGCTGGAAAAGGCTCTGGGAAGATCTTATCGTGATTTCCAGTATTTCAGTCAGGACTTTAAAAAAAGATGCAGACCAACTTGTACGTGGTCTGGTAGTGACAGGACAAAGCGCAAAGGTTTTAAACTAAAAGATGGAAGTTTTAGGTTAGATGTTGGGAGTAAATTATTTATTAAGGAGGTGGTGAGGCACTGGTACAGCTGCCTAGAGAAGCTGTGGTGCCCCATCCCTGGAGGCACTCAAGGCCAGGGCGGATGGAGCCCTGGGCAACTGAGCTGCTGGGTGGCAGCCCTGCCCACAGCACAAAGTTGGAACCAGATGTGCTTTGGGGTCCCTTCCACTCAGTGATTTTATGATAAGAAGCCTGGTGCTCAGCTGAGAACCACAAAGCTCAAGTCCCCAAGTCCTATCTTCTCTGATTTCTAATGAAAGGACAAGTGACCACTAAGAAAACAGCAGCTGGATTTGTCTCATGCAGGTATTAAACTATCTTACTATTTTCCAAAGGATATGAGAATATATAGACTTGTAAGGAAAGACTGCAAAAATCTGAACTGGTAGTTAAGAGGGATTTCTCAATTTAAATGGCATTTTATACATTGACAAAGTGTGAGTTTATATTTTGTATTAATTAAATACTGTCAAGTGTAATCTAAACAATTTAATGGTTGGCTGGGTTAATTAGCATTTTTCAAAGACTGATAATTAGTATTTTATTTAACCTCAAGGTCACAGCTCAGATCCAAGACTTTTCCAGTTAGAACACTAACTTAAATTAAAAGAATAAACATAACATTTTCATCCAAGGATCTTAGCATGCTTTACTTCTGTCTGTATTTCCTCAAAACACCTAGAAGAAAAGTAACAACTGATAAGTTCAAAGAAATGTGCTGAGACACTGACAGAAAAAAAAAAAAAAAGCATTTTCTTCAATTATCATAGTAGAACACAGGCAAAAAGATTTTGCACATAGACTGGTAAACTGTTTCAACAACTTTGCAAGGCTGATACAAACATATGTCCTCTTTTATCCTCTTCCGAAATGGAAATATCACCGTTGAGCTGACACAAACTGTCATACAAATACATGAAAGTACTTTCAGCAAAGGTAATACGGTCTAAATGTCCAGGATCAGTAAGACCACTGAAAATTTCCTCTAAACTTGCCGTTAATAGAAATTCATGCTCCATTAAGTACAAAACCACTTGTTTTGTGTTTGGCAATACTGAGCCACTTTTCCTACAAAAGCAACTGATCTATTGTTTCTAACACTATTAATACGAATTATCACATAGAACTCCTACAAATGGTGTACTGTCATTTATAGTTTAGGGTCGTTTATAGGTAGGGTAAACCCTAAGATGTTCATCTACAAATAGTGAAGCAAAGAGCTCCCTTCCCAAACTGTTCTTCAGTTTTTCACTATTTGTGAAAAAGTTGGCATGAGACTGGCAGAAGAGACTCCTGTTTGAAATCATGGCTTAGTTGAGGAATGTACTGGCCTGAGATCTTGCCAGGGGAATCTTTGAATTGATTTATCTCAGAGTGATGAACAGGAGGAACAAAAAAAATATGATGCCCTGTTAAGGAAATGGAGTGAGACTACAAAGATAATGAAGGGACTTTGCCTGTAATCAAACAAAAACCTGCAGTTAGAACATACTTCAATGCATTAGAAACAAGGCCCTTGAAGTGGACCACAACAAGCAGCTTGACTGTTTTGGAGGCCTCAAACACCTGCAGTTTCTCAGGCATTTGCATGAGGCTGGAAGATACAAATTAGGAGTGGCAACTGAGCTGTGCCCTACTGTAGCAATGGTTTCAAGTATCTAAAATGGCAATAGATGCCCTGTTTCAGGTAACTGAATCCAACCTTCAATGGCTCATGCATGAGACAAAGCAGAAATAGGGAACTGCTAAAGGATGTACATCTAGTTTTAATTTTGTTTGATTTTGAGCTGTAAAAAGCAGTGTAAAGCTAGTATGCTGCCAGAATCAGATCACCATTAGAAATTTTTTCTTTAAATTTTTCTATTTTCTTTTATACAAAGAGCTGCAAACATAATGTAATATTAATTATTCAATTTCTACTTTCATGATTTTCCTTTGTAGACTGGTGACCAGTACAGTCACCTCAACTCATTATTTTTGAAATTGTAATTAATTGTAATTATATTTAGCAAAATCTGGAAAAAGAAGCCTGTTGAAAACGAATGCAAAAAGGAAGACCTCTCTTTTTAATTATATGCCTTCATGGAAAGGATGACATGACTTTACATTATGCTTTTCAGGCTGTCTCTTATCTATGAAACCAATCAAATAAATGCATGAAATAAAAACATAAAGTAAATGAGGCATAAACTAATAATATACCCAGGTACTGACTACTTCTGCATGTGCACTTCTAAATCTTAAACATACTGTGCTGTACGTCATGCGGGAAACAGTTATTACACAAATTCTCACACCTTCTTCAGTGAGTTTCAAACTGCCATTTTCTATTGCTTTATTCTCTGATCAGGAGGAACCCACACAGTGACTTTACAACATTAAAACTACCATTGATGACAAGTATAGGACTAGGTAGGAAAACATTCCATCTTGCCGTAGTGGTAAAACGCTAAAAAGTGCAGTTGTGCACTTCTGTGCATGTGTGTGTGTATATATATATATACATACATACATGTATGCATATCTGTCCCTGTCAGCTTCAGCACCCTGTTTGTTTGGATCAAATCAAATATTTGCAATGGTGCTCTAATCCAAATCTACCTCCTTGACACTGCAACATATTTGGAGCGGAAATCAAAGGTTGTGCTGCTTTATAAAGCAGAGGTACCCTGTGATGTGTCAAGCACACAGGCCCTGCATTTCTGGGAAGAAGCCTTAAATCATTCTGCTGACAGGTGTGCTTAGGGAGAAAGAAGGGTTGTTTGTCTTAATGTCTTTCTCTATTTTCTGCAGCCTATTCACACCAAATGCAACAAAGCATCTTGGAAAACACGCTATTGACGTAATTCTTTGCTGTGGCTGAAAAGCATTAAACAAAAATTATGTAGCCTTTGAAGTCCAACCTTTTTATTCTCTATTCTAAAGAGTAAAATGAAGAAAAAATGAGGCTTTCATGTTAGCTCTACCATCCTTATCTCTATTTTCTCCAGCAAACACAAAGCAAACAAGTTGGACTACCGCATGGACAACAGTATGTCACAGAGAACTACACATCTTTTGTAAAATTTGACGGTGTAATAGAAAAATAAACCAGAACTTCACACAACTGTTTATAGAATTTTTTTTTCTATCCTTGCATTTTAAAGTTTGCATTTTGCCAAGTTCTGCAGCTGTTCCTACTCAGTCCTCAGCAGCCCAGAATGCAGAATCCTGCTTCTCACTCCAACTAATTGTTTGACACAGAGGAACTGCTGAATACTGGAAGCATCTGTACTTTATCCCAGTTTTTTAAGCCTTTATGTATACTCATATAAGTAAATTGCCATGTCACATTTGAATAAAGTGAAGCATTCCTCACAAACATTCTGAATATTTCTGGTTAAGATGTACTTAATACAGTGCAGCTCCTGTAATAGCCTCACACAGATTAAAACAAAGACTGTATGGATTTACATGCTTCTATTAACATGTGCATTTAAAAAGTGCCTAGGCACATTCTGGCTTCTAGACTGAGCCATTTTTGTCAAGTGTTTTAAAATAAATTGTCAATGTATTTTCAAGCAAAAGATCAAAGTTCCTTTGATGAATTTAAAGGCATAAGGAGACAAATAAAAGTGGCTGTGCAGTAACACAGGAACAGGAACAGAAGGGCACTGCAGTTCAAGTGGCATGTGCTCTTCTCATCCACACTTATTAAAATATCCTGAGAGCCTAACATAAGCCAGTAGCCAAGGATGGGCAAAAGTAAGTCTGCATGGTACGGCAGCAGCTCATCTTTGGCTGCTGTGCAGCCATACTGTACCAAGTCAGGCAGGCTCAAGGGACAGAGGCAACAACCAACCATGGCTGGCAGGGACCTCTGACAGTCATCTGGTCCAACCCTTTGGTCAAAACAAGTCCAACTGCATTGCAAAAGCTTGTCTATAAAGACTGCATGTGAAACAGAAGGCACTTGGGCTCCTGAACTAGCCACTTATGTTAACTGAAAGTTAACTTATACCAAAGGTATATTGAAAGACAGATTGGTGCTTATGTAAAGCAATAGCAAATACCAGACTGAACTAAATCTGGGAAACAATGGTGTAATAAATGCCTATGGTATCAATGGCATCAAAACCTCTGTGTGAATGCATATTTTATTTTTCCAAAAAAGAATAGCTAAGACAGTGTTATTAAAGTGGAAGTAAACCCAATATCTGGGGGAAAATAATTACTAAGACTTTAAAGAAGGGCGAGCCAGATTTTTTCTAATTCTTCACCTCAATTCAGATGCAAGTGTAATAACTGCCCTCCTTATATGTGCAGTCAGTATATTATGTTTCTCACTCCATGAAGTCTTACTACAAAAACAGGATCCCACTGTGAGGGGCTGTGCACCCAGCAAATGCCAGAGGATTCTGCAGCATTAAAGAGCTAAGAAAGCTGCTTGGACAGTGAACTGAAACCCAAATTCACTAAAAGCTCATTACAAAGAAATGTCAAATCTCTCTCAGATGAAAATGGTAATTAAAACCTGCTGAACTGTGCAGGATTCAAACCAAACCTGTAATGGAATGGCTGTAAGGATGGCTGTAAGTATCTTGAGACACCCCATAACATTAAAGTACTTAGGTTACACCTTTAAGAGTGAGATCCAGTGTCGGAAAGACAAGTTTATTAACTCAGATTCTGATATTTTTGTAGCTGACATCAGCAGATGTTTATAAGAAATAGGCAAAATATACTATAACAGTCTTTGACTGTATGCATTAGGATGAATACAAAACTGTTTTCAGCGGAATAGTTTTTCTCAGGCAAAAACATAAAAATAAACATTATCACACCATCCAAATTCACTTCTAAGTGCAAATGTTTTGCAATACAAAAATTATTTTTCATAATCCTGTTGAAAGACTGGCAAAGCAGATGAGACTGACTCAGTGCCAATGTAATGGAAATCTGAAGTCTGTTCCCAGTTCTACTTAAAGTGACCTTGAAGAAGCTCTCCAATATTTTATTTGTGGAAAATGAACCACTGAAAGATACATTGAAAGGTAGAAATATGAACCATGTGCAATGTGAAAGCAATAGAAATATTAACAGCAATTAGCAGAAGAACTGGAACAGAAAATTATGGTTTCTAGGCTTCCTATCAAATGTATCTCTTAACATGGCAGGACAACAGGGACTGTCTGTGTCTCTTCCACAGTTGTTCTGGTTCAGATAAAATCACACAATCTGGAGTTGTGTTTATCTTTAGGCTGCATGTGACATGTGAGTAACTGAAAATAGTGGAAATCTGAAGATCCAAACCGCAATCATCAGCACATAGTACTTCTTTGGATATCCAACTCAACTCTGGAAATAAAGACAAGATGTGGCATTCAATTTGTAATTGCAAGTTGTAGACTTGAGACACAATTAACGCAAAGCACAACAAAGCTAATTTCACTGCATCTTCTGAGTGTAAACTAGACCTAAAAATAATGGTTTAGACTTTTCACAGTATCAGAATAATGACAAAAGTATTGAAATTTTCCTTCAACAATAGTATGGAAACATGACAACTGTCAGGACATCTGCTATTTTCTCAGACATCTAAACTTTATATCAGCATAATATTTCATTATATGGTTTGACTTCAAGTTTCATAATACTGCAATGGTTTTAACATTTTATATGGAATCATATTTATTAATAGTGAATTTTATGTCAGAATTATGCTGAATTATTATCAGCAATAAATGTGTTTAAGAGCATGCCTTACGAGACTCCATAGGGTTGTTTAGTTAAGAGGAACTGAAAGCACTGAGAATTAAATCAAACTCTGAATTGTCATTTTCTGAAGGTAGGTTAAAGAAAGTTAGCACATATCAAAGTGATCAATTCTATCAGCTCTCGAGTGGAATTCTCCAGGCCACATTCTGTCAACTCTATGTGTCTTTAGAGCACCATCAGAAACGATGCCTGATCCTCTCACTTGAAGGCACTTAGGTCATCAGCAGCTTGCAGGACTGGCAGGAACCACTTTGATATAAAGCAAACAGAAGAAGAAAATTGTATCTAATGTTTGTAAAATCCCCCAACAGTATAATTATTGTTTGCTTATGGTACCGAAGTACAGGTATCATAGCACTGAGCTAACATCTTCAAAGACACGGAGAAACAGCAAGAAAATTACTACTCCATATAATCATGGGAGATGGCAGTTCTGTTTTTCAAACCCTTATTCTGATCTTAAGGCATGAGTCTAATTTTTTCAATTTTTCCTTTCATCAATAACTATTTTCTTCCTGTGATATGACAGGTTCAGGTCATTGTTTGATGACATATCAAATACCACATTTCTGCCTGGAGAAAAGTACTACATCTACATTCCTGTATCTGTAAAATATTGTACCTACTTTCTACGTGTATTACATGAAGAAACTTCTCCCTGTGTAATTTCTAACTTTTAAAATTTTTCTTCTCTTGTTGTGAATTAACCCTCTCCTCCTCACATACCAATTTTATGTTTCAGTGTTTCCTGCTGGACAAATGGTGCATATACTGGTTTGTTTAGAGTTCTACCATGAGTTGTTTTTTAATTACAGAGAATGGATTTGAAAAAAAAATATTAAAGGAAATTTGTTTTTTCTAGCTTAGAAGTATCATGCCTATCAATTTTATGAAGGATATTTTTATTGAAGAACTTGACAAAAAGACTCAATAAAAGCTCAACGAGGTAATTAATTCAGGTTTTGTAAGAGTAACATCAACTTACATATATCAATATCGCATTTGGCATTCCCTTTCATGAATCAGGCCATTAGCTCCAAAACATCTTCGAATGAACTTTACATTCACTGTACTACAATATCACATTTCATTCACTAGACATATTTAGCTTCTCCAGGCTGTACACAGGAAAACTCCAGTTTGTGTTAGCAGTACAGCTATATTTTATAGTACGTGACAAAGAATGTGAGAAGCTCTCTTGTTGCATTAAAAATAAAGTAAGTTTCTAATCCTCAGATGTGTGAAAACAAGATTCAAGGGAGCGCTAAAATCTCAGAAACCAGGAGATGAATAAAAGGAAACATAAATCAACAATTTTTGGAGCTTGATGGATGTTTTTGAACATCTGGAGTTGACATTACTGACTTTATTACGCATATAAAATATGATAGGTCCACTGTGACTATCTTGTATTGTATATACAGCTTACTTAGCTGCCTGGAAAAATTGTATGTTATGCTTAGGAGTATCAATGATGACACATATTCCTACTCTTACTGGGCAAATTAAGTTGGAAAATATAGGTAGATCTCTCGGAAAGAAATGCCTCCTATTTTTTTCCATGGAAACTACAAGCTAGATGATGTTATTTGATAGAGCAAATTCTCAGCTACAAAATATTATTTTTCAACATAGACACCACCATTAGCTATGCATTTTCACCAGTGAGGTGCAAGAGCGTGGATGCTGCGCCCATAACAATTGAGGTACGAAGTTATGCAGAAACGTGTCCTGTCCTTTGCTTTCTTATAAGACATCCTGACTATCTGCTCCTGTGAAATGGCAGCATGCCATTCACATTCACTGGAGGGAAACATATGGAGGCTCTCAAATCATGACCTTTCATCACCCAAAAGGACTGCCAAAACATAAAAGTTTACTGTTTATTTTTGCAGAACAAATGAAACATTGAATGATCTAGATGTATATCTGCAGACCTAAAAGACTGCTGTTCAGTGTTGCTGATAGGAGTGGAATACTTCAATTTTGTTAAAGATTTTTAAAATACGTATTACAAATTCATATAAAAGTTTCTATCAAAATTGTATGGACACTAAAAGCAAATTACTCTAAACGTTATCACTTCTTGAGCTGTGTTTTTCAGAGATGCTTATAACACATAAATCTACTGACAGACACAGACAATCACATTCAAATACTATATATCTGAGTGCACACAGAAATTTTGTCCAAATTAGCACGACTACTTGTACTGTAAGCAATTTCTTTATTGTTAGCACATAGTAGGTCTTGCCTCTTTTTCCCTCAGGAGAAAGCCACTGGCTGGAGAATGCCATATCTAGTACTGCATCTTCTATAGTTATCACAGAGATTTCTAATATTAGCTGCATTTGTTTCCTAATTTTGAAGGAAAGCTTTCTTGCTTAGCAAAGTTATGGCTTTCAAACTAACTTCTTCCTAGATGGACTACCAACTAAGAACACCCAGTTCTTAGTAATGGTCAGTTGGGTTCTGCTTTATACTTTCCTTCCTCCTAATCATAGGGAAGATACAGAAAGAGACCTGGGCTGAACTGAAAATGATCATTTTATCAACCTCCTAGCAAAACAGAGAATGGAAAAATAAATTCCCTTCCTTTCTACAGTGGCCTTTTGGTTAAGTAAACATTATAAAACCATTATAGTATCTCTTCTTTTTTTTTTTAATTCCTAAACAACCATTTTTAATGAAGTCCTTCCTCTTAGGAATCAGTTTGCTAGATTTGTGACATTTCAATTCCTTTTTCCTGAAGTTTATCCTACAGGTCTTCATCTTTCTTCAAGTACAGTATGTAAAACCAGAATCCACATCTATAAGCCTCCAATGCCACCTCTCTCTTGCTAATAGTCCCACAAAAAAAGTCCTTTCAAAACAGCAAATAAATCTAAGTAATTGCCATAAAAACAAAAAATGCATGTAGAAGAAGAAAGATGTGGTGAATTCTGTCCCTATTCACCAAACTTTGCGTTGTTTTCAGATCACCAAAAAGGAGGTTTCTAGTTCACATGGACTCAAAAAGATCTGAGAAACTTGGAAGGCCTGTGAAATTAATGTTTCATGTCAGATGAAAGCAGAGATGAAAAACTCCTCTTCCTTTTTATGCAAATGGAAAACCATATTCTCCACAGACCCCAAAATGAACAGGAAGAAAGAACAACATTTTGGGATGTCATGCTATCAAATCCATAGAATAATGGAATGGCCCACTAGAGGGCAATTAAAACTGCAAAAAAATAAGATGTAACATTTTATCATGTCCTTGATTTTATTACTACATCTTCCAATATCAACTCAGCAGTCACAGATAAATATAGTTGATGCAACTGCACTATAGTATCTTTCAGCTTTTAAGTGTGAAGACACTCGTCCATGGTTGTTTTATTTGACAAGAGCGTACTTGCTCAGCATCTCTGATTTCAGTATATTTCTAGCTAAGTGGCCAGCTTCTCCTTCTAATGCGCCGTTTTAATGTAGCTCTCTACTTTTCACAGTAAAACTTCTACCTGTATGTGCTCCTACAGTTCTCTTCTGATCCACTTTATTATTTCAGACAGGAAAGTTAACAACATTATTCACTCTTATTCAAAAAGGACTTATTTTGTAATAACTTTTACAGTTATTTACAATATTTTACATTTGTCTGTGAACTAAAGTTTAGGCAAGGCCTATAAGAAACAAGAGAAAGAGTAGATGAAAATGTTCCTACTTCACAGCACAGGTGAAGTCCAACCTGCCCTTCTTACAGTTTTTTAAAGACCTGTCACAGCCTGGCAGCAATGGAAATAGTAGTATATCAGCATATAGTTACATAAGAAGTATAGGAATCAATATTATTTCTAGGTGAAGTGAAGCTTTCAGTATTAAATTAACTGCCTTCCATCTCAGGAATCAATACAGATGACACCTATGTAGGAAGCAGCCATTTCCCAAATAGCTAATTAGAATACTCCTCAGAATAAGCAAGCACAACAACCACTCATTACTATAATTATTCATTCCTCTGCCAGTCACTTTGCCTCCTTTCAGTGTACATTAATGTACATTAGAGATGGCAAGCACAGTTGAACAAACATCATATTGCACCTGAAACTGCTGAAGCACAAAAAAAATGAAGACAGTATATTGATGATTCTGAGGTAGAGTTATGAAATCATTACCAAATGACAACAAAGTAGATGCTGTCATATGTCAATGTCTTTGGAAAGACATTCATACTGAATATAAACTGCAATTACGTATCTAGAGAATAAATGCATCATTTGCTATGCAAGTTCAAACAACTGGTCCATGTGCAAACAGGCAAACACCCAACAACTGATGACATATATATTCTAGCCAGAACAGAAACATCTGTGATTGAGCTGTTTCAAGTATTGACTGCAGCTCTACTTAATTTGCATGCCAAGTTTCTGATATGTGTAGGGTTTATGAAGAAGCACAGAAATCTAAGTTGTCTTTTTTTTTTTAAAGTTCTAGACTCAGCAGCATAAGAAAACCCCATCTCATCTTTATTCATTGTACTGCACATTTACTATACCACTCCAGGAACAGTTTTCAAGGATCTCATTGACCAGGTATTTTTACCACAGCTGTCTATTGGACTATAACAAGTTGCTCTTGCTTTAACCTCCTACAGCCAAATCAAGTAATTACCACCAATAAGATTTCTAACTCAAATTTTTGATATTGTATAAAGAAGGACAACATTAGATCTAACCTTTTCTTACTGATTCTTACTCCCAGGTATCCAGGGGCTCTATTTTAGGGCCAGTTCTCTTCTGAGTTTTTTAAAATCATCTGGACACAGGAGTTGAAGGCACACTGATGAAGGGAGCTGAGGGACAGCGCTGAGTTCTGCTCTGTGTGACAACGACGGGGCCCAAGGGAATGGCATGGGGCTGTGTCAGGGGAGGGCAGCTGGGGGTTAGGGACAGCTGCTGCACCACAGGGTGGTGGGCATGGAACGGGCTGCCAAGGGCTGTGGACACGGCCCCGAGTGCTGAAGTTCAAAGAGCATTTGGACAGCGCTCTCAGACATAGAGATTGGATTTTGAGTGGTCCTGTGTCGAGTCAGAAGATGTAGTTAATGAAGGAAGAAAAGCAACATAAATGTTTTTACATTAAAGAAAGTGTGATAATAAATATTTTTCACAAGTCTTTTATCACTTCTCCTTTGACAGTGTAACTGAGAAGCAGTTGCATAACATCAGCAGATCCATAAAAAACAAATGTGTTATGTCAACAAATGGCAGCCACCCACCAGCAAACATTGCAATAGGTCAGAAATAACACAAGAGTAGGATGAATCCCTGTGGTATTCCCAAATTAAAAAGATCAAATATTGACAGGAAGTTATTTGGAACAGTTGCATTAAGATTCTCAAATTTGATCATAGCCGTTCAGTGCAATATGTTACACAATGGTATCCATATTCAATAAGTAAACTTCAAAAAGGATTTACTAACTCTTAACAGGAATTTTTGCGATGTTGGAAATAATGGCAGTACTACAGTAAACGTTCCACCCCTTCAATTCTGATAAGACTTTCAGTGTATTATCATTTTCACATTAAGAAGACAATTCACTGCCTAACAGTTCATGAAAGAGCATGAATTTCAAGATCAGGGTAAAGACACTAGAGCATGAATGCTCTTCAAGTTTCTGAAATTTCTTATACTCATCTGAAAATATCTCCTCTAACTCCATTAACTACAAACTCTTATATATATATGTACCAAAGGCAGTGCATGTGATTTCATCCAAATAATAATGAAGAGGAGGAAGATGACAATAATGTTTTTCACTTAAAACTACCAGGCAAACTGTCAGATGATCTTTCATTATGCAAAAGTAAAAAGACTGGCTTATATTGCAAGAACTGAAGCCTTGTTTGGCCTATCTTGAAATTCCAATTAGTTTCTTCTGTCCCACGCAGGAGGTGGACAAAAAATCCCACTGCTTCCCCAAGATGCTTATTGAAAATCATAATATTTGGCATTTTTACAGCTTTGAAGGAGGCATATATTTACCTTTATCCATAACAGATCGCAGTAGGCTGTCACTGAAGTAAGTGGACACCAAAGCTCACTGAACACCTTGTTAACCTCATATGGAGAGGAAAGCCACTTCTGTAAGTCCCCTGCAGACCACAAATCACCCTTCCATAAGGACAGCCCCCAGCAGCAAGAATGACTATTTCTTATCAGAAGATTAATGTGTAAGGGAGCAAACTTATGACAATAGGCTGAGGTCAGGGCTCAGCTTCACGTCCATGTCCATCCCACACTTGCACAGACAGGTAGGAGAAGAAAACCTCTCACAGGCCCAGCCAAAGTAGGTGACAATACTGCATATCCAAAACTTACTATATAGTTCCACTTCATACATACAGGCTGTGTTTCCACTGGAAATAAATGAAAGAAGTCTTGAGAACGAGGCAGTTGGCTACGTTGTTGCCTAATGTTTGTAATTTCTCTGAAGCTTTTTTTAGTTCCTTAAAATAAATTCCTCCACATATCCTGCCCAAGCCGCTCTGTCACTGAGGATCAAGTATGCCATCAGCTTTTCTCTACTAGTCATGAAACAGTTCAGTTAAACCTCCATGATGGTATGGGAAGAAGAGCAGGTCTACCTGCTCGCTCCTCACCGTCACAAGCTTTTAAACCAACGCTGGTTTTCACTTGTGAGGCAAAAGCATTCCTACGCTGTGTGATAGGCTACGAAGCCTACCCAGGGTGCTGCAAGGAGCTGACAGAGAGTGCCAAACTTATCAACTGGATATGTTTCCCCTTTCCCACTAGATCTGCTGTGAATTCACACGTCAAACTGACTGAAAAGCAGGGAATGTGCAAAGCTGCAATGCTTCACAGGGAAATCCAAGCCCAAGAGATGGATGTACTGATACATAATGCTTTTTTAACAATACGGTAACAGGCAACTATGTTAACTCTTTGTGTTAGCAACTCAGCGAACAGCTACTATAGCAGTTTTACTTAATCTAAATGAATGTTTTTCTATAAATTTGTGGTTCATACATTTCTAAGGGAAGAAACTGCAGACGTTTGATGTGTGGGTGTACCTTTTGACACTGACAGTTGTGCTTAATCTCTGCAAAATCACATTCTGCAGCCTATATTGCTTCTCATTCTTTGCTATCTTACAATTACTATTTCTAGACAATCAACCATATTTCAAGATGAGCTATTGCATCTTCTGCTTGAATCAACATTCATTTGCTTAGACTGTGAAAATCTCTCCTCTTTTTTCTTCTTTGACCAGGCACTGCCAACTGCAAAATAGATTATCCAAGAACATCTTTTCATATATTTAGTCATTTATGTTGATTGCAACAGGGCTATATCATTACCGGTACTCTATCTATCACTGCTTGTTGCTCAAGTAACAGAATTTCAATATTTTCTGTTGTATTGGAAGTAAAGTCTGACATTAAATGCTGGTTTTGCAGATACATGCCATGAGCGCAAATCTTTAAAACATAAAAATCATTTTTAGTGTTATGAGTTTAAAACCAAGTAATAGAAATTCTGTAAATGTCCTAATTTGCTTGTTTTATGCTTCAGTTTTATTTCCAATAAGCACAAGAGTATCCTTTTGTTTTTATCTTAACATTTCTGTAAGAAATCGGGTAGCATTTCTGAAGTATGCTAGTATTATGTCATAAAATTAGAAGATGTGAAATAATGTCAGTATAAATTCTGTGAAAACCTAGTTCCTTGATTTATTTTTTCTTATTTGTTGACTTGTATAAAGTATGGAGGAAAGACTTCAAAAATATTCTGAATTTTTATAAAAAATATGGCAATTGGTCACAAGAAAAAAACAGAGCTACTACCTGCTAGAAGACCTGTAAGCTGTATACAGAATCCACTGAAATAAACTAGGATCCAGGCAATCCCTTACTTTCCCCAAAAGATACAATGCTGAAGAATACATTTCACAAGCAAAGCTCAGCTGCAGTCTTTCTTTCAACAGAATAAGAGGTTGGTCATCTTCAAACTAGATGTAATCCTTTAAACCAAACCAGATGCATGATGGTGTTCCCCAACAAAATTAGGTAAACACACAGGATTTTTTGATCCCTTTTTATAGGACTTTTTATCCTGTTCTCCATTCCATCACACAATGCCACCACATTTTGCAAGGGCTTTTGTTTCAAAACAACCACTTGGAATGTCTTCTGCATCCTCTATCTCAAAAAGCAACTTGAGAACATCATGATTTTTTTCTTGCTCATTTTAATAAATGAACAGTAATCCCTCAAAAATTCATATTTGATACACATCAGAACTGTTGTCTTACTGGCAATATTTCCTAAAATGGAAAGGGCTAACACAGGCCACTGTAGTGTTTATAAACCCCAAAATAATGACTTTTGCCTAAGCAGAGTTAAAATGGCAAGTAATATAATTTCAAATGCAATATAAAGCAAAAGCTGCTTCTAGGCTGATGTCTCCAATCAGGACATTTAAAAATATGGTGAAACAGAATAAAAATCCTACCTTGAGAGTAGAAAAGCTTATTTGAGAATAAAAACATAGATTGCAGATGAAAAATAATCTGCTAGCTCACAAGAGTATAAAATATCTATAGATAGGAATAGTGTATAACAGAGCATGGTATAACACTAGGTACAGAGAAACCTACAATAGCATAATAGTGCTGAGATATGCAAAGATGGAGTAAGAATGTTACCACTTAAAAATCATGTCCATGATGTCTCTCCCCCAGCAATACAATACTAATATCTTGGCTACACTATTAGTTACCAGTGGTTCAGTTTGTTTGAACCACTTACAGTTTACATACACTTTTGGATTAATGATGAGCTAATATTATAATTTGATTGCAACCGTGCAATTTTTTTTTTAAACATAAGACTTGAAACCACCAAAACTAAATTCCCTCCTACATTGTAAAACTGCTCTAGTTCTTCACACTAAGCCAAAATTAGCCTTGAATGAACTTGCACTAAACATTAACAGCTGCTAGAAATGCAGTTTTGTAATTTGTTTTGCTCACAGATGCTAATTCTACCTAAATACATTAATTCTTCAAAAGTTCAGCTATATATATATATTAAGAATTATAAAATTAATATATAATTTATCTCCCAGTTTCAGATTTAAATGCACAGAACATGCTGGAGAACCATTTTGTTCATCCGAATATCACACAGGATCAATAAAGAATTATCAGTTGTTTATGCCAGAAAAAGCCAATCTAGGTCTACTCAATAGGGACTACTTTTTTTTTTAAATGACAGTAGACTTTCTCATAAAACTGGTTTATATTTTCTGTGTAGTAAGCTATACATAGCTTGTACCTTTTAATTATTGCAATTTCCTTTTCTTAAATGAACTTTTTTGTTTAATTTACATTTTAATAGCACAAGCAATTAGGAAATTTCTGTTCAATAAGTCAATTCTATAATTTTAGTGTCATAAATCTCTGAAGACCCATTTTTGATACCACGACACCATACCTAAATATTGAAAGCCTCCAAAGCATCCAAAATGTATGATATGTAATTTGGATCTACTTAAAAACAATTGTTTATAAAAGAGATTTCTAAGAGATTTTCACTATCCCTCATCATTGTGTTGGGCAGTACAAGGCTTTAAACAATACTAAGAAAATCCTATAGATATCATTATCTAACATAATATTCTGTAAAAATAGAAATGAACAGATACTTGTGATTTGCTAGCTAGTTCACTCTGCAATCCAGATATTTTTCAAGCAGCTGCCCATAAGCTGGTGGAAAGAGAGTATATTCTGAGAATTCTTTTGACCCGTGTTTTGTATCCGCTTCTGTTATAAACACATTTATAAAATCTAAGGCAGAAAATCTACTTAGTACCTTGTAATCAAGCAAATCTCTATTAAAAATGTATGGGGAGAAGAGGAAACTGCTTCCTCCCTGAAATCCACTTCGACTTCAGTCACTTGATATTTGTTCTCTGTGTGCTGTACAAAATTACTGAAGCACACAGAAATGACACTTTGCCCTTGGGTACAATGGAATGACAGATTAAATGAGTAAATAGAAGACTTGGAGCTTTGTCCAAATGGAAAAAATAAGCTACTTAAATACTTTCAAAGCCTTTTCTCTTTATGTCAGCTTTTCTTTTTTTTCTTCAAATCAAGAGTTTAATTATTTAATTAATACATCTGAGTCTCAAAATAGTAGGGAGTATGAGGGAAATAGGTGAGATGTGCAACTTGATAGTTTACCCACAGCTATGACCGCCTTCTTAAACACCTGATGTTAACCTAAAGGTACATAAAGCTCTTGCTTAAGGGAAGACCAGCTGTATCACCAGCTGATACATCTGAATGTATTTTTCTTCCTACTGCATCAAAGTTCAAACCACTAATTGTGCTTCACCTCCAGAAACTAAACTTCTGATACATATTTAGACCCTTCACCACATATCTTAAATGATGCTTTTTAAAGCACAATGGAAAAAGAGCAACATTTTGGTTAAATTTTTGTCATCTTACCAATTTATGATTTCTGTAGGAATTAAGAAAAAAAATTACAACAGTTCAATACTAATGAAGGTTTTTATTGCAGTCAAGTACCTACCTAATATTTACCAGCAATTGATAAAGATGTTAAAGAGGACCGGTCCCAAGACAGACCCCTGGAGGACGCCACTTGTTACCGGCCTCCACCTGGACATGGAGCCATTGATGACATCCTCTGTCTGCGGCCTTTCAACCGTTTCTTATCCATCGAATGGTCCACCCATCAAATCCACATCCCTCCAATTTGGAGATAAGGTTGTGGTGGGGGACCATGTCAAAGGCCTTGCAGTTTCCATTCCTTATGGCTGATGATAGGATACAGCGCATGAGCCTAAACAGACTTTTAATCTTGTAAGATAGGGCTGTCATACTCACAGCAACATCAAGACACATTTAGACAATATAGAACTCCTCAGCGTTAAAGCCAACCGAAGGAGTTTCTTACCCTACCAACTCTATCCATCTCAGGCATTCACCTCAGCGCTCTGTCACAGAGAGGTCAATTTTTAGTTGCAATGAAACAACTATGGCTTCATGATGGAGTAGGCAGAAATTTCTTTAACTGCACCATTACTGAAGACCTTGTATTATGAAACTGAAGCTTTAGAATTCACTACCTGCCAAATGCCAAGAGTCAGGCAGCAGGGAACTAGAGAAGTTGTGAATGTGTGTCCTTGTACAGAGGTTAAAAAATAAATCCGTGGCACATAGGGCAGGCTTAAAAGGCAGTGATGATATTAGAGGCAAGGAAATTGTCTGCTGTTTGTACTTCCTGCATTCAGAAAAAAATATGCTTTCTGTATCCTCTGTATCCTCTTTGTTAATAAACAGAAGATCATTAAAGCAATGGTTGACTCATATAATCCATTTCACCTCTTAGCAGAAGCAGCTTGGCAAGAATCCAGATGGGGCCTGAGTAATTTTGCCAAGAGGCAGCAGAACTTTCCAGAACATGAACAGTGATTTAGATCTGGTCTTCCATTAGAAGAAAGGCCTTAACAATTTTTAATAATCGTATAGTGGTGCGAAAAAAAAAACACCATAAAGAAATCATCTTTTTTTTTTTTCTTTCCCCCCCTCTCCCCCCCTTATTTTTCCTCCTCATTTTTTGAGACATGATTTCCAATGTTTTTTAATCCCTCACAGCTTTCTGGGAAAGTACAACCCTCCATGTAGTAAATATAAGTCTACTGACAGGAAGCTTGTTTATCTGTCTCCCTTTCTAGATTCCTTGTTGTCTTTTGATTCTCAGTAACTCCTGGAAAACATAGGACTGGTTGGTTGATTTCCATCAGGCAGTAAATTACCAGGGAGAAACAGTTAACAGTACACAAAAAGATCTGAATTTAAATTACTAAGTCTATTGCTTTTCAGATTTGTAGTTCAACTGCTAATAGAAAAGCTCACTAGCAAAACAATAGTCAGAATTATTGCAGTCTTGTCTCATCATAATTAACTAATCAAATCTTTGCTCATTCATTTATCAATATTTTTCTTCTTCCAATGATGGCATGGCTAAAACAATATGCACACAAGCTTCCTTGTCCTACCTGCTAACAAAAACATAACAAACTAAGGGTATTAGTTTGGACTTCAGATTCACACAAGTTTTCTGGAAGACAGCTGAAGATTCAGAACTATTACATGGAGCAATATGTAAGAATGTTTCTCAACTCCAAACACCAGAACACTAGAAATCCTAACAGATAAACACTATGAGAGGATTTTGATGAATTAATTAAAAAGAAAAAACAAACTAACAGATAAACAAACCATACTGGTTACTGTAAAAATACAATGAAAAACAAGTTAATGGTTTGTCTTTGACAGTCTTTGTAGTATGTTATTCTCTGAGCTTGCAACAGATGTGTACCTGCATAGACATATCTGGTCAACATGAAAATGACTAACAGATCTACTACAGAAGCTTCTTCCATTCTCAACAGCACCAGCTTATGGGGTAAGGTACAATTCAGCAGAAACACAAGATCAATTTGACATTTTAAGAACCTTACTTCAACAATAGTAACAAAAGCATTTTCCTGTGATGCTTCCATAGGTCAGAATATGTAACAAAGCTGCATGTATTTGTAATTTTTTGAAAATTTCTGTAATTTTATAATTTTTAGTAAAAGCTTAATTCTGATATCAGAAATCAGGGGACTATTAAAGTACCCCGATTCTAATTAACAGTAAATAAATTGAAAGCTTTTACTGTCTGCAAATTTGTGTTTTTCTTTTTGTGAAACCTAGATCATCTCTACTGAATTGTAGAGAGATTGTGTATTATTGTGGTTTTTAAAACCAACTGCTGTCTCAAGGATCCTTAAACACTTCAACAGAAATTATGCCTATATAAGAGTACCATAAAGAGATAAACAGGGGAAACAAAGCTAGCATAAAGATTAAAGAAATGAAATGATTTGGAGCATATGTTCAAAGAAAAATGGATATAGTGGACTGACTGCACAAAAATTGGTATCTGAGATATTACAGCAGGGGAAAAAACGATGTAGGAGTTTTTAAGAGTAAGGAAGAGGGGAAGTGCATTCTATCATCAGATGATACACTTATGGAACTGATTTTTTTTGAAACTGAAGGAAATTTATCTACAGCTTCACATTTACAGAGCACAATGGAAAGGAATCTGTTTCAGTTTCATAATGAGAATCAGGGGAAATAAAAAGATGTGTTCTTTCAGCTACGGATAGGACCTGTGGCACAGCACCTGCGCTGCGGATTAGTAGAAATGTACTGTGGCCCAAAGAAAAATGCCTCAAGAAATACTTACATCACAGTGTGTGACAGAACAATCTTACCAAAAGTCCCCCCGAGAAAGGTGCTCTAGTGATTTATGAAAAATCAACTTTTCTCCTTGCATAGGCTGGATCAAAAACTTAACAGCAAGGGCTGGCATGAGTGAGAAACATACAAAAACACCACCCTAACAAGCAGTAGAAGCAAGATATTATCAAAATGCATGTTCTCTTGTGATATTTCAGGTGCTTTCAGGACAACTACTGATGCCATGTCAAAAACACAGCTAGTTACTTCTGGTGCGGAGGCAGCAGGCATGCTTTCCAGAATAGAAGTGGCAGAGAGAAAGCCTCTTCACACTCAGTATTGTCCACTCATGCATTGCAGGTGAGAACAGTCCTCGTTTTCAACAGAACTCTGTGCTCTACAAGAGAAGTTATGAGAGGAATTTCCTGCAGATGGCTATTGAATGTTTCACTTTCAGGTTACCTGTTAAGGAAAGCTGGGCACAGGAAGGCAAGATGCCTTGACCAGAGATCACTGAGACCAAAAGCAAAGCAGCTATCAGAACAGACATCTCCCCAACCTTAGGTACTCTTTCCAAAAGAGCTGAGCTTCTTCCTCCCACAGTACAGTTCGTCAGTGGTTGGACACACCAGGACAAAAGATATACCAACAGGATTGGATGGAGGGAACTGGGCTTGTTTAGCTTGGAGAAGAGAAGGCTCTGGGGAGACCTCACTGTGACCTTCCAGTACTTGAAGAGAGCATATAAACAGGAGGGGAAATGGCTGTTTACATAGGTGGATAGCAACAGGACAAGGGGGAGTTTTTAAACTAAGACAGGGGAGATTTAGGTTAGATATTAGGAGGAGGGTGGTGAAGCACTAGAACAGGTTGCCCAGAGAGGTTGTGGATGCCCCATCTCTGGAGGCATTCAAAGCCAGGCTGGATGTGGCTCTGGGCAGCCTGGTCTGGTGGTTGGTGACCCGCACATAGCATGGGGGTTGAAACTGGATGATCTTTGAGGTCCTTCTCAACCCAGGCCATTCTATGATTCTATGATTCCTCTTACCACACAGGAGCATCCATTTTTTATTATTTTAGGGCAGAAAGGGAATATAAATGTAAAAGTGGAAAAATATTCAGAGTATTTTTAAACAGAATTTGTAATTTCTGTCAATATCTCTTGTCTTCCATTCTGAAAGAAATGAAATGAACTCAAAGTGGTTTTCAGTTTTGTATTTTGAAATGAAAACACTTTAGTCAAGGTAGTTTTTTCCTTGAAATTTCTCTTTCTCTCTACTACTTTTGACAACTATACTGCATCTCAAAAGCAGGTGGAAAGCCATTCACAATATTTATAAGGTTTTCACTGGTATTTCTCATTAAAAGTCAAATTTATGTTATTAATGCTTAATCCACATTACAACTGCACGGTAAGTGTACTGTTCAGTTCTTGTGGATTTTTTTATTTTTTAATTTAATGCAACATTTATATCCTGTTTTACTGAAAAATAAATCACTCTGAAGGGAGACAATCTTAAATGTACAAAGACCAGATGGCCTTAATTCATAAATGATAAGAGCACAAGGAACTGTTGGATTCATCTCACTTAGGCTCACATGATTATGTTCTGAACAGCTTTCATTGGATTTCCCCAGGCCAGCCAGCCTTATCAAAAACAAACTGTGGTTCAGAGTTTTAGCCAGAAAGTTTCTTTTAAATTATGCCCAGCCTTCAGTCTTGGTACACAACAATTAAAGGAGTTTCCAAAAGTTTATATAAGCGAGAATGACCTCTCAATACGTTTCCTCCACTACTTTTCTGAAATTCTGCATCTAAACCCTCATACATGAAAAGAGTGGAGTGAGCTGTTTGCATATAGGGCTTTCTTCAAATTGGCAGCAGCAGGTGCTGATTAAGTGCTAAGGGACATGAAAATCACCTGTCTCTGGCCTTTCAACAACTACACTGAGCATACACCATTTTAAATCCCTCAACAAAGCCCTACTAGTGAGGCTTAAATCGGATGAATAGTAAAAGGAACACTAAAATGAGAGAGATCCTGAAATTAGCGATAGTTTAAACTGATGAAACATTGATATCATGTAACACCAAAAGGGACGAAAGTTGAAGGAAATGAATTTTTGTGTATTTTACAATCAAAAGGATTACTGCAATGCAAAAATTGTAAGATTTCTAAGAATTTCTTATACAATTTGTGCTTCTGTTACTGATTTCTGATGTGCTTGTATTTTCCTCTTGAGAAATACCGAAGATGCACTAAATTTATCATGGCCTTCACTTACTCTTTTATTTTAGGCAATGAAAGCATGGAAAAAAAAACATACTGACATGGAATGACATATATGCCTTAGCAGAATGTCAGCAAATGGCTTTTATAATGTCCAAGCAAGAGAGACTGCTACTTAAAAGCAATGTATTTAATTCCCTGGTAATGAAAGTACTAAACCATGATAACTGACTATTTTAATAAGTGATCCTGACAAGGACTTGTGTCAAATGTTCAGACCATACATTGGACATTTACTGTGATAATCATGCTCTTCTTTGACACGAGAATCCAGGATTGTTGTATCATCATTCCAGATATTAGGATACTAAAGCCCATTCTTTTCTTTAGGAAATGGGCTCAACCAGTTTTCAGTTTGCAAAGATAATTATGAGTAATGAATAACTACCACCTAAATTTCATCAACAGGAACATTAACAAACTCAAAAAAGTTAATTCTGTCAATATGTTAGTGTGACCCACCTAACAAACTTTCATGTTAAACAAGCCACTTTTCACTCAAATGGAAGTAGAGTGCCTAATGAGGACTAAAGGTTAAAAAACAATTTGTTAGTGAGGTAAGAAATATTTTTACTTTTTCAACTCCCCCACTTATCCAGAGCTTTCCTAGTTCTGCCTATGGTAATATGTTACTCAACCTACTCTATTTTCACAGTGTGTTCCAGATTATGTTTCCCTATATACTGTAATTTGTAGTTAGAATAACATTATTAATTAATAATTACCCATGTAAGAAGATATTATCTAATACTTTCTTAATTGATTAATCACAATATAAGATCTATGAAGTGAAAACAAAGTAGCTGTGCTCTGGAAAAGCTCTCTGATAATCTTCTTATAAAGTAAGGCATTCTTTACTTGCATAAATGTTTTTGATTATTAACTTTCATGACACGTGCTTGCTTTGCACGTTTAGCAGCTGTAAATTTTAACAGATGCTTTAGGTAGAACCCTGGTAAGGAAATGCTTTTAAAATATGAAGTCCGTGAAGTGGAGGAATTAGAACTGATACTTTGATTGAGGCATTTTGTTAGAAACGTGATATGTATCAAAAAAGTCTACAAAAATTTACCTACAATTAAAATATACTTACTATTAATAACCTTTAAATAACATTTAAATTATTATCTCTGGTTGCTCAGAGATGTGGTGGATGCCCTGGCCATGGAGACTTTCAAGGCTAGGCTGGACCAGGCTCTGGGCAACCTGATCTAACTGTGCATATTCCTGTTCATTGAAGGGGAGTTGGACTAGGTGACCTTTAAAGGTCCCTTCCAACTCTAAGGATGCTTTGACTCTACGATTTGTAGCTTTCATAGAATGATAATAAAATATGGATGGTCATTAGAATTCACATTAATAGTTCTCAGAAGGCTTTACCCTGCAAGGGAATGTTACCAGTTTGCCCAATTAATTTATCATAGACTACCAAAGCATATAATTCAATGCATTAAAAACTTAGAACTAGTTAAAAGTTCTTATTTTCAATTGAGCAGTCAAACAATAAAGGTTACTCACTTAACACATTAACACAAAATCTGACAGAAAGTCAATACGAAAAGGCTATGCATGACTTCTACAACTCAGTTCATTTATTCACTGTTACCCAGTCACTATTTTCACTTGATTTTTTTTTTTAATTTAAAATTTAAAATAAATACATTATAAAAACTACATATGTAACTTCAGACTTGTGAAAGTGCTGAATACACTAAATATATGCAGGCATGTTGCCTCTGATATCTAAGCAGTGGCAACATTGAAAATAGGAAGGATAGGATGGATTATAAAGGATTAGGTACTATAAATTAAACAGGACACAATATATAATATAGCAGTATACATTGCAGGTATACATTGTATAATATCTGTAAATCAATGTTTTTTTTTCCCTTAGTATTCTGTCATTTAGGAGTTTACAAAAACAGACAAAAAACTGGGCATAAGTTATCCTTGGAAAATAGATGCAAACAAAATAAACAACAAATTAAAATTGAAAACAGACGATGCCTATATTCATGCAGAAAAATTATTTTGGGATGGCTGGTTATTAACTGTAGTATGAGTAGTTATTCGTTGTGGTCAGAAACTGTTAAGGTGTCTTGCTTTTACATCTAAATTTTATGTTACTTTGAATTTATCCTGAGTAAATACATACATGAGAGCTCAAGTAAGCTATGACATAACTATTGCTCTTTAAGGGAAATAGAAAAAACAACAGTAAGAAAAATCCCAGTAGAAAAAATATTAATAATGAAATTCTCACTCTACGGTATGTGTTTTTCAAGTCAGAGGTGAATTTCTCTGAGACCACAGTATAACATGTTTCAAATTAATTTGTCCAATCATCTAAATGCCTCAACTTTACTACAAAGAAAGTCCAGGAAGAAAGAAACCTGCTAAGCACAAGCAGGGCAAACTTCATGGACTACCACAATCGCCTAATGAAGAACTTCAGTTCCACCTCAGCTGTTACTTGAATAACACATTCTGTTAAATTGTACAGTTTTCAGAAGAAATCATACATCATAAACTTGAAAGTAACATTTCCTACTAGAAATTAATGTGATTTGCAATCTTATAATTAATTACACAAATGTTATGAAAACTGGATAACAGTTTTTCAATCTGACATTATATAAGAATGATATGAATATGAAATCATGGATTATTTCACTTTAAAAATTAAAACAGAGATTATTACTGACAAAAAGAAGAGCATACACTGCTTTGCAGCTTCTTGAATAGCTGCAGAAACTATCACTAACTATCATACATGGTTTTCCACCAATCCTTTTCAATCATTTAATCATTCTAATCAAGAAGGATCTCTGATGATGTATCAAAATTGTTATTAAGAACCACAATATAATAACATTTTACATACAATTAGTAAAGCAAACAGAACTGCATGTGAGGCAGAACAGCAGTAACATAGGAAATAAGTCACCTACTGAATCAATAGACTACTTTTATCATTCTTAATTTGTTTTACCATCTGGATTTTAATTACAAATCAAGTATCTAAAGTAATCTGAAACCAGGTAACTCGATTCATGCCAGGTACATGTGTCCAGAAAGTAATCAATTTCACATTTTTGAAAGAGGAAGAAAAAGGTTTTCCTTCAGTTCATTATGACTAATTTATTTAAATATGAAAAAAGCACTGGGAAAATAAATGTAATCAAAACAAAATAGCCGTACAGGGTTGTATACTCAAGGAGAGCTACTTAATGTATGAAACAATTGATTTAGAAGTTAAGAGCTAAAAAATTATTGGCATTATCGATTTTTCCTCTTTCCCTGACAGCTAACCAATTACTCAGAGAGAACATGCTACAAGCACTCAATCTTACCATAATATCATGCAATAGAGTTTAGTAATTGAAAATACAAAACCCACCGTACTGAAGGGTCAGGCAGTCAGGAAGTGTAGGACAAATAAATTCTTGTAGGATATCAGGATGCAACAATTTTGTTTTCTCAGAAATTTAGGCTACTGATATCTCAAGAGATCAATCCACTGTCCAAATAGATCCAATACATGAATTTCTCTAACCTTAGAACAGATGCTCTGTCACAGCTGGTAATTTCTAAAATTATGCTGTTCTATATCTGGTTCTGTCAGGCTTTTCCTACAGCCTGTGCATCTTTGTTTATTGTTGCTCTAAGACACTAACTCTTCTCATGATACTTTAAGAAATCTGACTGGTGTCACCAAATATCACAGAGTCAAAGCTAGATCAGAAATCTTGCTTCAGGATAAAGTCCATCCTTGTTACAACCTTCCACCCAAAAGAGATCATCCAACAAATGTTTATTAGCATTTGTTTGGAAGTGCTGGTTTTAATAACACAGCTCTCTTTTACCCAGTGAATTAAAACTGTTGCACCTCCTACAAAATTTCTTAGATCTTATATCGGGCTTCTTAGATCTTAAATCTGAGAAACTCTACTATTACTTAAGATCACATTTCAACCCAATTGTGTAATTTTCTTCTTGATGTCATACTGACTTGCCCTCGGTCCTGCCTAGCATTATTTTCCTTATGGGCAGATTCCATGTCAAATATTAAGGAAAATATGTTTTGATCTAATCAGTCCAATTTGTACCTTATGGGACAGCTAGGTTCCCTCATCTTTTTTACTTACTTTTTGAATTCATTTTCAAATTGGATAGAAAGATAAAATTATATTTATTGTTATTTTTAGAAAATGTTTTAGAAAACTATATATATGTGCATAAATAAACATGCTTATATATAATGTAACATGTAATGTCTTTTAATGATCAGATTACTAATTATTTGCAAATATTTCTTAGAATCATTTAGCCAAACCAAGAACTGAAATAACTTAGCTAATCTGTGTCCAAATCTTTATCTGGGTCTATCAGTATGGAAGCAGTGCACCCTCCTTACTTGATACAGATCACAGAGTATCTTCAGATAGCAATATGAAACTAAAATCACAGTCTTACTGGAAAGACACTTCCATGAGGCACAGGAGAAAAGTAGAGTATATAGTATATATAAGAATAGCTGCATTATAAGGCTATTCAAATAAGCAAGAACACTACCTTATGGACTTGCTCACTTACAGAAATAACAAATACTAACGTCTGTACTTATATTCTTTCTATCAGTCACAAATGTAAAACTACTTGTACAGTAGGCACCTTCAAGTCAAATGTCTTTATATGGAAAACATAATATATTCTAGAACTGTCTTACATTTTATTCTTTTTTTTCCAACATCAAGATACCACAAAAGCTGTGGAAAGAATACACACAGCAGTTTTGGTCAATAACTTGTCCAAAATACATACTGCTGCATCCCCTTGTTGGACTTGATCTTCCATGTGGAGGTTCTGCAGGATGATAGGAACTGCAGCAATCTAATCAGCATACTTTTTATTGTGATAATGATATACGTCTCATAAAATACAGGTCTTGTATACCAATACAACCCCAACAACCTAATATATGTTTGCTGTCACACTGATGTCTTGGATAAACAGATTTCCAAAATATGTTTGATATATCAACCATTACAGTCTTTGTATGTTACACTATCAACACTATTAACACGTGCTGCACTATTATTGTATTATTACACAACTAAATTCGCTTTTATATAAAAAAAATGCAACTACTTATACCCTGAGATTTTAACACTGGGCTAATATAAGCCTGTTTTCTTATGCAACAAAAAGCAAGTCTTAAAGCAGTCTAACAATAGCAGGAAATAAAGTCATAATTTCATTAAATGTTAATAACCACAAGCAGATGAGCATTTTTCTACTAAATCTTCTAAATGCTTCCATGTTGTTAATTTTTGCATTCTTGCAAAAATTCTCAAGAAAAAAAAAACACACTAAAACTGTAATGTTCTAGGCTACTGAGTCACACTTACAGTTTATCAGGCAGAATTCAGATTACTTGGACCTCACAAAAGCCATCTTTGTGAGTAAGTCAAACTCAGGACAAAATTTAACTCTGATTCAATAGATATAGCAGTTTTTTTCATCCGTAGCTGATCTTTACTTTGTTTCTAATGAGCACAATGTTTCAGATGTACATCTCTGCATCTGATAGTGAAGTAGTAGGAAATTGACTTGCAAATATTACCTGTACTGCTTACAGATCTGTCACTAATGTTTCAAGGACCAGTGGCTCTTAGCCATGCAGAACCTAGTCAGTGAACTGTAAAGAAAATAGATCAGTTCTACTGTAACACTGTCATGTCCAGTGACAGTGAAATTATTACTTGTACTGATGCGTGACTGGATGTTCACTATATCTATGTAGCCTCCAATTCAGTCCAACTCTCACCAAGGTAAAATTGAGACAAGCAGACTCACTTACTAAAGATCAACATTTTCCTGGTGATAGACAATAGTCTGAAGTGAGTTATTTCTATAGACAACATGACAGAAAAACAATAAATGCATTGTTAATTTGCTTATCTTGTCATATTTTGGCACCACTTTTGCAGGTGCTCACATCCCAGGTAGATTTTCAAAAGCCCATTAAAGCTTTGGCAATCAAAGCAGATGCTTGAAAGTCCAAGAGAAAAAGAAAAAGCAATTGCTAAGCTGCTGGATGCTACCAGTGAACACAGATCCTGTCTTCCCCTCCCCCCCACCCCCACCAGAATGGAGATGAATTAGCATTCTGTTACTATAATGAGTGAATCAGAACCTTATTAAACAGATGCAGTGCAAGAGAAAGTACATTAGCATCAATCTCAGTATTTCCTATTAGGTCAAAATAGTTTTTAGCTATTTTCACTTACAAAACAAATACGCTGACTCTGCGAGCAGGAGATGCCATTGTCACAATGCAGTCTAACCCTCTTTGTAACATATCACAGAACACCTCACACTACTACACAACACCTTTTATCAAGTCCCACAGCCTGTGACTGAAAAAATAGAGTACTGCTTTCAGCTTTGCTGCATTTCTAAAAATTTCTTATGAACCCATGAGATCTTGGAGAATTTAATGAACACATTTCAAGGATGCTTGAGCATCTAATTCCCCAAACTGTTTCAGCAATCGTAGCACAAATATCAAATGAAATCTTTTAAGTTACAAGAATGTACAGCACTGCTTACTGGATTTCTCCAATGTTTATCTACTTCTGTCTAAAAAAATACATTTTCTTCCATTTCTAGGTTTAGCTTCAATGCACTGGATCTCTTTTTGTAATTGGATATGAGTCCCAGAACTTCACTAGTTTCCTGCCTTATACAGAGACAAAAGTTTTCCATCTCCCCCTCCACTGAACCTAACGGGCTGTATCTTTTGTCTCATCACAGCAATCAAAGCCTAAACTAATCTTGAGCTTCTCCCAAAGTCTCTCTAGTTTTCAACAACTTTTCCAAACGTGTGTAACATAAGAAGGGAGCCCTGAAGTGGCTGTACTTGTGAAAGGGACGATGTTCTCTTACTCCTAAGCCCAAGCAGTGTATTAACCTGCCAGCTATGGAATTACAACTAGTAATGCATGCCCTCAAAAAATCTTTTACTGAATTTTTACTTATGGTACTTCACCCCCATTTTGCACTCTTCTTTTCTTACACTATTTTTTATCCACTACATCTGTCCATATTGAGACAGAACACATAAGATGGCAGTTTAAAATTCATAGGTTGCTCCAAAAGTAATGCCTCCCATTTTATTTCCACGGCAACTACAACAGATAAAAAGAACAAAATAACACTAGCTGATAGAGCAAATTCTCACCTGCAAAACAAAAGTTTTCAACGCAGTCACCACCATTAGCTATGCATTTTCACCAGCAATGAACAAGAGCCTACGTGCTGCTTTTGTAAAATCTGCAACAAAGATGACCCACTGTCACTGCTACTGAAACACACCACCCACCACCTCACTGTACTCACACCCAATGTTTGGTCTTCACAAACATTCAGCAAACATCAATGAATGTAAACAGGTGCAATCTTTCCCTGATGGAGGAACTCAGTGACACACCTTTGCTTTAAATGCACTTTCATGTCAGATGCCATTCTATCAGACTGCCCCTCTGCTGCCATCTGTCACACAGCAACATGTAATGGAATATTGGTGGGAAGGTTCATCCTGTACTGCTGTACCACCAACATCAGTCTCTGATTTTGTGGGCCAACACCATAAAGTAGGAGGCATTGATTTCAAAGCAGCCCTCATAAAAATTCACTCCAAATATTTAAGTAACTTACTCTTCCCACCACATCACCAATATTTCAACTTCCAGACTTTACTTTAGTTGATTTCTTATGACTTCTTATTTTCTTCCACTCCTTGATATGGTCCCTTTATTTCAGGATCAGAATGACCCAAATTTTAGTTGTAAGAAATTCCCAGCTCTCAAACCCCTAAGCACAAATCTCATTGTGCTGACTTTATAAAACTGATTTTTTTCCTCCTCTTTTAAAATAAAACAGTAAAATGAATATTTGTGGCAAAGCGGTCATGTAAATTCATCAGTTAGGAGCAAAATCAATTCAGAAACACAATATATTTTTTTTTCTTTATGAATGCTAATTTGTTAAGAAATTGCCTTTGTTTTTTCATTTGATCTTGAGAATGTGGTCACTGCAGCCAACCAAAATTGTGGTCTCTTCTGACCATTCAGCTCTTGAACAGAACAACTTTTTCTGGTGTTCTCACTGTGGCTCATTGTTATCCTGCCACTTCCTCAAATCAATAACCAGTTTTTAAAATGGTGCCTGCTATACATAAAAAGAAGCTAATGGAGCTGACAGGAAAGGGAACAAAAGATAAGTACAATCTATACAAAAGAAGTAAAAGTGAATGCAGAAACAGTTTAAAATAATAACATGACAGAGAGAGTTTCACATAAAATAAGGTTTTTTTGTATTTTGTAGTTTGTATTACCCTACGAGTTGGAAGAGATTACTAATGTTCCTTTTTTCAGCCTCTCACTACTCAGTAAAGACAATTCTCTTTTCATTTTTTCATAATGTGAGTTTTCTGCTTTAACACTGAACAGAAAATACTGTCTGAATACTGTCTGAATTGGATTTTTGCTGATGTTATCACTTAAGCTGTTACAATCATAGAAAAATACAAACTCAAACAACATTTAGACAGATTTTGCTGGCTATGCTTTTGCAGTATGAGGATACATGAGAATCCCCTGATTCCATCAAGCCATTAAGAGGTCGTGAGATACTTACCATCATGCCTAGGACTGTTTATGACATGGAATTGAAACCTAAGACAGACATCTCTCCCAGGATCAGCAGCCTAGAAGCTGTATATAGTTATGTAGATCAGTTTGTTTCTAAGACAGGTGAATCATTTCGGAGACATGATTTTACACCATGGGAGTAAGTAGGATTTCCCATTGTACTCAATTTGAAATTTGTACTGGAAGAGAATGATGAGGAATACAACAAATGTTCCCTTTCTCAGAGTTAATGGTGTCATTAGATTTGACCCACTACAAGCTTCTTATAGGCATCTACTTCCAGTGGTATGCACTTAAGAGAAGCACCATGCTGGGAGAATTCAAATGCCTACTGAGCTATTGACATAAACCATAGTGGAAGTAGATGCCCAAGAAAGAATATAGAAAAATATTAAAAAGTTGAATTTTTTATTTCCTGAGCGATGTTCTCTTACTGACCTTACAATATTGTCACATATCTCTAATACTGTGTCCCTTGGTTTTGGGACTGCCTGTAAACAGTCATGCATTCACAAGCAAGCAAGTCTTGTTAGGCTGTGCCTTTCACTCTAAGAAAAGACAAGGAAAAGCTTTTAAAAATTAAAAGGCTGATTAGTATTCCATAGGACTAACATGAAATAAGAAGAAAGTGTGTTAAAAAAAAAAAAAAAAAAAAGACTAGATTGTTCCTTACTTATGTGGGTATTTTTTACCTCTTCCACAATCTCATATACACCAAGGAAATAGAGGTAGGTTGAGTAGAAGGCAACATTGCCTTGAAGTTACTTTCTCCGCCTTTTCATGGAATCATAAAATACCCTGAATTGGAAGGGATTCACAAAGAACATTCAGCCTAACTCCTGAGCCTCCTCTGAGTTTACCAACTTGGTTATTTTCTCATTTTTGAAATAAAATATTATGATTTTGTACCTTGGCATATTTTATGTATATAAAGGTTTGGATTATTCAAAATGTCTATAGATGTTAGTCATTAATGATTGTTTCATTTCCTTATTTATCATTAGAAATGAAACTTCTGATACTTTTGAGCTGTTTCTGTATCCACCTCACCCCAAAAGGTTATGGATATTCCCTGGAGTTCTAACTGTCACTGGATGAAAAAATGCATTTGGCACTTTACAACTAAATTCATAAGTACTTTTTTTTATGAAGGCTGACTGTACAACTACTATGTTTCACAAGGCAAAAAATCCAGAATCTATAGCATCTCACCACATACCTCTCATGGCCTGCATATTCTTGCTTGAAAAAATTATCTCTGTTTTTTATTTTGCTGATACATTTTACATAATTAGAGAAGGGAATGAATTATCTAATGCATTTTCATTTGAAATTTTGAATTTTATCTAATAGACAATATGATTTGCCTGTTTATAGCATTCTTTATATTCTCCGATTCACAGGGATCTGCCATTCAAGTTATAATGAAAAGTGTTGTCTACATTTGAAAAACAACAACAAAAAATACAACAACAACAACAACAAACAAAACCCCAACAACCATAATTAGCCCCTGAAAGCCGATTTTATTTGTACTTGATTTCATTACCTTTGCCTAATTCTGAACTTTTCTGCCTTCTCAGTGTACTTTACCTGAAGCAGTACTTCTCATTTTTTCCCTCGTTACAGCTGTTACATGTAAACTGGCATTATTAGTAAAATACGTTATGCCTTCTCTTGTACTGCATCAAAGACCATCATATCTTTTAACTGGTAATTTGTTCTTAATGTCATGTGTTCTTTTTTTCCGAAGGAACAGTATTTTGAAGAGCCTAAGACAACTGCATAGTTAATAACAAAGCATCCATACACTATCTTTCAGTAAGACAAGAAGACCTTAAGATTCACATCTTTTATGAATTCTCTCTGATGATCAATTATATTCATTTTATTCTGTCTCATTACAGTTTCTTCTGTGTTCTTCAAATATTTCATTTAGATTCTCTTCCTCTATTTTTTTTTCAAAGCCTATCCATCCTCTTGCTGCTGACAAACACGTTGCCATTTAATGGCATATTTAATTTCCATTTAATTTCTTTTAAACAAATTTCACAGACGTAGAGTAACATATATCAGTGATATGTTCCTTATGAAAGTAAATGGACCACCCCCTGTTCTTTCTAATTAATGTGTCATTAGTCAAAATACATTCTTCAGTAACTTACAGCTTTATTGCCTATTCCTCTGTTACATAATTTGTTCTGCACCCTTTCGGCCCTAAGCAAAAAGGCTTGATTCATAAAATGAAGTGAACTGATATGCATTCCCCAGGAAGCCCACTGGTACTAAGGTGAACTTCAAGTAAAACAGTGGGAAAAAAAAAAGTTGTTAGAAAGTAACTTGTCATGGTGTGCATGAACTGCCAACGTGTATTCTGGCATTTTCTAATTTTCACAGAGGTAACTATACAGCTTTAGTACTGTTTTTACAGCATCATTTAAAACTGTTTCACCCCTCAGAAAAGACGTATGCTCAAATCTAGGTGCAAAGTTAAGCACAATCCTAAGAAACACTAAACAATGTGAATCACAGAATATCAAGAGTTGGAAGGGACCCATAAGAATAATCAAGTCCAATTCACAGGACCACTCCAACATTAAACCCCACACCTGAGAGCAGTGTCCCAATGCTCCTTGAGTTCTGGCAGCTCAGGGCTGTGCCCACTGCCCTGTGCCATGCCCATACTTCTTTCACTCAATCAATAATACAAAACAATGAAATAGAGTGCCATCAGCCCTTCTGGCTGCCAGGGCATGCTGCTGACTCAGATTCAACTTGCTGTTGAGCAGAACCCCCAGATCCCTTTCTGCAGGCTGCTCTCCAGCCTCTTGTCCTCCAGTCTGTACAAAGTCAGGGTAGTCAGGTACAGAATCTAGCACTTGTTTTTATTTAACTTCATGCAATTGGTGATTGCCCAGTCCTTTGATTTGCCAACATCTCTCGGCAAGGCCTCTCTACTCTCAAGGAATTCAAGAACTCCTCCCAGCTTATTGGCTTCTGCAAATTTACTTACTAAGCACTCAAATTCCATACCAAAGTAATTTATGAAAACGCTGAAGAGAACTGGCCCTAAAATGGGGCCCAAAGAAACCCCACCAGCCTGATGGAACCACATTTACTATAACCCTTGGGACCTATCTCATTGCATTATGTTCTTGACAACATGAGGAACATCACTGTCACATACTAGATTCCAGTACTTAAAAGAATTTCAACTGGATGAAGGACTTTATTTTGTTAAAGCCACAAGGAACTAAGGGGAAAGACTTTTTTTTTGAGGGTGTGTGTGTCTAATAATGTCCAGCAATTTATATAAATACATGTAAGTAATAAGTAAATGGATTATTGTGAAAAATAAATTCCTAAGCTAAGAATGCAACTTCCGCTTGAAAAAAGATTACATAATTTCAGACATTATAAAATCATTTCAACAAAATTCTAGATTTTTAGGGAAGAACAAAATGAGGAAAATGTAGCTCAACTGACCTAATTAGTCTAGATAGTCAGAAAAATGCATGCTAATTCCTATGCATGCTAAATCCTATTACCCAAAGAATATGTTCAGTATTTTTTAGCATATTGACTTTGTATAAATACATGCCTGTAATACAGAAATACATACATATATGCTGCATATATACCATAGAATCATATGTGCATGTATATGTTTATTATGTACAATAAATCATAATGGATAGAATTTTGTGGTTTTAGAAACGTTGCAGCAGCATCAGTGTTTTTTCCTCTTACAGCAAGCTTACTAAAATAAAATGTAATTGTTATTGCTGCATAATTAGATTAGAAAATAATTGTAATTTTTCTTTTCTAGTTAGAGTTTCCTTTGAAATTTGTTAAGTGAATGGAAAACTGAGTAAATATCACTCTTAAGTGAAGCAAAGGATATTTCAGAGATGTAAAACATTGCATTTAATGACTTAAATTTACTGTCCACTCAAGGAAATTAAAAAATAAGAATAGAATATCATAATATAACTAATCCTGATATATTCATAATAAAGTATATAATAAAATATGCATGATAATAATAATAAAATAAATTGATGTCTTAGTTTCAACTGGGACTAAATTATTTTCTTTAGAATGTCTGGTATGGTGCTATGCTTTGCTTCTAGGAGAAAAACAATGTTAAAAACACACCAATGTTTATAGCTGCTCCTAAGCAATTGGAATTGGGAAGGAACAGAGTTAGGACAGCTGACTTAAACTGGCTAAAGGGATATCACATACCATATCACATCAAGCAGAAGGGGTTTTGAAGGGAATGAGAGTTCATCTTTCCATCTCCTGGTGCTGAGGGGCTATCAGGGGTGGTATGGTGAGCAACTGTCTGTGCATCACTTGTTATACACATATTATATATATACACACACATATATATATTTGTCATAATTATTATACTTTTTTCATTTTCTCTATCTTAGCAAATAGTTTTATCTCAACCCACAAATTCTTTTTTTTTTTTTTTACAATTGTATAGCGCGAAGCCACCTCCAGGGTTAAACCACATCTGGTAGTTACTAAAGTGCAAATAACTAAATAGCTTCAGAATGTCTACCAGATCAGTCTAGCTTGCAGCAGGTTGTAGTGTTACAAAATAAAATAAAATAAAATATAAGGCTGTTGAAGACATGAAAAAAAGTGTCTCTACTAGAGCTTCCCTAGGCCATTTCTACATTGCTTCCCAGCTGCTATAACTCCCTATGATTCCTTCTCTATTTTTTTTTTGGCTCTGATTCTCTTTATATTCCCCCAGACCAAATCAATCCCTTCTCTCATACTCTTTAAACTCATTCCATAACTCATACATCTATCCATATGGGGCCCTCCTAAATCTTTTAGTTTGTATGCTACATTTCTCTGTTAATGTCAGACTCAAGAAAATGCAGTTTACAAAGGCACCACAACATTCCAATACACCTGATATTAACTCTGTGCAGCCTGCAGATCTCCATGTGTACAAAGGTGTGTTATCATGTATGTGTTTTTCTAAGCCAAAATATCAAGTTATGAAGCTGTCTTCATTTCCATTAATACAGTTCACAATTTGCAATCATTTGGCTTTTACATGCAAATCTGGAGAAAAGTGAATAAATGATGCAGACAGATCAAGGAGAACTATCAGAGAGTAAGAAGAAAAGACTCACCTCCTTTAGTCAGATTTCCATTTTAGTTTGTTTCAATAGTTAAAGAGGGAAGAGAATTTTTGCACAGTCTTTAATTCAGACGTCAGTTTCAATATTTGATGCTCGACTGTTCTGAAACATAATCAAAGTGTAGCAGTTAAAACTACTAGCCTGAGACAACATGAAATTATTAACATTGCAAGAAGCTCTGTATTCAATAAAAATCACAGCAGTGTTGAGAGGCTTTTATATTGATGCACTGTGGCAAAATTTTTACTTGGCACCAATCCTCCTTATAGGGAAAAGAATGAATAAAAAGGAGTATTTACAATGCATAATGCTGCATTTGTGGTGCCATCTCATGCTTTTTTCTCCTTGCACAACATATACATACTTTTCTGACTCTGACAGGAAAAGACAAGACTAGATCCATGTGTTTGCCTTCCAAAATCTGACTCTTCATAAGAACACCTCCCCCTAGTCTACCACAGCCTTTCTAACAGGACAACTACATCATGGAGTTCTGCTACCTCTATCGGGGAGAGAATGTTGATCTAACACCCCACAGAATGCAGCTATATACATGGCGCTGCTTCAACAGCATCCTTTGAGTGGCTGACAAAATTGCAACAACAAATTACTGCACATTTAAATATATACATTTTTCAAAAAGGCATACATCAAAAATACTTATTTCCTAGCCATTTTCTTTCTCTGGTAAAGAAAGCGATATAAATATTTTTCCTTTCTAAATTCTGAAGTACTACTCATTGAAACTAACAGAAATAAATGTGCTCTGTGTTTGAATTCTATGAGTTATGGCACTATCTTAAGTTTTCTCATCACTTAAAGGTCTAGCCTGTCTTATCAATTTATTTTAGTTTGAGCAATTCAAAAGTACGAGTCAGAATAAGAACAAATCCCTTTTATTATAAATGCAGTGAAAAGCATCAGTGAAACTTTTACTGGAAAATAAACTTAAGGAGAGAATAAACATAATGCTAAGTGTGTAATTGACACAAACTTCTATGCTGAAGTTTGATCGGTATACAATTTATCCAATGTGTTGAAAACTCCTATGCTATTTTACACTCTAGGTGCTCATTCAAAGAAACACTGTTACACACATTGGACCATACCACTGGGAATGGCTGTCAGAAAAGCAAGTAAGTAAAAATAACCTGTGAGTATTATAAACTCACATTTATTAATTCAGAAAAGATCAGCCCAATCGGAGAGTGTGAAGATTCACTTCCCATGGTCCATAAAATTTTCTCAAATCAACTCCTTTGGAAATGAGATGAGCATCTTAGAAAAGCAACTAAATTTGGATGAAGTTCTTTCAAAAAATTACTCAGAGAAGAAGATAAGTAACCTCCTTTTGACTTGCCTGGGCAACACTGTGTGAAGAGGAATTGTCTTGGGTTGCATATAAAGTATAATTAAGGTATATAAGAAGGAAAACTTATTTCTTTTTTAAAAAATATTTTTATTAAAACATAAAAACCTTGTTTTTTGTGAAACTAATGGATGTGTTAACTTATTTTAGAAAACTATCACAAGCCCAAGTTTAATAATTAAATAAAACTTACATATCTGCTTGATAACAAAAACCGCATCTCTTCACAGACACACACGTGTAGGTGGGTTGAAATATTACTGCTAATCACTGGATTTTAGTTGCCCAGTGGTACAAGCACATGTAATGTACAACACATGCAGGTTTCGGTTCAACTGACTGCGTGTGGCGAGAGACAGGTAGAGTTAGCGCTGCACTGCACCCTCCCCTCCACAGTATCCTCGCCTATCCAGTCCACACTTGAGCTACATGTAATTAGCTCATGAAAAATATCTCTAAAAATTGTAAAACGACTTACAAGTTTATGATCGTGTGGCTCTACACTATTGTCTGTCCAGGGCTGCATGTGATCCATGGGCCACGAGTTGGACATGTATGTTCTATTCAAAAGATAAGTTTATTTCTGGGAATGCCTTAACCTCAAAAGCAGAAAATAATGATGAGGCCTGAAGCCTGAACTTTGCTACTTCCTTTTAATTCACCGTAAGACTCATTTCCAAGAGACAAAAATTTCTGACACTGGTTCAGTCTCTAATTTATGCCAGAGTAGGAATACTTTCTACTAATTCTCCAATGACAGCACTTTGTGTACAGTTGGCTTTGAGGGAAGGCCTCTCTCTTGAGGCATATAACCATTTTCCGTGTATTTTTATAAGCCTAAAGCTAACTTTCCAGTTCTCTATGTACAGTTTATCTTAAAGGTATTTTTCTTTCTTGGCTGCGCAGGTTTGCTTGTCAAGAAGGGAAAAAAGAATATGTTTTAAACAGGAAAATGTGATGGTAAAACCAGTTAGAAGGGCAACAGGATCAAAGGGAGATGCAGAACCAGAAATTACTTTTAAATCATTTCAGAAATGCATTGATTTTCAGGCAACAGAATATCTTTTGAGAGAGGGCTTTAATTTAACTATTCTATTGACTACATCATAATAATTCTAGATTTTCCCTGAGAGTATAAAATTGACAGAGGATATTTAATTGTAACAAGTAAATAATATTGATTTTTCCATAAAAAAGTCCCCTTGGGGAGCTTTCTAAGATAAATCTCTAGAGGATCAAATTAAGCAGGTGTTTATGTGGATCCTTCAGTTGTAAGGACTACGGTGAACACATGGAAACTTCCATGTTTGAAGATGTGTGTGTGAGAACCTTAGCACAGATGCATTTATCTTGTCTGAAAACACTCTCCTGGGTAAAAGAATTTTTTACTTGTCAGGTATGTTTAGTGTTAACAGAGAGAATGAGGCCAGGAAATGGAATCACCTGCATTACACAGGTGTTAGTGGCACTATAAGTTATTGCCTAAACTGCAAAAGAAGCAAAATGCAAGAAGTTTCTGCAAATACAGGTGCATTCTAAACATGATGCAGTTTTCAAAGGTGGTCACAGAGTAGTGCATTTCTGTATTAAATACAATACTATCCAAGTCCACTGCCTGAGCTAAATCAATACTGTCTTGATAGTTTTAAAATTTGCTTAATTCATCATCTCACTTGTGTATATCTATGCATGTTAGTCTTCCTTGCCCACCTTCCCCATTTATTTGTATTTCAGTCAGAGAGATGCAACTAGAAAGGGCTCACAGAGAATAAGATGATAAAGCAATGCACAGAATGACCCCCGCACAAGGGACAAATAAGTCTCAGATTATTTGTTTAATCAAAGAGAGAAGTGAATTGTGGAAGACTATAAAATCATAACTATCACGGAGAAGTCTGTGTTTTTCACTGCCTTGTTCTGCGCAGTGCGCCAGATGAAACTGACAAGATCATATTTGCAAAATGAAGAAAACAAAA